>CM021110.1:417879365-418549406 GCA_007115665.2 Sequoiadendron giganteum | reverse complement strand
AGTTTGAGTCCATTATGTCACCCCCACTATCACGAACCCCTTCGAAGGCATTCTCAAGGTTCCTGATTGGTGATATTGGTATGTCTTTAAAAAAAGATTCTTCTCTTAATGCTCTATGCTCCCCATCCTAAGAGGTAATCCTTGAATTCTTGGCTTGTTCCCCATTACTCATGGGCTCTTGCAACCGGTTTTCCTACCCGGTCTTGTGATAAACCTCCCACTCTTGGAGATCCTTCCTTAGTCACAGTCCACCTAAGAGCTGGTTGGGCTTTCGGACATGACAGTCTATCTTCTTCAAGAGGGAAGGCATATCCTCCAGGCTGTTCCAAAACTTTTCGTGGTGTATCCACCAATCTCGTCAAAACCACATTTCCACTACTTATTTCTTCCAAACCCAGCTGTTCCCCAAGCTCATTCGCCTCCAAAACCCCCTCTTTTTCGTTTGGCATTCCCATTCTAGATTCATTTTGTTCAAAGAAATGGTCATGGTTCTGGTTGGGCTCCATTTCTTTCCCATATTCATTCTCAAATAAAGAATCAATTTCCTCTTGTTGAATTCCATCCCAAAAACCTCCATCTCCCCTGAATAACCGTTGTTCATTAGACCTATAGACATCCCATACTTGGGAGTTATCGAGAACAACCCCACAACCTCCTTCTAAAAGCTGAATGATTTCTTCTGTTAGACTGTGTTGCACCAAACTCTTCCCTTTTTTCGAGGGTTCATGTTGGGATTCACAAATCTGTTTTCCAATGCAGTTCGCACATTCAAAAATTGAGTCCTCTATTTCAAGTTTCTGGCGCCAAAGACCACCCCCTGTTTTGAGCTCTAATATTTCACGTAGAGAGTGAATCCCTTGTCTTAAAACACAAATGCAAGGAAAGATGCTAAAAGTTGATTTATCAACAACTTCCTCAGATTTCACAAAGGTTCCAAATTTGCTTCCAATCAATCTTAAAGTTTCCTGGTACTAATCTTCATGAGGAAGGTTTCTCAGTCTTATCCACACAGGAACTTCCTCGATCGTTGTTTCATTGGGGTTAAAATTTGGTGTCCAATCCTTGATGAAAAAACCTATTCCCTCCATCACAAAGGGACCACTATTGATGATCCATTCCTTGTCCTAAGTCGTTTTGCATATCACCAAAAAGAAACCATTCTCTAGGGTTTTAAGCTCACAATCACTACCCCAGTGCTTATCACACCAAACCCTAAGCTTTGAAAACGCAGGCCATTTCCCTCCCCATTTCAAGAAAAAGGCCCTAGCTTTTAACAAGCTCACCGAATCATTCCATTCCCTATTTTCTAAAAGCAAAGTAGTCATGGTTGCATAGGATATATTGGGTATTACCTTGCTTGGGCCTACTTTTTCCGCCTGTTGCTTTGGGCGCCAGAACTTGTCCTCCATCTTTTTGAAATCCACTTTTTCACATAAACGCCACGTTCTGAACCGTTCTCCATTCTGCAAATGAGATCTACCTCGAAACCCATCATTGTCTTCGCAAGCTTTTTTGCAATCTGTCTGTCCAGAGCCTACCAAGCCCGATGAGAATTTGTCCATTGGATGTTGTTGTGGTTTCGACTGTTTCTCCTCTTGAAAGGCCAACACGTCTATGCACCATTACCATACTGCAGGTCTTGATGTTTGCGAAAAACCTACTGCTGCCGTCGCTCCGCCATTTTTTCTTTCAAACAGTTCTCGCTATCTTCCCCAAGGTCTGAGAATTTACTCTTCTATTATTATTTTATAAGTGCTTATATATAGGATGCATCGATCACTGTAGATGGATCTAAGTATTTATATATAGGATGCATTGCTCACTATAGTGTAGATGGATCTATTAAATTAATATTTGCTTAGTTTATTAATGCTCAATATTGTAATTTAATAGTTTAGGTAGTTTCTATTCTTTTGTATAGTTTTGCTTCAGTTAGCTTCTGTTTAGATTTAGAAACTTCCTGCTTTCTTTCTAAATCTCCTTATTGTAAAATCTATAAGAGTGATTGCCTCTTCTAATTAATTCATTCAAGAATTTACCATAATATGGTATCAGAGCAGGTCGACTGGGAGGGAAAAATAATAATTTTCAGGGCGCCAATTTTCTTTTTTTTCTCTATAAATCACGACTGTAAAAAATCATAGTTTTTTTGTGTCTAAAGAAATCGTGCAACCTCTTCAAATCATGTTTTGTCTTTTGCCAATGTCATCGTGCAGATTTTTTCTCCAATCGCGACCTCTATTCGCGTCTAGGGTTCTGAAGACGTAATTTTTCTCTTGAACGATTTATTTCATAAATAGTGGCCACGTTATTCTTTCTAGTCCTGTACATGCGTCCTCCTACTAAAAATCGCATTTTCTGAGAAGAAAAGTCGTGCAGGGCTTTCTCAAGTGTTTTTTTCCATACGTTTTTCTACTAAATTGAGGGTTATTTTTCACAGAAAATCATGCCCTTTCTGGAGACGCGACTGCAAATGGGTTTTGTTGATGTTGAGATAGTCGCGTGAGTATACTTCCAGACTCGAATTGAGAAATAAATTTAAATATAGCTAAGGCTATTTAAATTTATATTTATATAATGCTTATGAGGAGGCGCCTCATTCCTTTATATATAATTAATGATCATTTAATTGAGGCCGACCTTGCTAAGAGACACGATTTTTATTAATTAAATAATTAATAAATGTCTTTTTATGGGAGCCGACTTGTCTACAAAATCGCACCTTCTCAAGAAGACGTCTTTTCCTTGAGGGCCGACTTCTCTTTGTGAAGGGGTGCGATTGGCTATATATACAATGTCATTCCTTGTGTTTCATCATCAAGTTCTATTCGGCATTCAAGAGGAGTTCGCACTTGGCAGCAGATCGATTATTAAGGAGGAACATATTCATTTGTATCTTTGCATCTAGGAGAGGTGCTATTCATTGTATTGCATAAGCATTGTGTAAGCAGATTTTTGCTCTCATTTTTATCAATATATAAGAGATATATTGGCTGCGTTTTTCTCCCTCAAGTTGGAGGGTTTGAATTAAATTTCTGTGCATTTTCATCTGATCATATAAAACGATCAGGTTTGACAGATTTTCTCTTGGTTTTGGCACGCGACAAAGGCTTTTTTGGGCATTTTTTAAAATGCGTTGTCTGGACACGATTTTTTGGGCGTGTTTCTACAAATATCCACGTGATTCTGTGGATTTGGTCATCATTTTTTTGGGCGATTTTGTTTTTTGGTTTTGTCATCTACATATTGTCTAGTTTCCAGACTTTTGATTATTGAGAGGCGTTTGTTTTGTGCATATTTTTTCTGGTTGAGAATATCTTCTTCGTCTGGTTCATGCTCGTACATTTTGGTGGTCTAAGTTGCTTTGACTAGATCACCAAGGTTTCTTTTCTCGTGTTCTCTGCTCATGGGCCCCTCTGCTCTCTAATCTGAGCATTCTCTACGATCTCTAAACGTATCTTTTGTTGTGCCAGATTTGTGCGTTCCAGGGCATCTTGGATTTTGAACCTTCTTTTTGACAAATTTTTGTTTGAGGTTTTATGTACCTCTATTCTGTCAGAATTTGTTTTGAAGGTTTTGTGCATAATAGCTTTTATGTCGCACATTATGTCGGAGGGCAATCAGAAGTTCAATGGTCGCAACTACAACACCTTGAAGCAATGCATAATGACAATTTTTGAATATCAATGCCTTGACCAGATTGTTCTCGACAACACTACGCGTCCCACAACAACGGGTGAAGATCAGCAAAAATTTGATGAGAAAAATTGGGAAGTCGTGATGCTTATTAAATTGTTAATTACTTATGACCAGTTGCCTCAGGTGCCATCTGGCAAATCAGCCAAAGAAATTTGGGATCTTCTAAAAGATCTTCATGAGACATTCGACAAGAGCCATGTGTTCTTCCTGAAAAACATGTTCTCCATCATGATAGTTGAGAAGACAACTCTACAGGCACATTTGATAAAAATTAAGGATAACTGTGATTAGTTAGAGGCTATTGGTCGGAAAATGGAGGAAGAAGATATGGTAGTCATCACTCTGAAGAGTCTGCCAAAATCTTATGAGCACTTTATTGAGACACTCAACATTACCTTAGCTAATGTTGATTTGAAGTTTTCAAATCTTTGCGCCATACTTCTACAGTAGGATCGTTGGAAACAACAGTTCAATAGTAGTGCTAGTTCATCCTCCATAGAGCAGGCATTTCCTGTCAAGACATTTTAGAAAAATAAGGGCAAGAATCAACCCTCTCAACAGGCCAGTCAAGTGCAATCACAAGATTCTTCCAAAAAGAAGAATGTTTAGTGCAACTATTGCCATAAGTATGGTCACATGAAGAAAGATTGTTGGAAACGCTTGGCTTCTGAATAGAACAAGCAAGAAGAATTGAAACCTAAAGCCCATGCTGCAAAGCACTCTGAGCAGGAGTTTGCGTTCTATGCCTTTATGGCCAAGAGTCCAGCACATTCTGTTAAATCCTCTGCCTGGTATATTGATTCAAGTGCATCTCGACACTTCACTCATCATCGGGACTCATTCATTGAGTACATGCCATTTAGAGATTCCGCTATCTTTGGAGGAGGCAAGGAGTATACTGTTGTCGGAAAGGGCGACGTATAGATTCATTCTAAAGGGAGAAATTTAAATTTTCCCAATGTATACTTTGTACCTAGCATGGAATTAAACTTACTTTCAGTTAGTCAAATCATGACTCACTCTCCTTAGATAGATATTGTTTTCAGCATACATACTTGCAACATTGTTGATAGAAAGACTCGCACTACAGTTGTTCGGGGACGTAAGGATCATGGTCTATATAGACTTGTTGATTCTGGTGATTCTCAAGAGCACGCTATGGCAGCCCGAAGTAATTACATCAACAGCCTCTAGCATCAGCGTTATGGGCACCTGAACATGCAACATCTCTCTCAGCTATCTCGAGATGATCTAGTTGGTGGTCTCCCTACAATTCGGACTCAGAATCATGGAGTATGCGAGGCTTGTCAGGCTGGAAAGCAGCATTGGACTCCATTCTCAGATGGTGACTCATGGCGAGCTTCCAAGGTATTACAGTTGGTTCACACTTATTTATGTGGCCCAATGAACACTCCTTCAATTACTGGTTGCATGTAATTTCTGTTATTTGTTGATGATTTTAGTAGAAGAATGTGGGTGTACTTTCTTAAAAACAAGTCAAAAGTGTGTGGTATATTTCAGCAATTTAAGGCGTTAGTTGAAAAAGAGTCAAGCTCTCTAATAGTCACTTTTAGGTCTGATAATGGGGGGGAGTTTTGTTCTTATGACTTCTCCAATTTTTGTGTTGCACATAGCATTAAGTGCCAACTTACCACACCATACACCCTCAGCAGAATAGTGTAGTTGAACATAGGAATCGCACTATTACAAAAATGGCCCATTCTATGCTAGAGCATAGAAATGTTCCTAAGAAATACTGCGCTAAAGCAGTTTATACTGTTATTTGTCTTCTGAACAGGTCTCCTACTCATGCGATTAAGAAGATGACTCCCGAAGAAGCCTGGTCTGGACACAAGCCTAAGGTCAACCACTTGAAAGTTTTTGGCTCTACTGCTCATGTGTGGATTCCATATGCCAAGCGCACTAAGTTGGATTCCAAAAGCTAGAAACTCATGTTCATTGGTTACAGTGAGAATCATAAGGCATATAGGTTGATTGATGTAGATACTGCTCGTCTCATCTTCAGTCGTGATGCTGTGGATGATAAAACTATTGGGCCTTTCTTTTCGTCTTCTACTTCTATGAGCCCTGAGGATCAGTCTATGCAGGCTTCTGATTTAGGTGTTTGTCTTCCCCTAGCTCCACCTAATGGGAGGGATTTTGCAGTTGTGTAGGCACCTCAGCAGAATATTCCACCACCCGCCCCTCCTCAAGACGATCTAGATCCTAATCCAGTTGATTCTGTTCCAGCCACACCTGGTGATGTTGCTCCTCCTATTTCAGATATTGGTACTTCTACTCTCTAGCCTAAATGGTATGCTAAAACCAAAAGTGATCTTTGTGATGATGAATTACCTGAGGGTAGAACTGCTCGGATAAAGAGCAAGTAGGAAAATACTGTTAATTTTGCTATTATGGCCAAACTTCACAACATCTTTGAGCCTCAAACATATTCAAAGGCTAAAGGCATACCTAAGTAGGAACAGGCTATGGAAGCTGAACATAATAGCCTTCTGAAGAATAACACTTGGGTCCTCTCCGATCTTCCACCTGGGAAGAAGCCCATTGGCTACAAATGGGTGTATAAAGTTAAGTACAAGGCTGACGGAACTCTTGACAAGTATAAGGCTCGTTTAGTAGCCAAAGGGTTCTCACAAACAAAGGGCATTGATTATGAGAAGACTTTTGCTCCTACAACCAAAATGAGTACTATTTGGCTTGTCCTCGCTACTGCTGCTCAGTTTGATTGGAAAGTCCATCAAATGGATGTCAAGAGTGTGTTTCTCAATGGTGATCTATAGGAAGAAGTCTATATGACGCAACCTCCTGGTTTCAAGGTTGCTGGCAAAGAACACCAAGTTTGCAGACTCGTGAAAGCACTCTATGGTCTTAAACAGGCTCGACAAGCATGGTACATGAAAATTGATAAGTACCTTGTTGATCATGGTTTTCAACGAAGCCCTTCTGATTCAAATTTGTATGTCAAACAATCTGGTGATGATATTCTTGTGCTTGTTGTCTTGTTGATGACCTTATCATTACTGGCAGCTCAAAACATCTGATTGAGGAGATCAAACACAATCTCAGTCAATCCTTTGACATGACAGATTTGGGACTTCATTATTGTCTCAGTGTTGAGGTTTGGCAAACAACTGAGAGCATCTTTATTTCTCAATCCAAGTATGCTCGCAGTTTGTTTGATAAGTTTAGAATGACTGATTGCAAACCTGCATCCACACCTATGGAGAAAGGGCTGAAACTATCAGCAAAATCAGATTCACCTGTGCAAAATGAATCAGCATTCAGGCAACTAGTAGGCAGCCTCATTTATCTCACAGCTACTAGACCTGATCTCAGCTTTGCAGTGAGCTACATCTCTTGCTTCATGACAGCCCCTAAAGTTGAACATTGGGTTGTAGCAAAACGTGTGATGCGATATGTGAAAGGCACTTCCGACTTTGGCATTCTGTATGGAAGGTGCAAAGATCCTAAGCTGATTGGTTATACAAACTCAGATTGGGCAGGTTCTGTTGATGACAGAAAGTCTACTTCAGGGTATGTATTTAGTTTGGGTACAGGGGAAGTTACATGGACCAGCAAGAAGCAACAGGTAGTGGCTCTTTCCTTGACTAAAGCTGAATATCGAGGAACTATTAAAGCAGCTTGTAAGGCGGTTTGGCTTCGAAGGGTGCTTTCTGACATGCAAATGTCTCAAGCAGGGCCTTCCCCCTTGTACTATGACAATCAAGGGGTGTTGAAACTCGCCAAAAATCCAATCTTCCATAAAAGGACAAAGCATGTTGAACTTCATTGTCATTTCATCTGCTAGCTTGTTGAAGATGGATCAATAGGATTGCAGTATGTTCCGACAGAGGATCAAACTGTTGATATTCTCACTAAGTCTCTGAGCCCGAATAAGTGAGCATTAAGGGAGGGTATTAAATTAATATTTGCTTAGTTTATTAATGCTCAATATTGTAATTTAATAGTTTAGATAGTTTCTATTCTTTTGTATAGTTTTGCTTCAGTTAGCTTCTATTTAGATTTAGAAACTTTCTGCTTTCTTTCTAAATCTCCTTATTGTAAAATCTATAAGAGCGATTGCCTCTTCTAATTAATTCATTCGAGATTTTACCATAATAGGATCAAGGATTGTGAATCATTTCTTTATAGTATTTTACTAGTAGAGATAGAGTAGGAAAGTAGGTTTGATTCTCATAATAGGAGGTATTTTTACAACAATTCTTTTAGGATATTTCTATTTATTTTCTTGGATCATTGATTGGGGCATATCAACCCGTGATACATCATGTGTGTATTTCATTTATGGAAAAATAATCTGTAATTATTTTGTGGGTTGGATATTTTGTTCTTAACATAGAGCCAAACAACATAGCTTTGTGTGTGCACATGTTTAAGTTGCAACTTTTGTACTAAAAAGAAAATGTGTGGATGTGCACCCATCCTCCTGCATTTGAAATGTAAAGTATAATAAAAATCAAGGTGTACATGGATCTTGCTTGTGAATCATCCAATTGTAATGACTAGAATATGACAAGGTCATTAGATGTATTTCAAAATGCACAATGTTATACCATGATAACTTTTCAAATGCATCAATTCCTGCAGCAATAGCCTCTAGAATCTATCTTTGTGCATATGTCTTGATAACTCTCTAATGACCAAAAACCCACATGCATATTTTGGATATAATACTAATGCATGCATAAACAGTGGTATTGTGTGCATAACTGTTGAGGCATGCAAATTTTAACTAGAAGATTACATGGCTTAGTTTCTAGAGCAGAAGAATTTTTATGAACATAAGAATAGGACTAGTTCTATCATGATAGTAGTACCAGATCTACTTTCTTTGCATTCAATATTCCACGGATATGTCTTGACGAGGATGTCCAATAGAGCTAAGTTTAACCATACTTAATTATCAATCATATCTGTATGCAAGAGGGTATATAGAAATCAATTACAAAGTAGGTTGGCAGTTGGAACAGTTGGAAAGCATAGATAGAAATAAATTAAAAAGTAGACAGACAGCTGGAACAACTGTACAATGGTAGATAGAAATAAATTAGGAAGTGTAGTGGGAAGGTGGAAATACAATATTCCATTGTAACATCTTCAACCTATAATTGTAGGCTACTCCTATGTATTCTTTAGCTTAAAAATAGTCTTATCAATTCTTTAAAAGCATAACAATCAGGCACTTCCCATTTCTTAAGTTTTCTGTTTATTTCCAAATTTCAGATTTCTGCACACAGTCTCAATTCTATGTGTTGGTGTAATATTTCTTCACCTTGGATATGTCTCTATCCTAAGCATGATATTGCACCTATTTAATAAGTTCTCAAAACATTAGGAATAATTAATTTTCCTCATCTAAGTAGCTAACAATGACATGTGTACACCTTGACTTGAGGTACACAAGTGCCACCACTTTCTCATCAACTCTTCATTGATGGCAATTAGGTGCCATCTCTATGTAGTCTAAGCCACCTCTGTCTCAATTAGACTGAGTTAACTCACCCCCTGATTAGGATTGATTGGGACTTAAACTTATACCTCTTGGACATGTCATCTCCTTGATTCATGCATCCAAGAGGCCTGTTTATTTCTATGTTACTATTTGTAACAAATGCTCCATCATATTAAATATTGAATAATTTTATTCTATTCATTTAGATTTGTGACAAGAAGCTCAGAAGCATTAGGTATTGGGTAGATTTGTTGTTTCTAACATATTCTAATATGGTGTCAAAGCAATTATGAATTGAGGATTAGCTTTACAAAAAATATAGGAGTGCAAATCTGGTATTTTGCAAAAGCACATAAGTATGTTCTTCTCTTGCATCCCCAAATGATCTAGAGAAATAGAAAAGTGTGGAAGAAATAATTGATTCTACGTGGGGTTCCTTTCATGAGTTGTATTGCAAGTGCATTGTAGGAACTTCCTAGAACAAATCCGGGCTCACCATTGAGTCCAAGCAAAGTGTCCAAAAAAGTTGATCTAGCTTTCATTTTGTCCCAGTTGGATATCAGAGGCTAGATTTGCAAAGGGTTCAACCAAGGAAATGTTTGCCAAATTCAATGAACAATTGAAATTTCAAAGCATTTTGGGTCAAAAACAAGCCTACCATTGTGTTTGAGAGGCCCTAAAACCCCCCATTTTCATATAAAATTTGTCCAATTTGGACAAAGTTGCGCAATGAGGCAAAAATAATTATCCAATACTACACAAGCTTTGTTATATTTCTTTTCAAAAAAATTAAATTAAATTAATGTTTTAGGGCCAACAGCCTTTGTTTGGCACGTGATTCCTTTGAAAAAGGCTCATTGCCCTCTTTTCCTCCTTGCAGCCCCCAAAAGGAGTCAATTAGACCTATGGGCTCGACCCTGCCTACCCCAAGAAGCCCCAACTAAACTCAGCTAGCCTATTCCAACTAGCGGTCACTTGCAACCCCTCTACAACTTTGATCACACTCCCATCCAACCTCGTCGACATCGCCTCCTTCGTTGTGCCACCAAACGACCAAATCCACCAACACTCAATCCAAGCATCGTCACCACCCATGCACCGCCAATAAACCCCTTTCCATTGGAATTTTCAGCAGAGAATTGCATTTTCAAAAAACGCTTTTCTCAACCATATGAAGTCATTTTTCAATGCATTTTTTTTTAAAAGGGCAAATTTTGCAAACTTCATAGAGATGGGATTGGTTTCTACTCAAGTGTTCTTGTTTTTCATAAAATCAATTTTCTCATAGAATCTAGTATGCAATCGCATTTTTTAAACTTCAATTCTTTGTAACTTTCATAAAAAGGAATCAAATTTGGGTCTTGTTTCACACATTAGTGCAAGCTCCTCATTCTCATTTTAATACCATATTGTACTTTTAGCATTCTAGTCCATTTTGGACATTGTAAAACTCTAAAAAGTACATCTAGCATTGTACATGCAAAAATCTATAAGTGCCAAAATAATTTTTTGTTGGGAGAATCTTTGATAGTGTAATTTGGGGGGTGGGTGAGGGGGTGAAGATGTAGGGGATGTTCCTATGGTTCTGCATTTCTTTCATTAGATTAGTCAGCTACTTGACTATCTTGAGAAATATAGCATTGTCATTATGGAGATTTCAACTCATCGTTCAATTACTGAATTGAAAAGAGAGAACTATTAGCCTTGGTGAGATGGTATTTTGAAGTCATTCAAATGGCTTAACCTCTCACCCTATCTCTATGAACTTGTTTCTCAATCAACTAAATATTAATGGAACCATTTGTGGTACTCCAAGACTCATTATGTAGTAGGATTTTGCGGTCTTAGTGTTACATCAACACATTGTTTGCCATATCAAGCATTGACACCCCTAATGCTCATTGGACCAAAATTTGGGAATTGTATGGAAAATCAAATTATCCTCCATTCCCAAATGATCCTACCTTGGATTGTCTTGTTCCCCTAGATGATTGTTATAATTTTCCATATGATGATAAAACACTAGAGATGCTAGATTGATGGAAAAGTCTTGAATGTCATGGGTACATAGAGACTTTTCCTACTGCTCTTCAAGAGGCTCCAATTGATTCTTTGACTTCTTCTACATCTCCAAGTCAGCATCCATAGGCTAAGGATTCTTCACCTCCAACACTTGCAAATTCTATAGTTGTCCATACTCAAACAATTTTTGTGGACACATCATTCAAGGATGAGCAATGTAATCAGATAACATGCACTAAGATCTCATCTTTATCACCTCCTACTTCCACAAATTCAAATGTTGCTTCATCCATGACTTCCAAAGATTTAGTGCAATAGAACATATATCATCTTCCAAATACAACTACTTGGGATGAGTACTTGACAGATATATCAAGCTTGTTTTGTGAGTCCCATCTTGCAGATTAGGAAAACACCATTGAGGACATCCATCTCCTCTTTGATGTTAGCTACTATCGAGTTGCATCATCTTTGAATGTAATGAGAGTACATTCAAACCCTCTTGTTCTTTCTCCACCTATACCTGCCCCTATAGTGACAAATTTTGTAGATATTCACGAGTCCACATATCCAACTCAGTCATTGTTCATGGTGACACCTTTTGCATGAGTTCCAAATTCTCATTGGTCCAATTGTCTTACCTATGGTGAGCACCATATATCCATGGTTACTTTGTACCTAAATATTGCTTGGTACCTAATTCATCTTATCAACATTTGTCATAGTTTGGCATGGGCTTGGAGATCCTTGAGCAACATTCAAAGGATTCAACTTCAACTTTGTATCTTGTTCTACATCCATTTCGACGAGGTTCTAGATTGTCACTTTCTTCAATTAGGCCTATGACTCCTAATTTGATTGTGGCACCTTTCACACTGACATGGCATCACCTAAGCGACTTCCAAAGACATTATTCATTCTCATCCATCTTCCCTACCTTTGCATAGGGGTACCTAATATGACTACACATTGTTGGGACCCCTCTATCCATACCCCACCTAAGCCATGCTTATAGGGGGTGTCAATGCTTTTTACTTTACATGCATTTAGTTTATTATTATATTGCATTATAAACACCTAATTAGAGCATTGATTAATCTCCCAAAGTCTCCAAATCTTTATTCTGCAAAGATGGAAATCATTCCTAAAATTAATCATTTAGATCTCACAAAAGATACTATTCCACCATTGTCTAGATTACTAAGCGAAGTGACCATGAAGGATAAGGAACATGCAGCAAGTACAAGACAAACATTAGTATGACATGGACCAGTTGATCATGTTTCCTTTGAGACAGTTCACTTGTATGCAACTATTCTTCATCTGATCTCTTTTCTTTTTAGGAAAAATTGGGAAGGTAAGACTAAAGCAAAGCCACTTGATCCACTTTCTTAATGTCAAAAGAAAAACTCAATGGAGCCATGAAAAACCCTCTATGGGCGGTAGTTGTTAAAAAGCACTGCTTATAAACACTACTTACATGTTTCTGCATTGTACTTCCAAGTTCAACCATTAAAGGACAATTTGAAGATCCTTCTATACAAGTGTTTCAAGCAGATACAATCAGGACCATCGTTAGAGTGCGTATTAATGCAGGGCACTATCCATAAGAGTTGTAGAAATTGTTCTTTTCATTTATGGAGCCAAGGAGTGTCGACATAAAGTATCAAGATTCCTCACAATCCAATACATGATATGTTCCTCCCATAACCTGTTTCAAAAGAATCTTCATGATTAAGGCCTTTGGCCCTTTGGTGCTATGATCTAGGGCTGCCTCTGTGCTAAGATCTAGGGTTTTAGAACTACCTTTGTGCTCAAACCTAGGGTTTTAGAACTGATAAGTATTGTATTGGCAAATTCCTCAATGCCTATGCAAACCAGTCTGGAAACCCTTAACTCGCAAAAATAACATCTTATAAATCATCTCTGAAACCATTACTGTCAGAGTTTAATACAACTTGGTACAAATGTTACCAAATTTTCAAATTTTGATGTTACACATGCCTTGAATTGTGTCTGGAGTGGCAGCACAGAATTTTATTAGACCCACACCACTCTGCCTGGAAATCCTAACAGAAGCCTGACCCTTATGTCCTGTTTGGCACTGACACCTAAGGGATTCACGCCTCAAGTAGAGAGTCCTTGCTGATCTGATCAGAACTCTGGTTGTAGTTAGACTGGACGGATCCAGATCTGGTTGTGAAGTGTTGATTATTGATCATGGTTGCTCTTGAAATTCAGTTTGCTCTTCGCCTGGAAACCTAGTTGGTGTTTGGACCAGCGCTTAGGGTTTTTTTTGTCACCTTTATGGTTCTGATCTGTGCTTCTTCCAGTCACGCCCTCTAGATCTGGTATTAGAGGCTGCTGGTGCTAATCCTCTTACAACTTGCAATGACTCTGAACTAGTGGTCTGAGGACAAAGGTGAGTGGTGTCCGGCGGATATAATGGAAAAGTAACTCAATCAGATTCAAGGCCGATATCCTGAGATGAATCAACTCAATTCACAATGAACAAAATTTGAATTCCAGCTAAATATGGGATTCTCGTCCCAGTTCCAGCTTATTCAGATGTCAGAACAGCAAATTTGAATTTGCATAAGCAGATTACTCCTCTTTGAATTTCCAAAACTTTTATTTATACCTGATCGCACCCTTCAAAGACCAAGTCAGCCTCCAACATATGAAAGTGAGTTGGCGAGCAAAAGATTCAAAATTGAGTCGGGTTCAAAGTGAACTTATTGTTATTATTATTATTATAGTATTTGAAAACACTTTTATCATTAGAATAAATGACATCATAGTGCTGGAGCTAAGGGACATGACATTTGGTCAGGAAACAATGTTCTTCATGAGAAAGAGGAGCTCAAAAGATGTTGAAAAGGCTTCACAAACTATTCAGCATCCAACTCTACAAATTTCTTCAAGGCCAAGGCAATTCAAGGAGGGCGCATTGTTATAATCCTGATTTGTATTTAGCCTGAAAAGAAAAAATTTATTTTGTTGTATTACTAAGTGTATTTAATTATTGGGACTGCATGACAGGGACAATTACATATGACAATAGTAAACTAATCTTTTCGTGAACATTAAAATGAATTTACAATGAATCCTGACACAAAAGTTACAAAGAATAAATAAGTTACATAGCATCTCAAAATGTTGTAGTAAGCTATAAAAATAACAAGAAATAAGTTACAAAGCATCTTAGAATCAAGAACTTATAACCGCAATATTTTGGAATATTTCCTGTTACTAGCAGATGTAATGTCCCCTTTTTCCTGCAATAAATCCACCCTATTTTAATAGTATTTTTAATCACTAGTATATATATATTATATAATAGTAAAATATAAATAATATAATTAAATAAATAAAGGAGGCCGGCCTAGTTAAGGTTTTCTTTTGGAGGGCTATAAAAGAAAGTAAAGTGCAAGTCATTTGGGGTATCCAATCATATCGAATTTCATTTTGGAGATTCTTCTCTTTGGCTGTGTACCGTCATACATTATCACCCTTGAAAATTTCACTCTATGTTTTGTCCCACCTAGATTATTTAGCCTAATTAAGCACCTAATTTCCTAAATTATGCATTTTGAGGCCCATTTTTACCATTTTCCGAAAAATTGCAAGCATTGAACAAATGCATCGAACTGATATTTCGCCCCTGATACTTAATGTCCTGGAAAATAGGGCCAGGACCCATTCACCCTAGGGCATATGTGTCCCCCTATTTTGTCGGGGACCAATTTTGGATATGTCTATGTCAACATTTTAACATTCAAAATTCAAGTTGCAAATGTCGGCTTGTATGATTTAATTTTCGGGAAATTAAAAGAAATGCCTAGTTATTGAATCATTTGAACATTAAGTGGAATCATGTTGGCAAACTTATGATCAAGAGCACTATCAAGCAAGTCAAGAGCAGCATTTCAAAGCTTTATTGCAGCAATTCAAGATCCTAACACCATGTCAAATCCTGTGTGAGTTCATGTGCATTTATGTTATCATTGTTTGTGAAGGCTAAACCTTGTTGTAGGTCTCCAAGCAATTCAAGTAATCAAACAAGCAAGATCTGAGACCTCGAAGTGATGCACATGACTTCAATCCTTCAAGGAAGCCATTGAAGGTTGGTGAGTTGCAACACTTTGTTGATTCATCATTCCTTCCTATCAATTATCCATTGTTATCATTGGCATTGCCATAGTGGAAGTGGGAACACTAACGTGGGCTTTGACTAGCGCAAGCCCCTAAATGGCACAATATTTCTTCTCTTTGTGAATGTGCGGATTTCAGGCTTGAAGAGGATTGAAGGAAGCTTGAAGAAGAATTGTTCATTGTTGTATTTGAAGCCCTACATCTTATCAACTCACAGAAACTCGCCTACAAAATTATCCGACAATGATCCGACAACTTTACAATCGAGAATCAATAGCTCAAATCTGTCATCAGAGGACTCCAAAAACAGAGCAGGAGAGGCATACAAGGACCCATACGCCCCTAGGCAACTCTGTCCCTGTATTCAAACCAGCAGCAACTTTTCAAGATAGGTGCACAGTGTTCTCCTCTTCCTAGATCTGCCTGCAATTCACTGTTTCAGTTTATCAATTGTCAATATCTTGCATTTTGAATATTAGGTCATATAGTCTAATTAGGGTAGTCAAGGCAAATCAATTCCAATTCATTTCAAGACTCAATAAGGTGCAAATCTAGGTCTGATTGACTCACCTTCATGGTTAAAAGTCTATACACCTTGTTGATCTCTATCTTAATGAAACAATATTAAAAGACAAACATCCACAACAACAAAAATTTGAATCCTAGGTTTACAAATTTAGATCTACGGTTCTCCATTTTTCTTTGTTCAAGCTGCAACCTTGGTTGGGCTTCATTCCAAGGACGAAAGCCCTTGTGAATGTGGTGAGTTGGACGAAACCCTAGCTCACCTTGTGGAGAACGCACTTCATTGGAGACAATTGGAAGTTTGGAGCATCATTGCATAATCAGATTTGGAGCAGAATTATTGTGGCATTTCATGGGCAGATTGCATTAGGGTTTTGCCCTAATTTGGAGCACCACTTTGGAGCAGACCTTAGCGCCCACCTTTGGAGGGCGATTTTGCATATTCGGAGCATATTTGGAGCAGCAAATCCTAAGCACTTACCAAGGAGGAATTTCACCCATCTAGGGTTTGGTATTTGAAGACTATTTTGCATATATTTGGTATGTATAATCATAGTTTCAGATCTGATTTATAGAGCAGAAATCTGGGCATATGTCTAGCATGTTTGAGGCCGTGAATTCATTGTAAATTCAGTCCAGAATATTCAATTTCTGATAGCAAAAGTTATCTACAAAAAATAAGATTTGTATGTTGCATTTGGATGCCCTATCTTGTGTTTTTATGGTGGATTTCATGTTTGATACGAATATCAATTGGTAGCATCATTTGTCATGTTTGGGTACTTGTATGTTCGCTGTGATATTTTGTTTGAAATCAGAAAATAAAAATCAGAATTCAGTCCTAGGGTTTGAGCAGAAAACTAAATCGGAAAAGTGCAAAAATATAAATCAGAAATCTAGGGCATGAATCAGAAATTTAGGGCAGATACCATTGTTGATATTACAGCAGATTTCAACACTCAATTAAAAGTTGAGATTTTTTCAGATAAATTTCAAAATTTCAGATTTTGGGTAAATAGTTTATCCCTCCATAATAGTAGATTGCTGTTAAGAATAATTGAGCCAGCTATGTCAGCTCTACTTCATGTTGGTGCTTAGGTGCAGAGAGTTGTGCCACCATACCAGAGGGGTGGAGGGCATTCCACAGCACACCTAAACTTAACAAGCGAGAAAGTGTTACGTGGCCATCTGTTCCTTTTGGTCCTCTCAGTTGTGCATACAAGTCAAACCTACAAAATATCAACTTCCAAACCTCCAATAAATCTAGCTCAATTATTCCACACCTCTATATGAACATATGCATGGGCATGACCATCAAGGTAAAAAAAAATACAGACTATTTTGGCATGGATTATGATTTTCTAAGGGTTGGGGTTGGCTACAACGTAAGGGCAATTGGAGTGGTTAATTCACAAAGTGGACATTTGTTTGCTCATTTCACGTCCTATGTGGATGCCATACTAGATCTAGATAGAATCAAGGTGTTGAATGATGTGCTTTGATTGTTGAAGGATATTGATAGAGGGCAATTGCCATTTGATACTATTAAGGAATTCCATGGTCATGTTCAAGTTTTGTTCGCCAAGGTCATATTAAAGGAAGTTGTATCTTGTATAGTATTTGTGAATCCTACAAAGCAAGCTATTATTACCTAGGATTGTGACCTTATGTAATGTAGCTGGCAACAATATAGTCTATTGTGAATTACTATAAGGCATCAAAGGAGAAAGTATGATGAAAATCTACATGAATCATGTCATACTATTACTCAACGTAGTGGTGGTCATCTAGAATAGCAACATCATTGCCAAACACCTTATGAGCTACCAAGAGAGCACCTCAATTGCCTAAGGAAGATTGATTCCCAACAAAAAGACTAGAATTTCCATCCACAATTGTAGAATAAGTGTTGTCCCCAATCTACAATCTGTGACAACATTAATCAACATATACTAGGGAAGACTGTGGGAAAATACTCACTGTGTTCATGCAACCTATTCTCAACAATTGGATCGGTCCCATTGGTTGGTTAAAATATGATGGAAACTTTGCTCTGGAGACATCATATTTTGGTGAATACGCCAAGTTCCAACAACAGAAGTGGCGCAACCATATTAGGGAGAGTGGGGATTGGCCTACTTATCATGTCATATACAATGCAAGTGAAGCCTCCCCCAATTTACTATTGACCAGTTAATTTTTGGAGATGCATGGATTTCGGCTACAAAAGTTTGTTATGAAATAACATGCACAATAGAAGAATATAATAGGAATATGGTGCAAATACTTGATAATAATGTGCCACTTGGGCCACCCCCTAATCCACTTCGAGGGGAATACCTCCAATAGTCTTCAATAAGAACACAATACTCAACATGATGACAATAACCTACCTATACCTCCTATATATCGCATACTTATGTCTAGGATATCTCCTGAGCCGACCTAGATAACTCTATATAAGCCATAGGCCAACCTAAATAATGAAATAACAATATAATAATGATAATATGACTTAATTAAGAGTTAAGGTAGCCACAAGCTGACTACTTATAACACTATACACACTATATGGGTAGGGACATAACATAGCCCTCCTCTTTACAAAAGCATTGTCCTCGATGCTAACTTTTTTTTTCTTTTTCTTCATCTCCTTTTTTACTTTTGCTTCTTCTTCTTCTACCGTTGTTTCTTCTTCTTCTTCTTGTTCCTACTCTTATTCTTGCTCTTCCTCTTGTTCTTGTTCTTGCTCTTTCTCTTTCTCTCTCTTTCTCTTGTTCTTTCTCTTTTTCTTGTTCTTTTTTGTAGCTACTTTTTCTTGTGAAGAAATTCTAGAAAGATAATTTTGCAATAAATCACACAAATGAATTCAAAATACACTAAAAGTTTTTCTATAACTTACCAAGGCCTAGGTTGCAGTTTCCCAAAAAAATCTCCCAAAAACTAGGTGTTTTACAGCCTTGAGAGCAATTTTTTTGGAAACTCTAATTCTACAATAAATCACTTAATTATGCTCCAATTGCTCTCAAATTTTTACTGTAGGCTGCTCTCTTACTACAAAAACCCAATAAAATTAGGAAAAAATTCAATAGGATTTGGAAGATATTTGTTTTTAAAATAAATCGGAAAAAAACCCTAATTCTGCAATAAATCACTCAATTCTGCTCCAGTTCCGTTGCTTGAATGTGCTCTTCAAAAACCCTTTAAAAATCAAACAAAAATTCGCCAAAATCTGGGAGATATGTGTTCTTTAAAAAAATTGGGAAGAAACCCTAATTCTGCAATAAATCACTTTATTATGCTCCAATTCTGTTGCTTGAATGTGCTCTTCAAAAACCTTCTAAAAATCAAACAAAAATTCGCCAAAATCTGGGAGATATGCGTTTCGCAAAATGACCTCCAAAATTGAAAAAAAATGCCTTGTCATCACGATGCCAAGATCATGCTTTGATACCACTTGTTATGAAATAACTTGCACAATAGAATAATATAAAAGGAATATGCTGCAAATACTTGATAATAATATGCCACTTTGAAGGGGCAACCTCCTAATCCACTTCAAGGGGGATACCTCCAATAGTCTTCAATAAGAACACAATACTCAACATGATGATAATAACCTACCTATACCTCCTATATATCCCATACTTATGCCTAGGATATTACCCGGGCTGACCTAGATAACCCTCTATAAGCCATAGGCCAATGTAAATAACTAAATAACAATATAATAATGATAATATGGCTTAATTAAGCGTTAAAGCAGCCACACGCCAACTACTCATAATACTATACACACTATATGGGTAGGGGCATAATAGAGTTAGCTTTTGATTGAAGTCATAATTACTTTTTCTAATTCTAGTGTTCATATTTTTTCAATATTAATGTCTAAAGAATAACTATTAAAATATTAAATATTAAAAATTAATTAATTAATTTAAAAAAACTGTCTCAATTGTAATTGGATGCACTATCACTTGTATGCAATGTTCATCTTGAGGGGGGGCATTCTAAAATTGGGCTTCAAAGTCTAAATTGCTAAGTAGCAAACCTAATGAAGGACAAAGGCACAACAGATTGGATTAAGGACAAGAAGCATCCTCTCGTCAGTCACTAGTGACGAGGCCACAAAATTGTTCTAATGGCAAAAGTAATTGTGCCAAAATGACTAAAGCTAAGATATGTTCCTAGGTGGCAAGCAACCATCTCATATTGTTTGTGATCAAAGTGGTAGTGATCTATAACAATGGTAGCACATGCAACAATGAGGACATAATTCTCAAACTTTTTATGTAGTGATTGGATGTGTTTATTCCCAATCACATTTGTTGAGTGATAGTGATTGAATGTGCTTATTCCCAATCACAATTATTGGGTGATGGTGATCGGATATGTTTGTCCCTAATCTTTAATGTCCCCATTTTAAGGTTCTCTTGCATTACAGTTGGAGATGTCTTTTTGGGTTTGTGTCTGCATGATCAAAGGGATAATTTGAGGTTACTAGTGAGCACAAAGGGTGTAGAGGAGTTATATGATGCTCTCAGATGTTATTTCCGATTTTCGGTTTAGGCTCCAAGATTCTTGGAGAGAGCATATATTTATAATAAGTCACCCAGTTAGTTTCGTTCATCTTTATTCTTCGTCGGGATCACTCTCGTATGGTTAGTTTCCGATTCTAATGCATTCCGGCAATTTCCGCAAATTGAGTGTATCAATGGTTATATTTTAATTAAATTACTAAGGTTGCCAAATATTAAATAAAATATTCAAAATGGCCTTTAGTGTTATAGCTCATCAAAACCGGGATGAGATGTGTTAAATCATGGATGCATCTAATGGGACCTTGTGTAAAAAAATATGATTATTTTAATGAAAAGGTCATTTTCAAAGTTAAAAGGATGTTTAAATTAAAAAGTGAATTTTAAATTAGAAGCCTCCGTAGAGTTTGGCATGAAAAAATATAAAAGGAGGTTATGAGAGTTCATTTGGTTATGTTGGATTATTTTATTTCTCTTTTCGAGACCCTTGTGATTGAGGAGATCGAACCTAGTTCATCTCAACCTTTGGAAGGACGGAAACCCTTTCAAAGTAGATCGGTTTCAATGGTGAAACAAATCCACCCTAGCTGATTCATGGAGGAGATCATACAAGTCTTCTAGTTGGGTGATCAGAGCAATTTGGTGAGTCCCCTGTGAAGACCAAATTGGAGAAACGAATATTATTCAGATTGAGAGTTTTCTTGGAATATTGGAGATTGAGTGAATATCTTTCATTTTTCAGTTGGGCGATGGATTTTTGTGCCTGAAGCTTTAGCAAACGCTATAGGGAAATTCATATTTTCATATTCCAAGGTTTCATTGTTAGTTGACAAAGCATAAGTCAGTCGTGGGTTTTGGAATGTGTTAGGGCTGCCTGGGACATGAGATGGAAATATTATTTGCAAGGCTGAGTCTATCGATATATTCCTGGAGCTATATCTGCAATACTAAGACTTATTTACACGCTGAGAGAGTGGACGGAAATCTGTAAGGGTCGTGGAGTTCATTATAACCTAGGCACTGAATCTCATTGTCCTCTTTAGCAAAGTCGTGCCCATCTGAGAAGGTTGGCGATTCCAGATTGGAAGGCATGGATAGTTCTGAGGCTAACGATACATTTGAAGTCCCCGTACATCTAGCAGCTGCGAAAAGGTCTCAAACTGGGCGTTTGGGGTTCCTGTAGCAAGGACGTGAGTATCTGTTAAGAGAAGCGCCTGAGTTTGTTAGCCGTAAGCCTCCATTCTCTGACTGCGAGTTCACCATGAGGGTCGAGTGGCTTGGGAAGGGTGTGCTGGGCATTTGAAGTTCCTGGCATGAAGTCTGCAATACATCTGGGGCCTCTTATTAACAGTTTGATGCTTCCTACTGTCACTGGCAAGTGAATATCCCAGGTCTGATTGTAGTATACATATATACATGCATGAACACTAACTGTTATTGTAAAATCTGCTAAGAATCTGATGATCTCACCTTGCTGATTATTCATTCTGAGAAATCTGTACATGCAAATCAGTCAATATATTACTCAGAAAATGTTTGTTGAAGGGCTGTAATATCATATCTGCTTTGGCATCAATTTGGAACCTCTGATAGCATTGTCATGTCTGGACTGTGTAGAAGAATGTAATGAATGTATTGCTGTTCAGTCAGCTGTCATAGTTTGCAAACCTTATACTTACTGCTGTTCATCTCTGAGTCAAACATTCTTACTTCTGCAACATGTCCATGTTCAGTTTGAACCTGTGCAAGTCTGCAGTTTGTTTCTGTTCATTTATTATCACGCTCAATGAAAGGCAAGAGGGATGATGGGCTAAGTTGATTTCCAGATTTCCACGTTAATTTCATTTGAATGTTATTATCTTATGTGCAATGCAATAATTCTATGTTTGATAAAACGGAACATCTATCAAACTGAAAATATCAAGCAAAAATCTCAAGTCAAATCTCAGTTTGGGGTTGGCCATTACATAATCATATTTTTTGTGAATAGAAATGCGTCCTTGTTCATAAGTCGTAACTAATGACAAATAGATGTGTTTGTCCCTATCCAAATTTGTTGTATGACCTCGGATAAAAGTGTTTGTACCAATCCTTGGTTTCATAGGTGGATGTGTTTGTCCCTATCCTTGTATAAAGTCCAATAAGGTCAACAATGAGGTTAATCCTACTGAAGAAGCATAGTGAGACAAGTTCCACTATTGTTTTTCATGAATATATGTGTATGTTCCTTATTTTTCTTTAAATAATATAATATAACTCACAATTACAGCAGCACAATTAATTATAAATATGATATCAACTTCAGATACTGCCGTTTTAACAGTTTATTTTAATTTAGATATAATATTTAGAATATATTTCTGAAAACAGGGAGCTTATCCTTTGTATCTGTTGTTAATTATCCCAAATCTGCTGTGATTTATCTTCACTAAAATGTCTTTGAATTGCCTCCAAATCTGCCTAAATCAAGGGTTTTCATCCACTAACTCAACAATGGAAATTAGAGGGTTTTCATCCTCCAAATACAGACCTTGAGGAGTTTCGTCCTTAGGTTGTTGAACCACAGTCCACACTCTAAAAGGAGTAATAATTAGATATATAGAATGCATTCAATGATGCTTAGACCTCCCTTTTGATTTCTCTAATATACCTTCTTTTCCTCATAGACATAACTCTTCATAATCCCCCTTGACATTTGATAAAATTAAAATTTAATTTAACTCTAGTTTGTTATAGCTTAATCACTCAATGAAATTGCAGGTACTTTCCCTTTTAAATTTAAGGGCTACATTAAGTTACTTTATTTTATTATTACTTTATTTTTTAGACGGGGCTTTACATCATACCTTATGTTTTTGATGAATTACAGAACGTGTTCATCAAGCGTTGTTAGTCCACCTCCCAGTTTGGAGAATGATGTAATAAGGGGGGGTGTTAGGAATGTTAAATTAATAAGTAGGAGGTCCTGATAGCAATATCATAATGTTAAATTAGTTATTTGTCCGGATCTAGTCACTGATCCCTTGTGATAGGTTTGTTAGTATGAACATTAGAATATCATGTGTATAGAATAATATGATATTGTAATATTTGTTGTACGAGAGTTTGTAGGGATTGATCTATGTAAAGGAATGGTTATAGAAACTCTCCTATAATATAGGAGATGTAAGTCCTATGAATTAGTGTTATGTATTATTGAGCCAAATGAATTAAACAATAGTATTATTACGCATAATAGAAATATAGTATTATTGTAGTATTCTGAAATCTCCGACACAATGGTTTCAGGGCATTTAGGATCAAGAAAATTAAAATCAATTATTTTGTTGTTTATGTAACTGATCTAGTATTTAGGATCAAGACAATTAAAATCAATTATTTTGTTGTTCTAGTTCAGTTATATAAACAATTACAGCAATAGTCAGTTTTGTTTCTTCTTTTCCATATAAAGTTGATGATATTAGAATTCCGTATGAGTATAGTCAGTTTTGTTTCTTCTTTGAATTTTGAGTCATGAATGGTTTTATTTCAGGCTATTGTCCTTCTTTGTAATTCATCCCAAGAAATCACTTAGGGAATTCCTAAGTATCCTTTCTGAGTTGCTATAAAGCATTAACTAATTGGAGATGAAAATTAACATATTCGTTTCATGCATATGTGGTAAAAATTCATGAGATTCTAAAGAAGGCCTCACTCTTTACCAGCCAAACCTTCCTTGTGTCACAAAAAAAGCTGTGTTATAACTACTCCACCCTTAACTGTTTAAGGATTCACTATATTAAATAAGTTGAAGTATGTTCTATCACGCATGGCACAGACTCTCTTCAAACTCATCAATTCTTACAGAAAAATAACTAATATAACTGATCTACATGACCTCCTTTGTGCTAGCAGACTACAGAATTACAAAAAAAATTACTAGAATGAACCAATGGCATGTTTTCAACAAAGAAATAGAATGATAATAATATGCCTAGAATTCTATCCTGTTTAATACACAGGAAAGGACCAGTCCAACAAGATGCCAATGGTATTCATCCTTGTCAAGTTAAATCTCAAAAAGGTACTGTTTATCTCTATTAATTGCATTTGAGATGTGAAATCTCAAATAGTTTGGAGCATTATAATTTGTTGCTTGCATTGCATAAGAAGTTTCAACTGATCCATGGAAAGGTGAAACAATTTCAACTGATCCATGGAAAGGTGAAACAATTTCAATTGATCCATGGAAAGGTAAACAAGTGTTTTGACTGATCCATGACAAGGTGAACAAGCATTTCAACTGATTCATGGAAAGTTGAACAAGCACACAATAGGGAAAATATTAGAACATTATGACTGCTTCTTTGAAAAGTTATAGTCGTCCAAGTGTTGTGATTTCAATCACCTTTTTCACCAGAGATGGAAAATCATCATCTCAAAGTTAAGGTTTTAAAGTTGCCCCTTTGTTTGATTCACTTTCAATACCATTTACTCACTCAAGTTCCCAAAAAGGAAGCAGCTCACATATACAATATAACCTTCACCACACTCACTATAGAAGAGAGTATTTGACACAAATATATGCAAAACAGAAAACAGATTAACTTCCACTTTAGGAAAAGAACGCATTAAGTTGCAAACACAAGACCTGAGGCAAAAATTGATAATTATGCTTATAAGATTCCAGAATGTTATTATATAAGCAAACAAAACAAAGCAATTATCCACAAAAATCTAAAAATGTGTGATGGTTCAAAAGGTCCGGAGTGATCTGAAATAGGTCACCTTGAACTTTGAAATATATAGTGAGTAAAAAATCTATATGAGTTCAGTATCCAATCAATATAACTGAAATTGCACATGAAACAGTACTACGCTCTGATAATAGTAGTGCATTGGTTGTTACAATCTTTTAACATGGAAGAAATTCAAGTTTATTTTCTCCCTAATGTTAAATAGACATAGAACAAAACTATCAAGCTTGAGAAAACAGTATTACCTTCTCTGGCGGCACACTGTCAAATACATATACTTCTCCTTGGTATGAAAGAGTGAGTTGATTAGTGGCCTGCGGCCGCACAGGTACAATCACCTGAGAATCTCCAAGATTACCTCCTGCCGAGGGAATATCAGCCTCCATGCCATCATTGTCACCACCACCTTCATCTTGCTCTTCTCCCATACCGTTGTCATCACTATGGTGAAGTGAGTGTGCATGCTCATGCATATAATGCATATGAAGGTGCCCTGGATCTGCTCCTGGAACCTGGGCCTCAGGGTGTCCATGTACAGGCCCTTCAATTTGGCCCTGAATGTGCATATCATGCATATGCACGTGGTGGCCACCTACATGTCCCTGTGGAGCACCATGCATATGGGGTTGCCTGTGAGTATAATAGCCATGAGGATTGTGAATTCCCTGTGATTCAGCGTCTAGATGGTCCGTATCGGACATCTTCCTCACATAACTTCAATTAAGACTCTATCAAATCCTTTCACACAGAACCAATGAATTTTGTAGCTGAAATAAAATATCACTAGAAAAGCTCCTTTCGATCTCTCAGACAGCAACTACAAGACCTAATTCGCCCTTCATATACTCAATTTGAGTAGCAAAACCCGAGGCCTTAGCCCCTTTACTGAATTCAATTTAAATACTCTCATATAAAAATCTGCCGCTTTCTTCTCCAAATAGAAAATCACCAACACTTTCTCAGCTCCTAACCCTAGCACAGATCGAATATACAGAGTCAATTTTTTTTCCATTGCAAGCTGCATATTTTTCTATTAATCAAAAAATAGTAAGACAAGCGGATGCAGTTTACAGTTTTTAACAAATTGATTATTGCCAATGGACAATAGTATTTTCTATTCCAAATAACTGAAAAAGGAAAGTTACATTAAAATATTATTTACAATAAAACACCGGCCCGTAGTTAAGCACATCACAATGCCATCCATCATCGATCTCTAAATTTACAAAACCCTTGTCACACAGAAAAAACTTATCCTCGCCTCAAAATGAAAAACATAACATTTACGATCATAAAAATAACAATTGTTCATATGATGACTGTAAAAATCGCGTTGACACGAGGTTCTGTCCGGCCAACCAAAATGGGATTCGAACTCCTGACCGGCGGCAGATAATTTCAATAAATTTTAAAAATAACCCATTTGATTTTTCTTCAAAATAACAACTCAATTGCTATCCATGGTTGTTGCCAGACATAAAAGTCGGGCGTTGTAAGAGGGAAGAATCGGATCCGTTTACCTAGGTCGTTAAATCCTGGCCGCACGTTCTGCAGGGAGATGCAGGGATATAAGGCTGGCTGTTGATTTCCTTTTTCTTCTTTGTCCGGCGAATGCAACGAGCAGCGGGTGTTAAAGATCCTGCGACTTTAATCACTGTAGCCGTCCAATTTCCTAGGATGAGTATCTGCTTCGCCTAATCATGACCTCAATCATCTGCTTTTGTCCCACCCACCAGAAATACAAGATGGCACAAAAATAACGAAGAAGCGAAGCAGGAATTATTTTTGCTTTAACTAGTTTGTTTTTTTTTTAGAAGCATCAGAAATTGCGCCCATTCCTAGCCTTGAGGTCCCATGGTTACCCGCATGTGCTCTCTGGCTAGTAAAAAGATACCTAACTTGTGGTCATCCTTTGGCAAATCTACATGGTTATTATCGTTAGGTTAATGACCAATGTGAGGGCAATGGGGGGGCCCCCTATAGGGGATTTAAAGGGAGGGAAGGAGAGAATAATCCAAATCTTCCATTAAGAAGAACCATTGAAAAAAAGATGTACCCTATGTTAATATTTTATTTTATTTTATTGACATGTTACTTTATTGTCTAAGGTTATAGTAGAAAAAGGAAGTTAAAAGCGTGGTCTACAATTATTTTTTAAAATATTTTTTTTGTTAAAAGATATTTATTTATGTTGAGAGTCTTTTTCAACGTGTTATATTATTCTCTCTTAGACTTTAAGTAGACTCGTAAAAGGAGGTCAAAAGTGTTACATATAATTATTCTTCAAGAATGTTTACTTTTATTTGAAGGGGAATGATTAATATCAAGTGTCATAAGTATGTGTTTGTGGAATTTCTTTTAGTTATTTAGTTGATAGATCTGTCTCACTTTACATAATTTGAAATCTATTGAGGTTTCTCTCTAATGAGGCTCAAGTTTGTGCATTTCTTGATTACTGGGCAATTATTCTCCACATACTAAAAAAAAGAATTTCGGTGTCCAAAATCATATAATGACTTATTACAATTGTCTTGTATGATCAAAGCTCATAGGAATGATATTTTCCTTGTCATTAATTAATGTGTTACAATATTTCACTTATGCAAATGATTAAAAACTGTAGAAAAAATAGTTTGTTAAAGTTTAACCCTTAAAGCCCTCTCCAAAATGCCCAAAACAAGAATATGAAAATATTAAATCTTTGAAAAAACAAAATTATGTATTTTGATGACTTTCTTGTCACAATAGATTCACTTTGTATTTTGCAACTATTCATGTGGCTTTTCAAGTTGCAAATTGAATTGCTTCACTTTCTATTTTTAAATAGTTTGTTTTTTCTCCTAAAAATGACTAAATGGAACTATCATCAAACTACAAAAGAAATTGTTTATTAAGATAGCTTCTCAATATTACATGTTGCCTTATTACAAATCACTCATTAATAATAAGCTTGTGTTTACACTCCATTGTCATATATATGATGAGTCATTTACTTATCTTTGGCTTAATATTTTTATACATTAAGATTCTAGAATGTAGTGCATTGCCTAGTGGTCCTGGAAGCAAATATAGATTAACGTGTGTGAGGTAAAATATAGAAGAGAAATGACGAAAATGCATGAAAATAAGCTCCTATTCTAGATCAAATCAATACACCTCTAATAGAGTAAAGAAGGCAAGAAATGCACAAATACAAAAAGAAATCCAAGTATTGTAACTTCTTGATGCATGATGAGATCCTTGATTTAGAAATAGAATTAATAGCTATGAAATGTAGGTTGCTCATAAGAGATTCTCAATTTGGCAGCATTACTAAGATCTTTGAAGCACCTCCATGTGCAGCCATCTTTAATGCCTAATTAACTTGGTGTTAATGGTTATGCACACAACTTAAAGAACCTGAGGATCGTGTTGACATATTTTATACCACCCTTGGATGCACATCATTTATATCCGACTAGAGAGATCCTATGTGTGCATCTTGTTGAAATCCATGACTATTTTTCATGAATCTGGGTCTTTGAGGTTTTAAAACTCCTCAATTATGGTTGATTAGGGTTCTGAATTGCATGTAGGGTTTAAACCCTCCTAACACCCTAGTGTTTTTTCCTTCTCACTTTTTGTTCTATTCACTCATTGACCTTGTGTACTCAATTCCTAGTTGGCTAAGTTACAATTAATGTCTTAGGTGGTCGTGTTTTTACCGACCTCTGTACCCATGTCTTTTGGTCGCAAACCCAATTTAAATATTTGATTAAAAGTCTTATATTCAAGGTTCGAGAGATAATTTTTGCCCAAGTCTTATTTACCTGGGTGTGTCCCTCATTTTAAAACTACTTTGAGCATGTGCGCAAAATACATCACTTAAGTGATTTCCCATCACTAGCCTCAAGTGCATCATGGATTAACTTTCCCTCGTCAGCTTTATTTCAACAATGAGCGATGCACTAGTATTTCCTTCATATCGCTAGCTCTTTTCACATCACGGATTGATAAATGCCTATTGAAAACAAAGTAGCGATGAGTGATGGACTATCTCTCTTTGCATCGCGCCTTACCTTCATATCGCTATAAGCTCATCACCACTAATTTCATTCCCACAATGTGAGATGGCCTATATGTATCTTTGCATCACGTGGACTCTTTACATCATTGTTTCATGTTGAAAGGCTCAAATCAAATGTGTGATGCGTGACAAACAACCCAAATTTAAGGATGGCGATCAGACGGTCATTGCTAGCCTCTGGTGCATCATGGTTATGTTTCAAAAGGTTCAAGTCCTTTGCGCAATGAGTGATGGAGGTTCGTTAGAAGGAAATATCAATATTGGTGGGACCTAAAATGTGGTCCCTTCAATATCCCGATGGAAGACAGGTTCTCTTCATCGAAGGGACAGGTGGATATCAGCAGGACGTTGATGATGGTCCCTTCGACATCCCAATATGGATGGTGGCGATAGTAGATGGTGAATGTTGAGGCAAAAATTGTCATGGTGGGCCCAAGGCCTTGTTTTGCTTTGCATGGTTTCAATGGCTCAGACTCAATGGAGAGGATCTAACGATCATCACGTCATCATTCACATCGTTGTTGTGATTGATGTTTCCCAAGTGCTTTTTATGATGGTTTTGTTTACCACAATGGGAGCATCAACAGTTCATATTTGAAGGCAAGAATTTGATGATCAAAGCGAAGGTTCTTCACATCATGGTTTGGAAACATAAAGCATGGAGCCTTTCTACGATGAGCGATGAAAGTGTATATATATATAAGGGAATTTTTGAGGAGACAAGTGGATATCGACAGGACCTAAAATGTGGTCCCTTCGACATTCCAATGGATAACAAGATCTCTTCATTGAAGAGAATGATGTATATTAGCAGGACCTATTTTGTTGTCCCTCCAACATCCCAATAGGATGGTGCTTCTTGTGATGTGTGATGGTGGTGATGTGGTGGGTCCAAGTTCAATGTACAACAAAGCAATAGTGTGATGCATGTCCTAAGCAATAGGTGGCAGATTTTCATTGCATCGCTGGCCTCCAATGCATTATGGATTGATGCTTGTTCGCTTAAAGGAATGAGTGATGTATTGAAGGGGAGCAATGGTCGTTGATCTTGATTCTCATGTGATCAATGACCACATTTTAAATTTCATTTGGAAATCTAATCTTGGCCATCCATGCTCGATCCAACGGCCAGTTTTCAAACTTCAATGAATAATTGATCTTGTTTGTGGCAGATTTGCAGAAGTTGTTGTTCAATGAAATTCTCAGCTACTAGATCAAATTTGATCAACTATGGATCAAATTTTCATGCTTTTTCAAGGCTGTATTGATTGTTGGTTGGTTCCATTACTCCTTGAGGTGTTGCAGATGCTATATTCTCTTATCAGGGTATGTCGATCAGATATTTTGCTATGGATTTCACAGGTGTCCATCCCTGCATTCATGATATTCATTTAGGGGTTTGTTCGAGTTGTTAGATCCTTTATGGCTAGTTATGTTGCTTTATGATGAGAACAATTTGGATCATTTTAATCTGATCGAATTCATCTTCCTACAAACTCTAGTTAGGTTAGGGTTGGAGTTTTGAATTCAAACCTCAATTATGCCTGAACTATAAAGTCAATGTTTGTAACTATTTTAAGGATTCTTCCTCTAAACCCTCTGAGATTTTTCTTTTCAAGACCTGCAACTCTTGCATTCTACCACTGTAAAGGTTACTTAAAGCTTTATATCAATAAAATTCAACTATTATCACCATTACCTCCTGCATGTTTGAGTAAAATTCATTCACCTTCATATCTGAGTGGGTGTTTTAATTATTTCTTTGGCATATTATGTTGTTCTGAAGTAGGAAGGAACAAACTCTAATTTCGATGCATCACTTTCTTTCACATTTCATGGCTCTTTCTACCATTTTCCCTTGTGATTTGTTAGAGTAGGTTACCATTAGGACTTTCATGTGTTGGGTTAGACCAACACATTCACACTTAGTTTGGAAGAGTAAGTCAGCCTTCTCCGGAGATCTGACCTCAATTTGCAAGGTCTCACACCTTAAGATCATTTCCATTGTGTCATTAGAACACTGAACTCTTGTTCAGTAAGGTGCAGTTTTATGTGACAATAATTTATGGCACGCCCGTTGGGACTAGCGAGGAATTTCATTTTATTTTCTTGAGAGAGTGGTGTTTCTCTTAACATTCCATCCTTGAAGAGGCTCTCAAACAAGTACTTGGTGACTCTGCAATCAAGGCAGGACTCTAATTTCAAATTGGTGACTTTGGTGTTACTCAAAACTCCTAGTTCAAGATCAGGCCTACAAGTTCATGTCAAGGATTCATACAAGATCATCTTCTAGAGGTAATTTTCAATATATCAGGTATCATTTTCTACTTCTAGAAGAAGAAATAGACAATCTGTGTCACCTATAAGAAGGAATAGAAGTTCAAGTCCTTCTCATAGAGCTCGATCTACACCACCCGTGGGTAGATTATTTCAGACAAAAACACCTGCCACCTATACAAATAGGACATTATTCCACATGGATGTACCCAAAAATTAGCCTTTTGTATCCTTTACCAATGGCAACCCCTTAATTTTAGCCCAAAAGGATGATATACCAACCAATGCCCTCAAAAGTATTCCTCATTTTACTGGTGAAACATCTACTACCCCAACAGAACACATCATTGATGTGGCAAACATATGCTCAGTGCATGATGTAACAGAAGACAATGTGGTTGTTAGATTACTTGCAACTTCACTTAAGGGAAAAGCACTGCAGTTGTATAGAGGACTACCACCCAACTCCATTCACAGTTGGGATGAGTTGGGTGAGAAGTTATCCAAGCATTTTAAAGATAAAAGTGACCATTTGTCCTTGGCAGAGTAACTGGCCATAATTAAAAGGGAACCTCATGAATTCATGAGTGATTTCAACTATAGATTTCAAAAGACTTGGGATAGAATCCTTGCCTTGGTCAAACCTTCTTTCAAGCATGCTTTCCTATATTTCTTGAGAGCTCTTAATAGTGATATAGCTATTGTGATTCAACCAATGGGTGGTTCTACCCTACCAGATGCGTATGATCTTTCTATAAGGGCAAAAAAATATTTAATACATGCTAGGAAGATAGCTCCTAGGCCACCAATGCCTTTGTTTCCAGAGCTTCCTTCACAGCCAACAGTGGCTCCTATCCCAATGGCTCTTATTCCAATGGTTTCTACAAGCCAACCTTCTACTTTTGCTACACTTCCAAAAGATTGGAGCACCTTACTTCGAAATATGAACAATAGGTTAATAACGTTGGATAGACTGCAAGCCTAAAACAATAGGCCTTATCAGCCTCAAAATTAGGGTTATTAGCAAAATAAACCACCTTATCAATGACAAAATCAATGGAATCATAGCAAGCCCATGAATAACATGCATACACCTGTTGCCAACAATCCTAAGGCTTTAGTCCCAGTGCAAAATAATCTAGCCCAAGAGCAAGAGTGGTGTTACCCTTGTGAGCAAGCTCATAATCAAAATGCTTGTCAAAATGGAGAGTTTGTGTAAACTCTGGTAGCTCAAAATGAAACTTCTACTTCAGAGCAGCAAATTGGCACAAGCTAAATAACTACTAATAATCAAAATCATTCATGTGAGGACTCCTCATTTTTCATTTGGGGTCAAGAGGATTTTTGTGGTGTAAATCAAGCAGATGTTGATGCAATATCCCATAATACAAGATCAAAGAAAAGACCAATGGAGGTTGGTGTGTCTTCCATGGTTGGGCAAGCATTAGTCTCTTAACAACCTAAACCAAGTGCAAATATTGTACCAACAAGTAGAACAACATATGTTCCACAATCAAATCAACCTATTAATAGGCCTAAACAAGTGGTGGAGCAGCCTAAGATCACACAAGCAACAAGAGTTGACCCTGTTCTAAGGGTTCCTTCTAAAGCTAGTCAACTTCCTTTCAACATAGTAGGGAAAATTAAGAAAGCCAATTTGAATGTCACTATGTGGGAGGCTTTATCTATCCCATCATAAAGGAATTTGCTACAACGGGCTTTAAAGGAACATTTAAATAAGCATGTGATCTACAAGAAAAAGAGCAGACTACTCCATCAATCAACCTAGTGCAACCCAAAGAGGAAGGGAATTCAAACAAAATCATTAAACCACCTCCCTTCTACCATTCTCTAATTATTGGAAATCATATAGTGCATAATTGTATGATAGACTCAGGGGCAAGTAGTTCAATCATGCCTAAGATCAAGTATGAACCGGTGGCTAAAAAAGTTTTACAATTGGATGGCACTATTGTCAATACAGTGGGAGTAATTAAAAACTTAAATTTGTCTTTGCATGCATGTCTCGGTTGTGATGTGTTACAAGACATTTTATTCATAGACCTCTTGCTCATTTTTCCATTTGCTTATCTAGAGATTTCACTGCTAAGATAGGTGGGTATTTGTTTGTTGATTGGTCACACATGCTATTTAGAACTAGATATGGCACTAAAGCAACCATCAAATCTGAACCCATAGCAAAGGATCATCTGTAACCATACACTCTTAGTTCAATAAACATGAATTGTACATTGTATGGTCAAAAGGAAGAGTGTTATGTTAACAAGTTTGCAAATCCTATAGACGAGGTACCTGATTATTTGTTGGATGAATGGGGAAATGCTTTACAACTTGACCCATTAACTATTGTTGAAGTGGAGGAGACTGGTCTTGGCACCTATTACATTCATGAAGAGAATGCTTTTGTCCCCAATCTCATAAAAACTCAAGAAGATTTAGGGGGATTGTGGCAAATGTTTTTTGATGGTTCTAGAAATAGAAATGGTGTTGGTGTTGGTGTAATGCTAGTATCTCCAAGCAAGGATAAATATTATTTCTCTTATAGGCTTCAATTTAGTTGCACTAACAACGTGGTTGAGTATGAAGCACTCATCCAAGGTCTCCAACTCGCACAAAAAAGGAACATCAAATTGTTACAAGTTTTTGGTGATAGTGAATTGGTTTTCCATCAAGTTGGAACTCAAAGATCAACCAAGAACAATATGCTCAAATCCTACAAGAATAGGGTTTGGGATTTGATATAGGAATTTGAGGGTTTTAACATCCAAACAACTCCAAGAAATCAGAATAAACATGTTGATAGACTTCCAATAGTTGGTGCTCATTTTGACATACCGACACATATTACAAGTAAAAAGGAGCAGCATATTAGACTTGTGGTGAGGCCTATTGTTCTAGATAATCAAGATCATTGGCAAGTCTTTAATAGTGACCAATAGATAGTGAATTTTCTGCAAGATGAGGTGGAATTTTCTAAAAGAAATTAGTCCTAGTTGTAAAATCAGTGCAGTGATCAGATTATGCAGTTGAGTAGCAACAAGCTACCAGTTGGTCTTATCACCCTTAAAGGTATTTTCAACCCTGATGATCAATTAAAGCAGAAAAAGGATGAACTTAACTTCAAAGAAGGGTGACTTCAAGCCAATAGAAATTTCAGAGGGCAAGTCTCTAAACTTGGGGAAGGTATGCTCTACCACTAAACATGATGTTTTCATAGATCTTTGCAATAGATACAATGATGCAGTTGCTTGGACTTATGAAGACTTAAAGGGTTTTGACCTAGGCCTTTCCCAAAATACTATTGAATTATATCTTGATGCCAAACCTGCAAAGAAAAAACAAAGGCCTATAAATCCTAAAATTGAGCCTTTGATGAGAAAAGAGTCAAGACCAAATTGATTGAGGCTAGAATAATCTTTCCCATCAAGCATTCCTCATACGTGGCAAATATTGTTCCTGTTAGGAGAAAGAATGGGGAGATAAGACTTTGTGTAGATTTTAGGAATCTAAATAAAGCATCCCTAAAGGATCATTATCCCCTTCCCTCCATGGAGTAGATTTTGCAAAGAGTCAGTGAGTCACAAAGGTTTTCCTTCTTCGATGGTTACTCAGGCTATAACCAAATTCGGGTCCAAGAATCTGATCAACATAAGACAACATTTACTAAAAAGTGGGGCACCTATGCTTATTGTAAAATTCCTTTTGAACTATGAACCACCAAAAAGAAGGAATTTTAGGGAAAGAGGATTCCCCAATAGGCCTCTAGGGTTTTTCACCTAAAAGTTGGTTGATACAATGCCTCTTTCACTCTAAGTGTTCTTGGTGAGTTCATTCAAAGAATTGGGGGGTTGGAATGGGGTGTGATGTGTGTGTGAATGTGTCTAAATGCAATGAACTAAAAATAAAAGCTAACTATTAATGTAGAATCTAAAGAATGTAACTATGTTTGAAAACACATAATGATATGCAAATATTAAACTAAATGACCTAAGAAAGCTTAGAAACAAAATTGAAAACTGGAAATGAAAGGTGTGCACTTGGAAACGAGTTGTAGATTAGATTGAAGGTTGGAAATGTTGTTGATGTTGAAATTTTGGCCTGCTGGGACACTTACGCCATTCTAGGTGACCTAGTCCCAGATCTGGAAAACTGCATCGAAGCCAGTTTCTGCCAAATGGGTATCCAGAAACATAGAAATCTCTGAAAAATAGGTTTAGTGGGATTAGGTTGCCATTTTTGGTGACTTATTCCTCTTCTAAATTTCTAGAAATTAGAGAGTGGAATCTGAAGCTCTCGGTCTACACTTTCTGCTCCTCCAAGTATCTAGATCTGAAATTGCAAAATCTAGTCTGTAGGTGTTCTCCAAGCCTCGACTAGGTTTTTTCCAACCTCGAAGAGCTTTGAAAAGTTGATGAAGATTCTTCCACCTTGGTTATTTTCCAAATCTGCATACAAGACCTGAAAATCACACTAAGAGGGAAAACTTGTTGATTGTTAGGGCATGGGGGTTTGCCTTGGTCAAACCCCTTTTGAGTAATCAAACCAAAATGATGAAATAAAGTAAAGAAGCATGAAACAATGGAGTTTACCTTGCCTTGATGATAGATCTTGAGTTGTAGCAATGGAGGATTCAGCCCTTGAATACTTCTTGAGAGATGTCTTGATGGCTTAGAGTACTCAAACCCCAGCCTCCTTGAGAATAAGGAGAGATGAGAGAGTTAGGAGGAAGAGAGATGAATTAGAAGATTAGAGATTCGGGTGAAAAAGATGAGAATTTAAACCCTTATTTATACAAGTTGTGCCCTAATTTATCGAAAATAACACCATACAAGTCAACCTTGGGGTTTAGAAGATAAAATCCTGAAAGAAATTTGAATTAATTTTGATTTTTATGCCACATGGGACTAGGTCGCCCAACGTGGAAACCTAGTCCACCTGGGCGTTTTTGATTGGTTTTCACGGATTGAAGTTTGATTATTATTGTTTGTTAGGATTATCTTACAAAACACACTAAAGTAAGGCATGTATGTGCATTAAGGGGTCATTATAGCATAAGAAAGGGTTGATTAAGTGATGACAAGCCTAGGAAAGTGCGAAAATGTTTTACAACACCTTACAAAACTTTGGCACAAGGCTTGGAAAGGGGTAAAAAGAGGTTGAAAAAGTTCCAAAATCCAAGTATGGTTTTCCCTAAATCCAAATAAATGTGTCTTTGCCACTAATCAGGGCAAACTGCTCGGACACATTATTTCAAAGGATGGCTTGGTCATTGATCCCGCAAGAGTAAAATATATCTTGGCCATTCCACTTCCCAGTCACAAGAAAGGATTACAAAGTTTCTTAGGCATAATTAACTTTATGAGGAGATTCATTCCAAATCTTGTTGCTTTGGTTAAGCCTCTTACCTCTATGCTTAAGAAAAATATGGTCTTCGAATGGACCAAGGAAGGTAGAGATAGCTTTGAAGCTATCAAACAAGAAATTGCTAAAGCTCCTACCCTTGTCAATCCTAACTATGAAAAGGATTTCATTCTTTATACCTTTGGAGGTGAAGCAAGTATATCAGCTATTCTAACTCAGTTAAATAAAAGATCTGGAGCAACCCATTGCTTTCTTTAGTGAAGGGCTCAAATATTATGAGGTTAAGTACAACTACATTGAAAAGCAAGCTCTTGTTGTTGTTAGAGCACTGAAAAAATTCAGAACTATGTTGTCTAATAACAAGATACAACCAATGGTGCCCCATGTCAGTGTTAAAGAGTTCTTATTGAGCAAAAATATCAATGAAAAAAGAGTTGGGTGGATCACCAAGGTAATGGAGAATAACATTGACATAAAAATCACCAAGTTGGTAAGATGCAAAGGGTTGTGTGAGCAACCTGTATCAACATTTGAGACTCCTACAAAGGTTTCCCTTGTGCTACAAGAATAACAAGTACCAAATACAAACTTACAAAGCATTTGGGTGCAAGATATGACTACATTTTTAGCAGAGGGTAGATATCCTTTGGGTCTAAATAGGACCAAAAGAAGACATTTTAGACTATAGTCCATCCCCTATATCATAGTGGATGGCATAATCTTTAGAAAGGATTTCAATGGACTCCTATTAAGATGCATAGAGGAAGATTGGGTCGGCAGAATACTAAATGAATTCCATGATGGCTCTTCAGGTGACCATTTTTTTGCAAGGACGTTGCAAAGATCATGAGGGTTGGTTATTATTGGCCAAATTTGTTCAATGACGCTCACAAATGGGTGGGAAATTGAAAAAAGTGTGCTTTATTATCTAGAAAGCAAAGGTTGACTGCCCTCCCTCTTCACCCCATTCAAGTTGATTAGCCATTTATACAGTGGGGTTTGGATTTTATTGGTGTGATAAATCCACCATCAAGTGTTGGTCATAAGTAAATTTTAATAGCCAAATATTACTTTAGAAGGTGGACAGAGGTAGTTGCCTTGAAGGATGCCACTAATACTTCAGTTTTAGAATTCCTTAATGGAATTGTTACAAGATTTGGCACTCCTTCCACCATAATTTATGATAATGCCAAGGCGTTTACTAGTGCTCATATCCTTGATTGGGCAATGAAGCATGGGATTTACTTGAAGACCTCATCTAATTACTATCCTCAAGGTAATGGCTTGGCTAAGTTTTCAAACAAAAATATGATCAAAATTATCAAAAGAACCATTGAAGACAACCAAAGGGTCTGGCATAGCAAGTTGAAGACAAATAGAATTACTCCTAAAAGAGCGATTGGTAATTCTCCTTTCATGCTAGTTTATGAAAGGGAAGCAAGGTTACATTATCATTGGTGTTGCCTTCCCTTGAGTTGGCACATCAGTTGGAGTTAGAATAAAATGATGCTATGACAATAAGGTTGGATGAGCTCTTCGAGTTGGAGGAGATAGGGAACAAATCTATGCAAGTCATAGAAGCACATCAAGCACAGGTCAAATTTTTTTTGACAAAAAAGCAATTCATAGAGTGTTCCAAGAAGGAGATCTAGTGCTGAAATGGGATGTAAACAGGGCTAAAGCTGGAAGAAATTCCAAGTTTTATGACATTTGGAGTGGTCCATATATCATCACTAGTTGCGAGGAGGTCAATGCATTCTATCTCTCCAAGTTGGATGGTGAGGCTCTCCCAATCTTAGTCAATGGGATTCATCTCAAACCATATTTCTGATAGGTTTCGAGTTTCATGTATATAAATTGTAAATGTTTTGCTTTCCTTAAAGTGCTTTGCACACCCTACATTTTCGTTAAGGGAATGTATGTTCCTAGTTCCATGCTTTCCTCCAAGTGCAGGCCTGCACATGTTTTGTTTTGCTCTTAGAAGGCCCAGTTTTATTGACACCCTTTCCTGACTTTGTGCCCAATAGACTAATAAGGCCCCAGGATTCTATGATTAGTAGGCAATCATCCCACAAAAATTGCCAAAATGTTGACATATTTTATGCCACCCTTGGATGTACATCATTTATATCCGACCAGAGAGATCCTATGTGTGCATCCTCTTGAAATCCATGATCATTTTTGTTGAATCTAGGTCTTTGAGGTTTTGAAACTCTTCAATTATGTCTGATTAGGGTTTTGAATTGTATGTAGGTTTTAAACCCTTCTAAAACCCTAGTGCTTTTGCTTTGTCACTTTTTGTTTTGTTCGCTCATTGACCTTTTGTACTCAGTTCTCGATTGGCTAAGTTACAACTTATGTCTTAGGTGATCATATTTTTACCGGCCTATTTACCCATGTCTTTTGGTCGCAACCCCAGTTTAAATATTTGATTAAAAGTCTTATGTTCAAGGGTCGAGAAATAGTTTTTGCCTGTCTTATTTACCTAGGCATAGCCCTGATTTTAAAACTACTTTGAGCATGTGCAAAAAATGCATCACTTAAGTGATTTCCTATCGCTAGCATCAAGTGCATCACGAATTGACTTTCCCTCATCGACTTTGTTTTAGTAATGAATGATGCACTAGTATTTCCTTCCTACTGTTAGTCTCTTTGCATCACAAATTGATAAATGCCTATTGAAAACAAAGTAGTGATGAATGGTGGACTATCTTTCTTTGCATCATGCCTTGTCTTTGTATCTCTATAAGCTCATCACTGCTAATTCCATTTTTATGATGTGCGATGGCCTATATGTCTCTCCGCATCGTGTGGGCTCTTTGCATCATTGTTTCATGTTGAAAGGCTCAAATCAAATGCGCGATGCATGATGAACGACCCATATTTAAGGATGGTGATCAGACGGTCATCGCTAGCCTCTGGTGCATCACGATTATGTTCCAAAAGGTTGAAGTCCTTTATGCAATGAGTGATGGAGGTTCATCGAAAGGAAAGATCAATATCGGTGGGACCTAAAATATGGTCCCTTCGATATTCTGATGGAAGACAAGATCTCTTCATTGAAGGGATAGGTGGATATCGACGGGACGTTGATGATGGTCCCTTTGACATCTCGATATGGATGGTGATGACAACGAATGGAGAATGTTGAGGTGATAGGTGTCATGGTGGGGCCCAAGGCCTTATTTAAATTTGTATGGTTTCAATGGCTCAGATTCAATGGAGGATCTAATAGTCATTGCGCGCATCATTCACATTGTTGTTGTGATCGATGCCACCGAAGTGCTTTTCGCAATGGTTTATTTTTTTGCGATAAGAGTGTTAATGATTTAGATTTGAAGGCAATCAACTGACAATCATCGTGAAGGTTCTTAACATCACGGTTTAGAAACATAAAGCATGGAGCCTTTATATGATGAGCAATGAAGGTATATATATATATATATATATATATATATATAAGGGAATTTTCGAGGAGACTGGTGGATATCGGTGGGACCTAAAATGTGATCCGTTCAACATTTTGATGGACGACAAGATCTCTTCATCAGAGAGAATGATGTATATTGGTGGGACCTATTTTTTTGTCCCTTCGACATCCTGGTGGGATGGTGCTTCTTTAGATGTGATGGCGATGATGTGGTGGGTCCAAGTTCAATGTACGACAGAGTGATAGTGCGACATGCGTCCTAAGTAATAGGCAGTGGATTTTCATTGCATCGTTGACCTCCAATGCATCACAAATTGTTATCTTGTTCTCTTAAAGGAACAAGTGATGTATTAAAGGGGCACGATGGTCATTGATCTTGATTCTCATATAATCAATGACTGTGTTGTAAAGTTCATTTGGAAATATAATCTTAGTCGTCCATGCTTGATCTGACAACCAGTTTTCAAACTTCAATGACTAATTGATCCTATTCGTTACAAATTTACAAAAGTTATTGTTCAATGACATTCCCATCTACCAGATCAAATTTGATTGACTATGGATCAAATTTTCACATTTTTCGAGGTTGTATTGATTGTTGGTCAATTCCATTACTCCTTGAGGTGTTGCAAATGCTATATTCTCTTCTCAGGGTATGCCAGTCTGATATTTTGTTGTGGGGCTTGTTCAAGTTGTTAGAGCCTTTATGGCTAGTTATGTTGCTCTGTGATGGGAGCAATTCAAATCATTTTAATATGCTCAAATTCATCTTCCTACAAACTCTAATCAGGTTAGGGTTAGGGTTTTGAATTCAAACCTCAATTATGCTTGAACTATAAAGGCAATGTTTGTATCTTTTTGAAGGATTCTTCCTTTGGCCCCTCAGGGATTTTTCTTTTGTAGACCTACAACTCTTACATTCTTCCATTGTAAAGGTTACTTCAAGCTTTATGTCATTAAAATTCAACTATTATCACCATTACCTTTTGCATGTTTGAGTAAGATTCATTTACCTTCATATCTGAGTGGGTGTTTTAGTTATTTCTTTTACATATTATTATGTTCTAAAGTAGGAAGGAACAAAATCTAAATTCGGTGCATCACCTTCTTTCACATTTTATATCTCTTTCTACCCTTTTCCCTTGTGATCTATTAAAGTAGGTTAGCATTAGGACTTTCATGTGTTGGGTTAGACCAACACATTTGCACTTAGTTTAGAAGAGGAAGTCGGCCTTCTTCAGAGACTTGAGCTCAATTTACAAGGTTCCACACCTTGAGGTCATTTCCATTGTGCCATTAGAACATTGAAATCTTGTTCAGTAGGGTGCAGTTTTATGTGACAACAAATCCCTAAAATAAGCAATTCATCATTCATATCAGGGTTGCATTAAATTATCAATCAAGGAGTCATAAAACTTTAGATAGTGTTGGTAGTGTATATGCATTCATGGATTTTGGACATCCTACATTGGTTGAGTATAGGAAAATAAACACATGCATATACAATAAAAGCTTTAAATCATAATAAACTACTAATTCTCAAAATAAAGCAAAGGAATACAAATAACTACCTGCTGCTACAAGTACCCAATGCTTAAAACTATAACCATTAACCGTCACATTACAGTATGTCCTAACTTAGTTATCCTACTAAGTATGAAATAGAACATCAATATACATATTCTAATTTAGGAATTGTAACATGTCCATTCACAATCATATAAATTGGAAACTATCAATGAAATTCACAATACATAATATAATCTAATAACTTAAATTGAAGTGGTTTAGCAGTATCTCAAGTGGCCCTTGAGTTGTTGCTTCTATTAGATCTTGTCAATCACTCACTTACTCATCAAAATATATTATCAAATCAATTCTCTTTTATTACATTCTAAATACAAAACTATTACACAAAATCTAACAAGAAATATTTTGGAAATCTTGTTTAATAACACACATGATCTTCTACTATTCTAACACTACTACTACTGCTAGATCTCCTCCTCGACAGGGCACCCAAATATATAGGGTCTTCGAGGGAGTCCCATTATTCATGAATTGAAAACAAACTAAAGAACATATCTTTCTCAAGAATAAGAAGAGGAATAATTCTTTAAAATGGAAAATAATAATTACTGAAATAGGAGCATAGAAATCAAACAAGGATTCTATGCTCAACAAACTTAACCATTTATAACAGAAACGTGTTTTGTCATAACTCAATCCTATTGAGAATAGACTTCTTCTCCTGGTTTTCTTATTGGCGGATAAGAGTAATAATAGGTGATTCATGAACTAATCATTTAAATGATCACCTCCAACTTCCTTTGAAAGTGGTTGTGTTGTAGACAGTTGACTCCTTTGCAACGAACTACAATCCTTATGCCAGAGGTTGGAAAGCTTGATGTTGTGGTTTGACAAATGTCTCACTGCAAATGTTAGTATTATTTCCTAAGGCATTCTCATTATTAACAACCATGAATTAAACATAAAATCCTCCTAAACTTCATGGACATCCATAAATCACACATACAAATGTTGACATAACATGTTTCCATTTTGAATGCTTAAAACTACTTAAAAGTATATGAAAGGTTTTGATAATGTCTTAAAGATTAACAAAAAGTAATGATAAAAAGTATGAATCAACAATAGGAAACTAGCCAATTCTAGAGCCCATCACTCCTTATAATTGTAAGTGTCTTTAAAATAAGGGTTTATATAGATGTTTAGCTCTTAATGGATGGTTGAGATCATCTCTTAGATTGAATGTTTAGGATTTCTTTGCATGTGAGGAGAGATGAGAATGATGCAAATGGAGGGATAGGATCAAATCAAGTTGATGGAGGGCTATGTTTACCTTAGCTTGCATGAGGAAATAATATTCAAGCAAGTGGAGGCTTGATGAGAATGCAATTCAATGGAGAAGATCAAAGCATGAGATGAAATGTTAAGATAAGCTTGTCTCACACAAGGAGATCAGATCCATACATGCAGATGCTTGAGGCGAGGACAAGTGGAGGAGAGAGGTTGGGTTCTTATGGATGGCCAAAATCATCTTGATTTGAATAGAGATTCAAGGTCTAAAGGGCTGATTTTTGGATTTTAGTGGTGAGGAGGAAATGTATTTTAATTTTATTTTTAAAATGATTCAAGAGAATGGATGTAAATTAGCCTAATTAATTAAATAAGAATAAATTTAATTAACTAGAAATAGAAGAAAGTTAGTCTAGGTTAATTGAATTATTTATTTAATTAACTGTTGAAGATGAGTTTGTTTGATTAATTAATTAAATGTAATTTATTAAATTAAATCTTGGAGTAAAGACATTTTAATTAATTAAGTAAATTATTTAACTAATCACTAAAGGAATGATCTAGGATTAATGATGGAGGTTAGAGGTATGATTAGGTTAAAATTTAGAAGCAAATTTCAAGTTTCTACAATTTCCCTTCTTTGAAATGGTGTTCTTAGGAATCAATGTAATTAACTTGCAATGGAGAAAGGTTACTCTAGGTTAATTGAATGATTTATTTAACTTACTATTGAAGATGGGTTAGTTTAATCAATTAAATAAATATGATTTATTAAATTAACTCTTGGAGTAAAGACGAGTTAATTAATTAAATAAATTATTTAATTAATCAGTGAAGGAATCATATAGGATTAATAATGGAGGTTGGAGGTATGATTAGGTTAAAATTTAGAAGCAAACTTTTAAGTGTCTACAATTTTCCCTTCTTTAGGATCCTGATATATTTTCTTTGAATTTGATGTTTTATGTCGAATATGAGTACATTACTGATACACATAAGTTAAAACTCTTTCCAACTACACTTAAGGATGTTGCTTTATAGTGGTTCATGGGATTGGACATAAATGCAGTAGCAAACTGGGGAACCATGAAGGAAAATTTCTTGTAGAAATATCAAGATTACTATTGTGGACTTGGGATATGAAAGGAGATGACATATTTTAAATATCACAAAAAGAGGATGAACCCCTCAAATATTATATTAAAATATTTCAATTCTATCTCAAAAATTCACACCAAAATAGGCTCTCTCAAGAGTCATTCAAATTAGTAATCCTAAGAGGTATGAATGAGGACTATATGGATGCACTGAACCTGATTGGAGTAGGAGATATATCTTGACTAATCTATGATAAAATCTATCAAATATGTAAGAACTATTCATGATCAACCATGAAAAAACTAGGGGCTCTAGAGCTTTGAGTTCCACCAAAATATCTAAAGGTGTCTCTAGGGTGGAACTCAACAATCTCCTATTAAATATGAAAGAAGATATCATCATCCATATTACGACCTGGTTGGACAACTTAAATATCAAGAAGAAACAAGAAGTAGATGTGGCTCTCACAAAATATAATACACATTTACAATAGAAGAAGGTCAACTACAAATGTGAAAAGATTGTTAGCATTTTTGAGAAGCACAGAAAACCTGAGTTACGCACCTTTGAAGATGACAAAAGTCAAGTATTTTACATTACCCAACACAAACACTGACAAAAAAAAGGTATTCCTCAAGACCCTTTGTCTTACAATGCTTCCAAGAACTAGGATTTATTTCAAATTTTTATAATTGGAATGATACACCCCATAATAACATGGCAATTCAAACTTGGTTAAGTGCTCAATCATCTAATTGGATTCCATAACAAAGGATGTAGCAACAACATCCATATCAATCGCCAAATTATAATCAACATTAGTAATCCTCTCAAAACTCATGGCCATAACAATGAAAATGAAACCAATAATGACAAAGCTCTAATGTAAGCTACCCAAAACCACAACAATCCTTGCAACTATAGCTAGCCCTTATACCAAACCCAATTATACCTACCCCTACATAACCAAGAGCACCTAAACCACTTACACAACTTGCACCAAACCCTAAAAATAAGCATGTCCAACAAGCCTATACTAATGAACCCATCCAATACCCAACCTATGCGGTTGAGGTTAGTGATATTTACCTACATTTAGGAAAAATTCTTGTTGGACCATCATCTACAAAAATCACTTCTTGAGGAAGAACCGATTGTTGGCAAAACAAGAATAGACAACTGAGAGGGGGGGTGAATCAGTTGTTACAAAATTTAAACTTATTTAACCTTTATCAACCTTTAATCTCGGATCTAATAAATATTAGTGATATCATGAATCAACAACACATCATAAACACACAACACCAAGATTTTTGCGTGGAAACCTTGTTAGGGGAAAAACCATGGTGGAGGTTAATCCACAATTATACCCTGTTAAAAGTATAATGAAAATGAATAAGGAACACACATGCATTCAGGCACACTGCCTAGAGCTCGCTACTCAGAAGGGAAGGCTCACTGCCTTACATAAAACAATAAGATTAAATCCATCTGATGAGGTTGAACTAAGAAATTAGCTTCTACAAAAGCCTGATGACAGTTTCGGTTAGGCACATAAATACTTCTTCACACTTAGCTCAATATTCTTCACACTCTACTCTAAAATTGAATAATCTGATCTTTATTCGCACATATCTTGCACACACTTTGCATAAATTCATCGAGCGTACATCAAAATGAGGAAACAATCACTCTTATATATCCGCTACATGAATTTACATCAATAACTATGTCATCCATAAATAAATAATAGACGAACACAAACTGTCGGCCCAATTCAAGAATAAAACTCAATGTGTACCAACCTAAGTCGGTCATACCATAATGAAGACCTAAATCAACATCCTCAAACATGCCAAGCATTTAAAAATTAATCCATAAGGATCCGCAACACGCTACCACCATCATGTCAGCCAAGAACATGAAAACTCGAACACACAAAGGAAAAATCTTTGATCACGATCACACCGATCAACATGGACATACAACAATGATATAGCATGATCTAGAAACATCACTAAACATCATAGGAGCATACACAACAATTCAATTTACCAAAAATACATTCTCTTCTTCTAGAAACACCTACTACAGTAAAAAAATAACTGTAGGAACTCATAAACTCATAACTCGCTCCAATATTGATGCGTACCACTAAAACTTCCGGAGAACATACTAGATAGGATCAGAAAGAAACCCTTTAATGTGTGACTTCTGATTACCAACTTATAGAACTTTCCACCATTCTGATCAACACAACTTCATAGACTACCTGCAACATATTTATTCTAATTTTCTCAATATCCTCGACATATATAGCCTTTGGAATCATCAATTCTAATAGTGTTGACATCAATAACAACCACATATCAGAAACACAACCACAACATCCAACACCAATAATTGAAACTAACAACCATTTGAATATCCAAAATGAGCATCCTAAACAAAACAATCGACAAATAGAGATAAAAATCAAAGAACAACCATTCCCAAAAAGGTTGAACACTCAAAAATATTTGCCTGAACTTGAATTTGACTTCTTGAGTTAGCTAAAGAATGTATGTGTCAAAATCCCCTTGATCTAAGCTATCGAGGATGTACCAATCTACACCAAGATTGTGAGAAATTTTTTCCTTAAGAAGCCTACAAAAAAATAAAAGGACCCTCAAATTATCCATATAATAGGATAATTAGTTGATAGTATGTTGGGAAACCTAGTTATTTTGAAATATGGTAACCCTGGTAGCCCTATGGTAGATTTTTAAATCAATGGTACCCTCATTAAAAACAATCCGATTGATCTAGAAGCAACAATAAATCTAATGATCGGAGAAAAATGAAAAATCTTCAACTAATGGACTTAACACCTACACCAACGGTCTTACAACTATTAGATAGGTCAATAGTCAAACCAAAAGGTATCATTGAATATTTAGTCATTACACCTAACTCATGGGAATACCCAACAGACTTCATGGTCTTGCATCCTAAAGATAACCTAGGTGGATATCCATTATTTTTAGGATGACCATGGTTGGCCACAATAGATGCTTTCATAGTATATAGGTCTACCAATATGATGATTTCCAATGGAAATGTAACAAATAAATTGGTCCTTTGTCCACTTGCACAACCTTTTCTTGACTTATAATAGCCTATCTGGCTAGACTTGGAAGATGATGACCAAAATTATCTCTAGAAACTCATGACCATTGAACATAGCTCAATGGAAAATATTTAGGATGTGGATGATGTCATTGCTAGAATGATAGAAAACTCTTATGGGATGGACCTACAAGAAGACCAATATTTAGCATGTTTGACTTACCCATTACATAATATTTTACCTACAATAACTTTTGAATCTACTTCATAGATATTTTATAAATTAATTTCACATAGTTGTAGCCTTGATTTGTTAGGATTAGATGTTGCCTTTGTCATGATTTTTGCAACACCAATGGATATATTACATGATAAAACACTTAATGTCAACAATTAGTTGACAACATCTCAGTAGTTTAAATTACTTAAAATTCTATAAACTTATACATTAGAATTTTCTTCCACGATTATCATGACATGAAAGGCATAGATCTTCATCTCTACATGTATAAAATATACATCAATGAAGGATGCAAAATATTGAGGCAACCCCAAAAAATGATAAACTCGGTTGTCAGAGACATAGTAAAAATTAAATTATATATTTTTTGGATGTAGGATTTATATACCCAATATCAAATACTCAATGGGTATTCCCATTAGTAATAGTACCCAAGAAAAGAGGAAAATGATGAGTATGTGTTGAATACAGAGAATCAAATACAACTGCTACGAAAGATCATTATCCTCTTCGCTTCATTGATCAGGTGTTGGATTCCTTAGTAAGGAATAAATACCTTTCTTTCCTAGATGGATTTAGGGGCTACAATCAGATTGAAATAGCTCCTACATACCAAGACAAAATAACCTTCGCATGTCCCTATGGTACCTATGCCTATTCAGTCTTACCATTCAAACTATGTAATACCCCTACAACCTTTGAAAGGGATACTTTGAACACATTTTCTATTTTTTACCATGATTCTATGGAAGTATATATGGATTATTTTACAATTTGTGGAGATTCTTATGAAGAGGAATTAGAAAATCTAGAGAGAGTCCTCCAAATCTGCCAAGATCACAATCTCTCTCAGTCATGAGAAATGTTTCATGATGATGGAAGAAGGCGTGGTTTTGGGAAATTTTATGTGAAGAAGAGGAATTCAAGTAGGCCCTAACAAAATAGAAGAAATCTCAACTCTACCTATACCACATAAATAGAAATATGTTAGAATGTTTTTTGGCCATGCGAGGTATTCTAGGATAATTCAGTAAAGACTTTAGTAACATAGAAATTCCCTTGTTTGTCCTACTTTCTAAAGATATTGAGTTTGAATGGACCCCTACCTACCAAGAATCCTTTAAGGGTCTTAAAACCTCTCTCACAAAGACACCTATTGTAAAAGGACCCAATTAGACAATTCATTTTCATATTCATACAAATGCCTCTAAATTTTCTATAGGTGTTATGCTAGGACAAATGGATGGTGAACCACCAAAAAGATATATGCTAAAAATGGAAATAGGATTCCCCTTACTAGGCCCCTAGGGTTTTTCACCTAGGAGCACTTGGTTTAGGAATGACACTCCTTCACCTTAGTGATATGCTTTTTGGTGATTGAATTCAAAGGGTATGGACTAAATAGAATTGTGTTGTGTGTGAGAGGTGTGGCTAAATGCTAAAATGAAATGAAACTAAACTAACTATGAAATGTAAATGAAAGTAAATGTAAACTATATGCAAGCTAAACTAAATGACCTAAATGTATGGAATCTGAAAGGAAACTAGAGAATACAGAGATTGTGCACCTGGAAATGGAGAATGGAAAAATAGGAGCTCTAGAAAGTTCTGAAGATTGTTGGAAATCTGCATAGGGAGACTTACACCAGAATGGGCAACCTAGCCCCTCTGTCGAGAAAATCTGTCAGAGTGGGTTTCGGGAAAAAAGGGTATCCAGAAATATCAAAACCCCTTTTCGGGCTCGATACAAGGACAAGGTCGCCATCATTGGCGACCTAGTCCTCTTCGTACTTTCAGGATATTCAAAGTCGAATATTTTGGGTCCTCACTTGCACTTTCCTTTTCTGTAGATGCCCATATCTGAATCTTCAGAAAATGACCTGCAAGTTGTCCTTTTGCTCCACCTAAGGTTTGATGATTTGAGTTGACTTGAATGAAATGATGGTACCCCTTTCAACACTTTATTCCTTGCCAGATCTAAATACAACCTGCAAAACACATGCAAAGATAAATAAAATGTTAGGGTTAGAGATTAGGGGTTTGCCTTAGTCAAACCCCATTGATGGTAATCAAACCCAAATGAGATGAAATGAAGGTAAAGATGATTGAATGATAAACCAATGTAAACACTCACCAAATCCTTTTTTGTTGAAGTCTGCAACATGCAAGAACCAACTCTAATGGAGGTTGCTTGAGTAATTTCTTGGGAAACTTGAGTGCAAGAGTGCTTGTGAAGATGAAAAATGATCTTACAGAGGGGGAAATGAAGGTGAAAACCCTTATTTATACAAGATATGCCCTAATTTCCCCAAAATGTCACATGATAGGCCAACCTTAGGGTTTTGGAGGCAAATTCCCATTAGGTTTTTGTTTTAATTTTTAATTTTATGCCTAAAGGGACTAGGTTGCCCAAGGTGGCAACCTAGTCCACTTGGACAGATTCAAGTGGTGGTTGGGAATAAAAAGGTGTTAAATGATGTTTATCAGACTTGCCTCTCGAAACACACTTAATTTAGGCCTAAGAGTACATTAAGGGACCAATTTAACATTAAAAAGGGTTAATTTATTGATGACAACCCTAGGAAAGTGTGAAAATACATTACAATACTTTACAACACTTTTGCACAAGGCTTGGAAAGGGGTAAAAAGGGGTTATTTAGGTGAATTGTGTTGAAAGGGTCTTAGAAAAGTGGGAAGATGTATTACAACACTCCACAACACTTTTGTAAAGCACCATTAGATTGTTGTTGATTTGCAAGCATTCAAGACTAAATCAAGGCAAAAAAAGGCCAAAATCCAAGGGAAAAGGCCCAAATGAGTGAAAAAGTGTCAAAAGCTACACTTTTTGGTGACACAGATGGTAACTTAGAATATGCCATATACTACATAATAAAAAATCTGCAAGTTTTTGAACTCAATTACACGATTACAGAAAAAGAGATGTTAGTTATAGTCTACACCATTAAAAAATTTAGATATTGTATCACTAGTTATCATGTTTTTGTTCATACTAACCATACAACAATTCAATATTTAATGAAAAACCAATGGTTAGTGGATGCGTTATTATATGATTATTCTTGTTACAGGAGTTTGACATCACTATTATGGATAAGCCAAGAAAAGAAAATATGGTGGCTGATTTTCTCTCCAAGCTAAACATTAAAATAGAAGAAGCACTTATAGATGACTCTTTTCTTGATGAACATCTCTTTTCCTTATTGGTGCAAGCACCTTGGTATACAAATATTTAAAACTATCTAGTTTCAACGACACTCCCACATCTTTCACCAAGAGAGAGGCATCATCTAGTTGAATGCAGTTTTCCATATTCATGGGTGGTTGGTTGCCACTTTTACATAGGACTTGACAATATCATATGTAGGTGCATACGAGAAGATGAAGTTTATGATATTCTTAAAGCTTGTCATGATGAACCTTATGGAGGGCACTTTACAATAAAAATAACAACACTCAAGATCCCAAATATTGGATATTATTGGTCAGCATTACATAAGGACACAACTCAATACATAAGAAGATGTGATTGCTATCCAAGGATAGGTAGGCCTACAAGAAATGATTAAATTCCCTTGCAGCCACAATTGGTAATATAACCGTTTGACAAATAGGGCATTGACTTCTGATTAGATATAAATAACCTCATGATTTTGTCAAGCTAAATACCCTTCTTTGTTCTTGTTAACCACCTCATCCATGCCAATGAGTTTATTTTTAGGAGCAATAATTATCTACCTTTTATAATATGATGTATAAATATTTATTCCTTAAATTGATTGAAATTAGATAACTAATGTTATAGACTTTAAGTCATTGTACAAGACTTATGCACGACTGATGAATGGAGTGGACTTCAAGCGGTTGAAGTTAAAGTGTCGGAAGTTTAGGCACCATAAATTTAGGTGTGCATAGTGGAGGACATTTTTAAAGCATTCTATTTGTTTTTTGTTAAAGACTCTACGGCTCCACTCTAAGCCTTTACTATGTTTTATGTCATGGACATCAATTAGTTATTTTATGTTTAAGACTTTTTCAATGGTGATCTTTCATCATTTGAAATTTAGGATTTTGTAAGTAGTATAGTATATATGTGACCACCAAAAATAATGCATGTTGTTATGATATGCTTTAAATACTATTCAACTATGTTCTCTATGTTACACTTTTATGATATGAATAAATAAATATTGCCAATCTTATCCTGAGTCAATAGTTTCGAGTAATTGAAGTACCATGGATGAATTTATTTTGAAGATGTGAAAGCACATGTGATTTGAGCTAATTGTACAAATGCCTGAGAGCTGGCCACTCGAGGGATCTCGTAGAGTAGATAAGTATTTTTCCTATTGATATTGTTATCTCCATTATGTACATGTTAAATTTAGATGAATGTTATTTTGTGTCAAGCTTTATCATGTGTTCTCACAAGTCGTAGTTTTGAGTTTACAATCTTAGAGTTTTATTTACTTTGAAATTTTGGAGCACCCACTCCTATTGTTAATTACTAGTTGTTTGTACTTTCAGTTAGTAGTTTAGTAGTTAGTCGTTAGCTGTTAGTTGTCTTCATTTAAATTTCACAATTTAACTACAAGTGCTAATTTTAAGGTAATTTAATGTTTTCTAGTTTAATAATTTTATGCTTTCTAGTTTAAACAATTTTGTGCTTTCCAGTTTAAATTTTTGTTTCCACCGTTTTAAAAATTTAGAAAATCTTGCTAAGAGAGAGATGGCAAAAATGTCCCTTATTGCATATAGCCTTTGAACACTACCCGGTCAACATAATTGATATATCTTTAACTAAAGTGTTAGGACCTAATGACAACCTGCCATGTTTTGGCATCATTGTTGGGGACCACATTCATTTTCTAGTGTTAATAGGAGACTGCTTGGATACCTCTTTTAGAAACAATAGTTGTCAACCTTGTTTTTATGCATGGTCTGGAAATGAGGTTTGTACGTAAGATTCATACCAAAAACCTCCCAATCATAGTTCCAACCATAAACAGGGAGGTAGAAGTCTTAGTTGAAGAACTTATTTATGAATTGACCAAGCAAGATCAACCTAAGACCTCCCAGCATACCCCAAAAACTTAGCCATTAGAGCAAACCTTTGAAGAAGAAAGTATTCCTATCAACATCATGGCTAATAACAACAATAATAACCCTTTCAACAAAAGGAGAAGAAACCATAGAGATGGTGATAACCTAAGAGGGGGAGCACAATTTTTTACCTATCCTATTGCTCTCAATGAAGATGATGATACACCCATGAAAAACATTTCACCATCCCTCTTACAAACCTTCAGAGGCTTATCCTATGAAGACCCTCACCAGTTCCTTTTTGAGTTTAAAGTTTTGTGTCAGATGTATGACTACACAAATGATAAGCAAAAATTGAAACTCTTCCTCTTTGCTCTAAAGGATGTTGCAATGTGTTGGTTCATGGGATTAGCTTTAGGGTCGATATCCACCTAAAATGATATGGAATTTGCCTTTTTGGACAAATACCAAAGTTATTGTAGGGTTAGCGACAGGAAAGAGGAGTTGTTCAAATTGAGGCAAAACGAAGATGAAAGCCTAGAATATTACCTAGATAGGTTTATCTTATTATCTAAATGATGTGGCGAAGAAGCCATATGTCTCAAAATTTTGAAGACCATATTTCTCAAAGGGCTTGATGAAGATGCTAGGAGAAGTCTAGATTTAATGGGAAAAGGAGATGTGTCACAACTTGGGCTCGATGATATCACTGAGTTATGCTGAAATTTCTCCCATACTCGGGGAGGTATTCATAAATCCATTCTTTTTAGAGGTTCCAATGAAATAGGTAAACTACGCGAGGAAATAGCAAATCTCAAAATTAACATTCTTGTTCAATTAAACACCATGTTGGATGAAATACAAGCTAAAACATGTAATCCTAAGACCTTATCCATCTATTGTCCTAGGTGTCAAAACAAACATCTCTTAAGAGAATGTTCTTTCGACAAAATTGATGTTTTCCAAGTTTGTGAGAAGAGTCATGCCACTGATCAATGTGAGATCCTAAATGTAATCAAGAATTCCAAGAAAAGGACATATCATGTTGAGGAAGAGGTCAATTTTGTGAATCAAAGACCTGGAGGGAATTTCTCTTATGGCTAGAATTCAAATCCTACCTGGTGACTCCCAAATAATTGGACTAAAAATCAATGGGTGACACCTTTGCCTCAAGCACCACCTAATTGGGGACCACCTGAATGGGCGAATCAGTCCTGGGGAAACCCCCAATGGCCAAACCAAATGCAACAACAATGGTATCCTCAAAATCCTACGCCTCAATGAAATCAAACTCAAAATTAATTTTATAATGGGCCAAGGAGGATGCCTAATCCGTAGTAGAACCTTTTACTAGCTCCTCATAGCCCTCAACAAAACAAGCAAGTCAACCAATGACAACTCCCAACACAACTTGTTCCTAATCCAAAGAATAATCATCAAAACACCCCAATGTATTTGATAGAACAAGAAAACGTGATTGGACTTAACACTATAGGTATGTGCAAGATCATGATGGGCCAAAAAGTGGCGATATGAAAAAGTAGCATTTTGCATTCATCCAAAAATGTGAAAATCCTGAGTTGACTTTTTTTTGGGGTTGGGTGTCAGTACATTGCTCCATAGCAATGCGAAACCCAAAGCAATACAAATCAAATATCCAATAAAAAATCGGATATCCAATTTGTGTTGGGTAATATATACCCAAAAAGTGGTCGCCACAGGTCATTTTAAATGCAACAATAACTACAATGTCTAGAGAGTGACGACCCTTGTGTATCCGATATCGAATTTTTTCTGATATCCGATTTATAACGTAAGTTTTTGGTTTTTTTTGTTTTAATCAATTTTTGTATTAGTTTTGTATAATTTTAACTAGTTTTTTACGAAATTTTATTAAAAACTAGGGTTTTTTATAATAATTTCATTTATATTGTGTAATTTCAATTAGATTAATTAGTTTTCAACTTCAGTAAGGTATTATGACTAAGAATCAAAACCCACAAATTCCAAACTCTCCACCACCTATGTGCCCATCAATTGAACAGTTAATTGGTGAAAAATTGGAGCAATTGAGGGGCATTTGTGATGTTTATAAGATAATCCCTCGATTATCCCAGATGACAAACACATTGAAAGAAATAATTAAAAATATAGAAACCCTCTCCACCCAACATAATTCCATTCTTTCGTGGTGAGAAACCATGAAGGAATATTACTCTGATGGATTGTCTTACAAAGAGGTGAAAGATCTTGAAATAACAAAAGCCCAAATAGCCTCTTTATTTATTAACCCCCACACTAGTCTGTCAGTTAATGTTAATAAACAAAAAATTTCTATAAAATGGTGCACGAATAAGGACATTGTAGATAAATTTTGTGATTGTTGGTGGATGGTTTTTGATAAACCACTCAACAAAAATATTGATGTACCATTTTAATTTATTAAAAAATTATACGTTGAGTTTGTGTTAAGGCAACATGTCAATTACTTTAACATTAAACCCTTCTAGGGCGTCGGTGGAGGTATGCCCGAAGATAGACCAAGGGTAGTTAGAGTAGTCCAGGGCCCATATGTCCCCCCTCCTCCCCTTCCTTAGCTACCTCCAGTACATCATCCAGATATTATCGAGGATGCAACCACACAGACTATTATGGCTATTCACTCTTTGAGTGATTTTTTGGTTTCCCATACTGCTATAGTAGCTTAACCATATGCTAGTGATGTTGGTGATGGATTGAGTGACATTGCATCATCCTCCTCAGGTCCACATATCTGTGTGCCAGAATGTGAATTCAAGGAGAGTGGATGGATATAGATGGTGAAGATAGTATGCTGGGATCAATGTAAGATGATAATGAGATTGCATTAGAAGGTGCAATCTCTATTCCTAGGGAATGATGAGAATGGGGGAATGATACCTCAAGAGAAAGATAATACTCAAAAGAATGAGGATCAATAGTAATTGCAAATTTGATGCGCTTGAGGGTGAACTTTAGGCATTGATGGTATGTGGATAGAACACCCTACATGGTATGAATCCATGGGCAACTGAGGAGAGGTTTGTATGGAAGATTAAGGTCAATGACATGGCATGTATACTGCAACATTGGACCTACTTGAATAGGGAGACAAATAGTGCCCTTAAAATCTTTATTGCATTATCATAAGCCTTAATACTGATCAATTGAAGTTCTAAATAAGCTTGAGTATATCCCACTTGCTTTATGAAATTTAATGTACACAAAATGAGGGTAGAACCATTAACCAACAAGACTCATTTCACTTTGTGTTTCATAATAAGAACTTCAATGTGTAGTGGATGATTATGGGAAGGATCAATGGGTGGCATGCCATTCTGACTAAAGCCTAATTGGTAGGTAGATGAGAGATGCCCTAATAGTGATTGGAATTGTGTAGGATCAATACCGATAGGGACACATGCATCATATAAATCTTTGGTTAGGATCTTCTGATGAATAGTGGAGGACTTTAAGAGATCCAAAATAGATATTTGTGTGGGTGTCTTCTTGAGGTGATCCAAGATATTATAACAAGGATTTGGTGGAGATATATTGGATGTGTTGGATGGATCGAGGATAGTGATCCTACCCAATTTAGTGGTCACAACACACTGGAGCTCTTTAGCTTTCACCTTAATTATAGCTAGATGTGGATCAAATTGCACGATGTAACCAACCACATTGTCATAGTTGAAGGGAAACTTATTATAGTTAACATTGTTGATTTGATTATTTTGAGGATTATTCAAACCAATATTAGCATTGGAGGTCCCAAGGCCTTTGAGAATATTTAAAAAATACATTATGATATATTTGGGGTTGAGCATTACACGAAGGGGATTGAATCCCCTCTAAGATTATGTCACCTCTATCAATAAGGTCTTGGATGTAGTTCTTGAGCTTGATACACTTATTTGTAGAGTGTCCCTTAGTCTTATGATAATTGTAATACTCATTATTCTTGAACCACCTAGGCATATATTGGTATCATCGAATGGTTGAGTAATTGAATACATGATCGCATTGGATTGTTCCAACTTACAAAACACAATGTCAAGTGGTTCTACCAAAGGAGTGAAGATGTGTTTAGTATTACTTTGACTATTGGGTCAGGGTGCACCTTGAGGAACATATATGACATTCATGAAAGGAAGGGAAAGTGTAGATGGAGTATGATTAATGTATTAGAAAATCGAACATGCTTAGTGTTTGTGCCACCATTATTGATAGCATTCTTGTTCTTATTCTAAAAGTGGGGTTTTTCATCAGATGGTTTGTCATTATTTTCTTTATAAATCTTGACCAAACCCTTAGCTATGAGTGCCTTTTCAATGGTGACACCCTCGTTTACAATTTCATAAAATAATGATGCATAATATATTTGCAAGTGGAAAGTCACTTTTGTATTCAAGTTCTGAGTAAAGATGTTGACCAATTGCTTATTGGGTAGAGTCCATGAAAGAAAATAGCTCGAGCTCTCCACCTTTGCAAGTAGCCCACAAAAACTTCTCCACTACATTGTTTGTTGTTACAAAGATTGAACATGGTTACTTCATGCTCAAGATTATAGGAGAAGTGGGATATAAAAGTTTTGGACAATTCTGCAAGGGTACTAATGGAGCCATGGGGAAGGTGGAGAAACCATTCGAAAGCTTGACCCCCTAAAATTCAAGGAAAAAATAAAAAAAGATAGTTGTTGTAATAAGACACCTCTTGGCAAGCCATTAAGAACTCTTTGAAATGATCCCAAGGATCACCTTTTCCTTTATATTTGTCAAATTTGGGAATTTTGAAGTGCTTGGGGAAAGGTATCATTGCAATGGTAGAACTGAAGGGATATGGACATAGTTATTTGAATTTAAAGGACTTCTTGGTGTTTTTGGCTTGAAAATCCTTAAGTGCAGATTTTATATCCTCCAATTCTTGATTAGGAGTTGATGATGTGGGAGGAACTGCTAGATTAGAGGTTGGCTGGTTGACGTATTGATTTTGTGTAGGTGGAGAAGAGAAATTTTCGTTGGGAGGTGGATTAGGATATGATTTTTGAGGAGATTGAGATGGATATGATTGATGTTGTTGTGTATTAAAGTATGATTGTTGGGAAGATTGTGATGGGTATCATTGGTTGAGGAGGATTGGTGTATGATGGTCGAGGAGGTTGAGATGGATGAGATAAATATTGAAGAGGGTTGTATGATTGTGAAGGAGGTTGAGATTGATTTTGTGGTGGATTGAAGTATGATGGTTTTTGAGATGGTTAAGATTGGTGCAATTGATGTTGAGGGGATTATTATATGGTTGTTGAGGTCTAGTTGAGATGGATGAGATTGTGACGGATATTGAAATGGATTAGTATATGATGGTTGAGGATTAGTATATTGTTGTGGAGGTGGATGATATTGGTGGAATGAGTGTTGTGGGATATATATATTTTGGGTTCAATACATGAAGAAGTTGGGGGTTGATTAAAATATTGACCTTGTGATATGGTTAGATTAGACGGAGGTACCAACATAGGAGGTTGATTTCAAGGTGGAGAAAAATATGATGGTTGAGGAGGATTATGATATTATTGTTGATGCAAATTAAGATATGATTACAAAATGTGAATGTATGAGATATAAGAAGAAGATGGTAAGGGGTTTGATAAGTATGATAAGTCGATTGGGTTTGATGTGACTAAACCAAAACAAGAGGAACATGATAAGGAGTCGATGCACGAGTGTTGGACATGGGAACCACTACATTACCTTGAGTTGTGGTGTGGACCAATGTAAATGTGGAGTGGATGGTTGGATTCTTTGGGGGATTGAACATGGAAGTTGAGAAGAGGATTCAAGATCATACCCATGGATGGGACTAAGCCCCAATCTCGATCCGAATTTGAATATGGTAAGGTAGCACCTGAATCACTATATTATTCCCAATTTCCAAGATAAGACCCCATGAATTCTCAAGAGAAGCCCAAGGGGTAGATGGTTGTACAATGTTTAAGTATTGTGACACGTCAAATCCTAATGGAATTTGACACCTTGCATGAGAAGTTTAGCAAGGAAATTTTTCACATGTTTGTTTATGATGTGATTCCTCATGCACATATTGATAGGATTATCATAATACTCTTGAAGATTGGGAGTAAGATCAGGTTGATAGACAATCTCTATTACACCCTAAATGTATAGTTACTATTTACTATTACTGAATAGGGTAAATATGGATGTAATGTGAATTTTGGAAATGAATAAATTATGCTTATACCTTGTTATCAATATGAATGTTATATCATTTGATGATTGTCTCATTTGAATTTTATCTCTATTGATGTTATTCATGGTGAAATACTGAAAAAATGCAAATGAAAGGTTATTGAATTATCATTATTATAACTTTGGAGATGTTTATGTATACTGCATATTGTTATGAATAATTGATTTTTGTGTGCATGTTTTAGTGGATGTAGGTATGTGTTCCATTCCTCCAAGTAGAGGGGAAGTATCACTCGAGAGAATATTTTGGTCGGGTAACCGATAAAAGTAAACTATTTGAGCATAAACACACACCACATTAGAAAATTGAGTTTAGTCAGTTTGTGGGTAATAGGTAAGTCATCCTTAGCCGATATGTTTGCATTTGAGATTCTTGATACTTTTGCATGCGTTGGGTGATGTTTATCTATTTGAGCTTTTGCGATCTTTCTTTCCCAAGAGATCATACATCTTTTGTTGATCATTATTTCTGAGTTATAACAACAATACTTGTCTTATTTTATGAGTGAGAAATAGAGTTATCTATTGTGAGTAAGAGGTATCATTGTTGTTTGAGAGAAGTAAGCTATCAACAAGTGAGATAGAATTGTTTGTGAGAAGCTGATTGTTGTTGGAGAAGGTTTCATTGTTGTCTTTGGTTGGATAAGTGATAATAGGCATGAGGATCCCTTCTTCTTTGTTATTTTACTTTGGATGATGTGTCTTACATGCATGGTTGAGATGTATTTTCCAATATATGCATTAGTGAATGCATATTATTTTGAAAAGGAAGTTAAAGCTATTATGTTGTTTTCATATTGTGTTTTTATGTACCATTTGGAATGATTGAAACCTGTTGTCATAATATGGATATTGACTGAGTTTGAAGGCACCAAATGTGAAGGAAAAAGAATAACTATTGGTGCCACCTTTGAGTTTGATTTCTTGTAGATGTCTTTCATCGAAATAATTTGAATTCTCCATGTGCATTTTTATTTAGTCTTTGAATTGCTATTAAGGAAACTAGTCGATCTATAGGAGGATTTGTTGAGTTTGAGCTTAGTAGATCACCACCTTAATGTTGAGTTGCATTGCATGAATCTTGTTGTCATTTTGCATGCCTAAACCTTAGGCTTTGAGGTTGCTTGGTTGCTCTATAAATAGATGAACTATTTCATTGTGAGGGACACATTCTTTGCCAAGAAATTATACATCTTTTGCTGATCATTATTTTTGAGTTATAACTAGCCATACTTGTCTTATTTTATGAGTGAGAAATAGAACGATCTATTATGAGTAAGAGGTATCATTGTTGTTTGAGAGAATAAATCTATCAACAAGTGAGATAGAATTGTTTGTGAGAAGCTAGTTATTGTTGGAGAAGGTTGCATTGTTGTCTTTGGTTGTATAAGCGATAACAGGCATGAGGATCCCTTCTTCTTTGTTATTTTACTTTGAATGATGTGTCTTGCATGCATGGTTGAGATGTCTTTTCCAATATATGCATTAGTGAATGTAGATTATTTTGAAAAGGAAGTTAAAGCTATTATGTTGTTTTCATATTGTGTTTTTATGTACTCCATAGTAGGAGATGGGTGTTATCATAGGTATTATATACTAGGTATGATAGAACATGAAAAGCACATTTGGTGCATATAGCTAAGTTATTTATTTAACTAGGAAAGCTTATATTTTACTCCTAGGAGAGGTCATCCAGTATGGGAGAGAATTTTATAAACTTACAAGTAAGTAGGGTTATCCAAGTATATAGGTTATCTTTGGAATGATGGACTATCCATAGAAGGAAATACCTAACTTGCGTACTTGCTAGTTAAGTAGGTTTATTTCAAGTACATTAATATGGTTGTAGGTTATTTGGGATGATGGACTATCCATTGAAGGAAATACCTATGCATAGCATAAGGTAGCCTTAAGTCAAATCGGCCCCGAGTAGTGTATGTGATAGATGACCCTCAATAGAACATACTAAATGAAACACTTTGGCCAAAGTAGTGTGAATGTTTGAGACTCCACTCTAGATTGTGTGATTATCGAGACTAACACTGTCAGTTCACTGTGATCCAATATTACATGCTAGACATAGATTATGGGATTACAAGTTCTATTTATGTAGGACACAAAACTATGCTCAGTTGGTTGTCGTTATCGATTACTCTACCAATCTCTTCATCGAAGAGAAGGGCCATCTATCGAATGATAGATGTGCGGGGGATCACATTATGAGTCTGTGGTTGGCGAAAAAGCTACTGAGTGATGCTTCTCCTCCACAATAGGCGGCATAAGAACCAATATTTGAAAGGAAGGATCCTAAACCGTCTTACAACTATTTGTTCTAAAGCTCTTTGAGTTATGTTTGTAAATGTATGCTTTCCTACATTGATGTATTATATGAAATGAAAAGGAATTCATGTTGTAATATGTTTTGCATCTTGATTGGAAATTATCAATAAAGAAAATAATTTTTTTTATTGCAATGGTTTATTGCAATGGTTTATTACTTGTTTATTTACTTGTTTTGTGTAAAATTAGAATTTTTTACTTCAAATAAGGGTTAGTACGTCACAATCTCCTCCTCAATACATATAAGATCATGAGGATCAATGGGATTCAATGGCACCTCTTCCATGTTGGGGTGTTGAGGTTCTCCACTACTAGGCAAACTAGTAGAGTATGGTGAGAATTGATGTTGTTGTTCCATGAGATTTCTAAATTATAATCACATGATGACAGGCATGAAAGATTGGATGACTATTTATTAAAAGATGATGAATCCAAGCCCAAGGACAAGACTAAACAAGAGTGACTGGATGAAGGATTTAATGTTTGATTTAGCACTTAGACTATGATTGAGAACCTAGGTTGGTTGTAATTGATTGGATTGATACTTAAGATAGGAAAAGTTCTGAAGCACAGGTGATGTTGATTATGGATTTATAATTGAGATAAGAAAAGTTCTCAAGAAAAAATAATTTTGATGCAAAATATACCTCTTGCTCAAGGTGAAACAATTTGAACGAGAAAGATTACTAACTTAAGATAGGAAATTTTCCTAAGAAAGTGTTGTGATGATGGTTTGATTGATGATTTAAGTTCTCAAAGAAGAGGCTAAATGTCTATTTAGAATGATGAAGATGATGATATTATATGTTTAGAGATACCCTTGTACCAAGAGGATGAGATTTTGATTGAATTTGGATGGGGTGGTATAAAAAAAAGATCGATATTAGTTGGATACAAGTCAAAAAATATATTCATAGCAATGTTGGCCTTAGAACAACACTAGCTCTTTGTGGTTGAAATGATTTTCTCTCTAAATTTTCTAGGAAGAATGGAGCCACCCAAGAGGGAACAAAATCGCCCAACAACATAACTCCCCAACGATAGTACAAGTCCACCCAGGTAGGAATGAAATCAACCAATAAGGATTAATAAGATTCCAGGCAATACATAGGTGGAATCACCCAAGTACAAAGTGTAATCATCTAACTAGACACAAGATTTCCCAAGAGTGGAATCGCCCAAGCTCTGAGAAAAATTGCCAAAGAAGAAACATAATCACCCAAGTACAAATCGGATCCACCCAAGTAGGACAAATTAGACCAAGGACTTGAACATAAGTGGAATCACCCAATTATAGAGTGGATTCTCCCAACTAGAGGTGGAATGACCCAACAATAGGGTGAAATCAAGTAAGGATGACAATTGAACCAAGGACGATAAAAGGACTAAAAACTACAATTAAAATACATAAGATGGACAATAACAAGATAAACTAAAAATATGCATGGGTAGGTATAAGAAGACACACTAGAAAGCATAAGCCTAGAATAATCAAGTAGGTGTGACAATCAATGTAGGATCACAACACAAGTGCTATTATACTATTTACCTACATCAAGATAGCTATAGATCACAACCCACAAGGGTGAAGGATAGCTTACCAATGGCAACCAAAAGGTGATACCTCAGTAATGTTTATCTCAGTGCATGAAAGTATATTGCAACTTCAAGGTACAATACGCATCCCCTACACCACTTTGACTAATAGCTGAATGGTCTTAAGCCATGATAAAAACAAGCAATCTAGCGAGTCCTCTATATACTAGGAGGGTATGTGAGGCATATTTGTAAACCCTGGATTATCATAAGCATGGTTCATGAATGTCAACTAAGCCATTCAAATCAACCTTGCACTCTTAAATTGGTATCACTTGAGTATTAGAGCTTTGCTAAACATGTGACTAGATTAAGGTACAACTCTCATTCTCCACCCTTTATATACCTCATTGGTTCACATGGTGTCCTTTGGGGGGATAAAATCCCCAAGTAGGCCTCCTAAAATAAAGGATATATGCTAGGTGTTTCTAATTTCTAGGCTCACACGAAGTGTAAGGAGAGAACATACATGCAAACTAGCACTCATACGAATGTACTACAAGATGAATCAATTTTTGATTTCTAATACCCAGGCTCATTGAAAGGTACAAGTGGAGAGAATACACCAACAAATGATCCCAAACACAACAAAGAATAAATTGAACCTTTAAAAAGATTGAAGTGTTCCTAGATTAGTGGTAAAACAAAAAGTCTTTGGCCATGTCCTGCAAGAAATGGCATTAGATGTTTAATTTGTCAATCTTCAACTATTCGGGGTTGCAAAAAAATATTAGTGTGATCACAATCTTAAGACAAGTTAGTAGGTTAGTATAAAAAACCTATGAGACATGATTAAGAAGCTAAAAAATATGAACACATTTTATACTTGCAAAATCATCCAAGAACAGGTTAGGTTCACCCAAAATTTTGCTTATTCACTGAAGACTTCATGCATCCGCCTTTGTGTGAATAGGTGTGTAAATTTTCCCTAGAAATAACACTCACCCCAAAAGTTGCAGAGCCACCCAAGTGTAGTAGAGTTGCCCCAAAGTAGCACAACCACCCAAGAGATAGCAAGAATGACTCTCTATGAATAGGTTTGTAGGATCGCCCAAGAAATAATAGTCACCTAATTTTCTATAGAATCACCCCTATGCAGGTGTGAGGGGGCTAACTATAGAGCCATCAAAGAGATCACAAATTCACCCAAGTGTGAGAAAATATGCCCGTTTGTAGAACACAAACACCAAGTACCTACAACACACTATTAGAGGAAAGCTAAAACAAAATTGCCTTTGTAGAGTCACATCCACCTGTTCAATCATGTATTTGCCTTTGTAGAACTTGCAAATGTAAAACAACTCCAAAAAGGTCAAATTGATTAAAAAAATCATGATGTGGGTCCCACTGGGTGTGCCAAAATGTGTGCAAGGAAAATGGTGTTCAATGTGAATTAAAAATTAACAACAAAATCAATAAAACACACAAAAATGAAACAACAATCAAATTATGCCCAAGAGAGCTCAAACCTTGATGAATTTAAGTGAAACTCATGTATGTCGAAGCCCTCGATGAGTTGATTGGTCCAGGATGATTGATTTGGATGTGTGCTCACTTGATTTTAGCAACATAACGATGCTCTTTTACTCAAGGCTACATGATATCATAAAAATGGTTGTTTTGTGTATGATAGCACTCTCAAATTTTGCAAATTTGAGATACCCATTTCAAATTTTTTTCTGCACTTTTAGAGGTGCACCTGAAGAATTTGTCTTGACCGACTCACTTTGGAGGTTTATAATTTGAAACTTGTTGATTGTCGTGCAAAAACCATTTGTAGACATATTCAGTTGACCTATGTGAGCAGGCATGTTGAATTTCAGCTTCCCATGATAAGTTTTGTCAGAGTTTTGAAAAGTGAAGCTGAAGGGTTTTCACATTGTTATGTTGTTTGCAGACTATTGGTTTTAAGAAAGTTGCTTCCTGTTTGAGCTTGGTTTTCGCAACCAGTTCACTGACATGTCAAAAAAAATGATGTTCCATAGTCCCCATATCACAATGATCTCGGGTGTTAGTTTTCAGAGCCTTATGATCTGATTTTCTATTTTTAGTAGATCGAAACCAAATGCAGTTTGTTCTGTTTTACAGTGCATTCCTGACAACATTTCTCAGAGGCCAACTTTGATCGTCAATAACTTTTGATCAGTGATGTGTCAAGCAAATTCCTTTTGCACACATGCTCAGGGTACCTAAATGTTCCACTGTGTCTGATGGCAGTTCACCAGGAGTTGATTTGCTATTTTTACAAATGGGCAGTTGGATCAGTTTTAATTGGTGCAAGACAATTGTTGTTTCAGGAAGGTTCAACTGGGCAACTTTGCCGATTAATATCCAGTTCCTCGTGATTTGTTTCTCTGAGCCATATTTTGCACTATATTTTTGGATCAAATGACTACATGCTTGCAAGTTTTATTGTCTCCTGAAGGTCGTTTGACCACTTTCCCAGATTGATTCCTGAGGCAACTTGGCCTGTTTGAACATTTGGCGAAACTGTTAGAAAGCTGATTTTGATGTAGACTCAGTTCGTTTTTCAACTTTAGAAGTATTCAAAAGGAAATATCAAACCATTTGAGGGTAAAACTCATTTGAAAATGATTATTTTTTTTAGCCGGACCCACATGGGGTCCGACATGCTTTGCATAATTATGAAGTTTCGCTTCAAGTAAAGGGTTGTAAATGCAAAATCTTAAGTGTTATGGAAGCAGAGGAATATGGGAAAGTAGTGTTTCACTTGAATGACAATGGATCTTGTAGCTATTTTTTGAGCTTAGAATGGATCAAAACAAAGAAGAATTGAAACATAAAATAATGAGATTACTTCTTAGAAATTTGACAACTCAAACTTTGAAGCACTCTTTTATGAGTAAACATAGTGAATATTCATTTTCCAATTTTCCTAACAAATGCAATTGCTCCAATATGAGAAAAGCATTGACGGCATTACTACTTAGTGTGAAGGTGTTGGGTAAATTTTGTATGAATAAGAAGCATTCTTTTTACAAAAATGAATTTGAGACATTTTGTTCCTGTGTACAACACTAGTTTTAAGTAACAGGGGATATAGTAAACACAAAATTGATACATTTGCTCCATGTTCCCTATCCTTATTGTTTGAAGAAGTTTTCAAATACTCATGGTTTAAAGAGGTCAGCAAAGCTCGATGATACATAAGTGCCATATTTGAGAGAATTGACTCAAAGAACAAGTCAATACCCCATTCAAAGAGCTCGAGCCATTATAAACTGTGATATGAGCATCCACCAAAGCACAGGGTGGGCAGATTGTAGCAAGGTAGGTGGGCGCGACCAGAGGATAGAGGTCTCGAGCATGGGTGAGGTGTTTGAAATTTTTAACCAAATGCAATTGCCAATGTTGACCCGCGCACTGTAGAGGGGATGGCGCCATCATCGAACAAGGTATATACGCCCATCAGAGCAGTTGGAGGGAAGGTGTTGAGGGCCATCGTAGACGGAGGTAGAAAGGAACCACACACAAGTGTGAAGGAGGCTCATGCAGCCACCTAAGGGTAATCTCGCATGCTAGAAAACAAATGGAGGGTGTGGGCACTATGGAGCAAGGAAGCCCGCACCAAACGAGTAGAATGAGACCCGCGGCCAGCATGGATGGGCGCAACCTGTTGCAGGGGAAGCCCACACATTGAAGATGAAGACCCACACATTGGAGGCCAGTGTGTTGATTGGAGGGCACGACCAGACAAAAGTTGGGAGGCTTGCACACTAGTGTGTGGAGTGGGCTCGGACCAAAGGAAGTGTGGGGTGCCATGGAATAGGGTGCAAACAACAGTGAATGGGAGACTCATGCCAAGCAAGCAGGAGGGGCACGATGCAGGAGGCATTGGTGAAGGGTGCGGCCAACAGGTGAATGGTGGGCGCACCATGTATGGAGCTAAGCCCACGCCTAGCAAAGAGCAGACCACATGAGGGAGGCCTGCGCAAACAAGGAAGATGGAAATCCATCAAGGCACAAAACAACAGGGAGAATGGAGGGCGAGCATTGCTCAGGAATGAACAAAAATAACAGATTTGGCCCAACCTCGCATACCTCGCACAAAAAAACGTGACGGCGGCCAAAACCCCGCGAGGTGTGCAAGAATGCACGTGAAGAGCAATATTTTAAATATTTCCAAAGTTAGTAGTTTGGGATGTGAAATGGGGTGGGACCTAGTGCAATTTTTTTTGGTGAACAAGTGGTGGGGGTAAAATGTAAAATATTTCAAATACGAAATATTTAAATGAGGCATGGGTAAAGTTTTATTTATCCCACCAAATAGTAAGAGCTTTAAATATTTAAAGGCAATGCTTTTAAATACAGTTGAATTTTGAGAATATTGCAATTTTCACAGGAGAAATAATGTATATAGTGAATATATATTCACTATGTAGATTATTTTATTAGCTGAGAGGTGAGATATTTTATGTTGGATGCAAATGATGTAAGTAAAGTGAAATTTATTATTCACTTTATAGTCAAAAGGACAATATTTTCTAAAAGTATTGTTGCAGCAAAAGAAGAGCAGAAAATAGAAACAAAATTTTCATGGGAGGAGATATTTTGCAGCTGGGGAAAATAATTGATTCTCCACATGGGCATGTTTTCTGTTGTTGAGCAATGATGAGTAGAGGCAGCTTGGGGGGAATGTTTTTGTTGCTGCAGAGGAGGAAGAAAGAGATATTATTTTTAGTTGATGATCAACGGTGAATAATGTTTTCAGACGGCATTTTCGGATCAATTCTAGGGCTGCTTATGTTTCTTTCTATTTTCTATATCTTCTCTTCTCTTCTCATTGTACAGGGTTCTGAGTTTTTGTATTGGGTTGGGTAGATAGAGGTTTGTTAAGTCTGAGTTATTTTTGAGTCTAGAAGTTATAATTTATAATTTTATGAGCAAATACAGCCAGTTTGTGCAAATAAATCATGAAATGTGTTTGCACATTCATGAATATCTTCAATTTGTCTCCATACTTGTATAGTTAAATCATATGAATTCAATAATACCAAGTATTTTGAGTTTATCATCTCAAATTTCATGAGATTGTGTTATTTGTTTATGGGTCTATTTCAAAGAAATGGTTAAATACTTTGAGCAGATAATAGTGATTTCAAGTGTGCAAGTTGGATTTGATAAGGAGAATTTGATTGATAATAGGAGTGGGATTGTCGGTGTAAGACAGTAACAGTTGATGCAAAGCATCAACAATGTTAAATCCATTGGTTGAATGCCATTTGCTGATAAATTTGTCTTATGTATTTGACTCCATGGCCCATAATTGGCACTAATTTATATTGCAACTTAATGCATCTCAGAAATAAGTTTAAATATAAAATTCATTTTAAATCCTTGTTCGGTTGAGGTTTAATGTTGTGTTATACCTCTCAATTGCTGAGTGAGTATTGATTTACTGAGAATTTATCCATATTTGAGGTTGTCAATGTTTTCTTTAGTATATTTGAATTGGAAACTATCTACTATAAAAGGCAATGTCAGTATATAGTTGCATTTAAGTTTTGGGCATTGTATAGGTTGACCCACCTTGGTCCTGCATAGCCAAAAGTGTAGGAGATGTCAGTCTTTGACTGAATCTTGTCAGTTGACCACTAGTCTTTGTTGTTCTTTATTATGGAGGTTGACTACCTCTTAGAGAATTGCAAATCATAGCTGGGTTGCATTTTTAAAAACCAATAGAATGGCGAATTTGCTGGGGAAATTTTGAATCTCCAATTGTAGACAGTTATAGAGTCATATTATTATTTGTCATTCTGATTTTGTTCAAGTTTGAAGGATTTCAACCTTGAAGAAGAAAGTGTTGCAGTGAACCTGAACAATTTTGTAATCTGTGGTGCTCTGCTGGTGGAAAGGAACTCAGAGAAAAGTTTACATATAAAAGAACTTCATATTGCTTGAAGTTCAGTCCTCTGTGAAAGGAGGTGGTGACTCTTTTTACAGAACCTGTTGAAAATTTAAAGAAAGTTCCAGATCTACAAATATTACTAGTCAGGAAGACAATTTGCAGCAACTGAAAAGTTTCCAGGTATTCCTCACTCTTGGTTTTCAAGAAATTTATGTATGAAAACCATATTTGAACATCTTAGGAAAAAACTTGAGTTCCTTATTGAGTAATTAGCACTAAAAGAGGAAAGGACAGTAATATTTAGTTTGCATACTTCTGAGTTGTAATTTGCAACTTATGTATCTTGTTGGAGAAGTATGCTTGTTCTTGAAATTTGCCCAATAAATAGATCTTATGTGTAAATGCATATTGAATCATTCATTATGGTTTTCTAAGATTATGATGATAGGTAGAAATAGGGCAATGAATGATCAACTGTAGAGTTGATATGTAAAATTTGAAAAAGGTATATCAAGATGCCTCAATACATGCATCCTGGCATGGTTCTAGATGGAACTATGGTTTGTGATCAGTCCCAACCAGACTGTCAAAGAGGTTTCAACACTGGAAGGTACAAAGCTATCAATTTCAGTAACCTTAGTGGTTATCCAAATGACATTCCAGTTAAAGTCAGAAATAAGTTACCAAGGTTCATTGGTGATAAGGCTGAATCAACAAATAAACATTTGTAAGAGTTCAAAAATTTGATGGATGATTATGAGATTGATTACGAGGATGTGATCATGAGGTTATTTTTTCAGTCCTTAAGAGGAGATGCAAGAGAATGGTTCTCTTATTTACCAGCCTCTTCTGTTCATTCATGGGAAGACCTCAAGGCAGTGTTCATGGAATAGTTTGGAGAAACGATTAACCCTGTTTTGATAAGGAAAAAGTTCATGAACATGGAGAAAGGAAAAGATGAGTTAGTCCCATCTTTTAATCTTAGATTTTCAATGATCATCAGGGAGATTCTGGAGAACATAAGGCCAAATGATGCTGAATGTTTGGTCGTTTATTTAGGAGCATTTGACAAAAAGATGAGTTATCTGTTGAGGGATAAAGAGCCTACAACCCTGCTCCAAGCATATCGGATGGCTATAGACATTGAAAACAATTTGAGGTTTTCAATGATGAAATGACATAGGGTTGTAAGTGTTGATCATCCTAACACACCTCAAGAAAAAGGAACTCATGGATCAGCTAGTAAAAGTTCTTGTCAAGAGGGCAATTTTGTTGCTGCTCCAAATTCTCCATCATTACAATCTGCACAAAATGTGGTGTCTCAAAATGAAGGTAGTAGTTGTTTGTTTCAAGAAAATCAGAACATGATACACAAGAACAAAAAGAGTATCAAAAAATGAAGATGTTTGTTCTCTGAATGAGGACATTAATTGTAATCAGCTTACAATCAGCACATGTGCAGATCCTTGCAGCAATAATGAACAGGAAGATACATGGTATGATGAACAAATGAATATGCATGAAATTTTTTCTTGCAATATCCTATGTGATGAAGAAATGAAAGAGGTAAAAGACATCTTTCCATGTCCTATTTTGGTTTGTGAAGATGATACAAATGATAACATTCATTTTCAAGTTAGTGAACAAGACATTGAAGATGAAAGTTCAAGAACGTACTTTGAGGAATCTAAGCATGGTTTGTGCAGTGATAAGTCGTCTTGTGATGGGAATGATGAAGAAGGTAATGAACCTGATTATGCTTTTGTTGCTCATGAATTTTTATGTGAAACAAAGATGGAAACAGTTTTAGATGCTTGGAATATCACATCATGTAATGAAACTATTGGTTGTTCTAGTGATGAGATCACAGAGGGGGTCCATCTGCAGTCCTATGGTTATGATGAAATTGGTAATTTGTTTAATGAAAAAAGTGATGGTGAGGTAATGAATTCATCATTCAATGTGTTAGAACTGTTTAATCCTAATTACAATATTACTAAGGTTGAAAGCTTCATCAATACTGAGCTTAGTATCATGGGGCATGTTCATACACATTCAACTCATAAGGGTGATCATGCTGATTTTTCTTATGTTGGCCATACTAGCTTGAGTGAAGTAGACTTGGAAAGTTTCGTATCAGATAAGGATAATGTTAGCATGCAAGATGTGGAGGATATGGTTTCACTGACATAAATGGCAGATGTGTGTACTGAACAATCTGAGGATGGGAATAAATTTGAAGATGTTTCTACTTGCTTTTCTAGTGATTGCAGTGAATTTGAGTGCAATGATGACTTGAAGGATCTGGACCTTCATGCTGAGGAGGTTGAGACTCTTATGTCAAAAATGAATATAATGGAAAATCCATTGTTTGATGAGCCTTCATCTTCACTAGAGATGAGAAATGATGAAACTATTGGTGGAGAGATAATCCACTCTTTGTTGAGAGTTCCAATGATGCATTTCACACATGGTTGGAATGTAGTCTTGAGCAAGGAAATGAACAATTTGATGAACTCCTTGAGGACACCTCTTATGACTATTTTACATTTGACACAAGTGTTGTAGGTAAGGTTGAACATCCTAGTGTCATTTACTTGAAGCAGTTTGAACTTTTTTAATTTCCAGTTCAGCTAGAAGGTATATTTGTAGAACATGACAATGAGATGAATAACAGGAAATGTTATTTTCAATCTGAGCATATTTCATATTATGAATATAACACATACATGTCATGTGATGATGAAAGCTTGTAATTTATGATTGATTATACAATGAAGATTGATAAAGATTATACTGGCAGTGGTATGCATAAAAAAGTTGTGAAGAATGTCAGTGGTAGTGTTTGTAATTAGGCAAATTTTAGTGGTCACCACAATTTTATGTTTGTAAGAAGAAGGTCACCTATATTGTTTTGGTTTAACAGAGGAAAACATAGATTGAGGGGGCTCAACTCTTTTTACAGAGTTGTATTTGACAGAGGTAAATGTTGATCCCCATTTTTTATTTGGTGGCCTGGGGTCATCAGATGAAGTCGAAAAATGAAAGATGAATAGGGGAGTAGTTTGAAGACACCTGTTGGACTCAGCTTTTGGTCTACTCTCCAGAGATCTGGAATCTTGCTATGCCCATAGGGGGCATACATCCCCAGTTGGAGCCACTAATGGCACTCTCAAAGTTTGCAAATTTGAGATGCCCATTTCAATTTTTTTTTTGCACTTTCAGAGGTGTACCTGAAGAATCTGTCCTGACTGACCCACTTTGGAGGCTTATAATTTGAAACCTATTGATTGTCGTGCAAAAAAGATTTGTAGACATATTCAGTTGACCTATGTAAGTAGGCATGTCGAATTTCAGCTTCCCATGACAAGTTTTGTCAGAGTTTTGAAAAGTGAAGCTGAAGGGTTTTCACATTGTTCTGTTGTTTGCAGACTGTTGGTTTTGTGAAGTTGCTTCTTGTTTGAGCTTGGTTTTCACAACCAGTTCACTGACATGTCAAAACGAATGTTGTTCCATAGTCCCCATATTACAATGATCTCAAGTGTTAGTTTTTAGAGCCTCATGATCTGATTTGCTATTTTTAGCAGATCGAAACCAAATGCAGTTTGTTCTGTTTTGCAGTTGCATTCCTGACAGCATTTTTGAGAGGCCAACTTCGATCGTCAATAACTTTTGATCAGTGATGTGTCAAGAAAATTCCTTTTGCATACGTGCTCAGGATACCTAAATGTTCCACTGTATTTGATGGTAGTTTTCCAGGAGTTGATTTGCTATTTTTACAAATGGGCAGTTGGATCAATTTTAATTGGTGCAAAACAGTTGTTGTTTCAGGAAGGTTCAGCTGGGCAGCTTTGTCGATTAATATCCAGTTCCTCGTGATCTATTTCTCTGAGCCGTCTTTTGCACTATACTTTTGGATCAAATGACTACATGCTTGCAAGTTTTGTTGTCTCCTGAAGGTCATTTGACCACTTTCCCATATTGATTCCTGAGGCAACTTTGCCTGTTTTGACCATTTGGCAAAAGTGTCAAAAAGCTGATTTTGATGTAGATTCAGTTCGTTTTTCAACTTCAGAAGTATTCAAAAGGCAATATCAGACCATTTGAGGGTAAAACTCGTTTGAAAACGAAGTATTTTTTTTAGCCGGACCCACATGTGTTCCGACATGCTTTGCATAATTATGAAGTTTCGCTTCAAGTAAAGGGTTGTAAATGCAAAATCTTCTGTGTTATGGAAGCAAAGGAATATGGGAAAGTAGTGTTTCACTTGAATGACAATGGGTCTTGTAGCTATTTTTCGAGTTCAGAATGGATCAAAACAAAGAAGAATTGAAACATAAAATAATGAGATTACTTCTTAGAAATTTGACAACTGGAACTTTGAAGCACTCTTTTATGAGTAAAAGGAGTGAATATTCATTTTCCAATTTGCCTAACAAATGCAATTGCTCCAATATGACAAAAGCATTGATGGCATTACTACTTAGTGTGAAGGTGTTGGGTAAATTTTGTATGAATAAGAAGCATTCTTTTTACAAAAATGAATTTGAGACATTTTGTTCCTATGTACAACACTGGTTTTAAGTAACAGGGGATATAGTAAACACAAAATTGATACATTTGCTCCATGTTCCCTATCCTTATTGTTTGAAGAAGTTTTCAAATACTCATGGTTTAAAGAGGTTAGTGGAGCTCGATGATACATTGGTGCCAAATTTGAGAGAACTGACTCAAAGAACAAGTCAATACCCCATTCAAAGAGCTCAAGCCATTCTAAATTGTGATATGAGCATCCACCAAAGCACAGGGCGCACACATTGCAGCAAGGTAGGTGGGCGCGACTAGAGGACAGAGGGCTCGAGCATGGGTGAGGCGTTTGAAACTTTTAAGCAAATGCAATTGCCAATGTTGACCCACGCACTGTAGAGGGGATGGTGCCATCACTGAACAAGGTATATACGCCCATCAGAGTAGTTGGAGGAAGGTGTTGAGGGCCACCACAGCAAGAGCCAGAAAGGAACCACGCACAGGTGTGAAGGAGGCTCACATAGCCACCTACGGGTAATCTCGCACGCTAGAAAACAAATGGAGGGTGCAGGCACTGTGGAGCAGGGAAGCCCACGCCAAACGAGCAGAACGAGACCTGCAGCTAGCATGGATGGGTGTGACCTATTGTAGGGGAAGCCCGCACATTGAAGATGAAGACCCACACATTGGAGGCCAGTGTGTTGATTGGAGGGCACGACCAAACAAAATTTGAGAGGCTTGCGCACCAGTGTGTGGAGTGGGCTCAGACCAAAGGAATTGCGAGGCACCATGGAACAAGGTGCAAACAACAGTGAATGGGAGACTCGTGCCAAGCAAGCAGGAGGGGCACGATGTAGGAGGCACCGGTGAAGGGTGTGACCAACAGGTGAATGGTGGGCGCACCATGTATGGAGCTGAGTCCACGCCTGGCAAAGTGCATACCACATGAGGGAGGCAAAGAGCAGACCACATGAGGGAGGCTTGTGCAAACAAGGAAGATGGAAATCCATCAAGGCACAAAACAATAGGGAGAATGGAGGGCGAGCATTACTCAGGAATGAACAAAAACAACAGATTTGGCCCAACCTCGCATACCTCGCACAAAAAAAACGTGACGGCGGCCAAAACCCCGCGAGGTGTGCGAGAATGCACGTGAAGAGCAATATTTTAAATATTTCCAAAGTTAGTAGTTTGGGATGTGAAACGGGGTGGGACCCGGTGCAATTTTTTTTGGTGAACAGGTGGTGGGGGTAAAATGTAAAATATTTCAAATACGAAATATTTAAATGAGGCATGGGTAAAGTTTTATTTATCCCACCAAATAGTAAGAGCTTTAAATATTTAAAGGCAATGCTTTTAAATACAGTTGAATTTTGAGAATATTACAATTTTCACGGGAGAAATAATGTATATAGTGAATATATATTCACTATGTAGATTATTTTATTGGCTGAGAGGTGAGATATTTTAATGTTGGATGCAAATGATGTAAGTAAAGTGAAATTTATTATTCACTTTATAGTCAAAAGGACAATATTTGCTAAAAGTATTGTTGCAGCAAAAGAAGAGCAGAAAATAGAAACAAAATTTTCACGGGAGGAGATATTTTGCAGCTGGGGAAAATAATTGATTCTCCACATGGGCATGTTTTCTATTGCTGAGCAATGATGAGTAGAGGCAGCTTGGGGGGAATGTTTTTGTTGTTGCAGAGGAGGAAGGAGAGATATTATTTTTAGTTGATGATCAACGGTGAATAATGTTTCTAGATGGCATTTTCGGATCAGTTCTAGGGCTGCTTCTGTTTCTTTCTATTTTCTATATCTTCTCTTCTCTTCTCATTGTACAGGGTTCTGAGTTTTTGTATTGGACTGGGTAGATAGAGGTTTGTTAAGTCTGAGTTATTTTTGAGTCTAGAAGTTGTAATTTCTGATTTTATGATCAAATACAACCAGTTTGTGCAAATAAATCAGGAAATGTGTTTGCACATTCATGAATATCTTCAATTTGTCTCCATACTTATACAGTTAAATCATATGAATTCAATAATACCAATTATTTTGAGTTTATCATCTCAAATTTCATGAGATTGTGTTATTTGTTTATGGGTCTATTTCAAAGAAATGGTTAAATACTTTGGGCAAATAATAGTGATTTCAAGTGTGCAGGTTGGATTTGATAAGGAGTATTTGATTGATAATAGGAGTGGAATTGTCGATGTAAGACAGTAACAGTTGATGCAAAGCATCAACAATGTTAAATCCACTGGTTGAATGCCATTTGCTGATAAATTTGTCTTATGTATTTGACTCCATGGCCCAAAATTGGCACCGATTTATCTTGCAGCTTAATGCATCTCAGAAACAAGTTTAAATATAAAAATCATTTTAAATCCTTGTTCGGTTGAGGTTTAATGTTGTGTTATACCTCTCAATTGCTGAGTGAGTATTGATTTACTGGGAATTTATCCAAATTTGAGGTTGTCAATGTTTTATTTAGTATATTTGAATTGGAAACTATCTGCTATAAAAGGAAATGTCAGTATATAGTTGCATTTATGTTTTGGGCATTGTATAGGTTGACCCACCTTGGTCCTGCAGAGCCAAAAGTGTAGGAGATGTCAGTCTTTGACTGAATCTTGTCAGTTGGCCACTAGTCTTTGTTGTTTTTTATTATGGAGGTTGGATACCTCTTAGAGAATTGCATATCCTAGCTGGGTTGCATTTTTAAACACCAACAATGTATATGAGGAGAGGAGAGATAAAATGGATGGTTAAGATTAGATCTTAAAAGATCAAGGGTTGGGAATGGATTTGACACCTCAAGGCATGAGATGATACCAAGTGTCAAGTGGAGTATGAATGAGAGGGAAATTGTACTCTTAGAGTGTGGAGAGGAGATTTTGTCATAAAGGAGAAGATTATCCTCACACTCCAAGGTAAGGGGATGAGGGAGAATAAAGGAAATTTTTAATTCCTTTGAAGTACTTTGGAAGGGAAATCCATGTGGGGGTCCATTCCAAAAGGGGAAATATTTAATGAAAGAGGGTATTAGGTGGGTAGATAGTAAATAGAAAGGCGATTAGCCTTTCCTAATCACATGATTAGGAATATACAAATGATTAGAGGGGGTGAGGTGGGGATTAAGAAGATTAGTGCAAGTGAGGGAATATGTACGATGTGACACCTCTTAATCAATGTTTAAGTGTGCACAATTGATTAGTGAGGAAATTAGGATTTAGGATTAAGGGGTAATAGAAAATGATGAAAGATGTGACATGTGAGGAGAATTAAATAAATACAAATTATTTATTTAATTTTTGGAAGAAAGGGAATAAGGTTGAGAAATATGAATAAAATAAAATAAATAGGGATATTTATTTTTTATTTAATTTAATAGATGAATGAGAATAAGGATGTGAACTAGTAATTAAATTAAAAAAATAGGGATATTTATTTAATTTAATAGATGAAAAGGATATAGACAAAAAATAAGATAAAATTGACCAAATGATAGTGGCCAATTTTAGGTGTCTACACTAGTAGAATTAGATTTTTCTAATGGCCCTTTTGTGAAAATAAGATTGAATGTAGCGAAGGAGATATGGAAACAACCACTAGATTATGAGAACCTTATATTTTGTTGTTGAAATTATTCTAATGTAGGAAATGTAAGGCCTAACTTTAATGCTCAGTAAACTTGGTGAATTTCAAACAATTTAGAGGGGTTACCTAACTAAATAGTCCACTAAACCCTTGTAAAGACTCCATTTAATTATCAACCAAGGCTAACATAAGCTTGTGATGATACTGGCATTGTATGTGCATTCATAGACTACCTATATCATCCTAGTATATGTGTTTTACACATGTAAGGAAAACTTAAACTGCATAACAATAAAAAGAATAAAATTTTGAACTATTGCTATGGGTACTTAAAGCTAAAGACTGTAACTAGTTCACTTTCAAAAGATAAATTCTATAACTAAATAATAATGCTAATCGTGACTCATTCTAGAGGATAAAGCATTGAGAAATAAAGCATGAAGTACAAGATAATATCCTATTCATGATTTCATTCACATTCACAACATGAAGAAACTGATTAAAATAATGCAATGATGAAGGTAAGTACTATAGCAAAAAAATAAATGCAAAAATTAAAGTGGGGAATAGTTACCTTGAGTGGCCCTTGCTCAAGTGACTGTCTCCATAGATTAAACTCAATCTAGCTTCTTAAATCAATTAACCATAACAATAACTAAAAACTACTTCATTGCATAACTCAAGATCTCACAACCTAATAAGAATATCTAAGTATATTATTCATAAAACATAACTGGAAACGAGAGCATGGTTATGTAATAGAAAAAATATCTGAACATATCTATATGCTATATCTGCTATGCTTGCTATTCTCCTCGACCATCGAGCAATATACATAGGTGTGGGGGGGTCTCATTGAAACAAGGACTCAAAATAGAAATCTAAATACAACTCACCACTCTCCTATAAAATAGAGTGTGACAGTCTAAAACATAAATGAAAAGGTAGAAGAAGTTGATTAGGATTGCAACTCTACTGCAACAATAAAATTGAAATTTGGATTGTGGAAACAGTCACATTGGATTCCCAAACATAGCAATTTTCTTCTCCTTCAATAGTCTTATTAAATGACATGGTTAATTACAATCATCTTTGATAAATATATACCTCCAATTATGCAACTATTGTGTTCTTCTTATTCTGGAACTTCTCCTGCATCGTTGTTTGACACTCCTTTGATTGCGGGCTACATCCCTTACTTGCTACGGGCTATAGTTTTGCTTACTTTGGCTTCTTGGTTGCAAAGAGTTAGTTCACCAAAACATATACACATTACTAAATAACCATAATTTAACCATAGAAATACACTACATCCCATACACATTCACACATTAACCATGCAATTACTAACATACCATAATCGCATTTCCATATACTTAAAACTAGGTTGAAGTTGCATGATGATCATAGAAAGATAGCTAAGTTCAAGAATATGTATGAAACAAGTATCTGGAAATGTCTAACAGTATGCACTAAAACAACATAAAACTAGCTAATGATTGGCTTCATCAGGTTATTTGTCCAAAGGGTGTCTAAATCAAAATGGATCCTTAGTAGTGTTACTTAGTGGAAGGACATTTCCCCACATCATCAGCTAGTAGGAAGCTCCTTTGATTCCATGCTTAATAACCTAACTAATCAATCAAAATTTATAAAGGATAAGTCATTTGAGGGCGAGGAACCTCAATTAGTGGAGCATGTAGAGGAAGTTGGAAAGGGAAGTACATATAAGAAACATAAAGAGAATAAGTGTTTTAAGAAGACTACAATAGAGTCCTCGAAAGAACAACAAGATTTTGTAGTAATTTGAAAAGGAAGACAATCTTAATTTTTTTGTTGTATTGTTAACAAACTAGGTAGAGTAGTAATATTTGAATGGGATGTGTGTGGTTGCTCATTTCTATTTGAAGGAGGATTTCTCTTTCGATATTAGAGGGGATAGTGACAAAGAAATATAACATGTTGTTAGAACCCTAGAAAGAGGTGGTTGAACCATAGTAGAAATTTAAAAGACTAAAAAGAAAAATAAATCCTCTAAGATTATGATTTTGAGAACATGTGTGAAAAAATAAATGTATATGTTAATAAGATAAGATGATGAGTGTGTTGCTCTTATGATTTTACAATGTCTTTTTAAGAGGTATAAATGCAAGCAGTAACTTTGTTTCTTTCAAGGCGAGGACTCAATTGGACCTTGGCTAAATTACTTAAAAAAACAATTCATACAATTAATTTATACCCTATTAAACCTTGAATTGATATAAGTTGAGATTGATTAATGTACATTGCGATAATTTGAGTAATATGAGATAAAAAAATGTTGAAATGATTAAGATGAGAATCAAGGAATATGGAAATTGGTGTATTGATGACTTTGGATGCTATGATTGTTTGAGATGCGATAAAATTGAAAACTAATATTTGATTACTGATCAAAGACTCGTAACAAAAGAATCACAAGTTTTCTAGATGTTGGGATAGGGTTGTGCCATGATCTACACCTTGGATATTTTTCCTTGGCATGGTTGTGTTCATTATAGAATTTTAGCTCTAGTATCTATAGACCCTATTCACCATTATGTGTTAAAACACTCAAGAAAGTGTGGTGTTAAAGTGCACCATAAAGGCTTTGCTATGTATTGAAGGAACACCATTCAACTTCCTTGATGATGGTTAATCCCTTAGGTTGATTTGAAAAATATGAAATATAAAAAACTGAAAGTGATTGATGTTGATTACTAGATGTTCTATCTAATATAGTATGAGATTGAGTCATATATTGGTTCTCTATGATGTGTGTGATTGAATCTATGGGTGTAAAATGCTATGAATTAATAATGAACATGACCTAGGAAAATAAATTTAAATACATAATCATGGACACACAATTCAAAACTTTTGGTGCATAGTTCAACAAGTGACAACTTTATCTCAAGATTGTTAACCTTGAAAGAGAGAAATAAAAAAATTAAAACTAGACAATTAGATTGTATCTATAATTCTATCTAGAAGATAAGATTGTATGCACACTCTAACCTCAAAAGATAAATATTGTTAAAAAACAAAAATAAATACTAAACCTATACGATTATAACATACACTCAAAGTAATGTAAAACATACACATAAAAGCATTAATACATACTTCTCTTCTCTATATCTACTAATTATATTTAGAGAGAATATAATATAATACAATAGAAGACTCATAATGTCCACAAGATCGAGATGGCCTATGGGACAATAAGCCCTTCTATTTTTTCTTTGTGAAGTCCTTATCTTCTATTATTCAATTTGTTAATGAACTCTCCCATTCTCTCAACCTTCTTATTGAATACATTGTGAATAGACATTGCTACTAAATTATTTATGTACTTGACATATATATATCTTTATATGCATTGCAATCTAGAATAAAGTGTTTTTCTGTTTTCATTGTCCCCATTATGCAAAAGATACATAACCTCTCTTCCCAAGCCTCTTTTGGCCTTTTCCAACTACCTATTTTCACACCGAAGACAATGTGGGTTAGTCCTCAACTAGGTAATGAGAATCTTTGACTTCCATGGGATATTGACCTTTAAATAGGCCTTTTTCTGATGTTCGAGGTGGGGTTAAATTCTTCAAGTTAATATTTCTTTTTTTATCCTTCACCTCTTTCCCCACTTAGCCTTGTGAAACTTATTTACAACAAAAACCTTTATTTCTTTACCATTATTAGGGCAAACATTCAAGTGAAATGTGCCACTTGTTCATCCACTTGCAATTTTGCTTTATCCATGAATTTTTTCTTTCATTTAAGACATCTTGAAACACAATAGTGGGCCTAAAATTTGCTTCCATTTGCTCAATTCTTTTCATATATCTTAAAAGACAAACCATATTGATCACTTCAATACAAATTGCATCAGTTTCAACTAGAAGAATCTCACAAGGGACCAATGCTTTTAACTTGAATTTGCTTGTGACCATGTGTTATTGATTTTTTTTTATTTGCATCCATTTATTGTTAGAAGTATTGGTAGCCCAAATTTCACATCCACAAAGCAACACTTGAATTACCAATAGTCCAAATAGAGTGTGAATAGTTTTCCAACACCATAACTCTACCCCTGCATCTATTTTGAAGAGCAAAAAATGTTCTTTACCATCCAAAATTATTTTTCTCTATAAGTTTCCTAGCTAAACTTGTTGTTGAAGTCAATCCCAAAATATTTATACTCCATTACTTCCTCTAAAATAGATACTTCCACTAAAATAAAAATTGAAATGATTACTTCCTCACTAATATTAATTTCCATATCCACATTTTTATAAAAGTGTTCAAATGCTCTTACGACCCTTGTAAAACCTAACAATCGAAATAAGATCATTAACTTACAAAAAGAGGATCTCTTTCTTGCCAAGAAACACCAGAAGTCCCTTCTTACATCTATGGAAATTGTTACCAGAAGAACAAGTTTTATGTACTCTTGGAGAAACAGATTATTATTTAATTATTAACTTAATTATTAGTTATTAACTAAAATTAAGATCATTAACTTACAAAAATAGGATCTTTTTCTTGCTAAGAAACACCAGAGGCCCCTTCTTACATCTATGGAAATTGTTAGAGAAGAGCAAGTTTTATGTACTCTTGGAGAAAACTGATTTGTATGTAATTTGCAAGCTACAACTATTTTGTCTTTTGCAGCTGTTTAGTGCTGATTTTTGTTGATATTGATTCCTTTGTGACTCCTTTCATGATTCTTATCTTGAAAGCACCTTTTGTACATTATTTTTTACTATTAATATATACTTTTTTCTAATAAAAATAAAACAAAAAAGAGAAGAGAATCTCTTTCAACCAAATTGCCAAAGCTCTAAGTTGCCGAAGCGCTGATCACATGAGCACCCCTCCAGTTGAGGGCCAATACTTCTCTCACAAGGGTTAAAAAAGATTCTCTCTGACTCGCATTTACCCTTGGTCAGATCTCAATCGTACGGCGGTTAGAATTAATTCTACTGCGGGAACAGCCTTTTTTGGCCGCTAATCCCGTGGAAGGGAGATGCGACGGGCATGCCGATTTTATTAACTACATAAACATGGTAATCATGGTATTCGTTGTTCTTTCTCTCTTCTCTTCTCCGCTCGTCTGGATCGATCGGTACGATATATCACATTATACACATTAGTGTTACGTCTCGTGTTCGATCCGGGTGCCCGAGCAAACAAACAAAAAGGTTCTATGGAGGGCTGGAGTTATTATTTATCCGGGATCGCAGCTGAAATAAAGGGGCAAGAGGAAGACAATTGCAGAACTGAAAGATTCCTATTGCTGATCTAGGGCGATTATTTTTCGTTTTCTTATTTTGGGTGTAGACGTGGCGAATGAGCTAGATGAGCTCTGTCAACCGCCCTGGCAGGCTGAGAGGAGGCTTACGAGCGGCCATGGAGGTCTCTCCTGGCAAATTCCTGCTGTGTTTTTTCGGTTTGTCCTTCATCGGATGGCTGATTGTCAAGTAAGTTGCATCTTTAGATGACTTTACTAATTTCTCACAATAACATAGTAGTCTATGAAAACGCATAGCCAAAGAGTACATAATTGTCCAGGGCAAGCCAAAGCCAAGGCTGTGTCATACTAATAGTCTATGGAACTACAAAGCCAAAGGAAAATTCAACGGTAAGGTTGCATTACAATGCGGAGTTTGAAGTTCACAGAGAGCAAATCAATTCATTCCCTTCTCGATTATAGGAATTTCCATCGTTAATTTTGATGAGAAATTCATATGCTTTTGTGTCTCCCCTCTTTAATGAGGGCAGGAATAGGTTCATACCTCCATACGATGTACTTAACTCGGACGCCACGCTACAATCCATGATTACTAGATGATGTTTGTAGAAACACAAAGCCAAAGCTGTACTAGCATGCCTATTCTAACTGTATAGGTAGAGAATCAATTTGCGGCGACGCATAATTGAGCGTAGGTTTCTATTGTTGTTTTTTTGGCTAGAAATTCCTATACTTTTGCAAGTTTTTCCTCTTCAAAGATTTCGGTGTAGAATTAACCTCAGGATTTCAAGGTAAAAGGGTGCCACTGTCGGTGGAGTAATCCACAACTCATAGATGATATCTCAGCCTGGAGTTCTTTGAAGTTTTCTTTGACCAGTGCTTTAATTTTATCATTTATGTAATTTAAAGTATTTTCTCGAAGACCGCTTCAAAAAATCTGCACAGTTAAATTTATTTTTCCTGAAATGTTTCATCCAGAAAATATACCACAATTGCTTACTTGCACTTAAGAATGATTAAAAGAATTTACACTTTCGATGTGGATTTTTAAAATTCACACAATCCTTGCCGCTTGGAATCAATAATGCTTATGGTAAAACTTAGTGAATTCGAATGCTTCCAGTAAATTTCTCATAGTTTTGTAATTGTACCTCTGAAGGCTTGGCTTTAAGGACTTTAGATTGTAGATGCAAATTTTACTAACCCTGCATCGTGAATCCTTTGGAAAAAATTAAAAAGTAAACTTGCCGATTTGAAATGCTCAATCAGTAAATATTCCAAAATTCTAGACTGTTATCTAAGAATGCGTTAAATAACTTAAATTCTAGATGCAGATTTTATTTAACACTTTGCATTGAGAATGCTTTGGAAAAAATGCATGCTAAATCTTGCTGACTGGAAATTCTTCATCCAGCAAACAATTAAAAAATTCTGCACTCGCAATAAGAATGCTATAAATACTATACGTTCTAGATGCAGATGTTCCTTAACACTTTTCTTCAAGAAAAAATTGGAAAAGTTACATCATAACTTGCATCTAAGTATGTTTTAAAGACCTCACAATCCAGATCCAGATTTAACTTCACCCTCTGTATCAACAATTTTTTTAGAAAAATTACATTGTAAAACTTGATGAATAAAAATGCTTTGTCCAGTCAATATTGTATAATTCTTTTCTAGATCCTCTGTATCATCAAGAATACCTGGGAAAAATTATATGCTACAACTGGCTAAATCGAAATGCTTCATCCATCAAATATTCCAAAATCCTGCATTTGCATCCAAAAATGCTATAAAGACTTAACATTCTAGATGCAGATTTCACTTATCCCTTTGCATCTGAACTGCTTTGGAAAAATTACATTGAAAAACTTCCTGAATTGAAATGCTTCATCCACCAACTATTCTAAGGTTTGTACTTGCATCACATATGCTTTAAAGAATTTACATTCAAAATACAGATACTACTTAACCTTTGGATGACAGATGCCTCAGCTACCAATGCTTTAAGAATATTGCTCTGTAAATATTTTTAATAAGTGTGGATGGTAAATAACCGTCGATGGCAAAGCCCTTTTAATTACTGTGGATGGTAAATAACTGTATCAATTATAAATTTTATCACAGTGTTCATTAGAGGGAATTGAACTTGTGATCCCACTAAATGAATGACATGCTCGCAGTAAAAGGTCATTACCTCATGGACATGTTTACCAGTGCTTTAAATTTTATGTCTCTCAAACATTTCGATCATGAGTGATTACAAAAATACGCATTGGTAAAACTTGTGAACATGAAATGCTTCATGAAAACACTTAACATTTTAAAATGTTAGGTAAACACTTCTCAAGTAAGTTTTTTTTTATGTAATTTTTGCATGGCACATATTTAAGATGACATTTTTGCTAAAATTCCAATCATGACGACTAATTACCTAATGCTTTTAAAACATTTAATTAATCACACAAATCATTGAAATGTAAAATTGTGGAAATGGAAAATGGAAGCATACATAGATAATTACTCCTCATAACTTGTTTTTCATTCCTTTGAAAAACGTTCAAGGAAACCTCCACAACCGATATAACTCACAATTGCATGGAAATCAATTGTATCTAACATTCAATTTTCTAGGCCTTCAAAAAACTTGGTCTTTCAATCTATGTTCCTAGGGGATGCCCATGCCCCTACCATTTTTTGACATGTCCCCTTACCAGGGACATTTTGAGGACTCGGGGATGCCTTGGAAATGTGCCCCCCATTGTCTCCAATCAAACAAATTTGGCCCTAATGTCCCAGAAACATCCCAAAAACAGAGGGACTTCTTGGGAACATCAATGACATCCCTTGACCATCCCGGGGACAGCTAGCCATCCCTTTTAATTACTCTCAATTTTTTTTTGTAAACAATGCTCAAAATATATTTGAAAATATTTCATCGTTCTTTTGTGGTTCCCCGTACCACTCTCAACACTAAATGAGAGATTTTGGTCTACAAAACACCAGATTTTCAAGCTCTGTTATGGTGTATGACAGTCACATGTTATCAGGGTTGACTTTGCAAGTTTTGAAAGCAGTTTTCAGCCATTTCAATTGGTAAAATAGCAGGATTTTCAAGATAAAATTTGGGAAAACCACACCTAGGATTTCAAGCTCCATTTGTATCTCTCAAGGTGATGTTTCAATCCCATGATAGTGATTTCATATCACTGAAAACGACAGTTTTTAGTTGTTTTTGCAGTCACAAAATTGCAGGTTTGCAACACATAACAGCGAAGGTTTCAGTCTTATTAAGGCAGCCTCCTTTCCAATCTCAATACAAAGCCAAGAACTAATTGTCTCTTTTGTCAACGACTACAATTTTGAGACAATGGAGATAGGATCATTGATTGCACAAGTTCTTTACAAGTTTAGGGTTAGCAGCATATTTTCTATGTTTTTGTCATTTTGTAGTTGGAATTTGCAGCCTTTGGGCATTTTTTTGTAAATGTTATGTATTAAGATCTATAATGTATATGATGAATACCTTATCAATGTTACTATATGAATATTTGAAATTTAATTTCCCTATATTTTTAAAATTTCCCTATTTTTTTAATAGCTGTCTCCTATTGTCCCCTAAAATGGCCTCCAAAAAATTTGTCCCTGAAACTTGTCCCCTCATTCCCTACCATCCTCATCCCAAAAACTTGGTGGAACATAGATTAATCCTTAGAAAGACAATCTGAATAAAATGCTTATAGTCTTCTATCTTGCTCCTATCTTTATACTAATTCAGCTTAAAATCTAATCTTCCAAAATAGCAATCTTATCTCATGCGGGAGCTGACTTGGAAGATAAGTCTAAATCATTAGTGATTATCTACACTTTATTAGACTTATTTAGCTAAATAAAAGACTTCCACTTTAATCACTAAAGTGAAATACAAAATAGACTAACTCGAACCACTTGAAGTTTTCCTCACACTTTCACATTGAACTTGTGTGGAAGTTTTTATCTGAGCAAAAAAACTCAACATTCTCTATAAGAGAGGAAGGAATTCTGCACCAATCCAAGTTTGTCTTTGAAGACTTCAAACTTCCTTTTTGCAAAGGGCTTGGTTAGAATATCAACTACTAGTTGATCTATGGAAATGTACTGGAGCTTAATTGTTCCCTTATGGACCTTGTCTCGGACGAAGTGTTATCTGATCTCTATGTGCTTGGACTTGTCATGAAACACTAGATTCTTCGAGAGTTTAACACAACTCTGGTTATCACAATAAATCACCGTGGGATCCAACTCTTGATCAAACAACCCTGCAAGTAACTTGTGAAGCCAAATGGCCTCATAACTAGTGATATGAGCTGCCATATACTTTGCCTCTGTTGTGCTTATTGCCACTGAAGTTTGCTTCTTGCTGAACCAGGATACCATTCGTAAACCCCAGTTGAAGCAACACCCCGAGGCGCTCTTTCTGTCTTTTGCACTACCTACCCAATCAAAGTCTGTATACCCCTGCAACTTCATTTCACTATCTCCAAGATATCTTAGCCCATACTCCACTATGCACTTCAAATATTTGAGCACATATTTTGCTGCTACACAATGCTCTTGCCTGGGCTCCACCATGAACTGATTTTCAAGGTGTGCACAACATAAATCTAGTTTAGTGTTGACCAAATACATAAAAGGGACATATCAGTTGCCTGTACCATGTGGTATCAATCACCTCCAAATTTGAAGATGTTACACACTTCAGATTAGTGATCATAGGTGTGGCCAAAGGTCTACAATCCTCCATCTAAAATCACTTTAGGAACATACTTACTATGCCCAAGGAAAATCTCTCCTGGTCTTTGCCAAACCTCTAACCCCAAAAAGTAATGCATTTAGGCCAACGTCCTTCATCTCAAACTCAATAGATAAATCCGTCTTGCACCTTCCAGTGAGCTGCTTTGCACATGTAATGAACAAATCATTTATGCACATCAAAATAAGAAGATCAGATCCAACAACTATGTAATAAAGATTAGAATCTGCTTGACTTTTGATGAAGCCCACACTTAGCACATATTCATCTATCATCGAATACCATGCCCTGGGTTCCTATTTGAGTCCATACAAGGCTTTCTTAAGCCTACAAGCATGGGATTCCTTAAGCCTTTATATCGAATACAAGGCTTTCTTAAGCCTACAAGCATGGGATTCCTTCTCATTTATCTGAAAGCCTTGAGGCTGCTCTATTTGCACTTTTTCTTCAATGAGATCATTAAGAAAGGCTGCCTTAACATCCATCTGATGTATTTTCCTGCCTTGACTGAATCTCAAGACATAACTATTCTAATGGAAGTGTATTTGGAGACTAGAGCAAAAGTCTCTGCATAGTCCACTGCCTCCTTCTAGGAGAACTCTCTCGTCACAAACCTCGCTTTGTACTTTCAACGCTGCCATCTGCAACATGCTTGATTTTATAGAGCCACCTGGAACTCACAATTTACTTCCCTTCTGGTCTTGGCCCAATGCCCCATACATCGTCTGTCATGATAGAGATGTACTCCACTATGGGATCCTACCAAACTTGCTGTTCTACAACTTCCTAAAAGTTGGAAGGCTCTAAATCATTGGTGTTAGTCACCAATGTTGCTAGAACTGGTTCACCTTGTAACCTATAAAGATTGCTTCTCTAACCCCTATCACCTATGTTGTAATGGGCTAGATCCCTTCGGCCTGATAAGAACTTGTTGATCCTTGAATTCAATTGTAAAACCCTTATCCTCCATTATTGAAATTGAAAGAAAATTCTTTTTGAGTCTAGGAACAAACAAAATGTCATCAACCTCTAAAGAGATACTTGACTAAAGTTGAAAGGGAATAGTACCAACTCCTTCTATTGAATACTTGGCACCATCACCAAGTTCAATCTGAACTCCAAAATTATGTTTTCTGAAATTGGTAAAATATCCCTTAACTGATGTCATATACCTAGAAGCCCCAATATCCACATACCAAGCATTCCTCGAAATATAAGAAACCATTGAGAACTCCCTCTCAAACTTGGTAGCAAACTTGTCCATCTGAGTTTTTGCAAAGATTGTTACCTCCTCCCGTTGCTGCTTTCCTTGTTTCTTCTTCTCTGGATATTCTGATGCATGATGACCAAACATATGACAACTAAAACACTTGATTTTACTCAAGTCTGTTTTCCCTGGCTGTGAGGATGTTTCCTCACTCTTTCCTTTACCCTTGATGTTTGACTCCATTCTTGTTTCAAAATCTAGGTTATGAATTGTTGAAACCCTAACTACTAGCTGCTCTAGCCAATGCTAAAAAACCTTAGTTTGCCACTCCCTAACAAAACCTAGCTGCTAGAAAATTTTGTGTATTTAGAAAACCTCCTGAAATAAACCCAAGTTGTTGGTTTTTCAAATCCACTTGTAACAAACCTTAGCTGGCCCCTTCGTGCCTAAAAGCACCTGAAATAAAAAACCTGGTTTGCTGCCCTAGCAAATCGTTGCCGCCTCCTTCTACCCTAGTTGTGGCTACCCTAGCTGCTGGAAAATTTCTTCAAAGAAAAAAATGGCTCAAAAATCTTTGCATAAAACTGAAAATCCGTCAATAAAAAACCTTGTCCATAGTCATAGAAACCCTATGATTTTGCCAGAAAAAATTCGCAATTTTAAGCAGAAATGACCTGAATGTTTGAAAAACTTAACCCACAATTTTTAACCTTTTAAAAAACTTTGCGATTTCAGACAATCTCGAGCCCGCAATTTTCAAACCATTTTGATCACACTTTTCCTCACGAAAATCAGAAGTAATTTTGCTCACAATTTCACTTAGGAAAAAATTCACTTTTTTCATTCACAAAAAAATCTGCAATTTCTTCCTCTCCTTGGCCATGCAATTTCTTCACAAAACTCTACACAAGTTTCTGTTTGATTTTCAACATTAAAATGGTTGCGATTTTCGTCACGAAAATAACTTGGGAAATTTTTCCTTGCTACTTCAACGAGGCTTCGATAACATGTTAAATTTCCAATCATGAAGACCAATTACCTAATGCTTCAAAAACATTGAATTAATCACACAAGTCATTGGAATTCAAAAGTGTAGAAAATGGAAGCATACATAGTTAATTAGTCCTTATAACTTGTTTTTCATTCCTTCGAAAAGTGTACAAGGAAACCTCGACAATTGATATAACTCACAGCTGCACAGAAACCAACTGTATCTTATGTTTAGTTTTCCAGTCCTTTGGAAAACTTAGTCTTTCAGTCCTTCAATAGAAAATCTAAGTGAAATGCTTACAGTCTTCTATCTTGCTCCTATCTTTATACTGAATCAGCTAAAAATCTAATCTTCCAAAATAGCAATCTTATCTAATGCAGGAAATGACTTGGAAGATAACATCTAAATCATTAGTGATTATCTACACTTTATAAGACTTATTTAGCTAAATAAAAGATTTTCACTTCAATCACCAAAGTGAAATACAAAATAGACTAACTCAAACCACTTGAACTTTTCCCCGTACGTTTACACTGAACCTGTGCAGAAGTTTCTATTGGAGCTAACAAATTCAATAATTCTAGCTAAAAGAAATGTTATTATTTAAATTTCTCCTTTAGTACTACTATTTTTGAAATGCTTCAGCTAAGACTATTTGTGAAACTTTGCTTGATATGCTTCATCTAGTGAATATTCCAAAGTTCTTTCCAGGCACCTCCTAATGCTTGAAAGACTCAATATTCTAGATGCAGATTTTACAGTCCAAATGTTAGATAAAATTTTCAACAATTCTGTACATTAGAGTTTTCAGCATTTACTGCTTTAAGGGCTGCTTTAAGTTTTATGATTTAAATGTTTACTCCAATACTACTATTAAAAGTAAAACATATGTGAGGAATACGTGCCATTTACAAGTGCCTTAAACAATTGAATACCCTTTAATGACCAAGTGCCTGCTGCAGAAGATACATTTTTTTCCTGAAGCGGACACGTGTGAGGCCATTTGCCCATCAAAATACTGCACCCTTCTATACACCATACAATCTTGATTGGTGACATAGCCTTCTACAGCAGGACATCTTATCAAGTAGGACATTTCTGATTCTCAGACTTTAGGGTGGTTTATGCATAACAGGTCCATCATCAAGGGAACAGACGTTGAATAGAATCTCGTTTGCATAAAAATTACCTTTTAATAGCAAGATCAACTCATTTGTACCTTTGACATCAAACGAGTCTGCAGTAGAGGTTTTGATGGATACCGACATCAAACGAGTCTGCAGTAGAGGTTTTGATGGATACCTGTCTAATTTTGATAATCCTGAAGTTTCAGGTACTGTGCAATCCACTGTCAGAGATGATCGAGATGATATGGTTTGGCTTCAATAAAGAGGTGAATTTGAAGATTCACAGATTATTTTCATTAAGATGCCTGGCTCAAATGCTAAGTTACTGAATTGGAATCGGGTACATGGGTACGATACGTTGGTACAACAATAAAAATTTGGGGTTGGGTACGGGTACGTCCATACAAAAAACATATAAAATATATATATATAATAATTATATAATATACTAATATACAAATTTAAAATATAATAATATAATAATTCAAAGGGTATATAATTCTCCCATTATATTATATATCAAAGTATATAAAATTAGTATTATAATGAAAATATAATAATATAATATATTAATTGAAGCATGGGTCAAAATATCAAAAAATATTATTATTCGCATTATATTATTATATTTCAAAGTATCTCCTGCTGTCCCCAAAATTCAGGAAAATCTTTGCCTCGTAAAATTAATATTATTATATTATTCTCTAATATCCAACTTAGAGTATGGCCTTTAGTGGGGGTGTTAGTACATTTCTGCCATTTTCATTGAGTTAATTCAATATTCATAAAAGGATGATATGAATTTTTCAAATGATTACATATTAATTCGATAAATTATAAAATTGCTCTCTCTGCCTTTGTGCAGCACAAAAAAAACAAACAATAATAATCCACCCGTCGGGGGTTTTTTCACTTTGTTTTCGACTTTCAAAAAGTCAAAAACCTGCTGGAAACGGTCAAAAAACGTCCTGGAATTGCCACATCACCTTTAGAATCACTTGGAAACATGATGGCAAACTCGGAATCGATTCTAGGCAGCAAAAAATGATTCCTATGCGTTTCCAGAGTGATTCGTACCCGATTCCGTACCCGGTACGTTTCGTACTTGGAATCGTTAGGCTAAGGGTGACGATTCAGCTACTTAGCTCAAATGTGTTAGCAATAGGGCTTTAGTAATTCTTTTTACCACAAATTTCCTCTAGAGACGCTGGTTAAGATTTTAAATGGCAGAGGTTAATTCAATTTGGGTTGCTGAGTTGTATGCTGCTTGGCTTTTAATTGGATTTGAAGGTCCATCCAAAACACGAGATCTAAATGGGTGTAGTTTTTCGTCATTTCCATCTTGCTTCCTCACAGTGTGCAACATCTGTTCTTCATTGGTCCAAGTTTCCACCTTTCGATTTGCTTGTTTTATTGATTAGGCTTCACTCTTATATAACTCCCATTATACTGTAAGCAATTTTTTCTTCACATAATGGTGCCCTTAGACCCCTTGAGTTTCCTTTCATATTTATCCACAGATAGTGCAGGGCATCTTTACCTCTCAGATATTCTCAGATTTTGTTTGTTCTTTTGCGAAAAATCTGCAGGAAAACTCAAGCCATCTCTCTAAACAGATGCAAAGCAGGTGTCCATAGACTTAGCCTGAAATTGCAAATTGAGATTCTGAAACAACTCACTAGCATTTAAAAAAAAATCTGCTAAGACCGTGCTGGAAACCTGAGGTCAATGATATAACTTCCATTTTAGACTTTTACAGAAAATCAGGGATCCAAAATTCAAATGAGAAATGAATCTATTCTTTGTAAAACCTTACAAAAATGTAAATATCTGGAAATAGGAGACTGTACACTAAGTCTGCAAATTTGTTTATACTACGTTAAAGATATTGAAACCCGGCAGGCTGTTGTTGAATGTTTTAAATTTCAAACTCATATCCCTGTTGACACTTTTGCTAAAATTCCTGAACCATGATGCTAAAACTCTGCTAAATTGTTGTGTATTGACTGATAGTAGAGGGTGAAGAATGCTGTAGGCTGAGCAAGTAAGCAGAGAAAACTAAACACTGAAGAGAATAATGATACAAATTAGATGGTTTGGGGACTTTTCTACTGCTTTGTTGGTTCCGAGACAAAATTAGGGTTTATAAATTGGACTGTTATGGGTTTTCTGCAATGTTTAGTTTTGTATGGAACATGCAGGAGATGCATTCTGATTCCTGCAGGTATCCCTTTTTTGAGAGGCATTTTCTGGAAACACCAAGAGGTCTCAAAAATGTGGTAGATGTTTGGGGGTCTCTCCTATTATCCTCAAACTTATCTACTATACTGGAGATGCATCTGGGAAACAGACGTACGCTCCACAGTTCAGAGATACGTCTTTTGATTTCAGTGATCCTTAGGGGCCCTATTAATCAAGGCAATTCTCTATAAGATGATTTTAGCAGGCACTTGGTGATAACTCCACAGTTGTTACTTCAGAAAACAAGAAAGGATAGTTCCTTTTTGCATCTGGATGTACCATGAAGCAAACCATCTTTTGCTCTTATATATTGGTTGTGGCATATATTGCAGGCCTTTTATACTCCCTGTGCTTATAAAACTTGATTTCTTTGTTTCTTTTATTTTGCTAGAGGAGTTGTCCATTTTTTGGATGGCTGTTATTCCTAAACTTGTTTTAGTGGTTCAGACTAACCTTCTTTGGACATTTGTCTACAAATATAATTTTGATTATAAATAAACTAGTATAGATATCTGAAATACATCTATCTAAAAAATGCTGAGTGATATTAGTTATTTTATTTTACTTTAGAACTATTTTAAGAATTATTTCATTTTATTTACATTATTTAGTTTATTTTTATGTGAAGAGTTATTTTTATTCTAAGTCATAGGGTTTCACGAATTTTGGCCATGAAGTTAGCTGAATTTCGGCCTTGAAGTTTGAAACTCGGTGAACTTAAAAAGAAAACCTAAAAAATTGTTCTAGTTCGCCCAAAAATTTGTACGGAATAGGGCATAAGTTTTTCTATTAAAATATATTAAAAAAAAAACCGAGTCTCAAATCTGATATGCATGCGCTGTTTCTTCAATCACCAGTTGCGGGCAGTATACAATCAATTTGTCTGAGCACCATGTGCTTTTTGTTTTTTAATCGATGCAAAAGGCAGCTAAGGGGCTGCACCCTGATATTAAAATTTTGAATATAAGCGTTACATTCAAAACCAGGGGACCATCAATGGAACACCCAGAAGACCAGGGACACACTGAAACATACTTCTACCCAGGCACCGTGAAACAAAATGGTGCCCCCAACCAGCGAAAACCCTTCAAATTTTTTCATATGCAACTACACCCGAACTTCTCGCCTCCCATACCCGCATTGCTAACAAAATTTAACATTTTTTGTAACCCCCACATGGCACCTTTCCCATCAAGACACACAGACATTGTTAAAAACCCCATGAGCGCCATGTGCTTTTGCTTCTAGGCCATCTCAATTGATTTGTTTGAGTGTATTTTTCTTTTATCAAACTCAAGGAACGAATTAATTCGCGTACTTTTTTCCATGCAATTGTCACTTTTTCTTCTCGTGAAATGTAATAAAGTTACTCTTATGCTTTTATTTCTCCATGGACTTCAATTCAGTTATGTATTTTTTCTTTTAAATTGGTCGATACTTAAATTGTCACCCTGTGACTTACAATCCACATTAATCCATGGTAAAAAGATTTTAAACTATTTTTTCCTATTATGGTAATCTTATTCTTTTGCTTTTCATTAATTAAGCATCTTTTCTTATCACTTCAACTTTTTCCTTGCTGTACATTTAACTTTACTTATTTATTTTTCTTTTTTTTAAAAATAATTGGATTTGTTTTTTAATTATGTTTTGTATTCAATAATAAATATATTAAAATTTAATATTTTAAAATATTTAAATTAGATTTTTAATTATAATATATTTATTTATATTATTTATAAATTAATATTATTTAAATAAAATTTTAAACACATTTATATTATAATAATATAATTTTTAAAAATTTATTGTAATGTATTCAAATTTACCATAATATTGTTTTATTTTTATAGCTTTATTATTATTTTTTTTTTAAGAATTCAAATTTATATAAGGCCACAATTTTTTTTTCGAATTTTTTCCCTTGTTGAACTTCATTTGAATTTTATTGTTGTTGAACACGAACTCAAACCTTGTGACATGGTTTTTATTTACTTAAGAGTTATTTAATTTACTGAAAAGTTATTTTATTTACTTGAGATTTATTTTATTTGTTTAATTAGAACTATTTAAGAATTATCTTATTTTTATTTACTTAAGAGTTATTTTATAGTTTTAGTTTTAGAAAAAAGATGTCAGCTATGTTTTACTTCATATGTACGCGGTACATGATGCTCTGTGCCTTGCTGCCACTGTGGAATGCCTATAGGCGTAAAAATCATGAGTCATTTAATCTTCTATGAGAATGACTTCCCTTTACAAGTGCAATTTATATTTATTCATTAATGTACTAAGATATTCCTGTGGACATTTGTAAATGCTCAATTACATTGTCTTCCCATAGCAGCAGAGTTCTGTTTCTAGCTTCACAAACTACAAGACTGCAATTTGGGCTATTCTTGTCTTTTTTTTCTATCATGAGATTATTGTGCAGTGAGTCTATATGTTTGAATCTTCTGTATGGTACTGTATAGAAATTTTTAAATCAAATTTCTTTATTTAGGTTAGTCTTGAACTTTTGGTATAGTTTAATCCAGAAAATTCATACATATTCTGAACATGTTTAATCTCTTGCATTAAGAGCTCAAAGTATGATAAATTGCAAAATAATAAATATCTAAGTGGTTTGGACTGTAGTGTAGTGCTGAATGTATTGTAGTTTTCTGATGTCTTAAACTACATTTATACAACACAGGCTTTAATATAGCTGATATAAATGAGACTATGGCTAATTTTGCTTAAGATTCCTGCAAAATGATAGGCTGTTGGATCTACTACAGTTTTTCCTTACCCCAACCAATAAGAAGCCTTGTTAGGGATGCTAAATTGTTGATCACATCAACAATCATCACTAACTACTGTATAATGTCCATTTATACAACACTATAGATATCGTAAAAAATGCTGAGTATACTCTATCATTAGGATATGCCAATGCTTCTGAACAACGTTCGTGTTTAGATAGAGTAACTATGCCTTCCTAAACAATGATATAATGCTAATGCAGGAATGATATTCCACTGCAACTGTATGGTAGGATGATCTGTTCTAATGTTATGTTATACTCATTTGTGTCTGGTGTCAGGTTTGCTGCGACAGTTCTGGCATGGATCTTTAGCCGGATATTTGGGGGCCCTGTTCAATTCCGTTTTGCAGGATTCAACTGTCTAAGGGATGTATCTGTGAAATTAAAGAAGGTTTGTTTCCTTCTCTAGGCATTCTCTAACAAATATCGAAGGTTTATTGGATGTTTGTTGATACTTATGACACAATCTCCACCTGTTATCATAAGTTTTTTATTTCTTGTTTAATAACATGGTTTTTTCAGATATTTAATTAGGTTCTCTTAGGATATAGTTATCCATCCAATCTTTAAGTGCCCCCTGGATATCAAGGTAGTTTTAACATGAAACCTTATTTTCTATTGAATTATTAGCCTTTCTAAACTGTCCACAATCCTAATCTGGCATGATATCATGGGATTGCTCTCACACACTTCAGGACCAGTTCACAGCATCTATCACATGCAAGGTTGTATTCAATATGAAAATGCCATTTGAAAATTTAACTGTAACGGCCCATAAAATGATGAGTGTATGTAATTCACTTCTTAGAAAACTTCATAAATTTATTTTATTTATACATACATGATATACTTCTATTAATAGAGTAATCTTTTATTAAATAGAGAATTTAATTTTCAACTTTGTTGACTTATTTCAATACTTAATTGGGAGAACATGATAAATCTTTTCAAACATGAGAACAATTCCATTTCCCGTCATATATAATATATTAAGAGTATTTATATTCTTGAATGACTTATTCTGAACTGTTTGCCAGTTATAGTTGTATCAAGATGGTTGGGTGCACTTGCATAGTAATTTAACAGTAATGGATATGCACAAAAAGCCAAAAGGTCATAGTATTTAAACCTCTTTTCTGAAAACCTTGTAAGTTTCCACACACATGAAAACAGTAAAACTCGTTCATCTCCAGAGAAATGTTTAATGAACAAATAATTATCGAATTTTTTCTGTTGATACATCTGTCATCGTGAAAACATCCTTAATGTTTGCAAACACGAGAATATTTTGGAATTTCCATTTTCTTTTCAGTCATATCTAACTCATTTCTGAAGTATCTTGGTATTTTTGAATGGCCCTTTCTGAAGTCTTTACCTTTGTGGTAGCATTAAAATGGCTGGGTGCACTTTAGTCCTACTTAAACAGCCTTAGGTTCTGTGTGTATATAGCCAACTGATTGAGGTTTGTATACTGTCACCCTTGATGATTGGCAGTCTTCATTTTTTGCTTCTTCTGTCAGAAGGATGATGATAACATGTTGTCATGAATGGTGCTGATATATCATATGATGATCTTGGGGACAAGTCTGTTGAAGGCTGGATTTTATTTGATTCCCCTTCTCTTTAGAACTTTAGCATGTAATTGACTATGTACACTTCCTTCTCTTCTAAGGGTTGTTTGACTGGGTATTGGAGACTACTCTCAGAGTTTGTTTGGTGGGAATTAACAGGGGTTTTCCTTTTAGTTTGACATAGAGCTTACCAGCCCTACTTTCTTTTTTCAACTGTGTCTGAGTCTTTTTTTCAAAGTTGGAGACTTGTCTCTGCTGCTTCTAAGTTCGTTGGGACTTACATTTGCCTTGATTATTAGTATTTCAATTCTTTTTTATTGTTACTTTGTTTTGACAGGTTTTGTGCGGTTGTGGCTTGAGCAATGCAGAAATCTCAATGTTGGTTTATGAGGAATATGTTTGAGTAGGGCAGTAGCTGTGTGTGATAAGAGAAGTAGCTTTTTTTATGCTGTCATCATTCTATGAACTTTTGTTGTAAACTTTTTGAAAGAATATTTCAGTCAGAGGGTTTCTTCACTTGACTTCAAAGCCAACCTGTGCTTGATGGACACCTATAGCAAAAACATTCATCTATATACATATATATTTGTGTGCAATCTATGCTACCTGATCCCTCTAAATCCCATCTCGTAACCAAACTGATATGAAAAAATCCATATAACTCTGGTTTGGGTCACACTGCAATGGTGTTTTGAATTATAAAATATGTGGTGCTACTTTAATTTTTGTTTATCTTAAATTTCAATTTAGATTATGCAATTAGATTGATATTAACTTTTAAGGTTGATTTTCTTTAAAAATATTTAAACTTTTTATACAGATGTTTCTAACACAAAGTCAACTTAAGGTCCCAAAAAATAATCAATTCCTGTACCTGAATTTGTACCCATACCAGCTTCCAGGTAACATGGTATATGATCTTATATGTACATATATACAAACTCCCTATATGCCGTGCACCCAAGTTTTGGAGGGCTGCATGTACACAGTCTCCAGTGTATCCCAGTACTCTTTCATCTTTGTAATTTCAGTTTATAATGCACCTTCTATGTGCAGATTTTTTATTGGCAACTGATTCTCATTTAAGATTTCAGTTTGTTGTTTGTGTCTTTGTTAGTTGTGAATTCAACTCCATCCCTGAAATATTTTTCATCTTTTGCATGTTTGACATGTATCTTCGATGTGCAGAGTTTGTGTTATCAACCAAATCTTATTTTAAAATTTTTATTTTGCTATTCTGTGCTGTATGTCTTCTGAGATCTAACTTTTCTGTACCAATGGGGGCTATCAGTATTTGTTTAAATGTTCAAGATTCTTGTTGAATATGTTGAAAGTATATAAATGACACTAGTTTGATGATTAGATACATGTAATATATTTGAAAACAATTTATAGCAATGGTCCAAAGATGCTGATTCCTTTCTTGAAGATGTCTGTCAATCTATTTGAAAAGTATGTGAAGAAAAAATGCTATGAGAAAAAATACTGTTAGTCAATTGGCCCAAGAAATGAACCCTTTCGGAGATCAATATCCACTACTGATGAGGAGACCACAAAATGTTGCTTAAAATTCATCTGCAATACTATTTTGAAGAAAAAAAAGGCCCTAAATCTGAAGTTTATTTGAGGATATGCACAAATGGGTTACAAATTGGAACCAGAGTGTATTACAAAACAGATGGTAAAATATTCGATGTATTAAATGAAGGAGATGAAGGCTCCTTAAATAGATTTACAAAGATGATGTTTCTAAATGAAACGATCGTTAACAGAAGACGAAAATAGAAACTATCTAACCTAACTAAGATGACCATTAAAGTAACATTACATTATTCTAATACCCTCCCTTAATGGTCATCGTTCTAACTATCCAGAAAAAAAACAGAGAAGGCTGCCCCCTTCTCAAAACGTTCTGCCATACAAGACAAGAGCCTGCCATTGACTCTGCCACTTGAGATGAGTTTGCCATCAACCCTCTCAGAAATTGCAAAACTTCTGGAAAAGACCAAAACTGATCACAAAACATCTAACTTGATGTTGGGTAACAAAGCTGTCCCTCCCTGTAGCCAGAAACATCGAAAACAATTGCCACGATTTTGAGGAAAAATCGGCAAACCCTCCAAACTTTTGCAGATGAGCACAACACTCCAGAATAGACTCCAAGAAGTCAGCTGTGCAAATGTTTGCCCCAGCAACTCTAGGTGCGACCAAAACAGATTGTAACAAACCACGATTTTTGAGGAAAAAATCACCAAACCCAAGATTACAAATCATTGTTTTTTCGGAAAAAACGGTAAAAACCCACAGACATTACATCGTTTTTAAGGAAAAATGGTAAAACCTTTCTAGAAACCAGAGAGCCCTCTCGAATTGTGAAAACCTTAAGTAGGGCATACCAGAGCAAACCCTTAATTATTCAGGAAAAGATTATAAACCCTCCCATGATTTTTTCAGGCAAAAAATCAGAAAACCAAAAACCAAGTATAATCTTTAATAGGGACAAAAATTGTAAAACCCATCAAAATCTTTGAAGGAGAAAAATATTAAAACCTAGCCGAATTTTTTTAAGGGACAAAAAATTATTAAAAAACCTAGTAGATTTTTTTTTTTAAGGGACAAAAAATTATTAAAAAACCTAGAACATCGATACCATTGTTATTAGAAAAAATCTCTGACTTGAAAACAGAGGGTTTATTCAAAACCCTAGCTTGAATCTCTGCACGAAACGTGTTTTTGCAAGTGTACTCAGAATCCTGTGATGCAGAAGTCACGAAAGAAATAGGTAATACTTTTGAGAATCGCGCCAGAAGATGATGAAATCAAGGAATTTATTTTCTGAGAAACACGCCCAGATACAAGACCAAAAGTCGTGGGCAAAGAGGAGAAGATTCGTGGCCAGATTGTGCTTAGAAATCGCGCCAAAACGAAGCAGACAAACATGACCAATTACAAGGCCGAAAAAAAACTGCGTTCAGGAATGCGATTAGGAGGTTGCGCGTAGACAAAAGAGAGATCACTGGATTTTTCTAGTGAAAAACGTGCCCAAAAATCTTTAAAAAACACGTGCCCAAAAGGAGAAATAGAAATCATGACCAAACAAGAGAAAAAAACATATGATTTTTTTTTTCGAACCCTCAACAGGCGTTTATTTCTTCAGACGCGATGAATACCAGGGAAAATCCACGATTTTTTGAAAATCAAAGGCTCGATTTCAAGTCACAAAAAAAAACGCGATTTTCAAGAGCCAAAAATCAGAAACGAATAGTGCCTAAAAAAACTCCCGCCTAGTCGTTTGGCACCGATAGCCCTGCCAGAATCCTGAGCCCTCCTATGAGGGAGACAAGTTCAGACCAGCTCTGATACCATATTACAAAATAGATGGTAAAATATTCGATGTATTAAACGAAGAAGACAAAGGCTACTTAAATAGATTTACAAAGACGATTTTTCTAAATGAAATGATCGTTAACAGAAGACGAAAATAGAAACTATCTAACCTAACTAAGATGACCATTAAAGTAGCATTACATTATTCTAATAGAGTGAATTTGTTTGCAATAATGCAGGCAGGCCCTGGGTGTCTAATGAAAGACAGCCAAGGTCTTGCAGTCAATCAGTTAACAGCAACTTGGAGAATGGAGCAAACAACACACATAGTGTTGAGGAGTCTAATTGCTCGGTAAAAGTCTAATACAATCCACTAAATCAGAAAAATTACAGGACATATGGACTGCATGCAGTCACTAAGTCACAGTCCTAAGCTAATACAGAGGCAATCAATCAAGAACAATTTGGGATTATTCCTTTATAGACAAGCGGTCTGGTTACTTGCTTAAAACCTCTACTTTCTGCCTCCTTAAGCCCCTTCAACAATAGGCATAAACACTCTTGTGTAACAGATAGTGCAACAAACAGCTTGCTGTGATGCTCTGCAGTATCTTCAACTGATGTTTGATCAAAGGTTTCACTATCTTCTTCTGTTGACCTTAGCAACATCCAAGAGAGATCTTCAATGCGTAACGGATTCACTGTTTCTACCAGACCCTGAAGCTGTGAAAATATATGTAAAACCTCCTTTGCCCAGCATAGAAGGACAAACACACAGACAGAGACAAATGAAAGAAGAAAAAACAACCCAACACCAAGCTGGAACTGCATAAGCACGCAAAATGAGAAAGAAACCAAAATTTGTTAGGAGAAATCTTTTTGGTCAGGATGGCATAAGCTCCAAAATGCTCCTGCATCATGCAAGCTTAGGACAAACAACCTGGATGTTTTGCAGGAGGAAGCTACGTTAAAGCCTGATATTTACTTGACAGAAGCAGATGTTAAAAAATAAATCTGGGAACCATGTACCGTTTTAAAGTTTTTGCGATATTTACCAGATGAGCTTTTGGTCATTTCAGATATTTTGCACTCTTGTTTTTTCAATAGAAGATATGCATATCTGAATGCACTTAAACTTTAGTTGTAATTCTCATTGCTTATCCACATTTACTAACTTTTTTGATAGAAGGATCTGCTTCTGTAATTATCACAATATTGGTAGTAAAACAAGATCTTGGTCTTTTTTCAGAAAAGGAGGGCAAATTGAAATAACCTTGAATAATGTTAATAGGGTTGTATATGTGGTGCTATTTTTCAAACCAGGAAAAGAAGATTCTTCACTCAGAATAATAATCCTTAATGTGAATTGCAAACTGAAACTTCAAAATAGCAGACCTGAGTATGATAACCTGCAAACACGTGTTGCTGAAAATATGAACAACCCATTCTTAAAAAACACTCATTTAGTAAATTGAAGCTGAATTACACTCAAACACTGTTCTTATGTATTCTATATACTGAGAGAATCTTCTGGGGTTTACACACATCCAACTCAGTTGGAGCGCCAAATTCAGTAAAATACTAAAATAGGCTTTTATCAAAACAAACTAAAGCAGAAAGTTAAATAGAAAAGAAGAAAAAGTGGTTTGTTCTAGAAATAATATGGTTTATCTTTATGAATTTAGATTCCTTTGAAACATACGAAAAGCCATAGAGTCTAGTGCCCTGAGCTAAAAGTAGAGGAAAAAAAAAAGGAAAACTAAAACTATAAGTTAAAGCTGCTTTCAGCACCCAAATGAAGGACAAGAACACTAAAAATAAAACTGATTTGTTGCACACAGCTATAGGAGAAGAGCAGCCAAGCAACACATTTGAAAAACTAACATATGGTCCCATCACGATCCCGTGATAAAGCACAAGACAACTGCTGACTACAATGGTACCTATAGATAAGCTACACAATATTAGTAACAGAAGTCTAATATGTCTTATAGCCCAGAGAAAGACCATTACCAAATCATCTCGACTTTGTTCTCATCTTCTAGCCTAAAATTTACTAATAAATAATGCAATAATCTATCTAGATTCAACATCATTTGGATATCAACACAAAATACTACCTTGATTTTGATAGCAATTGTTCTTGAGTTTCCTTGACTGAGATTTAAGAAGTCCTCAGTCCGCAAGTTGCACTGACTATGCCTCAACCAATCAATTGCTGATGAGTGCATCAAATAGGCCTCTAATAAATCAGTGGTCAACAGCTTACTTCTATTGAGCCTTAAACGAATCAGTTGTCCATAAGTGACATCAATTTAGCATCCAATTAGTTAGTGCCTTGTGAGCTACCACAACCAATCCTAAAAAAAATAATAGCATCCAGTTGTCTCTGCTGAGCTTCACATAACTCAATGGCTGACGAGTTATTACAACTGTGCCATGAAGCAACCAATGGTCCATGAGTGCTGTGAGCTACCTCAACCAATCCTAAATAAATAATGGCATCGAGTTGTCTCTGCTGAGCCGCATATAAATCAATGGCTGATGAGTCATCACAACTGTGCCTTGATGAAGGAATCAATGCTCCATGAGTTACTTCATTTGAGCCTTGATGCAGTTGATTTTCACGAGTTCTCTCAACTTAGCCTTAAGTGAAACAGAAGGTTTTCCAATATTTATGTACGGTATCATCTCATTTAGGACATTTTGTCATTTAACCATAGGCCGAAAGGAATATTGTTGTAATAGAAAATAGAAATGCTAGCGAAGCACTGGTACAATAACAATAACAAGAGTTAATGCCCAATATACATTCTAATTTGGTCAAACAGCTGACCATCTAGTTGAACAGGAAGAAAATTTAGTTAACCAATTAGACTGTTCAACGGCAAAAGATTCTTGGTCAAATGGGGCAAAATTCTTATCAAGCTGTAGTCAATTGGTAAAACAGCAGATACAGATCAACTCATCTGTATTTGCTGATTTCATTTACTACTGCTTGACATTATCAATATTGTATTCTCACAAATGTAATATTATGTTCTTGCAACTTGCTGGCCAATGAAGAAAAAAGTAGATTGACTTGTTGATATATTAGTGGGGTTCATATACTCATATTAATTGTGTTGAATGAATTTTTCGGTCGAAACTTTTAGCAGTTACCATTATCTTCTTGCCAGGTGCTAGATTTTTAAAACTTGGCAACAAATTCAAATATATTAGAGTCTTTGGACTGTTTGTTGAATAAGTGGTCTTCTTCTTGTGGTGTTGTACTAGTCTATGAAGAATGAGCTTTGGAAATTAAATTAACTTTTTCATCCTATTTATCCATTTCATGCTTCTTATTAGAGAGAAAACGTACAACTTTTGAATATTGTGTTGGTTATAGTGTAAAGAGGCTCATTGATGAATATTTTATCGCAGGGCGCAGTTGAATCAATTACCATCGGAGAGATTAAACTGAGCTTTCGCAAGTCGCTGGTCAAATTGGGACAAAGCATGATTTCAAGAGACCCAAAACTGCAACTTCTTTTGTCTGATGTAGAAGTGGTTATTAGACACTCCCAAGGGAGAAAGCATACATCTGGCACACAGCGTTCTCGGTCTGCAAGTCGTGGGAAGTGGATGCTCATCACAAATATTATTAAGTATCTTTCAGTGAATGTAACTGAATTAATTGTGAAGGTAATTGGATTATCCATTGTTTACTAACTTTGATAGCCAGGTTATCATCATGTATATTGTATGTGGGTTTAGATTTTAGCTACTTACTCATTTAACTACCTTGTTTTGTTGATTGAAATTTCTCTATCAAATTCTTAATAATTGTTGATTGATAGATACTACAAATTCCTGAAGTCAGTCTGTTATATTGGTATGTGTTATGAAGCATTTTCGACCTACATTTTCCATTTGGTAGGTAAAGAAGGAAATTCTATTTACCATAAGGACCATGCCCATTTAATTGTACAAAACATCATAGTTGAGATCTAGATAATACCACTTCTACCTATCCAAAATACCAAAATTCTGCTGTCTGAGGTTTTCCAACAGACTTCATATGTTACAAATGCTAAGATCTATAACACTATATTCGGTCCTGTGACTGCACCTGTACCAAGATTGGAAACACACCTAGAAGTGGACTTCTTGTCATCAACTTAACTTGCCCAATCTAAATCTGGAAAACCAACCAGCCTCAGATCTTTGCATTCTGCCATACAAAATGCCAAAGTCAGATGTCCCTTTCACATATCTCAGCACTCGCTTCGCTGCAACCCAATGTTCTGCCTTAGGGGCAGTCATGAAACAAGAAATGTAGCTCACAGCATAACTGAGATCAGGTCTCAATAAGATAGATGAGACTACCCACTAGTTGCTTGAACGCTAACTCATTCATCACTAGTGAGTCTAATTGGCTGAAAGTTTCAGCCCTTTCTCCATGGGAGTGGATGAGATTTTGCAATTTGTCATCTTGAACTTCTCCAGCAAACTCCTGGCATACTTCGACTCAGAAATGATAATACTGCCACCTGTTTTCCAAACTACTACACCGAGACAATAGTGCAAAAAACCCAAATCTGTCGTATCAAATGCCTGACACAAATTCAACTTGATCTTCTCAAGCAAATATAACCCACTACCAGTGATGATGATTTCATCCACATAGATGACAAGAAGAATGATATCACTACTAGTGCTTTTGACATACAAATTTGCATCTGAAGGACTCCTTTGAAACCCCTATGCAACCAAGTACTTGTCAATCTTCAAGTACCATGTCTTGGGTTCCTGCTTTAGGCCATAAAGAGCCTTCAACAACTTGCATACCTTGTGCTCTTTGCTCGCAACCTTGAAACTAGGAGGTTGTGTCATGTAGACCTCTTCCTCCAAATCTCCATTGAGGAAGGCACTCTTCACGTCCATCTGGTGGACCTTCCAGCAAAACTGGGCTGCCATGGCTAGGACAAGTCGGATGGTGCTCATCTTTGTTGTGGGACCAAAGGTCTCCTCATAGTCAATGCCTTTTCTTTGCAAGAACCCCTTAGCCACCAACCAAGCCTTGTATTTATCAAGTGTTCCATCAACTTTGTATTTCACCATGTAGACCCATTTGCAACCAATGGGTTTCTTCCCTGGTGGAAGATTTGACAAAACCCAAGTGTTTTTTTTCAAAAGACTATGATGTTCAGTTTCCATAGCCTTTTCCCATTCAGGTTTACCTTTCGCCTCTAAATAGTCTTGGGGCTCCTAAACACTTTGAATGTTGGCCATAAGAGCAAAATTCATTGTGTTTTGTTTGCTCTTGCCTCTAGACGATCTACCCTCAACAAGCTCATCATCTCAAACATCACCAATGAGCTTCGCCCACCACTTAGGACTATCTTGAGGGAAATCTACTGGTATAGGGTCGTGCCTAGGAGATTCCACAATGTCAGAATCATCAAAATCCCTCCCTTTAGGTGGAGCTAATGGAAGCCTAACACCTAAATCCTTAGTCTTCAGAGGTTGATCCGTAGGACTCTTGATGGGAGAAGAGAGTTGAAAGTGCCCACCTTCTTCATCAAAAACATCTCTGTTGAATGTTAGACGATTAGTGTCCACATCAATTAGCCAATAGGCCTTATGATTGTCATTGTATCTTGTTAGCATGAAATTTTGGCTTTTGGAATCCAGCTTGGTTTTCTTTGCATTTGGAATCCAAACATACACAATAGAACCAAAAATCCTGAGATGGCTGATTCTTGGCTTCCTCCTAGACCATGCTTCCTCTAGGGTCATCTTGACGACCTGTGTGGGAGATCGGTTAAGAAGGTATACAATAGTATACACTGCTTCAACCCAAAATTTCTTGGGAACATTTTTGTTCTCTAGCATACAATAGGCCATTTCCTAATGGTATGGTTCCTTCGCTTAACAACTCCGTTTTGCTGAGGGGTATAATGTGTGGTAAGCTGACACTTGATACCGTGTTTAGCACATAAGTCAATGGATTGGTTTGGATAGAACTCACCCCCATTATTTGACCTAAGAGTGATGATTGGACATCCTGACTCTCTTTCAACTAATGCTTTAAACTTTTGGAATTCATTAAACACATCTAATTTTTCATTGAGGAAATACACCCACATTTTCCTATTGAAATCATCAACAAATAACAAATAATACTTGGCACTAGTGACCGATGTATTCATTGGTCCACAAACGTCTACATGAACCTTGGATACCCTTCAAGACTTTCCATTTGAAAATTGAGTATGATGTTGTTTCCCTACCTGGCAAGCTCCGCACACACCATGTGTCTACTGTTGAATCTCAGGTAAGCCTTCGACCAAGTTCTCTCTAGTCAACTGAGAGAGGTAGGCTATGTTGAGATGTCCATACCATTGATGCCAAAGAGTGCTGATGGATGAACTCTTTGCAACCATTGCATGCTCCTGAGACTCTCTAGTGTTAACTAATTGATACAAACCATGATCTTTGAGCCCAAATGCAATAGTTTTCTTGGACTCCTTATCAACAATGCAACATTTGTGTGAACTGAAGATGATGTCCAACTTGAGATAGTGGCGCATAATCTAACTCATAGAGAGTAGATTGAGTTCCATGCCCAGAACATAGCATACATTGAGAAATATTAGATTTCTCCCACCAAATGTGATATGAACGTTGCCTTTGTCGACAACTATATACTCTTCACCACCACCAAAGATGACAAAATTAGAGCAAGCCTTATACTTCGTGAGCCAATCCCTCTTGTTAGTGAAATGCTGAGATGCTCCAGAATTAATGTACTACGCAGATGGTTTGACATGATTTGCTGGTCTTTTGGCCATGAATTGGTAAAGAGCAGACTCCTGCTTTGAATGCATAGATGCCATCCCTCTCATTTTCCAAAGACACCAAAAATGAGGTAAAAATTGGACTACAAAAAATATGGTTTTTTAGTCAAACCCTAGGTGTCAGTTGGCACGAATCTCAAGGCAATCAATTGGCACAAATCCGTCAAAAAATTTGAGGCTTAGAAACCCAATTTAAATACCCAAGTCTGAAACCCGAGGTGTTAGAGGAGGCACAAATTTCCAAAAATTTGTCAAAAAATCAGGCTCTCGAAACATGATTTTTGTTTCCAGAAAAACCGTCACACAACTGGCTGGAAATTGTGATTTGACAAGAACCATGATTATTAGCAGAAACATGTCCATAAAATGCGTGCAAACAATGCCCAGAAGCTGAGAAAAAACGCACGCAAGTTGCAGAAGAAGACATTGCCCGAAATTGCCACGATTTTCCCAGTCGTGTGTGCAGCAGGTCACAATTTTTTTCTTCAGAAAAGACCTTCACGAATAGGCATGATTTCTTGCAAAAAAGATGGTGCGATTTCTCCTTGTAGACCCATCACAAAATGCAAATACAAAACTTGCGATTCACAGATGGAAAACCCTTGAAATTTTGCCGCGATACTCAACAAACCAGTCACGATTTTCAGAGGTGGAAAAACACAAATCCACAATGAACAAATCCGCAAATTTCAGATGATGAACAAATCTACGATTTGCAGAGAAGAAACTTCCACGATTTTCAAAGAAACCCTAGGTCTCGAAAGTTAGAAAAAGAACAACAATTTTTTATTAAAAAAATCGGTCAAAAAACTTATAAATTTTTTTCCAAAATTTCTTAGGTAAAAAACCACGAATTTAATTGCACAAAAAATTCGCCAAAATATAACCTTTGCTCTGATACCATGAAATGGTAATTAATTGATTATTCTATTTAACAAAGGAGAGGAATACTCCTTATATAATAGATTACAAGACGATGTTTCTAAAAGAAACAATCGTGAACTAAAGCAAAAACAAAAAGTTACTAAAACCTAATTGAAAGAAAACTAACAACTAAGATGATCATTAAATATTACAATATTACTTTAATATTACTGTAGTCAACATCTTGAATAAGTGACAAAGCATGGTGTGCTACGGGCAAAACACCTTGCTCCAATCACCCTAGTGACTTAGCACCTTCCTTAAGAAGCTTATGTGAAGGTTTTGCTTAGCAAAGACATTCTTGTTGGATTCTTGAATATTTTGTGCTTATCGAAGAATTTTACCCCTTTAAAGCTTCACGTTTTCAAATGCTATCCCTTTTTTTTGCTTCATTAGATTCTTTATATTTTCTCATGGAAGCTTTGTAGAAGTTGCTTCATACACAAGATAAATTTACCATCTAATTGCTTGGTCTGTCAAAATATTCCTTGAATGACAAAACATGATGAATTGATCATTCATGCGATTTTGCAGATGCATTATTATCCACTTGTAAATGATGGCTAAAATTAAAAATGCAATGCGAAACGACACATATAGTACACGAGAAATTTTTCAAGGAGAGGAACAAGAAAAAAGTACGTTGTTATTTTTATGAAAAAAATCCAAGGAATCAGATGCTACAAAAATAGAAACTTATGTTAGAATATGTAAAACCCATCTTGTTTGGTCCCATTGAATCGCCAATTCTTGCATCACACCTTTGGGCTATGTTTATCTTATTTGTGGCCTATGTACCTTGTGTATGTAGCCCATATGTATTAGTGAGCTTACTTTTCTTAAGAGGTGTCATGTGTAAGGTATCTTTTATTATTATATTTGTTTTAGTGTCTTATTGGGTTTGCTTTTCCTTATGTCGTATATATGGATGGTGTATAAATAGAGGTAATGCTTGTCACCGTTTCACCTAGCTCATTTCAATCCCATTTTATATATTACAAAGTTGTTTCTCTCTTTGATTATTAGTATAATATCTTTCTATTTGTGTTGTTAATGGTCATCTAGTAGTTTCTAACTTCATCGTTTGTTAATGATTGTTTCTTTTAGTAACATGGTCTTTGTAATTCTATTTATTGAAGCTTTCACTTCTCGTGTAAATGAACAACATTGATTCTTTGAACATGGTATTAGAGCCGGTGTAGTTAAGCGGGAAAACTCGTTTTTGTTTTTCTGTAAGAAATTGAACTCCTTTTTGATGTGTTCTTTTGTGAAGGCTGAGGGTCTTCCTTTTCAAATTCAAATCACGTCTTGCTTCAAAAAGAAGGTCGTTTCTTGGGCGTTAGGCTTTGTTTCCTGAAAATCGTGCTTCTTCATAAACTGCGTCTTTCTGCTCGCGTCTTCCTATAAATCACGTTTTTCCTTCAACGCCTGATTGCGTTTTGTGTTTTGGTTTTCGTGGGTTTTTGAAGCACGTCTTTGTGCTTTTCTTTTGGGTGTGTTTTGTCTTAAGCATTGCAGATCTAAAAGAAACCATTTTCATGCAAAATCGCGTTTTTTGTGAAAGAAAACACGCACGGTTTTTTTGCTTTTTTGTGAAGAATTTCAGATGTTTTGGAGAAGGGTTTTTTTTAGACATATTTCAGGAGCGCAATTTTTTTTGGCGGTTCTTTTTTCCTTGCACGACTTGGACCCACACTTTCTCTGTTTGTTTCTTGGCATGCAACTTCTGAGAAAGTATTCTTACAAGGGTTTTCGTCATTCTGGCGTGTGGCTGATTTCTTTGTTTCTAGGCGAAGTCGGCTGTCTATTCTTTGCGAAAATTGAGACTCCTTGTTTGAGCTTCGGTCTGGTTCTTTGATGATTCTGTTTCTAGGCATCGATGTTTTTGAGGGTTTTTAATATTGTTTTCCTGAAAAAAATCATTGATGGGTTTTTTAATATCTTTTTTCCTGAAAAAAATCATTGGTGGGTTTTAATAATTTTGTCCTAAAAAATTATTTGGTGGGTTTATAATTTTTTCCTTTAAAAAATTATGTCTTTTAATATTTTTCCAAAAAAATTAAGGGAAGGTTTTTTTTTAAATAATTTTTTCTCCTTCAAAAATTTTGTTGGGTTTTACCATTTTTCCTCAAAAAATTGAAGTTTTGTACTTTGATTTCTGTCTCGGATTTCGTGTCTGGTTTTGATCAATTTTTCACCTCAAGAATTGTGTTCGGTTTTGATCAATTTTTATCCTCAAAAAATCGTGTTTGGGTTTTTATTGTTTTTTTTTGAAAAAAACGATGATTTGTAATCTTTAGGTTTCTAGGTTTGGTGATTTTTTCCTCAAAAATCGTACTTTGTTGTAGTCTGTTTTAAGTCGCACCTGGAGTTGTGCGAACATCTACACCAGTGGTTTTTTTGCAGTTTGTTTTCAGGCATCTTGCTCATCTACAACAGTTTGGAGGGTTTGCCGATATTTTCCTCAAAATCGTGGCAGTTGTTCTCGGGTGTGTCTTTGGTTACAAGGAGGGACAATTCTATTTTCCAACATCAGGTTGGATGATTGGTGTTGTTATTTCCAGAAGTTTTGCAGTTTCTGGGAGGGTTGGTGGTAGACTCATCTCAAGTGGTAGAGTCAGTGGCAGGCTGTTGTCTTTTGTTGCAGATGTGTTCTGAGAAGAAGGTGGCACACCTATGTTCCACCAAGTCTCCGAGACGGCGGGATGAGTTTCGGGGATGGCAATTTTTTGAGGGGATTTTAGGGGACGAGAGGATGGCGGGACGAGTTTCGGGGACGACAATTTTTTGAGGGGATTTTAGGGGACGGGGGGACGGCGGGATGAGTTTCGGGGATGGCAATTTTTTGAGGGGATTTTAGGGGACGGGGGGATGGCTATATAGTAGAGAGAGAGAGAGAGAGAGAGAGAGAGAGAGAGAGAGAGAGAGAGAGAGAGAGAGATTTTAAAAATATAGGGAAATTTGAATTTCAAATATTCATATGAGTAATGATAATCATAATAATGAACATTCATAAAGTTGCAAATGTAATCACCAATCATATTGACATATGCATCATAGAATTGAATTATCAAACAAATTAATACTACAACTACCTAATTGCTTCCATGGACCATAATTCATGTCAAATAGTCAATGTGCATATGATATAAAATAAATTTTAAATAATAAAATACCCAAAAGGCTACAAGTTTGTACTACAAATATCAAAATGACAAAGTCACAAGTGTCCAAAACATAGTAATAGAAAGTATGATGGCTGCCGCTACTCGGCATCTGCCAACATTGCATCAAAATCAGACTCAGAGTTTGAGTCGTTGTCACTGTGAGGGGCTGGCTCATCTAATGGAACTCCAACCAATACCTCTTTCACTTCTCTTGCTAGTTGCTGCCTTAATGCTCTCCTTTTTTCCTCCTAAATGCTAGATTTTCTTTTCCAACAGCTCCTTCAAACCCTCCTCTTTCTCTTCTCACTTTTTCTTTTCGCTGCAATTTTTTTTTGGCAAGTTAAAATGAGGTCAAATGAAGGTAAGAAGATGTTTTAAGTGGCCATATTAGGGTTGGGAGGACATAGGGTCCACAAAGGAAAGAATAAAAATAAATAAATAAAAAATTACCTTCTTTTTTTGTGTTTAAATTGTTGTTGGGCAAAGGGGGACGGCTGGCTGTCCTCGGGATGGTTAGGGGACGGCTAGGAGTCCCCTATCCGTCCCCTGGACGGCTGGCCGTCCCCCTTTGTGTCCGGGATGTTTCCTCCAATCGGGGATGTCCCCGATTTTCGGGGACTTTTTGGGGACGGCTGTCAACCGTCCCCCAGGTGTCCCCTGTCCCCAAGAGGTTTCCGGGATGGGTACAGGGGGCAAAAACCTAGGGGACGCGTCCCCGTGGAACATAGTGGCACACTTCTCTGTTAGTTTTTTGAGTAGTTAGAATGATGACCATTAAGGGAGGGTGTTAGTATAATATCTTTCTATTTGTGTTGTTAATGGTCATCCTATAGTTTCTAACTTCGTCTTTTGTTAATGATTGTTTCTAATTCTTTTAGAAACATAGTCTTTGTAATTCTATTTATTGAAGCTTTCTCTTCTCTTGTAAATGAACAACATCGATTCTTTGAACATTGGTGTGTTTTGAGATCTCTACATTTTGATGTTTATTCTCTTTGTGAAATATCCCAGCTAAGGTATGCAATTTTTTCTGATTTTTGCCACACAAAATGATGCCCTAATTTTCTGATCTTTAACTTCTGCTCAAACCCTAGTATTTTTGATATAATTTTCTTAGTATATTCATGCATGAACAACAATATTCATTCATCCAAATAACAGCCAAACTCATAGCAGATTATAAGAAATATGAAACCACATCATAGACTATCAAACATTTACCAATATGAGCCAAAATTCTGATATTTAAACATTCAGTTTGCTGCTACAACTCAGACTTAACCAATGATGCAATTACACAATGAAATGGGCTTCAAACATGCCCAACAACATGAAAGAGTTTGCTGATATGAAGAAACCCCAATCAATGCAATGGAATTGACCTTCTACTCTAACCCTAGCTGGGCGAAATTGCTCCAGCTCACAACAATGCAACAAAATGCAATTATTTGATGAAAAACAACTCCAAAACCCTACCAAAGTGGTGCGCTGGTCTGCTGGTTTGCTGATAGGGTTTGCAACCCTTGAAATTCTGAAAAATACCTTCCAACTTGCCTAATTCACCCCTCCAAACTAGACGCCTAATGCTGATGAAAAAATTAGAGTGTGAATCTAGCAAGAATCACCATTGAAGCCCATGTGAACCTCCGTCATGAAGCCCTCCATTGAAGAAGCTAGGGTTTCTGTAATGTCCCCTTCTAGTAAGTGATCAGCTCAGTAGTTCTTCAACCTATTTCGGAAGCCTGTAGGCTCGTTGAGGTGAAATCAGGGTTTCCTTTTTTTGGAGGTTTTCTGACATTTTTCAGAATTTACTATTTTTAGTAAGTTCTAATTTTGGTAGTGATCCAATTGGCAGCACTTTAGTGAGTTTCCATTTCTGTTGGAGTAGTTGGGTAATTTTGGTTTTGGCTTTTAAAAGAGCAATTTTTGGAGAGATAAATTATTTCAAGGCATTAATGTTATGTTTTTAAATTGACCCCTTGGCCTAATGTATTAACTTGAAGTTGTGTTAAAAGGTGATCATAAAGGGTGGACGTGTCATGGAGAAAATATTTGATATTTTATAATGTCTTTAATGCCTTGAAGTTTGGATGCCTAAAGGAGATGGAATTAAGTGTTTAAAATTAAAAATTAAAAATATTTCAAAAAGGGAGAATAGGCGTCCCTTTTTTGGAGGGAGTTTTGGAATTCGAAAGGTCATCTCCAATTCTATAAAAGAGAAGCTTTGGTCCAGCATTTGATCATCCATTGTTTATTCTATTGTTATGCTATCGAAATGACTTCATGAATTTGGCTTCGAGGAATGCTTACCTCTTAGCATTTGTCCAATTTCGTGTTTGAAAGATAACACTTAGTTGTGGTTGTGGCTGCTTCTCATCCAGACTAGCAGATTGAGCTTCACAGATGATGAATTTTGGAGTTTTCTTCAGTTTTGATCACAGCTGAAGGTCGATTTTGTTTATAGCTTTTTGTGTGATTTTTATTTTGTTCTAGGTGTTTGCTCATATCATTCCTAGACCAATGGTGACCCTTCTTGGAGAAATTCAGATTTAATTTTGAAGTGTGCATTTTTATCTAGTGAAATCGCCCTTTCTAGCAGGTCGTACATGTCAAGAGGGCCTTGGGATTTGTGCTGAATTATATGTTGAGTTTTGATGCAGTTTATGAATTGGATATTGGGCGCCATCCTCCTAGAGAGAATTTGCAATTTGTTTCAGTTCATTCAGAGGTATTTTGAAGGTGTTGTGAGCAATTTAGTGTGTCACAGTTTGCTGGTTAGACATTTTTAGTTTGCTGGTTATTGTTATTGGATTTCTAAAAGTTCAGATTTTGGCTTGTAATTTGGCAATTGAGAATATTAAGAGTTGAAAGAATCATCCTTCAAATATTTGCATTGATTTTATTATTGTAACACTTGTAAATTGTAGATTTATTTCATTGTAAGGCTGTGAATTAGTAGTACTAATCTAGTCATTATTATTGCTGCATTTACTTGTGAATTTTAATGCAAACACTTTAACCCTTGGACGGTTTATCTCCAGTGTGAAAGAAATTGATTTGTATTTTCATCTTTCAACCACTGTTTAAGTGGCGAATCCCCACTGTTGAGTGGATGCCCGCTAATAGCAGATGAATTGTTCTAATGTCATTATCATCCCCCCATTGTACAAGTGGTAGTGTGGATCTCTTATTGTTGGATCACTGTCTACTTTAATTCAACATTATTCTTCTTTCCAGTTTGGTTGGTAATGACCCCTTCCCATATGCTATCACCTCGCCTTTCAAAGGATCTTGGTGAACATTTTGGGAGAAGGTTACATTCAGTTTGAATATCCTTTGGAGCTAACGCTAACATTTGGTGTAGTGCTGGTTGTGTTGGTGAAATTTTCGAAGAAAAAAGTAAGGGGCACATTTCAGTTTCGTCCAACTTCTCCTATATTCATAAGGATTTTTCGTCCTTAGAATATTTGCCAAAGTGCAGATAAAAAAAGCATAGATAAATTTGTTGATTATTAAATGCCTTCAAATGACCTTATAGTTATGTCCAACCTCTCTTAAGCCTCCCAATCTGGCCGACTAGTTTGGGCACCAAGATTGCAATTTAAAATTGTTTTTAATTTATTTTTTAAACCCTCCTTTAGGCATCAACTTCCCTTGCCTTTTTGTTTTATTATTTTTTTGTATTTTTCCCTTCACCTTGTTCCCCAAGGGGCCGCCCAAGCCCATATAAAATATTTTTGGCACAGATATTCAAAAATTAAATATTATTTTTCCTCCTTTTGGATGCGAATACTCAAAAATAATAAAATATTATTTTTGTTTTGAGAAGGGGTATTACAATCCTCCCTTCCCGAAATTGCTTGTCCTCAAACAATCACAAGCTTACCACCACCTGGATCCCATATCATCATACTACCATATGCATCAAAATTGAGGAGATAGATGTACCTCAAGGATCTATCAACACCCACCAACTCTCCAACTTCGAGGGATTTCTCATGAATGTGCAAGATGCCCCTTATAGGTGCATACATTCATAGAACATATCGGCCCCTCCTATGTTTTTGATATAAGTCAAAACAACCTTCCAACTGAAAATCAGACCCAAGTGAGTACCAATATCATCACCAATGTCATATGATGATAGAGTATCATCCATACACCATTCCCCAATGATGAAGTGAAGATCCAAACCCTTCCAAAAGACCCAAACAGCTGCTGTCCTCCAAATGGCCTGCAAAATATCCATCTGCAAAAAGACAAAACAACCATCTCTTAGTAGAGAATGGAGTGGATCCTTATGAACTAGGGTAAGAAGGCCAAGATCTTCATGCTTTCTTCCGACCCCTATGACATAATCTAGCTAGAACACAAGCATTAGTAACTCAAAACCAAACATTACAGCAATACCTCCATACCTTGTGGCAAAGTGCAGCTTCACCTCCCAAGTATGCCCAATAAAAGCAAGTGTCTCCATGGCATGCATCACAAATTTCTGAAATAGAGCAGCTACATACTCTACCAAAGAGTCATCAACATGATGATACTCATCACGAGAAAACTCTTCAAGGGACTCAAGCAAGTCTTCACCCTTTGTTAAATGTCCATTGTCAAGTGCTGGTCCAACATGAGTTTCTCCATGAAAATCATAGGCCTTAAGGCTGATCTTCTTGGCTGTCATAGCATGATATTTTGAAGACAAGGGACTGCTGTCATGCATCAGAAAATCAGTTCTTACCTCATGCCTTAGTGTGATGTCTTCCTCACTCTCAATCATCTCTCCTTCCATGAATGGGTGCTCATTCATTAGTGCAGGTCCAAGGGATGTCTTCAAGTGAAAATCAAATGTACCATGTGTCACAAATTCTGTCTCATGGTTGCAAGCTGATTTTTCATGTGTATGTGTCTCTTCTACCTTCACGACTTCATCATAGGACCCTTCAAGTCCTTCCTCCATCTCTCCACTTTTCGCCATCTTCATGTTGCATTGCTTTTCATCGGATGAGGCTGACATAGAAGTCTGAAATTCTGCTGTGTATGATGAAGAGTGTGCCATGCTCAACTCCTCACTAAGCTTTTCCATGTAACATGCCCAATGTTCTACATAGTAACTTTCCTGGATTTTAACCTCAAGTAAATAGAATAAGCATTTAACCATTATGAGCAATAAAATTTTTCTTTCAAAACTATAAAGATAGCATGCACATTTGAAATAATATCTTTTCCAAACTTTTCCATTGAATTAAATCAAAATATTACAACTTTCCAAAGTAATGATTACATAGAACATGATAACAAGATATCATTTCACTTTTACAATCTTTCCATCATAATGGATGCAAAACATATAAACAAGGCTCCACAGAGCTTTATTTGCAAAAGAAGAATGAATAGTCCTGGAAATCCTCCATTCAATTTTGGTCACCTACTAATGAGGAGAAGCATCACTCAAGTGCTTTTTCGCCAACCTTGGACTAACTGTGGTCCCCCGCACATCTATCAAATTGATAGATGACCCTACCCTTCGACGAAGAGATTGGTTTGGTAACCTCATAATAAATGTTGACCTTTTCTGAGCTTGGTGCTGTGTCCTACATATCTAGATTAGTCACACAGTGGCTACAACCTACATACATGACATTCCTCAACTTTGTATGTAAATCTAGATCACAGTGAACTGACAGTGTAAACAGTGGCAGCCTACACTACTTTGGCCAAAGTATTTCATTCCTTTAGTATAACACGTGGATGCCATATATTTCACCCACCTTCTTAGCTCAATTTATGTTGACTATTTATAATCTATGCATAGGCTATCCCCTTCACTGGATTATCCTAATCCTAGGAATAGCCTATTACCTCTATGTTTAACTATCTCATCCACTAAGTAAATCATAGTACTCTAAGATTTAACTAGTTTAAACAATTAGCTATGAAAGCTATGTCCCCAATATAGTATTTAATCCCTCTATATCCACCTATTCCTTAATATGGAATATGTACAAACACTTCATAAAACATAGATCTTAACACAAAGTACAAGAAGCAATCTTTTCATTTCTCTTAAGAATATAATAATCTTTCCCTATAAATAGATGATATAATCTTCTAATTCAAACAATCAATGACACACAATCATTTCAAACATGAAAGAATAAGAGAGTAGAAATTAGCATGCCTGTTTATGCTATGCTCCAATTAATCAAACTGGATTCCTATCTCAACCTTCCCTCAATTCAGTATGTAATTCCCAAATAAACCTTCTCACAACACTCAAGTACCTCTCACAACTCTCAATCTCACTCAACACAGAAACACAAATTGCAATTATAAAGAAAAACATAGCATGAATGCAGAAAATATGTGTCCCTTTTGAGGTTGAGAGCACCTCTATTTATACATTGGAATCAACAACTAAAGGATAGAAACAGGGCATTAAAAATAACACTTCTCAACTAAAGAGGTTCGACTCAACAATCAAAAGAAAAGGTGGCAACTAAATTCGTTGCACAACAAACACATATGCAACGAGAGTGAATGAGTTGATGCTAAAATAGGAAGCAAAAATGATGATTAGAAATGCAAGGCAATTGCCTCCAATAGGTCGACTTACTTGGCATAGCTGAGTGCTTGACTATTTATGCATTTTACAAAATGCTTCACATTTTGGAAACTCATAATGAGAAATAGACTTCTATTTGAACCATGCTTTTATCAGTTGGCGCCACTTTTTATATTCGCGCCATATAACATGGGTCGATGTTCACTGCTTGACTTGGTCGACACTCTTTCTGTTCATGATCATTTACTATTATTTTGTTTTGACAAAGTCTTGGCAGCCAAGTTTACATGTTGGAAAGCATTGATAACTAAGTGCGCTTACTTAGCGTTGTGAATATTTCACATTAAGCACTTTAAATGTTTAAAGCAGCTCTTGATAATATATATGCGCTGCTTTCTCAACGCTAAACCCTTTGTTACTTTGCTGTGCACATTACTTAGCATAGACTATACTTTAAATGCTATGCACTGATTATGTATTCCAACATTATCATTATCAAATATACGTAATGATATTATATATATATGTGTGTGTGTGTGTGTATGTATATATAAAATTATATATATATATATCTATCTCGATTCACAAGTTTATATAACACATTATTCGATAATCGAATACACATTCACATAACAATGTATTTGCGTATCCTTTTCGTCAATACATACTCGTAGGTTTATATATATATATATATATGTATGTATATTTTTTTATACTATATATATACATATATATCACACCTTATATTTAAGCACATATATACATAGTCACATCGACCAACATATATACATGGTATGTATATATATATATATCTATGTATGCATATGTCTCTTTGTCCGAATGACATTCCCATGCATATGGATAATTCGTACATGAGCATGTGTAGATATGTCTATCTACGTATTCTTATGCATGTATTTACTCATGTATATGAGTTTTCCGTTAACACATGTATATACAAATATATACACATATATATTCCGTCGACCAAATATAATTACACAAAAAACTTACATAATCAAAGAGACTTAATACTTAGACTCCTAAGCAAGAACTTTCACAAATATAAATGCAAGCAAGACTAAAGATAACTTCCTATTTCCCAACTATTATCTTGTCTTTGACCAAACTATAAGTGTGTGTGTGAAAGCTTGGTTTAGGTCTTTTATCAAACGTTACCAGACCAAGTTCTTCTCCCTGAGTGATACTTTCCCTCTCGTCAAGAGGCTTGATACTTTTACTGCATCCAACTTTACACTTTGCAATAGTAGCTAGCTGAAAACTATACATTCACTTGCATCATATATTTTCACAATCAAGATATTTTATAACATCAAATTGAATCAACATTTATTATTCATATTTCCAAAACACATAAAGCATAAATACACTCATTTCAAGCATTTTCACCCAACTAAGTAAAAGTAAATATGTAGTAGCACAATGGGGTGGAACACTCCACCTCATCTTCTTTTCTTCTCAAGGCATCAAAATATATCTCACCAAGTGTGAGTAGATGATCTCTATCAGCAAGTAAGTGTAGGTAGTTTGACTTTACTACCACCAAAGCCTCCTTGAGTTTGTGCAAGTCATCAAGAGATATACCATCTTCAAAATCTGCATGATTCCCTAGATCCTTCCAACACAAACCTGCCATCATCTTATGAACATAATCAAAATGAGCTAGGGCTGCCACAATTTTACTTTCATTTACCTTCAATTGTCCTTCCAAGTGATGTGACTTATGAGACCCATCACCTCCATGCAAATTTTCTGTTTGGTCTTCATAAATGTGCACCTCCAAATCAACTTCCTTCATGGCCTCTTCTTTATTACATTCATGTGTGGAAACTAAGTCATCATCATGCTTCATCAAAATAATGAATAGAGTCTTCTACATCATGATCTTCCTCATTGGCTAATCTAGAAAGAGTGTGCACAGCTATAACCTCCTTAACCACCAAGTGATCCTCCATATCTTGCAATGTTAAATCAATTTTATCCAATTCACTTTGTTCACTACATACTGAAATTTCTGAATTGCCATCATATGTACGAACATCCATCCATCTCAAAGATACCCAAACCACAATTTGATTCCTTGCCAAAATGAAGTAAAGGTGATGAAGCAATGCTGGACTCAATTAATGAAACATCACAAGAACCCATACCTTCATGTAACTGATCTAACATGGCTGGTTTGATAATCTTCATGGCGGTATCTTCTTCAATCTTCATGTGCTCTTCATTTGTAATTTCAATATGTAAATCTCCTTTGTCCTTGTCCTGATAGGGCTGAAGCAAACCTTTGAACATGTCTTCTTTAGAGCTGCATATTGATTGAGTTTTGTCCTCATAAGTATTTGTAGGATGCAAATCATACACAAGTACTTCTTCCTTCTCTAAACTTCCTTCATTGATAACTCTTGATTTTTCTAGCTCATTCCTCAATTTTCTAAGTGCTGCCATTGTCTGTTGTTGAAAATTTTGCAGCACCTGCAAAAAGCCTTCCCACGGTTGATCATGCTTCTTTGGTTTTCTCATTTGCTTGCTTTTGTCCATCCAATACTCCATATAGCAATCAAAGGAGAGATTATTTCTAACCTCTTGTGGAATTGTATTGTACTCATCATAGGCAACCATTATATCATCAATAACATGTGTTGCCATGACTCCAAACTTTCTAAATCACATACCCAACAGGTTGGCAAGATCGAGGCTCTGATACCACTGAAATATCCCAACCAATGTATGCAATTTTTTTCTGATTTTTGCCACACAGAATGATGCCCTAATTTTTTGATTTTTAACTTATACTCAAACCCTAGTTTTCTGATATAATTTTTTGAGTATATTCATATATTCATGAATGAATAGCAGTATTCATTCATCCAAATAATAGCCAAACTCATAGCAGATCATAAGCAATATGAAACCACATCATAGACTATCCAACATTTACCAATATGAGCCAAAATTTTGATATTTAAACATTCAGTTTGCTGCTACAACTCGGACTCAACCAATGATGCAATTACACAATGAAATGGGCTTCAAACATGCCCAACAACATGAAAGAGTTCGCTGATATGAAAAAAACCCCAATCTATGCAATGAAATTGACCTTCTACTCTAACCCTAGCTGGGCAAAATTGCTCCAGCTCACAACAATGCAACAAAATGCAATAATTTGATGAAAAACAACTCCAAAACCCTACCAAAGGGGTGCGCTGGCCTGCTGGTTTGCTGATAGGGTTTGCAACCCTTGGAATTTTGAAGAATACCTTATAACTTGCCTAATTTGCCCCTCCAAAGTAGACGCCTAATTCTGATGCAAAAATCTGAGTGTGAATCTAGCAAGAATCACCATTGAAGCCCATGTGAACCTTTGTCATGAATGTTAGTGTTTCTTAGATCAGATTAAACAATGAAAGCACTTAGAAATATTGCAACACATAAGACAATGAACACAACAAGATACCCTGGGAAAACCCTCCTCTTGAGGGAGAAAAAACCCAGCAAATGAATCTCTTATATATTGTAGCAAAAGAGCAGAAATCTGCTTACAACTCAGGCCCAGCAATGGCCAATAATGAATACAATGAAGTCACACTTCTCCTAGATGCACAAGATACAAATGAATATGTTCTTCCTTGAAATCGGATCTGCTGCTATGAAGATGCGAATTCTGCTCTGCTCTTTAATTGCGAACTTGCTTGAAAATAGAATGGATGATACAATGACAAATAAGAGCTTGTATTTATACAAGTGAGGCGCCTCTTCAAGATGGGTCAGCCCACATAAAAGAAACATAATAAATGATAAACACAATAAGGTCGGCCCAAGTAATAACCAAAGTATGCAAACCATATAGGGTCGGCACTCTTCATTTATTAAATATTGTTTGTCATAATTTAAATAGCCGAATGGCTACTCATTTAATTTATGCTATCTTCTTGGAGTTCGTGCAAAGGAAGTACAACCTGTAGCTGCTATAACATCAACACTCCCTCTCAGCTAGGGATGAACTTCCACCTGCACAAGACACATCATATCAGAATGAAAACAAAATAGAATATCACCTCAATGTGATATCAACCATTATGGCTACCTCCATAGATGGTATAAACAAGTGCTCATCACTTAATGTGATGTTGTCACCTCAATGTGACTTTCACCATGGCTCTCCCAGAGGGTGATACACAAGCACAAATAAATGATCATGTATTCCCTCACGTGATGCTGTCATGGAGTCACACACATGACATCCACCATGGCTCTCCCAGAGGGTGGAAACAAGGGCTTACACCTCAATTCTCAAAGAGAAATGCATAAAAGTCATCACGGATTCCCTCACGTGATGTTGTCATGGAGTCACACACATGACATCCACCATGGCTCTCCCAGAGGGTGGAAACAAGGGCTTTCACCTCAAATCTCTCTCAATAGAGAAATGCATTATCAAGGGCTTGCACCTCAACTGTCTCTCAATAGAGAATTGCATTATCAATTAAGGATCACTGTTACTGAGACTCTTTCTCAGTTAAGGCTGCATTCTCCACCATACCAAGTTTGTCTCGAAAGTACACAAACTTAATCCCGGAGAGAGGCTTGGTGAGAATGTCTGCCGTTTGCTCTTCAGTGCTGATATACCTCAACTGTATAGCTTTCCTTTGTACCATATCTCTAATATAGTGGTACTTGATCTCAACATGCTTTGTTCTGTCATGAAACACGGGATTGACAGAAAACTTTACACAACTCTGATTATCACAGTGTATAATGGTAGGCTCCATTGATTGTCCAAACAATCCTACAAGGAGCTTACGAAGCCACACTGCCTCACGAGCTGCCACACAAGCTGCTATGTACTCTGCCTCGGTTGACTCAAGGCCACTGAAGACTGTTTCCTGCTACACCAAGAAATCATAGCAGTCCCCAAACTGAAGCAACAACCAAAGGTACTCTTTCGATCTGAGACACATCCTGCCCAATCAAAATCAGTAAAACCATGCAGCTCTAAATCCACACCTGAAGAATATCTCAACCCATATCCAATTGTGCCACATAAATATGTCAGGATATATTTAGCTGCTACAAGATGTATTTGCCTTGGTTCACACATAAACTGGCTAAGTGCACTCACTGCATAGCAGATGTCAGGTCTAGTGTTAACTAGATACACCAATGAACCAATCAACTGTCTATACATCGTAGAATCGACTGGTTCTGAACTAGCTGTAGCCTCTTTCAACTTATCTAGATTAGTCTCCATGGGTGTAGACATAGGTTTGCAGTCAATCATACCAAACCTTTTGAGAATGTCAATGGTATACTTGCCTTGACTTAGAATCATCTCATCTGGCTTTTGCCAAACTTCTAAGCCAAGAAAGTAATGCATGAGACCTAGATTCTTCATCTCAAACTCTGAGGCTAATTCCTTCTTGCATTTTAGAATTAGATGTTCTTCACCAGTGATAGTTAGATCATCAACATATAAAACCAGAATCAAAGCTTCACCCTTTACTACTTTGAAGTAGAGGTTAGAATCTGCATCATTCTTTGAGAAACCCAGGCTTGATAGATACTGATCAATCCTTTCGTACCAAGCACGAGGAGCTTGCTTAAGACCATACAAGGCCTTTTTCAGCTTACAAACATGAGATTCCTTCCCATGTACCTCAAACCCTTCAGGTTGCTCAATGTAAACTTCTTCTTCTATTACACCATTTAGAAAAGCTATCTTTACATCCATTTGGTGAATCTTCCATCCTCTAGATGCGGCAATAGCAATGATGGTTCTGACAGACGTATATCGAGCCACAGGAGCAAAAGTTTCTTCGTAGTCAACTCCCTCTTTCTGTGAGAACCCTCTAGCCACAAATCTTGCCTTATGCTTCTCAATGCTCCCATCAGCTGCATGCTTGATCTTGAAGAGCCACTTAGAAGACACCATAGATTTTCCTTTGGGTCTAGATTTGCCTTTGGGTCTAGGAACTATATCCCAAACATCGTTCTTAAGTATGGACTGGTATTCCTCAGACATGGCATCTTTCCATACTTGTTGACTAGAAGCTTCTTCGACACTTGAAGGCTCTGACTCAATAATCTGACTCATCAAGGCGACATAACTAGAGAACTTGTGAGGTCTCTTGCTTTCTCTGAAAGCTCCACTTGGAGCTGCAAAACTTTCTGCCTCCTGCATTGTCCTACGAGCCCAAAGAGGTCTTTTCTTTCCAATCACAATATCTAGAGGCCCATCAGTAGGATCCAAGGGTTCAACTGGATCAACATCTTCTTTAGGTTTTGGACCTCATTCAGGTTCTCTGGAATATGGTCAACTTCCATATCTTGAGGAGGTTCTTCTTCATCAATCTCCATAGGAGTGCCCTTGGACCTTCTGAAAGCAACATCTTCCTCAAAAGTGACATCTCTACTAATCTCAATAGACTTTTGTCTTGGTATGTATATCCTGTAAGCTTTTGATGTCTCACTGTAACCTACAAGAATTCCTTTCTTCCCAGAAGGTTCTAGCTTTGTTCTCTTTTCCTTTGGAATATGAATATAGACTGGACAACCAAAGATCCTCAAATGACTAATTTGAGGTTTCACCCCTGAGAATGCTTCTTCAGGAGTTTTATTCTCCAAGATCCTGTGGGGACTCCTGTTTTGAACATAGACGGCTGTCCTCGATGCCTCAGCCCAAAGAGAGATTTGCAGATCTTGATCATGGATCATAGCTTTTACAGCTTCCACAATAGACCTATTCTTCCTTTCAGCAATACCATTTTGTTGTGGATTATAGGGAACACTAAACTCCCTCTTTATCCCTGCTTCAATACAAAAATCTCGAAATGTGCCAGAGGTGTATTCTCCACCATTATCGGATCTCAAAACTTTGATCCTTTTCCCAGACAGGTTTTCAACCTGCGCCTTGAATTCTCTGAATCTTTCTAATACTTCTTCAGATTCTTTAGATCTCAAGAAATAAATCCAAGTCTTTCTAGAGTAATCATCAATAAAAATAATATAATACAAGAAACCACTAGAAGATGCAATAGACATTGGACCACACAAATCAGAATGAATGAGATCAAGAATACATTTAAATCTACTTTCACTAGGATGAAACGTACCTTTTGTGTTCTTGCCTAGGGCGCATCCCTTGCATGTTCCTTCATGTTCTTGATTGAATTTTGGAAGACCGGTGACCATCTTCTCCATGATAGGTAATGCCTGAAAGTGAATGTGAGCCAATCTTCGATGCCAAAGATCGCACATGCTGGAACTGTTATGCACAAGTGCTTGAAGGGGACGAGTGCATAGCCTGTAGAGACATTCATGTCTAACTCCAATCACTTGAGAGCAGTTTTGAAATTGGAGTTCTTTGCCCATATAAGAACTTTGCCTTTGGAAAAGGCAACTTGATAAGCCTTGTCTTCTAATGCCGAAATTGAGACAAGGTTCCTCTTTATCCCTAGAACGAACAAAACATCATTCAACTCCAATGAAATCCCGAAATCCAAGTGAAGAGTGGAGTTTCCAATTCCTTTCACAGAATATCTAGCATTGTCTCCAATAAGAACTTGATCACTAGAGTTGCTCTCCACTAAGTTTGAAAGGTGACCCTTGAAACCAGTGATGTGCCTAGAAGCACCACTATCAATCAGCCAAGTGTTGGCGTCAGTAGATACATTGCTTGACAAGGTTGAATAGAACAGATAATCACTGGAGTCCTTTTGTGGAGCAATTTCTTCAACATTTGCAGTGGCAACTTTTTGCTTAGGTCTTTGAGGACAATCCTTCGCAAAGTGACCATACTTATCATAACGGAAACATTGAATCTTGGACATGTCTCTTTTTTTTTTGAAGGTAGGAGCACCATCATTTCCGTTTTCTCGATTCCTCTTGAAGAACCTTTTCTTAAAGCCTTTTCCTTTCTTTGCCGAATGAGAGGCAAGAACTTGTAATTCTTCATTCTTTGAACTTTGACCAATGCCCCTAGCCGTTAATCTCGACTTCTCTCGGATACAGTCAATTCTTAATCGATCAAACTTGGGAAGTTTAGATCTTGCACTGATTCCTTGAATGAACGCCTACCATGAAAGTGGAAGACCATTGAGAGCAAGCATAGTTAGGTCTTTGTCGTCAATCATGTGACCAATTGTGGAGAGCTGATCTCTTATCTCTTAAATCCTCATGAAGTATGTAATAACAGATTCTCCTTTCGCCATTTTCACATGATGAAGTTGTTGCTTCAGTGCAAGAGCTCGACTAGAGTTGTTGATTTCATACATCTCTTCCACGGTTGTAAACATCTCTCTTGCCGTATCCAACTTGAAGACAATCGGTACAACATGATCTTTGACGGAATCAACCAACACTTTCTTTGCCCTAGTATCTTTCTTCCTCCATTGCAACTTTTCTTCTTCCTCCTCAGGTTTGGGAACTTTTGTTTTCACAAACTCAGCCAAATCATTTTCTTCCAATGTGAGCATGATCTTGAACCTCCATGATGTGTAGTTTGAAATTCCTTCGAGTCTATCCTCGATTTTCAAACCGTTCACCATCTTGAGAAATTTAGAAGATAGATTGAAAAAGAATAAAGTGAGTGTTGCAAACTAAATCTGATCACGATTTTTTTCACACCCGCTCTAATACCATGTTAGTTTTTCTTAGATCAGATTAAACAATGAAAGCACTTAGAAATATTGCAACACATAAGACAATGAACACAATAAGATACCCTGGGAAAACCCTCCTCTTGAGGGAGAAAAAAACCTAGCAAATGAATCTCTTATATATTGTAGCACAAGAGCAGAAATCTGCTTACAACTCAGGCCCAACAATGGCCAATAACGAATACAATGAAGTCGCACTTCTCCTAGATGCACAAGATACAAATGAATATGTTCTTCCTTGAAATCGGATTTGCTGCTATGAAGATGCGAATTCTGCTCTGCTCTTTAATTGCGAACTTGCTTGAAAATAGAATGGATGATACAATGACAAATAAGACCTTGTATTTATACAAGTGAGACGCCTCTTCAAGATGGGTTGGCCCACATAAAAGAAACATAATAAATGATAAACACAATAAGGTCGGCCCAAGTAATAACCAAAGCATGCGAACCATATAGGGTCGGCCCTCTTCATTTATTAAATATTGTTTGTCATAAATTAAATAGCCGAATGGCTACTCATTTAATTTATGCTATCTTCTTGGAGTTCTTGCAAAGGAAGTACAGCCTGTAGCTGCTATAACATCAACAATGAAGTCCTCCATTGAAGAAGCTAGGGTTTTGTCCAACTTCTCCTATATTCATAAGGGTTTTCGTGTTCAGAGTATTTGCGAAAGTGCAGATAAAAAAAGCAGAGATAAATTTGTTGATGATTAAATGCTTTCAAATGACCTTATATTTATATCCAATCTCCCTAAAGCCTCCCAATCTGGCCGGCCCAGTTTGGGCACCAAGATTGCAATTTAAATTTTTTTTTAATTTATTTTTGAAACCGTCCTTTTGGTGCCAACTTCCCTTGCCGTTTTATTTTATTATTTTATTATTATTTTTCCCTTCACCTTGTTCCTCCAAGGGGCCGCCCAAGCCCATATAAATATATAAAATATTTTTGGCACAAATATTCAAAAATTAAATATTATCTTTCCTCCTCTTGGGCTCCAATACTCAAAAATAGTAAAATATTTTTTTTGCTTTGAGAAGCGACATTACACTTTGCTTGTTCAGTTTATATTTATGTTCAAAATGGATCTTGTTTCTATAGCTTAACTTTGTATTAGAGCTTAGGGTTTAAAACACCTTAGGCGTTGGTCCTTTGTTGCTCTAAAATTAGTGAGAGAAACACCACCACCTCATTGCATTTATTAGCAATATTTGTTTTCCAAAGGTCCTTTTTTCCCCTATAAAAGACAGATCCAACAATTTTTGTAAAGAAAGGACACATTCTGACTTCTAATATGCATTTCTTGTGAAGGAGAGTTCAATCAAAATGAATTGGATTCTTATAGCTTCTCTTGAGTAAGGTTTTGTCTATATAGGAGATCTAAGGTTTCTAAAGGAAGTCATTGTTGTGTGGTGTGGATCAGATCTGATTACATTTTTGGATTTTTTGCAAGAATTTGTTAAGGGTGTATTTTGGTTCACCAAAAATTTCATCTCACTAGACTGTAAAATTTTCTGAATTTGCTAACAATTGATTGCAACATATTATCGAGTGATAGAGTGTAGGAAGGTATGGTAGCATGCACAAGCACTAACGAGAAAGGCAGAGTGAATTTGGCAACATGGGAACAAAAGCCACAATGCAGAAATATTGGTTTGTGATGACCATGCCCTAGGCGCTAAAGCACTGCTTGCATTGAGGTTGTGGGTTCAACATTCATGGGTGATATTATGTTGGTTTTGCTTGGATTTTTTTGATGATTTCAATGAGGATTGTATCATTAGGTTGAATAGTAATGTCATCAAGATGTTGACATGGTATAGGCACATTCAGATGGGTTAAGTTAGGTGATAGGTGGCAAAATTCTAAAAATAATATTGAAAATAGGCTGTGCTGAGTGACAGGTGTTAGGAGTGCATTGACTGAATTTTTGCTATTTATACCTTTTCATCCATTCAATTGTTTGGTCATCAGTCTAGTCAGCTTAAGCAGTCCAAGGCAAAGAATGGTCAGGAGGAGCAGTCTTGTTGAACATAGCTAGCATCCAGTCACTAGAGTTTGCACACGCCATATGTTGCAATCAGGTATATTTTCCCATAATTTTCAAAATTGTTTGAATTTTTTTATTTGCTTGCATTCAAAATTGACGGCCACATGATCATCATTTCATATTATTTGAGTCCATTCCTGAATTATTGGAGAGTTCTCGTGATTTTGATGTCTTTGAAGATGGAGGAGGTTGTTCTAGGGATTTGGGTGTTTTTGATTTACAGTGATTACTCTTTTTTTTCTTCTATTGAGATTGCTTTGAGCACAAAAGATTCTTGGCAACTAGAGTGTGGGGAAGAAAATGTCCCTTTTGTTGAGGATAAGAAGAATGCTTTCTACAATAGATTGGATGAAGTTGTTGGTATTTTGTTGATGCATGTTGTGTTTGAGTTACATTTATATTTAAGAGTTAATAAATCCTAAGTATATGTGAGCTGAAAAAGCTATTTGAAACAATTGATGATTCAAGGGTTTTCAAATTGAATCATGAGCTATCTACACATGATGCATTATCATTTGAATAGATCGAGGACTGTTTGTCTCGCATGAAGGATCTTTTGTTTCCATAGGAGCAACGTGGCAAGGAGTACAATAGGAGAGCAATCTGATTTAGATTGTTTTTGCTAACTTGAGGTCATCCCATAATGTGTTTCTCTCCACATTCTACTCTACTAGGGCTGTTATGATAGAAGATGGCAAGATTGTAATTTAATACGATGTGTTTGTGTTGAATTTGACAAACTCACTATGATGGGTGTGTTTGGTGAGAAACACCAATCTCATTTTAGTAAATAGAAGTCAAAGTAGAGCTTGTGGGGAAACTACAATAGAGATATATGTCCAAAAGAAAACCAAGGAGATTGGGATGATGAGAACAAGAATAATTCACTATGGTGATTAAAAGGGTGGTCACTGTAATGCCCCTCTTTTAGGGTTTCCTTATTTGCCAGTTGGTGTTGTCTTTCAGAATCTGTGTCTACTTATTCAGAGGAGTATATTGGTATTACCAGTGAACTTTTCTAGGTTATTTTTGGGCCTTGGTGGGCAGCATTGCTATTTTTATCAATGCCTTTTTAGTAAGTTTTAGTGAATCTCAGTTTGGGCCAGTTTGGAGTTTAGAGACACTTACTATTTTTAGCAACTTGCTATTTTTAGTGAGTGCTATTTTGGGCACCTGGTCTTGGAAGCAATATAGTGCAGCGTTTCTAGTTTTGGCAGGGGCGAGTTCTCTCGGTGATTGGAATTAATATTTGTTTATTTGCCACTTAAGTTTATAAAGTTGTTATTTTAACTAAGTGAGAAGGGCGTCGGTTATAAGAGCCCTCCTTGGCCTAGTAGAGTACAGTTGTTTTTAAAAAAGGGGACAATGTTATCTCATGTTGATGCCTAGAAAGATATATTTCATATTTTTAAGGCTTAATATTTGCCTCAAAAGGTGGATGCCCCCTTTGGAGAGAATTTTATGAAATTTCAAAAAGTTTCAATTTAATGTAATTTTTGAAGAGCTAGAAAGGGGTGTGGGATTTTGGAGGGAAAAGGTGAGTTTGAGATTGTGTTGCCTTAATTTCCCCCTCTTTCTCTATTTATTCTCTTTGGAGCTCTCATTTGGGGATGAGAACTTTGGCAACTTAAGGAGACTTTGTTGGATTGTTTCCAGAATTCGTATACTGCTGGTTGAGGATGAAAACCCTCATCTCTAGTTGCTGGTTTCGGTGGTGAGAGATCCACCCTAGCTGGTTTGGTGCTTTCACACAAGAAACACAATGATTTTAATAGTTTTGGGATTTTAGGGTTTTCGAAAGAATGAAGATTTTTGAGGTAAATTGATTACATATATATCTGAGTTTTTGGTGTGGATTTTGGTTTGGTTTTAGCATGGTCTTTTAAGCAGATTGCAAGAGCCTTTGGGTCTAACTGTACCATTTGCGAATTGGAGCAATGCCCTAGCTGGCCGTACATCATATTTTGTGCAATTTTTTGGTGATTAGTCTCTTGAAATTCATCATATCAGACCTGGAGATATTCATTGGGGTTGGACAATCAAGCTTGGAGGCATTTTAAGCTTGTGTTGTTAGTGGCACGGAATTAAAAGTAGGTTATATCACATTGTAGGATGCCTGGAAATGGACGTGAGTCTTCCCAGACCAAAGCGCTTGGATTTTAGGGGCGATTTCATCACCATAGGTGGCACCAAGGCTTGGTATATCAGTTTCAGGTTGTTTTGGCATGGCTTCAACATAGTTTGAAGAAGTTTTGGTAACTTGTACCTGTTGGTGTGTGTTTTGAGTATGGCACCGAACACAGAATAAAATGCCCAAGGACACTTTATCCTCTCTTGAAAAGTTAATGCGAATGTAGTTAAGATAGTGCAATAACTCCAATGTTTCTTTGGTCAGGTCATGACATGTGGATAAGGCCAGTGGGTGTTGTGATTTGCTGGTAATCACAAGGGGACTTACGCTAAGATCTATTTGCAAGTTTAGGGACTTACGCTAAGATCTATTTGCAAGTTTAGGACTTAGACAGTTTTGTCATTGAAAGCTCTTTTGATGGGTATTTTAGATTTCCAAAAAAAATGCAAAAAGGCAAGGGTTTAGAAGTCTAAACTACTCCTGAGAACTCAAGAGACGGCAATGACTAGATAAAATAGGGTAACCGGACTTTGTTTCACCTCCTTTGGACAACTACGCAAATCGGGTGCAATCTTCAATGGAAGTGATAATAATTTTCATGTTTGAATTGATTTAAAACAAATAGAAGTTAAGCATCCACAAATTAATGGCTCAGACTAACTTTACACATTGAATGCAAATCATCCATCCAACAAAAGTATGAGCTTGATTTTATCTACCACTGCTATCAAATCTATCATCCACTAATAACATGTAAATGAAATACTAACTTAATTCTACTCTAAGTGTTGAAGGAGAAATATTAAAACCTTGCACACTACTTGAAAATAAAAGTGGTTCTTAGCAAATCATGCACAAGAGCTTTTATAAACGGAAATAGTTTTGTCTCAACAATCTTATACAACTCACTTCACAATTTACAAATGAGGGGCGAGCTCAATTTATAGGCTCCCCGATTACAATTCAATGGCCAAGATTGATTTCGAATCAACGACGAGATTACAAAATAAAACCCTAATTAGGGCTTGTCACAATTAACTACCTCTCGACCAATGAGAAAACTACATTTTGGGACACTTGTCCTTCTTGCTAAATATAAATCAACTCCATGGATAAGTCAGGTTCATTGAACCTAGACATGTTGACTTGGACAATTTGATTGGTTGGAAGATGACGAGGCGCCACCTCAGCGTGCTGGATGTCCTCCTTGGTCTCCTTGTTCTTTTTCCATGTACTTGCCTTAGAATATCTTTCTTTGCCAACGACTCTGTCCTTTGTGCCTGTTTCTTCCTGGCTTTGATCTTGGATTTCTTTTGAGATTTTGATTTCTTCTTCTCACTTGTATTTAAGGTCTGGAAGTCTCCCTGTGGAGCAGTTATTGGACTTTTCCTTCCTAATTGCTTTGAAATTCCTTCAAGTGCCTTGAATATGGAGAAGAACTCTCCTGTGCTTTCGCCAAAATGGAGGAAATTGGAACTTTCTCTGTGAAGTATTTCCCATACTTAGCCAAATTTTGGCGGTTTTGTAACACCTTCGTGTGGACCATTCAACACTTAGCCAAGATTTTGGCCATCTTTATGCTCTAATGAACTTTGCCTATGGATTTGTCTTCAATTCTGAGTTTGGCTTGTGCTAAGTAGGGCAGACTCCATCCTTGGGCAAGAATTTTATTCATTGCCTTTTTATTTCTCTTCATTTTTCCTGTTTTCTTTCCAACACTTAGTCAAAATTTGATCCTTTTATTGTAGGAAAATTCCACACTTAGCCAATTTTCTGAGTTTTCCTTGGCAGACTTCATGCTTGGCCGGACATTTTTCTTTGAGCAGACTTTCTGCTTGGTCGGACATTTTTCTACTAGGTGAACTTGGTGAGTGCTTAGACATTCTCGTGCTTGGCGCACTTTGCCAATGCCTTAGAAATTTTCCTTGCCTCCAAGGTTGGGCGGACTTCTTAGTAGATTTGCCAATTTTCCTCTTGGGTGGGCGGACTTGGAAGCTTCTTTGCCATCTCACATCTCTCCTCTAGGCACTTCATGCCTTAGATATTTTCCATCTTGCTTGGGGGTGGACTTTGGAGTCTTCTTGCCAGTCACGCCTTTTCCATGCCTTAGAAACTTTTACCATGCTAGGAAGGGGGGGGGCGAACTTCAAGATTTTCATGCCAAGGGCAGACTTTGAAGCTGGCCGGACGAGATGCATTTTCTTCTAGGCGCACTTGGTCCTGTGGCTAGACATCTTCATGGGGGACTTCACCAATGCTTGGACATGCTTCCCTGTGGCGGACTTTGTACGTAGCTAGACAATTCATCTTCTCTCTCTTTCTGGGTTGGGCGAACTTGGAGATTTCTCTGCCACTTTGCCATTTTTTATTTGTCCCTTAGGAATTTGTCCAAGCCGAGAGGGGCGGACTTCATACTTGCTCTGCCAGACATTCTTCATTTTGTGTCAAAGAGTTTCATTCCGTCGTGCCGAAGGGTGACTTTCGTGCTCGCTTAGCCTCATCTCTCTCTAGGCATTTTTCATTTTTTTCATGCCTTAGAAATTTTTATATTCCAAAGTTGGGCGAATTTTTGATCTTTCCTAGCCAATGGCGTATTTTATCTTTCATTTGACTTCAAACTTTTCTTGCCATGGCGAATTTTAGTCTTGCCTTGTCCAGGGTGGACTTGGCACATATTCATTCCATTCACCCCTTTTTTTTTTTTCTCCCCATGGCGGACTTGTCTTCTTTCTTGCCAAGGGCGGACTTGGCCTCTTGCTTGCCATTGACTTTTTGGGCGGACTTTGACCTTTTCTTGCCAGGGCGGACTTCAGCCTTCTTGTGCCATCCACCTCTTCCTTGGGCGGACTTCATGCTTCTCAGGCCATGGGCGGACTTGGCCTCTTCCTTGCCATGGGCGGACTTGGCTCTCCTTGTGCCATGGGCGGACGTGGAGATCTCCATGCCATGGCGGACTTCAGCCTTGGCTTGCCAGTGCCTACCTTTGGCATGCCAAAGGTAGGGCGGACTTCATGTCTTGTCTGCCATTCTTTCTCATGGGCGAACTTTACCAGACTTGTCATTTTTCATCAATTTTTTACCTTTTACCTTGATTTTCATGTTGATTTGCTCATTCTAGAGGTACATTGGCTTCATAGTCAGTAGGATCTTGAAATGGAAACTTTTCCCAAAATAGAAACTTTCCTAAAATAGAAACTTTCTAAAAATAGAAAAAGCAAAAAGCATCCCTAAAAAATTGGAACTCCAGAATGGCCTAAAAATGCCAAAAATCAAAAAAGCAAAAAGCAAAAAAGCAGAATCCCTAAAAAATAGGAAGTGTCCGAATTGACTCAAAGCAATGGCGTTCCTCATCTATCGGTCCTTCTAAGCACTTCCATGACATCTAGGCATTGATACGGGCTCAAATTCTCTACTTGGCTCAAATGATTTCTACAAAACTCTAACTCCTCATTGTAAATAAATGGTGATAAGCAGTTGCGCTGCCAAGGCAAAAACCCAAAAAGCAAAAAGAAGGGGGTCCCCATTTGCAATGGGGCGATGTGTGAAATAGGTCACAACAGTACCCAGCCACCTCTGCCTCCAGCACCCAGGTTTATGGTCTGTGCATAACTGAAATCATTTTGCAGCCCTTCTCTCTCATTTCTCTTCCATGGTTGAGGTGATTAATGCTTTTGGTATTGAGGATGACTGAAATATAGACCTGCCTACATCAGCCCAGCACATAGCAGTATGTTATGATGAGGTATATGGAAGAATTTGAATTGCTTTTTTACAGTGAATTCAGTACAGCAGGTTTGGAGTAGACTTTCAGTATAAGTTCATGGAGGCACTTCTCTTCTATTATAAACATAATCAATTGGCTGTTATATTGAATGTTATTAGAGTGATTTTGGACATCTCATATAATCATGTAATCAGCACTGGAGATGAATGTTATCAGATTCTTCAAAAAGGTAGTAGCTTTTATCTATCATAGTCTCTATTATCTATGTTCATTGATATGCATATCATATGTTCTTGTTGAGTTATCTTTGGAATCGAGTTGTAAAGCAAGCAAAAGAAAATCACAGTTAACCATTACAGTCACAAGGTAAGGAATGTACCTTTTATTGAAAAATTGGACAAGTTGGGGATGCCTACCATAAGAAGAAAATGAGGAACATGTTGATATGGGACAGGAAGCTTCTTGAGCTCTTGAAGAGTGGTAATTTCAGTGTGAAAGAACATACACGCTTTGGGAGAGAATCCTAGACTATTGATCATATTTTTCTCTATGGACCATTGCCGAGGACGCTTGTCAATAGTCTTCCACTATCTTTTTTTTTTAAAGACTTTACAAAGGCCTTTGACTTAGTTACTTATTGCTTTTCTAGATGTTGCATGGAGTTGATATTCTTCATTTCTTCATTATTTGAATTGTGAGACTCTATTAGACGGTTGTTGGCCAATTTTGGACATGCACGACCTTTTTTTATTAAGTTGAGCATTGGAATCAAGTTGGGGTGCCCTAGTATATTAACTCTCTTTGGTATTACAAAGATGAGCTTGAAGATTCTCTACAACAACAAACCCATGTTGCTGATTGTTGAATGTTATATTACGTTTATAGATTGCTATACAACGTTTTTGTTAACAATGGTGTCCCCATGCACTCTCTTGATGGCTAACAAACACAAGTTGATGCTCTTGCTCCTTTTTGTGAGCTTTGCGTGGTTGTGATCAATTTAAGTAGGACTAAGGTCACAGTCTTGAATTCCTCTTCAAAAGATAGCATGGGGAGATGATGAAATTATACCTACTTAGGAATACAATTTATTGTACCATTAGGTAGCTTGGGGCTTGCCTCATTGTAGGGTCTTTACAAATGGTATGCCTCATTTTGTGTAAACATTTTTCGGGTATCCCCTTAAGCTGCACCTCTTTATTGCAGCCATTAAATCTATAGTTTCTTATGAATAAGAGGTTTGTTGCCCTAGTTTGGGGTCCATGGAGCGAAGTCATATCGAGAAGGTTTCTGTTATCATGTTCCAACAACTGATTTGTTGCAAATAGATGGATCCTCAGTCTATTGTTCAAGCCTTGTTTGTTTCCCAATCCCTTGCCTCTAGGGTATTTTCAAGCTGCTCAAAGGATTAGATTCTTGGGCGTTTTAGCCTATAGTCATGAGATATATATATTTGGCCCCTTGTTCTTACTAAGTATCAATGCAATAGGTATGCTGAGATCAATTTGCTTCAATTAATCAGCATCAATATTGATTGGACCCTTCTTGTTAGATACTTTCCTTGGACTTATCTCTATGCCTTCTTGCCTAGGAGGAGGTGATGACAAACAATTTAGAGAGGGCACACTCCAATAGTATATCCATTTTCTTGTTCTAGGTGGTGGAGACCCAAGAGCACTTTATTCTTAGGTGGCCTGTTTGGGTGAGAGCATTATCTATTTAGATATTTAAGGTGTTTCTGTATTCATCTTTTGCTATCCTTATTAGATATTTTAAAATTTTTAGTCCTTTCCCTGCCACTTCTAAGTATACCTCTTTACAGGTCACCCCTAGAGCTACAATGTTGATTAACTCCTTTTATCCCATTGTCATAAGATATGAATGGATGCTCAAATGACTTGCACTTTACTTTCTTTTACAGCCCTCCAAAATAACCTTATCAAGGCCAACCTCCTTAAGCAATATACTCTTATTTTATTTGCTTTTTTCCCTCCTCCTTAGGGCCGACCTCATGCAAGGCATGCTAGGTGCCCAAAAAACACAACTAAAATATTTTATTTTGTTTTTCATTCCTTTCTCCAAGTGGGGCGACCCTCTTGTGGTATTAAATATTTTATTTCTTGACTTCTCACTAGGTCATCCACCTCAAGGGAATTTTATTTGGATTTCTCTTATTTTTCTCCTTCGATTTGGCCAATCATCCTTGATATTTCTTCCATATATTTTCCTTTCTTTATTTCCTTTATCTCTCTCCTTGCACGCACATCTCTAGGGCAAATTATTTTATTTATTTTGAATTCACCAATAAACTCTCAAAAATATACAAAGTCATCTCTCATCATCAATTTGCCCTAATAAATTGATTAAATATTAGGTCATTCCCTTAGACCTTTGGCTTAGCCTACGGGAAAAGGATAGGCTAACCAACTCCATAAGGTGATCACTCGGAAAATGGGGACATTATATTTACCTACTGTTGTTGCTGAATATGCTTTTGGGTCATATTTACCTAGTTTGGTCATTCATGGACAATAATATAATTTCTCTCTTTCTGACAACCTGTGGGTTTTCTGCATATATCATGCTTTATTACTTCATATTTTTAATATCATGTTATATACTGATGAAAAGGTTATTTAAATTATGGCTTCTAGTGGAAAAGGTCAAATCATTTCCTCTCCTTTCTTAAGATCGTAGCATGGTAAAATTCAGAACTGAATTTTAATTAAATAAGTGTATCTCTAAGCATGAATGTTTTCTTAAACAATTGAATGTTTACCACCAAAAACTTCTGGGGTTCAATTTCATATATTTGAGCTTCCCTTTTCTATGTACTTAACCATGAAAAGAACCAACTGTATTAATTAAAAAATTAAAAACAGGTATATATTATTCTGAGCAAGTACTAGTGTGCATTAAAGTGCTCTTTCTTAGCTTGGTTGTGTTGGTCTTTGGTTTTTTCCTGCTATTATTACTGAATACACTTTTGAGTTCTGTTGACTTATTTTGCTTATTCATGGACATTAATATAATTTGTTTCTGTCTTTCTCACCACCTTTGGGTTTTCTGCTTATTTCATGTGTAGCGTATTTTCACATGCCTTGTCAAATTGTTTTATAGGTATACTTCTCTGTTCTTGCAGTTTGACAATTTAGGTGTTTATCTTCTTAAAGAAACATCAAAACAATTATCAGCCTTTAATTGGTTTACTGGATGTTGAAGTGAGTTTTCATTCCTTGTGAAATGTGATTTTAGATTTTAACTACTCTTTTATTCATGGTGGACAGATACCAAAAGCAACATGTGAAGTAAAGGAGTTGAAACTGGATATTTTCAAAGATGGATCTTCATCATCTTCGTTAGGAGTTAAATTGCAGCTCTTTCCATGCAATATTTTTTTAGGGAAGCAGCACACATATGAACATGATAGCAGTTTTAGTTTGAAAGAAAGTATTCTTTCTGTTGGGCGAACACTTTCGTCAAATGTAGACAAGGATTATGCTCCATTTTACCTCGAGGAACTTTTGGTCATTTGTCAATTTGGATATGCCAGGTGATATTATTATTATATGTTAAACATGTTTTAGTAATTTCATGAAGTTATTCTAATCGATGCAGGTATCATTAATGACAATGTTTTTCTAGGATAATTTTTTTTTATCTCTTCCTCAATTTAGCAAGGACTATAGATTCCATATACAAATAAATTTACACCTTGGTTTAGGAATTCATCTAATTAAAAACTATTTAAAATTATTTTTGAAGAAAATGTAGCTTACATTGCTATATAGAACAATAACATCTTATCAAAAGGTACATTAATTTGCCAAACAATGTCCATACTGTGAGGTTAAGGCTATTTATCATGAAAATGATCCTAAATGGTAGACTCTTACATTTCTCTTTGTTTTTTAGTTCTCTAAGATGGTCAAGGACATGTCATGGCTTTGTGGGGCCCATTTTAAGCATTATATCATTTATAATATCAAAGTTCCCAAACAACCTCAGCAACAGTGTGGCTTAAGAAACATTGTTCACTTACAAAATCTGTATATGCTTTATGAATTTTCTTCTGCACATAGGATATTGGGAACATGTCAAATACTCAAGCAAATGAGCTCTGCAGGTAACTATAAATGTGTGCATGGATGTATGCTCTGCAAGGTACAAGACCCGACACAATTAATAAATGGAGCAAGAAATGGCAATCCAAAGTGTAGATGAAAGTCAAGGGTTTCATATGGTTGGTCATGCACAGTAAGCTTTTGACCTTTGGCAATCTACAGAAGAAAGGGTAGCTGGTTCACTCTTGATGTTTAAATTGCCAATAGGATGCTAAGTCAATTCAACAGCTACTTTATCTTTGTTCATATGCAAAGGAAGCATGCCAATATCCTGCAGATACATTCTTATCAAAATAACTGAGTCTGCCACCTCAAATCCATGCTTAATGTATAGATTGCATCGTATTCAAATTCAATAATCATCAACAAACCCTATATCTATTCCCCAACTTTATTTGTCAAAATCTTTGGCTTGTAAAAATCTCATTGTTCCATGGAATTATGGAATGGAGGGACATGGTGATGGGTTTTGGGGATGGACAAAGGACGATAAGGGTGGCGGTGGGCAAGGACCTAAATATGGAGTCTGCAAAATGCTTAAAAAATTAGGTATTAAAAATTGTTTAATAACTGTAAAATGGTAAATAGTAAATAGTAAATACTAATAGTAGACACAATGAAAATGCCAAATATCAATATTTTATTTCTTTAAAATGTCAATATGATGATTACATTTAAAATTGAAATACAAGTGGACAATGTCTCTAATCATTATCTCCAAAGGTTGTGGCAAACTCCTCATCATTGAAATTGTTGGACCTATCTAGCTCAAGCACCTCCAATTAGACACTAACCAACCCTATGTGTGCCACATCATCATCAATTTGTGCTGGCTCCTTTGGCTCTACATACCATCATGTTGTTGGACTCTCCTAGCATGTAAGGTGCAGTGTACCATAGTTGTAAAACTCAGACTCATAAATTATTCAGCAAGCCCAAAAATTTCAAAAACTAGGGACTCTCAAAAACTTGAGGAAAAACTCTGCAATTTTATCAAACATTTTAAAATATTTTTAAAAAACACATATTACTAAATTTATAGAACATATTATTGATTTCCATCATATATAAATCAAAATTAGAGTTTAATACATATCATAGACCCTAATGGGGTCGAGGGGCAATGCCCCATATGGGGGGTTTGGGGGCGATGCCCCCAACAAGGTTGAGGGCCAGCGCCTCTCGTGGGGGTCTGGGGACAACACAAACCTTCATGGCGCACACCATTTTCACAATTTTATCACTTAAGAACAAAATTAGGTGTTTGGTATTTTTTTGTTTCCCTTATGCCTGACCTAGTTTTCAAGATGTTCAACACATTTTGAATCCTAAATATCATGGAAGTGAAGTAAAGAATGATCTATATTTGTTTCCTTCCCACAAAGTTGAAACCAAGTCACATAATAACTTAGAATATGCTGGGATTAAAGCTCTTTTAAAAGAAGCTGCTTTGTTTGATGGTAAAATTGTGTCTGATTCAAAAAGTGGGAATTGTGTTGCTAACAAAGAGAGATCTGAGAAATATTGGTAGGATGCATCTCCTTGCTATTTATCCTATGATCTTAGTTTTAATGAAAAGATGTAAGAAACCCATGGCTTTTTCTTTTTGACAATCCTCTTGAAGATTTTGGGTATGTAGTTGACCATAATATAATAGTTAACTTGTAACTCCAGACATGGAGACAACCAATAATGAACAAAGTTTCAGTCAACTGGCATGAATTATTGTCAGCAAGAAACCAGATCGTGTGAAGGAGATATTTACTTGCAATCGCACGACAACCCTAGTCGCATGAAGAAAACCCCTATTTGTTCTCGTTAATCACTAAAATGGCGTTTAAAAAATTAACTTAGACTTTTTTATTCATCTTATATAATTTGATGCCGAGTTTTTTGGGTTCAACTCGCGATTTTTTGGCGATTTTTAGGATTTAACTCATCGTGAGTTTTTGTATTGAGCGGGGTTGAGTTTTTGTATGATTTACTCGCATAGGCTGAGGACGCGTGAGTACTCGTGAGTCTGGTGAGTACTCGCCAAGTTTTTCAACCTTGCTGTGTACAACTACAAGCTTATCCATCCTCCTCGAATTAAGTTTGTTCATTGTGATAGAGTGGATGAAGTTGTATCTAGACCACTTCCTCTTAGCAGCAAAAGAACTAGAAACTTGGTACAAGAGGTAAATGGCTAGTGTGGTTGTCAACAAATGAGGTCTATGCATAGTCCACCATAGTAATGGGTCCTTTTGTGTCATAGTTTCATATCCAAATTTTCCTCTTTTGGATATCACCTATGTGTGGCAAATTTTGTCCACCTAATATGAGTGTTGATGACATTCTCAACATTGTACATCTTCTAAATTGCCTTGATCAATCTTGCCTTCACCTTAACATTTGGCATAGGGGAAACTCTACTAGGCCTTTTTATGTACCACTTTAGGTTCAATGCACAAGCAACCATGTGCATGAGGGTGTTGAGCTTCTCCCACCTCTCCTGATAATAGGCTAAAATTGTTCATTATAGAATTGCAAGGTGATGTCTTTTACTTATATGACTTTTATTTGGCCAAGCGTGATATCAAGGCAAACATACATCTCTCCAAGTTTTGGAGCATTAGTTTCCCCATATCCAATGATTGTGAAAAATGGAGATATATATATGATTGAGATAGTGTATCCGGCATCAGCCCAAAAATTGTTGCTCCTCATCACTTTCTTCACCTAATTACTCTACTTAGACCTAGAATTGGGCCACTGATTCCACTCTTGTGTCACGAGCATTAATTGCATTGTCTCCTACAACTCAAGTATGTTCTCTAAGACAATGAAGTATGAGGCATGTTTGGTCTCTACATATGCCAAAAATATGATGTGTGGTGGCCGTAGATAAATATATGAACATCTCTTATATCAAGAACCACCTATTTGATCCAATTCTAGTCGATTTTCCCTATGCCCATGAGTGCATTGTTCATGTCATGCACACAAGGAGTCTATATATGTTTGTAGGTTGCTTCAACCAACTTTCCCTTTGCTTTGCACACATATGCTACATTTGTCATGACTTGCATCACATTCTCAAAGCCAACCTCCTCAATACCATTTCTTAGGATGTGAAACTAAAACTTTGCATCTTTGTGGGCCTCAATTTTGTCTCCCTTAGTAGCACAAATGAAGGCTGTGCCCTTGTAATCTTAGCCACAACCCTCTTTTAATAAGGAGTTCGAGCAACATGGAATGAAATGCCACTGGGAAAAAACAGTTTGTCAATGGCATCATTTGCTTCATCTCTCATGGACATTAAATGTCTCTGCCATTTGGTTGGGGGAACTTGTCACCATATGTTTCCCCTTAGGCACTACATCGGATAGAAAAAGAGGAATTCATGGCTCTTAGGAATTGCTAGTAATCCTCATTGGCATAGCAACATGTGGTGTGTCATTGGCTTCACTTTTTTGTATCTCTGCCCTTTGTTTAAGTGACAACTGGTCACATACCTCAATGCCTTCGCTTGGAATGTGAAGGAGATGCACATTAACTCAAGTAATGCTGCCTTCAAATTCAAGGCCATAAAAATGAAATTTCCATAGCCTAGTGCCTTCTGTTGTGCTAGATTTCTTTGCTTGTATTCTGGTAGCAAATTGTTTTAAAGAGGCCTTATTGAAAGGACCCTTGGCAAAAATTTCCAACAATGTGGAAGGGCAATTGAAACGAAGAATCCCAATAGAATTAGTTGCCTCACTCCTCCCATCTGTACTCTGATTCTCAGATTCAACTACAATGTTTGGATTGCCAAACCGCTCATCATCACTTATGCTGTGAGAATAACAAGTAACACTGTGAAACTTAAAATTTAGTGCATATACATAATGCAAGGGTTGAAGACACAAGGATTGTCCCTTTGTTTTAATTACCTCAGGTCACACAAAACATAGAAGTAAAGGATAGACAGAAATTGGAATTGATGCTCTTCAACCTTTGTCAAACAAGGATTTCATTTTAGTTTTTTTACATTAGGTTGCACAAAGTGTAGTAGTAGAGGATACACAAAATATGAAATCCCAATTTGACTATCAGTAATAAGTATTAAATTTAACATTTGAACCTAAAAAAATTAAAACTAAAAGAGGAATTCGGATTTTCATCTTACTTTTGTTTTTTTACTTCAGATTGCATGAGGCATATAAGTGGATGATACACAAATTCCAAATGAAAATAAGAAATTGAGCTATATCATTATGCAGATTTACAAGTAAACATTTAAAAATAATTTAATAAATAAATTTAAAATCCTTAAATACTAAATAATTAAAGCAACCCTTAAAATTACAGTTATAAAACCCTACATAGGAAAAACAGCTGTTAACCAACTTTAAAACAACATTTAATAATTTCTAAATTCTACAAATAATTTCTCTTTCATGCATTGAAAGTTTCTATAGAAGGTTTGACGGAATTTCCCCAAGGACCAGAGACTTGAAGCAATAATCCCCAACCTTTAACATTATACTTAACCTTCAATCGTAGATGAGTACACATGTATTGTAACTTGCAGAGTGATATGCAAACATATCATTTCTCATATCAAACACTTGCAAACACACACATACTAAGTACTTTTTACTCCTCAATTTAGCTTTCGGTTGCCTGCAAACAATGAATAAAATTCCATTCTCCCTTCCTTCAACCTACAACCAAACTTTGTGGAAGTTAATACTCCTTCAATTTCCATACATTATTGCAGTTTCTCATCCAATCATAGCAAAATTTCTCAAAGCATATCTTGAGAAAACAACCAAGAGTAAAGCAACCTTATCCCATCCTCAATAGAATCAGGAAAAGCAAACTTATCCTGATTTTTTCTTCTAATCAAAGTGGGCTTTCCAATTTACAAGAAGATAAATTTCTTCTTACAACATATTTTGAAACAATCAAGAATAAAGCAACCTTATCCAATCCTAGAAAAAGAATCAGGGAAAGAAAACTTATCTTGATTTTACCAAGATTCCCATCATGCATGGCATGCCAAAACATATCTTAATTTTGTTTGCAACATTCCCTCCATGTATGGCACTCCAAATTACATGAGACCTTTTTTACAATTATTTATAATTTCAACATATAAAGATGACCACTTGGGATGTCCAAGTTTCCACTCCAAGGAAGCTAAGGGCAATTATTCAACAAGTAACCTAGAAAATTACAAAATTTGAGAATAATTTTTTTTGGTTGATGCTGATTGCTGAAACCTCAAGATGCTCTTGCATCAGCCTCCTTGTTGAAAACTAGAGACATTAGGGGTTTCTCTCCAAACCTGTAATATATTTTATATATATACAAAATCATCATAGATCTATTTGTTTTCTCTTCATTTTGGAGTATTTCATATCTGTAATTTGACTTGAGCAACATCACTTTATTCCTATTATGTATGGTTATTAAATTCCTTTTTTATTTATAAAACAGCCTAGGGGTTTCTTGTGATATCCCATCCGGTCCTCTTGAAAAACAGATCCTAAATTTTATTTTGGATGACGACTAAATAGTTACAATTGAGTGGTGATAAGGAAATGGGCTTGTTGATGCAATGGTTCCTTGGGCAAGTTATTTTGAGCTTTTTTCAAGAATGATCCAACCTCTTTAGTGCATTAGGCATTGAGCTCAACATTCATGGTTATGGTTCTTCCGACATTGAGACACACATAATGGAACTCAAGCTTTTGCATTGGGTGAGCAATCGTAATCAATGCTTGCAATTAGGCTATGGAGGAGGAATTGGTCCAATATAGGATGAGGGTAAAGATGGGGAAGATTAACAATTTCACTGCCCTCTATCCAATGGCACACCATTGTTTGGATACACTATTGTCAGCCCCTTGGTGATGCGTGGGCATACTATGTAGCCTTAATGATGTCACCTCTTGAGCTAGTAGACATTGAATTCAATGATCTTAGACATACAAGGGGACTCATGGAAGATACAAGGTGTGTTGGATCCTTTGGAACAACCTATTGATCTCATGATTAGTGCAATCTCAAACAACCAAGAGATCTAGCATTGTGAGGGCTTGCACAGGTAGTGTGATCCCCTAGCTCGATTAGTAATCTTACAACTCACTATTTGGATGACCTAAGAGTTAGGCATGATGCTCAAAATGACCCACCACAACTTCATGCACCAATAATATCACATGGGCGTGAGTATTGCATGCACAATAAATGAGATACATGCCCCATCTCTGATGACATGGAGTTTCAAGATCAATGGTGCAAGGGGAATTAGGTATTAGACCAATGATCATTCAAGGATGTAGAATCCTATCACGCATCATGTTGATGATACCAATAGGCTTAAAAATTAAATAAAGGAGAGAGGGACGGGCCTCCCATGGGCCAATATGGAATATCAGAGCTAATGGTGCAAGGGGAGAGCTTGACAATTGCTTATCACCCTTTGGAGATGTGTGGTCATGCCACGTAGTGCCAAATGACATCATGAATTGTCGAGAGAACAAACAGTAGAAAAGGCCCATTAGATGATGTGGCTACAGGTCAACCAATGGCACAACCTAGAGGAAATGGAAGCATTGACAATATTTTAGAATTGTGTAGCTTGTTTGATTGAAGTAGATCTAATGTGTCTAAAATCATTTGGCATAGTGACCTTGTCGTGTAGGAATAATAAAGTCCACCATTAACATTGAGTTCTATTTGTTGCCACCGACCTTGCTACACCCAGTCACAACCCTGCTTTCCTATTCAAGGGAACATGACATTGGGGGATTCAGGCTTGGCTCGTGGGTTGTAATATCATCACATAAATGCCTCTCTAGGGTTCAAAAAGATCCAAAAGCCATAAATAGGCCACCATTAAGCTCTTCTGAGGCATGGACCTAAGAACAAGGCCAAGCATTTGTGATGTGGGCAAATAACAAGACACATTCTAAACATGTTACAATATCAATGCAACCATAATACACAAGTTGCAAACATGCATTTTGACCTCATTGGACTAGGCTAGGGGAATGTGTTCATTTCAGATAGGGATTAATAGACATACTAATTTGTTATCTCATTTTAAGCAAGGTGTGGTTTGAGGTGATGATAAACCCTTTTTAAGATCAAGCTTAATTACTAGAATGTTGTCAAATTAACATAGTAATGACATTTGGAACAGTACAACATTGACATTTATACAAAATGTTATCAATTATAGCTTTACGAATCGGCTTAGCCAATACTAAATGTGAAGAGACAAGAACTTCAATCTTGGCCTCTAATTGATTTAGTTATGGAAATCGGAATATACATTGTCATCAAATTTTGAACCAAATAGAACTATTACTCGAGGTCTCAAGGGCTCTGCTACTCCCTCCCTCTATACAACTAGCCCCTTACCCCTAACCCCTAACAAACTAATCAATTCAATAATTTGTTGTGCATCGGATGCTAGTTTGCAAGGTATCCACCATGATTTTCCTAGATTGGAGAACAAGAATCTAAAGTGTTGGCAAGAGTCACTGCAACTATCATCTGGTGTTGTCATTGATGACAACCCTATGCGTTGACAAGGTGCACATATCTTTGTTCAAGCCTACCATCAGTCAGATAGAATTCAGTCAAGGTAGAACAAGGTATTCGATAACTCAACATTCATCGATCTGTGCATACATTTCAGGTTACCATTTTGTGTTGTGCATCTCAGGCAATGGTTATTGAGGTATTATCTACCTGGTGTTCAATGCGCAGTGGCTCGTACTAATTATCGTAAGAGTTAGGAAATTCGGTTAACGTATTCTCAGTTCTTTGTGTATTAAGGCCGACTTTATAAATATATTAAGTCGCGTATGTATGTAAGTTAGTTGATTGAATATCTATATGTTTGTATACGTTTGTATGGGTCTTAGCCAAGTTATGACCGACCATTGAGGATACGCATTGTATACTTCTCATTATGTGAGCCGACAATTGTAATTTTGGTGAAGCTGACAAAGTGTAATTAAATCTCAAGTAGCGGATATACATACTTGATCCTCCGTATCATTTTGGTGTGTGTACAAGTTGTGTGTGTGTCTGAATTGCGAGTTAGAGCAGAGCAGAGGTGTGAATAAGCACAGTTTCACTTGCGCATAGAAGATCTGTGCAGTGTGTGTTAGCGGAGCATAATAGTATTGCAGAATCAGTCTGCAAGGCAACATATCAATTATTGTACTTAATCTGGAACTGTAATCAGGCATTTTAGATGTTATCATCTCAATTCAAATCTTCAGATGGTTTTAATCTGAACTCCTTTTTTTGAGTAGTGAGCTCTAGGCAGTGCGCCTGAATGCAAGTGCATTCCCCTTTTGTAATCCTCATTTTTGAGGATACTCAGAATCATACTTGTGGATTGGCCATCCACCGTGGTTTTTCTCCTAAGAGGGTTTCCACGTAAAAATCTTGGTGTTATGGTGTTGTGTTTACTTTTCTGTTTATGCATTACTGTTGAATGTTATTAATGCTGTGAAGATAAAGATTGCTAAAAATTAGTTTTTGCACAACACTGATTCACCCCCCCCTCTCAGTGTGCCTTGTTTCCAACATAAAGATCATTTGCTTCCATCATGGCTATTACAACTTGTGGCTTAACCACTTCAATAGAGCATGAAAATGTTTGTCATTCATTAGGTCATCTTTTGTAAAACCAAGATGTAAGTTAGGTCATGACAATTTGAGATTTTAACAACTCAAGAAGTTAAACAATAAAAAACTATATTGAAGTTCTCCCATGCATAACACTATGGGGTTGGGGATTTTCGGATATAACCTAGCTCATGCCATAGTTGTTTTGTTGCGGTCCACCCATGCTCAAGCTTGCTTGTCCACATGGCCACCCTTAGAGTGGGGTCCTTGCCTCACAAGGTGTTGATGAGATGTCCAGTGATGGGAAAACCAAGGAACAATTGATTTGTGCAGTTTCTCTTGCCACCTACACTAGTGATAGTAAATGTCATTTGCTTAGGCTTAGGTTGAGACCTTACCAAGCACATAGAGCCATAGACATATGCACACATACAAACTCGAGTGTGCTTAACATTCTAGAGTCTATGCTTACTAACGAGCCCACATTCTCATGATTGAGGCAACTTCTTGCTTTCATAACAAGGCAACATGCCTAGATAAACCAATGGCGGCTTTGTTCGGATACACTATTGGTGGCTTCACCATTCCGCACATTTGAAAAATGCCATAGACTTGACACACATGACTTCAGATAAATGCACACACATAAGACAATATCACAACTTTAGCACTTACACACAAGACATGCCATAACTTTAACATTACACATTATCCATCCATAGCTCAATTTTGTCACTAGTCTTAGTGGCGTGTTATAGATTTTCGGATTTCCTAAGTAGTTCCTTCCTCTAACTTGCTTCTTTTGTGCAACAATTTCATGCACAAGTGCCCTCTTTTTTAGTAGCCTCTATTCTTTGTTTCTCTAGGCTTTTATAGAGTTTCATGGCTACACCCTTCCAAATTTCATTGGTCCATTTGGTGGTCCCATGATTATTCAAAATATCTCCTTTCCCTGTGCTTTTTGGCCATGCAATTTTTGGCCTTATCTAATTGGCTGCATGCTTGGTGTTGTACTTCAATTAAGGCCTTTTGAGTATTCCCATGCATCAACATTCCTCTTTTCTCTACATTTATTTACTCGATGCATTGTCCTCGGTATTCTCTCAACCTTTTAGCCACACAATTAGGATTTCCTAGCTGGCAACGTCAGCAGATGCTTGGCCTTCTCCCCTTGTGTTCCTTGCAACACATGGCATTTCTGTTCAACCTTCTCGACATTTGGCCCCTTCTTGGTTCTCTTCATTGTCTGCTTGGACAACATCTATTGACACCAATGGGAAATTTGTGAGGCAAACTCTCCTCCCCACCCTCCAGACCCCCTCTGACATTGGGTTGAGCTGTCTTGATCACTTTGTGCTTGTACAATCAAATTACCTGTCAGATATTGCTTTTCTTGACTGTTGATTACCAGATTAATCATTGGTTAGACAAATTTATGATTACTATCTCTTATTTATTTAGCTTGTGTTAGAAATTCGTAATGGAAAATATCTCAAGGAAAACAATCTTCGGAATCTAGGATGTATATTGTTTCGGCCACCAGCATCTATCAGTTTTTCAAAACAAAATAATATAATTTCTGTTCATCTTATACATATACTCATTAAGCTTTGCCAGGTTTATCAGAATCCTGTCCTTTACAAAATTGGGAGAAGAGTGGGATATAACATTTCAATAAATGCCTACAAGGTTACAATATGTAGCCATACAATTTTAACCAGTGAGTTAGAGTGGCTTGGATGGCACAACAGTGCAATAGAGAGCAACACCTGATTATAATAGATGATGAAAAGCCACACATAGTATCCCATGTACAAAAAATCATGCAGCACTTAACAGGTATCTACTCTTCCTCCACTTCCAACAACTCTTGGCATGGTTATTGACTCATGAGAACAAATATTCCTCCATTGCTCCCAAAGCCCCACGCTCTGCTCTGCAATTTAATTCCCCACTTGAGAAGCCCTTCACTTTAGTTCACACCATAAATTTTTTCAAATCTCTCACACAAAAAGCTTTTCCTGTTTGATATACTCTAGGCCTGCCAATGGTCAACCAACTCATGAGCGATCCTTTTGTTGGAAGTGTAGCTGGCAGTGTTATCTAAAACAAATAATAGGGCATTAATCTCTTATTTTACCCCGTTCTTCCATTTTTGGAAGCATATAAAGCAAAACGAAGGAGGTCATGGTCATCAAACTCCTCTTCTTGACAAATGCATTTTTCAATTTGTAACATGTACCCAGCAGCAGCAAAATGCATTTACACAAGGGTTCACAGGGACGTGTCTTTGGTCCCAGGCCAGGCATCATGGTGTCCTAGGGATGGCAGGATGGGGATGAAATGCTCTCCACTGTCTTAGGCATGTAGGCTCCAGTAGGGAGCTGTCCTTGGAACTTCTCTCTTTTAGAGGATGTGCAGGTGTTCAACCATCCTGGGGACACATTGATAACCCCGCAGCTCGGGAATAAAACAGGCAATTAAAGTAACAAAAGACAAAATTTTAAATATCAACTCTTTGGCATCCATTTTGGTATACAAAAGCAAGAACTTAGACAAGAGGGGATTGCTGTTTAGAAGCAAGGAATAAATTTTTAAACACAGCCATTGATGAAAGTTTGGGACATGTTGAATGTAAAGCCAAATTGTAATCTTATCTTATTGGTTGGAAAGGTTTATTTGATTGTCAACTAAGAGCCTTGTTCTAGATCATGGTTAAGTCAACAATTAACTACCAAAACATGGTTAGCTTCCCACAAGTGTCAAGAAGAGATCTTAGCTTATGCTTTCTAGAGGAAATACATTGAACAATTCAAACTTAATTTATTGGTTAAATGAATGTCTTCAATGCATCCACGAGACAAGAAAACTTACACCCAACAAGTTAAATTCACTGACATCATAATTATGTGCCTCAATCTGACATTGTCTGGCCTTATGTTTATAGTTTTAGTAGATATATTTGAATGTTCATGTTTTTAAAATTATAGTATCTTTTAGTTTGTCTAAGTTATTTTGATATTTTTTATTTATCTGTATTTTAAAATTTAAATATTTATTTTTATATATTATTTTAATACCTGCCTCCCACTGTACCCAAAATTTAGACAAAAATTACAATCCCCAAAATCCACCTGTGTTCCCCCATCCCTGAAAATCGGACAAACATTGCATTTACACCACTAAAAATCGGCTTTTCAATGACAGCAAGAAATAGTGTGACTGAGAATATGCAGGAAAGAGGTGTCTCTTGTCCCTCCCAAGTGTCATGCTTTCTCAGCCTGAAAGCTTGGGGACAACACACATTGAGCTGAAAGAGCAGTGCCTTGGCCAACTGGCTGTCCTAAGATAGTGGAAGAAGGAAATGATTCAAATTTCAACTTACGATTCAATGGAGGATTGAGGTGGGGGCATATGACCCTGCTCTATCTTGTGAATGGTTATGGGTGTTTTGGCAATTCATATCCTGGATGGAACTATAAGTTGAGGTTAGGCTTATCTTATGGGTGTTTTGGCAATTCATATTCTGGATGGAACTATAAGTTGATGTTAGGCTTATCCTGACGCTGGTTAACCTACAGGACTTTGATTATCAACTGTCTTTGAACTCTAAGACTAATTATTAGGTAGATAGTCATATGATATGCTCATAATTTGTTAAGTTCAGCAGCTTAGTTGCAAGTAGGGGGACCCCATTCATTGTGATAGTATCTATGGTCTCAGTTTAGAAATTTTTGTTTTATAAAAGACATTATTACTGGATTTTAATGGTGGTCATATATGCTTGGGCTATCTGCCAGTACTCCCTTATTTTGAACTTTTCAGGGATCTAATTTTGCAAATTTGTCCTTGTATAATATGTTTCTGACTTTTATTTTTAACAAAAGACCCCAGCACGATTATAGGATATATATCATTCTCGAGTCAAGTCTTACTTAGGTTTTGAGGGGTCAATACTGCTAGTTTAATGGGAAGCTATGCATTATAAATTTTTTAGCAAGTTGTTAGGGTCTACTCAAGGAGATAAAGTTTGAGTTGGTTCAGTGTAATTCATTGTATAAAATAAAATCAAATGCAAATCAATGAAGGGGGCTTGCTGGGTAGGCCTCCCCCCCATTTATTTACCAACATGTTTCTTTCTTATAGACCTGTCATTTTTTGTTTTTTTCTTGTATGATGTTTCTATTCACTCTATAATCCTTTTTATTCAATTAAGTTATTATAAGGGCTATTAAAAACACATTTGTGTGATTACACTACAATGTAGAAATAGAATTGATTGTGATTATGTTGCTATATCCCGTTGTACCTTAAAATTGATGCAATAGATGTTCAATGATGTAAACTCATGACTTGAGACAACATGAGGGTTTTGGCTCTTGAGAACAGAAGGCACCCGTGTGTGAGTGGTAATGCCATCTTTCATATGTGTTTGCATTACGGGTGGGATTGCTCAAATCCTAGTTGTAGCTTTTAGTTTCTCCATGTTAAACTGCTTTGCAACCTATTAGGGATGTTTTAGAAGCAAGATGAATACTTTGTGCTGAACTGATCTTGATGACCACAACAAAGAGCACAGTGTACAACTTCCTTCTTAAACCTGCTTTCATTTCAGACATACACACAAAGCTCTCTATCTCACAATCCTTGCATGAAGGACATGCTATATTAGTATATAGCATTCTGGATGCCTCATGGTGAAGGTAATGAACTCATCTCAGTCATCTAATGCATCTTGCAATATCACATGGCTTACTGTTGAAGACGAGCTGTATATAGTGTTTGGTCCTGCTCTATAACAAGATTCACCAAGTTGGACATTCAAATTAACCCAAATTTATCCAACTGCTATCATATTGACGGAGATCCCGAGGAGTTTGGGATAAAGTTCAGAGGTGAGAAAGATAGCAAATCAGCCGCAGCTCATATTATGATCTTTTGAGTTACCTTAACAAAGTCCGTTTTCTTCAGCAGTTGTTTCAGGCATGCGATACTTCATTCAACCATTTCATGGCTCTATTGAGTTGAAGTCCAAGGCCAAGAGCTTACATTATTAATAAAAGGGGTCAGCATAAATGCCATTGCCAACATTCTGCCAGTAAGTGCCTCAAACTTCATCAGCATAGAAGAAAGCAAGCAATGATGACCTGTCTCCTACTAATCCTCAGCTCTGCAGCATGGCTCTTCAACAGGTGACAAATGCACATGGTCCCATCATAGCCAAGGATGAGGAAGGTAACCCTGCTGATGCCCTTATGCATTTCAACAAAGTTTACCATAGCTAAGGGCTCCTAATGCCAGTGGCACTGTTTTGAACACTAACGCCAAGGGCTGCTGATGCCAGTGCTGCTGTTTCTTATGCTAATTTCTATGGCTAACCCCAGGGCTAATTTGTGTTCTGTTTCTCCTTGTTCTTTTTCTCATATTCAGACCACTGGATTTCGGCAATCACATCCCCAATATTTATAATGCTTCCTCCTTATTGTCCACTATGATTCCCAATTCCCCAACCTACCCATCTAGGGGTTCATCTATCTTTCAGTCAATTTCCAGGGGCCAATTTCCACAGCTAACATACATTTTAAATTGGTATACAGCTTGCCTAGTATAGAACTGCCGCCCAATTCATCATATGTTTGATAAAGAAGAGTTTTCCTTGTTCTATTAGAGACTTCAAAGACTGCGAGTTAGCATGAATTGTGAATAAAATATGCAAATGCAACTGACCCAAAACATTAATTTGATTGTGCTTGATTTGGTTGAGATTGGTGATTATAAGGCACATGACAAACCGCATTTTGAAGAGGGACATTTCAAAAATTTGAAACTGGAGTTTGCAGCTGAGGAAAAACTTTTTATAAGTGATCATATTCATAATCGTGCTTGCACTTTGATTGTGTTTAATTAGGTTGAGTTTGGTGATCACAAGGCACTTTGTAAACCACTTTTCAAGAATGAGCATTCTGAGAATTCAAAACTGGAGTTTACATCCAAGAACAAATTTGCCAAAAGTGACCTTATTACTTATAGCACCTGCATTTTGATTGTGTTTGATCAAGTTGAGATTGGTGGGTTTTAAGGCACATGGTAAACCACTTGTTGAGAAGGGGCATTCTGAGAATTCAAAACTGCAGCATAGGACAATCCTACCGTAAGTGACTATATTTTTGAAGCTGCTTGCACATTAAAGGGATGCTTTCACAAATTATTGACTGCATCCAAATATTACCAATAAGTGGAAGTACCAGTTCATCAGAAAGCTTTCTTTCAATCATCATTTTCTGCTGGGGTAAGATATCCTGGCAAAGTGTTTCTATTAAATGTTAAAAAACCTTGGTTGATATTCACATATTATTCTGAAATGGTACTTGGATTCTGGAGATAAATCATACTGATTATAAACTCACATTGATCAAAATTGTGGATGGGAGGGAGGCAATTAGCAAGTTTTTCCTCCTTGTAAATTATGTTCTGAATATGGTGGTTGTCAGGTTTCTTTTATTCATGAAAAACTATGGTGGATGTCGACTGCCAAATGGCTTGTGACAAGCTAAAGGCAAGGTGGATTTTAGGATAGATGAAGCTGTTTTTATGTTTACTTGATGCTAAGATTTTTAGGAGGTTGCTTCTTTTTCAGTCTTTTTTTTTCTTTCAAAATTTAAAATAGCCTTAACAGTTCTGGTTGATTTCACTATGATTAATTAAGTTTTTTTTCACTTATGTTACTGTAGAAAAACCCTATGATATCAGAGTCTGTGCTTCAGGCAGATTGTTGTCTGCTGCTGCTATTGCAATTACTGCGTTTCTAATAAGCTGATTATTCTTACAGAAAAAGAACTTGATGATGAAATAAAACATTTATTGGATATACACAGGTACCATCTGCAAGAAATGTGTACTCATCATGTACAGAACTAAGAACTCCACAATATATGAATAGTAACAACTTCATTATTTGTGACTGCAATACTTGGTTCCAATATGTTGAGAACTGATTTACAGATTATACAAGACTAATGAATGGAGAACCCCAAATATATAAGTTCAACATGCACATATAGGAAATGGGATGGTAGGTGTGATTAACTGCAATGATCGATATTTACACAGCCTTACCAATCCTTCAGAAATCCAAAATTTAACTTAACGATCACGGTTTACAAGTACATTAAATATTGGTAGTCATTTCTTTATTAAACATTTATTCTATAGTTAATAGTTATTATCACTGCACTGAAGTACATGTTAGTAAAATTATTGTCTACAGTTGGCCTTTCATGTCTTAGTAGATGCTTGTTCATTTTGAATGTGAAAGCAATTTGATTGAAAATTTGATTGTTTAGATGACATATTTATAAAAAAATCATCATCAACAGGAATTGGATATTTTGCAGTTGATTGCAAATCTTATTACAAATCCAGAATTGGGATTTAAGTTCAAAAGTAGTTTAGATTATGGGGTGCTAGGATTTAAGAAAGATAAATTATCCTTGTTAGCGCTGATATACTTCATTTTGATACATCAGTGGTAATTCAGAAACTTATCTACTGTATTCTCAACATTCTAATGATTCCATTATGTGGTTCCAGGGATGGAGTGACTATCAAAAATGTTGAAGGAACATGTGGAGAAGTGCTGGTGAATTTAAGCGAGGATGCATTTAACACTAGAAAGCTTGCTAAGGAATATACAGAAGATGGTAATGTATGTAAAGATTTCAATCTGGAGTGCACAGAAAAATTGGAATCTCCAAAAGTGACAAAAACCAAAGAAAGTTTCCCCATGTCATCTGCTGAAAAATACATGTTGGCATTCCCAGAAAAAGTAAGTGTGCTAATCATTATGCATTGTTTTTCATAATTTCCTTTGAATTTTTTTCAAAATAATCTAACACCTTTTCTCCATTGTTGAGGTCATTTTTTCAGGGTTGTGTTCCTCAATATAGAGATAGTACATACTGAGCATGGTGCAAGCTAGCATAAGTAAACCTTTCAAATAATATGACAAGTTTGGGATTTCTAGGTTCTTTTGAGAATATGATTTTAAAGATATGCAATTATATATTTAATATAAAATATGAGTTATGATGCATACATAATATCTAAGATAAATACAAATTTTCATGTCTAATTAGAAAGTCTACTAAATTTCATAAATCATATTTGAAATCTGGTGTTTAGTGTATTAAAAGTGCTTAAACCTTGTAAGGGTTTGAGAGGTTACTAAGGCAAGGTGGGTAAATTGTTGATGCAAGGACATGACAATAAGACTGTTCTTAGACATGCCGTGAACATTTGAATAAAATAGAACACTTGAGACATACAAATAATGTTGTATGAGGGTCTGTAAAGCTTGGAATCAATTGTTTTTAGAAATATCATCTAAATTGCTTTTCATTCTGCAGTTTTTGGAATCTTCCCTTCTTTTCTTTTGAGAGTCGAGAATAGGGTAATGCCAGCATGCACAGGTCAAGATATATAGAACCTAAATCTATTTGTTTTTGGTGTAGCAGCGAAATTCTTTCTCAAGATTAACTTGGCAAACCAAAAGATAGATATTTTCTCAATTTATTGGGAAAAAAAAGAGAGAAAACCAGGACAGGGATTAGGGAAAAACAGATTTTTTTTTGCCAGAGATTGAAAAAACCTGGAAACTTTAATTTTTTTTTCTCCCCTGCAAAATAAGAAAAGCCAAAATATTATGGAAAACCTCAATTTTATCAGTCAAAATCTTGTTTGACTGATTTTTTCAAATTATCTTGATTTTTTCTTTGAAAAACTTAGTCTGGGGGGCAAGAAAAGATAAATTGCAATCTATAGCAATTTTTAAAAGATTGTTACTTATATGGTTTTTTTACATCTAAACAATGCATTATTATTAGGCACAGTTTGGCAAGAGGTTATATTACATCTTATATAATTATTAATCATAGGTTGAGAAGTTTGACAAGAGTGAAATGCTACAAAGTTAGTGTTGTCACAGCTGTTCTCTTTTCAGATGGTATCCATTAGTTTGTCTTTATCTTGGGTTATTTTCGCAGTCTGGGGTGCTCAGTATTGGTTTCATCTAGCTTCTTTGTTCTATTTGTTTCTTAAGGAGAACAATACATTTCTGAACTGGATAATTCTTCTATACAACTTTGTTAGCTTGGCTGTGTTTTCTCAAGTGAATAATAAGCTATCTTTAATTAGCAAATTTGAAATAAATTGAAGAAAAAATGATCCCTCTAGAACAATCTACTATTGGGTGTCTTGTGTACATGGGAATTTTCATACCTGTTTTAAATATTTTTCTGTCTGGAGGAATGCACTAGTAGTTAACACAGGTGTTTATGTTCACTGTAAATGGATGAAAATGCTGATTGTTCCATTACATATGCATTTACCTTTATTGTTCTACATTTACTTTTTGGTAATAGCTTTGTAGGTAGCACATCATATGACTGGAGTAAAGGTCTTTTGTGATCATGTATTTGTGTTACATGCAAGACAATGGCTTATTGATGCTTTTTGGTTTTTGATCATTATGCCAATTTTAGTAACTTGGTCTTTAATATTAGTAAATATCAGTGCTTCTGTTTAGGAAGCTTGTGACGAGCAATATAACTAACAATTTTGCATGTTATTTTTTTGAAGGTTAGCTTCAGTTTGCCAAAGCTGAGCATGAATTATGTTTCCAGTGAGGGGCTAAGAGTTCAGAATAATATAATGGGTATTCAGCTACGAAGTACCAGATCAAAGATTCCTGAGGAGATGGGAGACAGTGTTTCACATTTAGACATTCAAATAGACTGCAGTGAAATGCATGTTAGCTTCTGCATTGCTCTCTTATCCTGTTTGATGAGAATGTGTAATGAGATAAATTCGTCGATAATATTTTTTGTTATAATACATTAGATTGTTGTTTGTGTTGTTAATGCATTTGAGTTTTTTAACTGTGAGAATATTGTTTCTTTATTATTTTCTCTAGTAAATTAATGCTGAATCTTTTAGGGTGCTTCTTTGCAGTGTCTAAAAGAGGGGAGTACATCCATTTTGGAGATATTGAAGGTTGTGGTATCAACATCCTTAGACGTTCCAAGGCAGGTAAATTTCTTTTTCATTTCAAACTATTTGCATGTGAAGAAATAGGGTGACAATTCTATAATTCCCAGGTATCACGAACTCTAAACATTTTGCTATATATATTTGGTGAGTTTTATTTCTTTGTAGAACTAAGTTAAATATTCACCTGGATGTCAAAACACTATTTTTCGCAATTGTTTTTTCCCTTGCACTTGGGGTTGTTGGAATAATAGTGTATGGCTTTCAGTTCTATGGCAAGCAACATACTATGTTAAGTGCAGTGAATCCATGAAGTTTATGGACCAGGTGTTGTGTGTAAGTTGGTGCAAGTTTATTTTATTCAGGGTATAAAAGTGGCTATTTTGTGCATACATTACTAATACTGTATATTGTAACTGCACCTTTAGTATTACTTCATAAGTTTTTTTTCAGTTTTTCTAACTCAGGGAAGAAATGAAGTTTGCATGCCAATTTAAAATAATTACCTTTTGAGCTCAGGTGATCTGTCAATTAAAAAAAACATACACAATATATGGAATGATTTTTAGGAACTCCTTATAAAATCTCTACTACTAGCATCCTACTACTAAAGGCGACAATTGAGATGCACAAAAAACTATTGTTCAAACTGCTAAAAACAAATTATAACTGAGAGCTCAGAGCATTATGTGACTGCATATTTATAGCATTGAGTGCCCAGAACCAAAAAGTGGTCACCAAAGCATCAACTGTGAAGCACAGTGATAACACAGAAAAAGGGAAGCACAAAGGATATTGTTAGAATCTACAACTTAAATCTTTTCTGTCTAGCCGAGGCAGTTATCAGAGGACAATATACTGTTCAATTTTCACTTTGTAACTCAACTTAATACCTTTTGTTCAATGGTCAACAACTTCAACAGACACTGTCTTCTTAACACCTTCTGTTCAACGGTTGACAACTTCAAAAGCTAGTGTTCCTTAGCTTTCAATCTCAGCTTTCAGGGCATCTTATTTATATTGACAATGGCATTGGGTTAGGTGTTTGTTAATATCAATTATCAAAGTGTTGAGTGCCGTTCTACATGTTTTCTAGTCATGTTAGATATAACAAAAAAATGCTTAAAATGCTACTGGTTAGTAAAAGTAGAACTGCAACCACATTTTACAATTTGTGGTTTATGCATTCTACCTGGCATCAGTCTCCAAATAATATCGAGTAGATGTGAAGTAGCATCAGGGCAACTCATCAGTGAAAATCTAATTTTTTAGTGATAATATATAGTGGTACTGGCAAAAGAACTGTGAGAAGTTGCAAAAGATTTTGAATGTGCAAAGCACCACACAACATGGGAATCCCAATAGCAGAAGCCATATTAAACCGGAGAGCATGCAGAATTGCAGATTATTCCATGAAAGATACAAGTAGCACTTGCTACTTTAGGACGTGCGAGGGATGTGTCAATAGGAAATTCAAGGGAATGTCAAGAAAATTAGAATGTCATGTCCCCGAAATTGTAACACCAAGATATAAAACATTGAAATAAATAAAATAAATAACAAAATACATATTAAAAATATAAAACGAGAAATATTAGTAATTTAATATTATTATAATTATAATTATCAAATATAAATACTAACAATAAATATTATTATCATAATATATAAATATCAAAATATATATAAAAACAATATAAAATAAATACATATCATACTTAAATATGATAATACATATGAACAGCAATTATATTGTGATTATATAGAGATGTGATAAATGAGTATAAAGATAGTGATTATCATCTATTTGAAATGCAACGATTTTTTTTCAGAATATAATAAGCAGTGATTATAAGAATAAAAAGTGCAGCAATTATATTTGATTAAGAAGAGGATAGCGCTTCATAAGAAAATCAAAGTTCAAGTTTATTGTGCATCGATAAAGGGCAGGCTTTTGAAGTATTAATGATGGTTGATCCTCATTAAGGTAGCGCTCCCATAAGAAAACAAAATTGTCCCATTTAGTAATTATAATGAAGGGTTGCAAATAAAGTGGAGTCGCCTCTCTTGTTAAAGTGGCAACTAATAAATAAAAGCAGCGATTAGTTTAAGGGAGGCATTGATAATAAAGAGACAGGTTTATTTAAAAAGGTTATCTCTTTTCAAAGAGATACAACTCTTTGTAGAGACATGGAGATATAAAAGGTTAATAATAGAAGGGAATAAGGTATCATCACAACAAGATGATAGGAAGAGTTAAGAAGAATATCTTATGCAGATTTGTATGAAAAGATTGTAAGATACAGATTTGTACGTGAAAGGGTGTGGGTAAGATAAAGAAACATATCACATGTACAACAGCATATGAGGAGCAGAACTCGAGAGTTTATTTGCAGATATTTATGAAGAAATTGTGTGAAGATTAAATGAGAACTTAAAGACAAACTTTATAGCAGATTTGAGATCAGATTTATTGCAGGTTTATAAGAGGATTAAGAGCAGATTGGTGAATAAGAATATATGAAGTTTGAGAAGAAGAATAGAATGCAGATTTGGTGAAGGAGATAAATCATTTCATTATAATATCCGTAATCCGTTGAAGAAGCAACTTAGAGGGTGGTACTTTGCTTTGAAAGTAGTTTTTAGTAGGATTGGGAATTTAGCAATAAATTATTGACTCTGGATCTATTGATTATCTTAATCAAGAAAGCTAAAAACAAAACCTCGAGATAAACTTGAAAGGGCACATTACATAGAAGGAATTGAAGGAACGTTAAGAAGATAAGGAGGAATTGAAGCAATAGGATGAATCAGGGTGACGAATACTTAGAATACCTAATTTAACAAAAGATTTGTTTAGTCATATATTCAATAAATATCAGTACGGTGATTTATAAATAGCTGAATCAGGGTGATGAATACTTAGAATACCTAATTTAACAAAAGATTTATTTAGTCATATACGCAATAAATATCAGCAGTGTGATTTATAAATAGCTGAATCAGGGTGATGAGTACTTAGAAATTTAGAATACCTAATTTAACAAAAGGTTTATTTAGTCATATACTCAATAAATATCAGCAGTGTGATTTTTTATAAATAGATCAATTGAACAAACAATGCCAATGCATATTCCTGCCTATTCCCCCAATCTCTTCATTCTGTGCACAGGAGCAGGATTCCCCAAGAAGCCAGGGTTGCATGCCCCATTGATTGGGAGTGCCTTATATAGGTAGGGGCTATTCTTGAGTGAGCTCGCTATCAGGAATAAAATGTATTCTAATGAAAATTATATATTCTACAAGTTTAAACAGAACATTGCGGATACTGGTGAATATGGAATAAAAAACTTGCTTACAGCTATAAATATGATAGGCTAACAAAAGAATTTTTAAACTTAGAGTTATTTTAAAAGGTAATTGTGCTGTATATCCAAATTATATGTATATCTATCAGATTTATAATGAACTGATTTTGGATATAATGAAGCATTGATGCAAATCAGATGTGACTACATAAAATCTAATTTGACAGCTTTCTAATTTAAATTTTATATTTCAAAAGTTTATCTCTTAATTTTTTAGAACTATATATTTTCAACATTAGCTGTTAGGTTTTAAAAATTTATTATTTGGGAGCATAAACACAGAAATCACAAGAATACTATTTTGGAGTGAAATTGACAATGGTAAAAAAATAACAAAGCAAATACAAATCAATAATTATATCAGCACACATCAATGATATAACAGCATTTCCATCTGTATGGTTCATTGTAGGGTAATAACCATTTAGAAGCTTCAATGGATTTTGAAGGAGTTCTGAGCCTACTATTTGTTGTTTTAGGTTCTTAGGTTTGATTTATCTTCTCCTTGTAGAGGAAATTCATAGACGTCACTGCCTTTGCCAGTGAGAGTACTGCCATGTGCTGTTGTGGAAATGACGCTGGCTACAGAGACTCCATTGATGTAAGCCATGGCAGGCAGATCAAGGCCATGCTTTGCACCTTTGTCAGTTGCCTCTCTCATGGGCATTCCTGCTTGCCTAGTGATTGTCATTGCCGCCTCATTCACTGCAATTACAGAGGCATAGTTTTGCTAGGCTGTGAGCATACCTGCTCACCACTCTAATCTTTTGCTTGTGTTTCACAACATAGGAAACGATATAAAATAATTTTGCTTCCAATCAGGTAAAGAATTATCCCCACAAAGTTTGTTAATACTGGGGCATGATTACTCCTTGCAATAGAAGTTCAGAAAATCAAAAAGACAATGAACATAAAGAATTTATTTAATAGCCTAAAGATGCTTTATATTAGGGTATAATTCAAAGGATACTTGTTGATGGGTGTTTTATGACCGCACCAACACAGAATAAAGTTTCCTACGGTCACTCTATCCTCTCTTGATCAAAATATTCTGCATGCTAAGATTGCGAAAGATCATGCATTCAACTCCAAGGTTCCTTCATGCAGTGGACGTAGACTCAGCTGGCTCGATGTGATTTGTTGGTATTTCAAGGGGACTTACGCAATTGTTCACTCGGAAAGGACTTTCAAGACTTGGAAGATATACCAATGAAGCTCGAGTTGCCTAAACTAACCAGAAATGCTGAAATTAAATGGATGCAGGGATTAGAAATGCTATGGTCTACTCTAAGCGCAGGATATGGAGATCAACTCTTGCAAACTTAAACCAAGCTCTGCTTTGCCTCACCTTGGACAACTTCCACAGAACTGGTGCAATCTTCAAAGGAGTAATTTGAGGTATTTAGATCATAGCTTAACATGAAGATACCATCACAACGACGCATACCAACATATAAGTTATAATCGAAGTTAAGTACATAATATTCCAGTTGACCACGCAAGGTGAACCCACCATCAGTGAGCTATTAGTGGTATGGACTAATGAAGCTTGCTCAATTTGACCACCACATTCCACAACTATCTATATGCATGAATTAATACCTACTTTACTCTAAGCTCTACTTTAAGATTCTACTCGAATTGGAAGGACGAAGAAATTTTGCTAGCTACCCACAATAAAAGATGAAACCACAAGCAATGATAACTCTTTTTATTATAGGAGTGTTCACAACAATCTCTTACAAAACATTCAATTTGAAAACTTTCCTTCCTCTTCAATCTAAGCTATGCTATGCTATCAATCTATGCTATCTGTCTCTCTCTATTCCTATCTTCTAATAATCCTCATTATTATGTACAAATGAAGGGGAATGCCCCTTTTATAGATGGCCAAATCCAATGGACGGCCCAGATTGAATTACAATGAGGGGCTCAGATTGAGCCACATATGCCCTGATCAAGATTCTTCCCTAAAAACCGCCACAAAGAGGAGTGGGGTAATAAATGAGCAAAAGATCCTCCACTCTCTCTCGAAACCATGATGAGCAATTAATGTCCACCATCATCCTCTAAAAGGTCATCATCCAATAAGGCGTTTCCATTCTCTTTTTGTTTGATTGCGAACTCGACGAATCGGGCTAACACCGCCTCAACCTCCTGAACTGAAATAGGTGGAATATGGTTGAGCTGAAATTCAAGCACCGTGATTGTCTGCCCGTGCCGAGTACAAGATTTTCTCCAAGCAACTAAGGCATCCTGGGTGTTCTGAATAATGTTGGAGAAAGCTGAAATATTTTCAAAATCATCCCGAACAAATGATCTCACACCTGAGAAGAAGGGGTCCAACTTGCTCCTCAAGCTCTCTGTAGTTATCTCCTCTGGAGTTAGTCTCCTAGCAAATATAGCCTCAAGCGTGTTCAAGACTCTATCCAAAATATTTCCCATAGCTTTCCTGACTCTAGCTGAACCACCTGTGCTGCATCGAAGAAACCTCGGCCCGTGACCACTGAAGAATACCAATTGGTGAAGTCATATCTGTCACCCTTCTGTATCACGCCTCCCTCCACCAGAATCTGCAAGGGCACTTGCATCAAAGCCTCCAGACGAAGAATAGTCTTAGTGTAATAGATATGGGTCTCGCTCTAGGCCTGATCAACGGTGTCCATGCGTGCCAAAATGTCAGAGGCCTGTCGATAAGAATGAGTGAGATCCATCATGAACTTCTCTGTCTCAGTGCGAACATTGCCAACCCACTTATCGGCCTCTTGAGCCATCTTCCTCAAGTCCTCCAAGCCACTAACTGATTCTCTCAGGAGTTCTACTGGAAAGTCAACTGTCAGATTCTCCTGTCCACACGGACGGGCTAAGTGCTGCACGTAACCAACCGATGTCCTATGCTCCTTCTTCAATCGTTTGTAGTTTCCTTCGGTTTGGAGCAACCTGTCCTTGAGCGCGTGATAGGAGCTATCACACTCCTCAATTATCTGAGCCCTTGTAGGGTGGCCTAACTCTAAAGTGGTGACCATATAATTTTTCGGAACAACATCATCTCGATCACACTCAATCTTTGGAACGACCACATGCAGTGTGCGAGAACCATCCTCATCCGTATAAATCTTTGAGAATTTTCTGGCCTTCTTCTCTAGTGGTGCATTGATTCTACTGAGGAATTCTTCCATCTCAATCGCTGGGTCAGTCTCCACAATAGGATCTCTTCTGAAATCCTTGATTATTGTTTCTATACCCATGATTATTTTCCCGGCTGTATCCTTGATGGGTATCTTGATGACTAGGAGGATTATTTTGATATCCTCAGTTAGCACCTTGATGTTTTTGGTAACTATGTTGCATGGCCTGAATTTGATTGTTTTGATTTCTGAGGTAAGTCTAAGTGCAACTGCGGGCAAGCCTCATGAATCCAGGTGCAATTGCAGGAAAGCCTCATGAATCTTGAACTCCTCACTACCACACCCAATTGGCTCCTTATAGGATATTCCCCTATATTTTGTCATTTGAGCCAACATATAAATCATAGTTTGCAAACTCGGACTCGACGCGGACTCGGCAGCCCAAAAATATGACTCGGACTCGGGACTCGGGACGGACTCGAGAAAAGACTCGGCAAAAAAAAAAAACCGTAGTTTTACAAAAAAAAAAGAACAAATTAATGCATTTAGAGAACATAAAAGCTTAATTTGATTATCAAACACTCAAAATTCAAAGATTACACATGGCATATGATCATCAAACACTCAATAATTGAAATTTAATCATTCATAGTCATCAAATACTCATAGTTTCAATGTATAACAGCATTATAAGTTTATAAATGTTTACATATAATCATGTCAAAAAGAGGAAAACATTAACAACCACAAGTAATCAACATCTTCCTCTTTCCCCTCCCAATGGTACTCAATTTTGGAGGCCTAGAACTAGAAGGTGCCTGTGTTGTAGTATCCAAATGAGGACTAGGAGATCAAGTAGGGGAAAAATGATATTCAAATATGTCTTCGTTGTCCTCCATGCCCATGGCATCCAATCTTGCTGCTTCTTCTTCTTCTTCTGCTGCTCTCTCTAATTTAGCAAGATCCTCATCAGTCCATTCACCATATGGATCAATGTCATCCAAGTCGATGGACTCGTGTGAAACACCCTCCACCTTTCTAGTTCGAAGGCAAAGGTTGTATCGAACAAAAACTAAATCATTTAGGCGCTGCTGAGTCAACCTGTTTCTTTTCTTTGTGTGAATATTTTCAAATAAACTCCAATTGCGTTCACACCTAGAAGCACTGCATGGCTGCGACAAGACACGTATGGCTAGCTTTTGAAGATTTGGTGTGCTAGCACCATAGTTCTCCCACCATAGATCTACAAAAACATGTTTAAAAAATAGAAGTATTAAGAAATAAGAATAAAGTAAAAAATTAATATGTAAGAATTAAGTTTCTAATTTCAATTTTTACCTGGTTGTTGTTTTCCTCTCCTTTCAATTGCTTGTTGGGAGGAAAAGAGTCTCCCCTCTGCACCCTTGTAGACCTTGAATAGATAAAAGAAAAAGTAAATCAAATATAGAAAATTCATAGATAGTCAAGGCTCAACATTGCAAATTCATAAATAAGATGTAACAAATCTCACCTCCAACTCATCAAGCACCTTATCTCTTAGCTCACTATTAGGCACCATCCTATCAATGCAAGTGACAACACCTTCCATGACCTCCTCATCCGCCTTAAATGAGTCCGAGAAGTAGAACTTCGGATTCAAGAAGTAGGCAAAGGCATGAATCGGCTGGTGGAGTTGGTTTGTCCATCTCCGATCAATGATGCGCCATATGATTTCATATTTCTTTTTGTTGCCGCCATAGTAATGTGATATGGCCTCTTTGGCCCTATCCATGGCCTCATAGATGAAACCCATTGGCATGCCATCTCCATCCACCATACGAAGAACCCTCACCAAAGGCTCTGTCACCTAAAAAAATGAAAACAAATGTTAAATTATAACAAAATTAACCCCTCAAAAAATAAAAAACAGCAAATAGATTATCATGTATAATTTTTTTTGTGTGATTGCTACTTACCCCCATCAACTCCTCTCCATTTTTGATGAATGTCTCATCAAAAACTATGGTAACAATCCTCTCCCCTTCAGCTCTATTGGAAAATGAGGACTCCTTCCAAGCATCGGACACAAACATTTGCTTGAGATGACCAATGGCACCAAGAATGCTTTGGAATGTGAGGAGGTGGCTAGCAAATCGTGTCACTCTAGGTCACACAAGGTCCTTGCCATTTGTGAATTTCCTCATCAAAGAAAGCACCCAAGTATGGTTGTAGATAAATTTTGTAACACTTTTTGCATCTTCAACCACTCTTTTGACCCATGAGATCTTCCCAATGTCCTCTAGTAATAGGTCCAAGCAATGTGCAGCACATGGAGACCATGCAATTGTGGGATACCTCTCCATAAGTAGCCTACCTGCAACTACATATGTAGCTGCGTTGTCCGTGATAATTTGGACAACATTATCAACTCCAACCTCCTGGACCACCCCATCCAATAGACTGCATAAAGTCTCAGCATTTTTAACTTCATGGGAGGCATCTATTGATTTTAGGAACACCAATCCACCATTTGAGGCCACTAAAAAGTTTAGGAGAGTTTTATTCCGTCCATCTGTCCACCCATCAGATAAAATGCTGCAACCTTTTCTTCGCCAAAATTTCTTTTGCTGATCAACTACAAGCCGTGTATTCTTTACAGATTCCTCTAGCAATGGCCCACTCAAATCTCTAGCTGATGGGGTCTTAAACCCCTTTCCTGCAACTGTAAGGGCGTTCACTAAACCTTCCCAATATGGGCTGTTTGCAACATTGAAAGGTAGATTATTGTAGTACCAAAAGTTTGCAGCAGCCATCCTAGCTTCATGATGCTTTTCCTTATTCCAATCGGTACCTTCAAGTGAAGGTTGTGCTCCTGGAACATTACGTGAAATAAAATAATTTGGTCTTGATGAAGGACCGTGGCCAGCACTAGTAGTAGAATAGGAACCCTCAGGACTCTCACCAAAAGATGAATGTGGAGCACGGACGCTTGGACTTGCAGCAGTAGCACCATGGGGCATAGTTGGTGTAGAAGGGGATCCACTCATCACTGATGCTAGGGCATTCTTTGTTTTCTGTCTTTCATCTTTTTTTAGCTCATAGTCAGCAAGAAGGGCCTTTATCTCTCTAATAATCTCAGGAGTAGTTTTAGGGCATCCCTCCACATTTTGCCCAGGTATCCTTGCAAGGTGGTATTTTAACCTATTTATTCCTCCTGTCATCCATTTCTGACATTCAGTACATGTCACTTCACCTTTTTTGGTTCGTGGTATTCCATACTTCCATGCAGGGTCTTTTTTCATTCCCTTTGGATTTGAAGATGACATTGCTGTTTCAAGTTCAACATGGAAAAAAAAAATCAGCAAAAAAATGTGAGTCTTGGGTCGGGAGTCCCGAGTCCCGACCCAGGACTCTCCTGGACTCGACTTCCGAGTCTATGGTGAGTCGACTCGGCTCAGCCACAGACTCTCGAGTCCGTCGAGTCTGCAACGAGTCTCGAAGAGTCTGCAAACTATGATATAAATCACATATGAACTCATATAAAAGGTTTTTGTTATTCTCAAATTTCTAAACAGTTCGTGTATATTATCACTTATCATCCTTGCCCAGTTTACATGATCTTTGCCTTCTAGCACGATGTTGATGAAATAGAACATCCAAGGCTCGAAGATATAGGATTGGGGACTTCCATTCACCCCGCCGAGCATCATAATCAAGTCACAATATTCTTGCTTTACATCATTTAAAATTATCTACTTGGGCAACTTGGTGCGAGTAGGCCTGGGCTTCTCCATTTAGACTGAATTTATCAATCCTCCACACCTCTCAAAAGAAGAAGCATACATCTTTTCAGCCCTTTCTCTTGTTTTGTAAATCATCCCTTTAGAGGCAAGAATTCCAAACGCCTCCCAAATGGCTTCAGGCGTGAGATTGGCAAACAATTTGCCATCAGGTGAAACAATTGTTCTCTGCCCTGGTCTGTAGCAATTGGCACACTCCATAATCAACTCTGGACATCGAATGGCTGGCTGAAAATCAACAGCTGCATAAAGACCACTCTTCACAATGTTGTGCGCTGTGACTGACGAAGGGTAGTCACCTATCCCATGCATTTGACTTGTGAGTGCTCTCAAATTGAACGAGCCAAGATTTGTGTCACTCAGCTCTCCCAACTTCGAAGTAAATTTTGACTCCGAAAGAAATGGCTTGCTCAACTTCTTGATTACTGCCTGTCTGGATACACTGGCTTTGCTGGACTCAGCATTTGCAGCCTTGTTTGCTCTTGCAGTCGTTCCTCTATTCACTTCAGCCATCTTGCAGAAATAAAAGACGTTCATTAGAAACTTAACTTAGAAAATTTATTAACCTCGTGATGCCCAAAACATGGAGCGAACTTTGAAAATGAAGAACTCTAGCACTAAAATAAACAAATGAAGAACTCCAGCACTAAAAGAAACATCAACACTTCTCAGCAATATCAATATCTCTTCCGACACCTAGAAACTTTCTTGCTCTTTCAACAACTTCTTCCAACTTCGATTTTCTTCACCCACAGAGTTTCAAATTCGCACTTGCAGCTGGTGAGGAGAAATGAACATCTTTATAGCCCTTATAATTTAGTCTGAGAATATTTCGACTTCTAGAAGGAGGCTTATTTTAGTAGACTCGTTTAATTTCTTCTCCACTACTCTGCAAAAATTCGAAATTTTCCCTCCTTTGGCAATTTGCAACAATTGTTATTATATTTTTGAAAATTTCACCCCATTATTATTTCAAAAAAAATTCATCTTTTAGGCATAGGCGTACTTCACCATGTAAGCAAAAATCACACCTTAGAAAATATTAAATCATGTGCCTTGAAATATTTATCTCAAAAGACCTAGGTGCATTTTATTTTATCCCTCTGTTTTAAAAAATATTTCATATCCTTTGGAAAATTTTATCAATTGTAAGCCAGGCGTCCATTTTAAAGTCACAAGCCAAGGCGCAATATTTTCAAAATTTATTTCCCCCTTAGAAAATATTCAAGACCCCCTTAGAAAATATTCTTCAACTCTATTATTCATGGGCACACATGAAGGGGTTTATTTAATTTATCACCCTTGAAAATATTTTGCACTAATGTTTATTTTAACCTTTCCCATCTTGGGCGCATTTGAAGAGGTTTGCTTCACATTCCTCATTGCCTTAGAAAATTCGTTGCAAACAACTTCTTCTTGAGGGCGCATTTACTAAGTGATGCTTCCGTTTTGAGGGCGCACTTGAGGGGTCCTACTTCCTCTCTTCTCAACTTGGGCGCATTTTGATGGGTATGCTTTTATTTTCAACGCCTTGGAATATTTTCAACTCATCTTCTCCATGATGGGCGCATATGGGGGGGTCTCCTTCCATTCTTAGAAAATTCCTTGCACCTCTTCTCAACTTGGGCACATTTAGGGGAGTATACTTCCACTTTTGACTTAGAAACTTTTTCTCACCTTGAGCTACCTTGAGGGTGCATTTGAGGGTGCGAGTTGCCATTTTTTTCATGCCTTAGCAAAAATTTCAAATCATCCTTGCACCTTGGGCCAGTTTACCCCTTGAACTTTCATTTTACAAGCCTTAGGCGTTTTCTTGACATCCTTCTCTTCATTTTGCCTTGGGCGCACATGAGGGGTCAAGCTCACATTTTCATGGCTTGGAAAATTCTCATGTATCTCACTTGCTTGGGGTGCATTTGAGGGGGTATACTTCCATTTTCAATACCTTAGAGAATTTTTGATCAACTCATTCCTCATGGGCGCATTTAGGAGGTTGTAGTTTCACTTTTGCCTTAGAAACTTTTCTATCCCACACATTCTCTTCCTTGGGCACATTTCACCCTTCTAGCTTTAAATTGAAGGCGCATTTGGAAGGGGGTCTTTCCATTTTCGTGACTTAGAAAAATCTCAAATCTCCTTGTTCATCATGGGCGCATTTCCACTCCAGAGCTCTAAAAGCTCATGCCTTAGACAAGTTTGTGCTTTCTTGTCTCCCACCTTGGCGTACCTGAACACTTAGCTTATTTTCAACCTGCTCACCCTCACTTTCTATTTTTAGTAACTTCTTGATTCTCGAACTTCTAGAACTCCTCTTGACTTGAAATTTTTTCAAAGTGATCCTCATGACCTATCTGACCTGTTCACACTTGCCTTTCATGCTCACCTGCTATTTTTAGCTTTGTTCTGGAAGTGACTTACTGTAAATAGTAAGTATGCAGATTACGCTCAAATTTTACCAGTGAACTCCTTGAAAGATGCTGATCACAGTGGGATACATCAGTTTTTTCATTTTTCTCGAGTTTTACCCCCCATTTTAGGCACCAAAGTTGGAAACCCTAATTTCACTTGCGTGTGCCTCAATTGACCTTTGCTCAACTTCGTTTCTGTTATGAATTGCTCTGCTCCTGAAATTGAAGATCTAGGACTGCTGGGGTGAACTTGCTAAAAATAGTAAGTGCCTGAAAAAGTGATCAATTGATTGCCGGATGTGGTTGCATGTCATATTGCTCGAGAATCTCAGAAAACCCAAAAAAATCCAAAAAACTTGTCTACATGCGAGTACCTGCTAAAAATAGTAAGTCATCATTTTGACTTGCATGTTATATCATTGCAAAGCTCTTGAAAACCCAGAAAGACTATTCGACATGCATTGAAAAATCAAACATGCAAACCCTAAAAGTAAAAACTGCTCTTGAAGCCAGAACTGCTAAAAATAGAAAGCTGTCAGAATTTGCTCAAATTTTGCATGAAAGCACTTTGAAGTGTTCTAAACATGGTGAAGCAGTCAGAATTCCAAAATCTTGAGGAAAAGATCCCAAATTAAGTACTTACTAAAAATAGTAAGTTGTCAGTATTCAGTGAAATTTTAATGGGAACCTGCCTGAAGCCTCCTGAATGCAGAGCCAAGCTCATATTTCAATTTGCTCAATCAATTTAACCTCAAACCAGCTTGAAGAATGAAAACCCTAATTTCACAGACTTAGCCAAAATTTCAACTAAGGTCCAAAGATAGGTGCACCCCTGGAAAGACCGTGAGGAATAGAGAGAGATAGCTGCGAAACCAAAGCCAAAAGACCAGAATGGAGCAAAAATTAGGGGGTAACCATTTTGAATGGGGTGATGTGTGAAAAGGTCACAACAATACTCTTCATTTTCTACATTTCAAATGGAAACCTCATCGACAAAGGTCCAAATTTAACTTGCTTAGGTTACAAACTTACAAGCATACACTTAGTTGATCATGTGGAGGGAGAAGAGATGTGTAGACAACAAAATTAGTTGGGGAGCTAGATAATGATTTAACATCAACGACCCATATACTATTGTCAAGATGTAATATTGCTAGGGCCCTATCCTAGTAAAACTTCTCACTTTGATCAATAAATTCATTGCCACCATAGTATCTTTTCCAAAGCCAGATTGCTAAACTCCTCCACTAGTGCATTCGCCTACCAAGACTCATTCGACTCAATCACAACACAAAACTGTCATCTTAAGTGCACAGAGAGCATCAATATCAGTTGCTGATGGAAAGATCAAAATAGGTGAAGAGGAAGCATTCTGCATGCAATCGTAGAAGCTTGCTACATTGTATGTTCTCACCATGGTTTGTTATTATTCCATGATTGGAAAAATTATTGTTTGGATGTACTTCAATATCCATCAAAAGCTGGAACCAAATAGATCAAATGAATAACTTGCTATAACTAGCAAAATCAAGATCAACTGATCTTTGGAGCTTCAAAAAGAATTTTTGTAGTTTAACAATCCTACTCTCTGAAATAAATTAGCCAAATAACCATCCTAATCTAACTGGAGATACCAAGATCAAATGAATTGGACAGGCAAAAAGAGTTTATGCAAATATTAACCCAACAAATTATGATACATATTGTAAAACCTCAAATTATTATGGTTTTGTGGCTTCAAACATAATCACAAAGGTTTGGGTATTTCAAGTACTAAATCATTAGGGTTTTTCTGCTTGAGCATAAAACTGTCAATTTATTTGACCATTTTCAGCCAAAATGGACTCCTTACTGTTGCAGTAATTAGGTAAATCACTTAACAATTAATTAATCATTAAGTAATTATTAGGCCCCTTTTACGTTATTCACTTAAGCTAAACTTAGGAGTGCTTTTCTTTTATTTGATTGAGCTAATTATAGGTCATGTTATCAAATTGCATAGGATGACACTTGTCACAGTCTAATCTAATCCTCACCTAGGGTTTGATCTAAGGTTCCTTTTTTCCTTTTCATAGGGATTCATCATTCATTCTAATCTATCATTCAGGTTAATGCACAATAAAATTTCTTAGGTTGCATAGCAAATCCATCATCTTTTTCTCTCTTTTTGTGATAGGAGCTATGGGGTTCACCATCAAATCCAACACTTACAATCTAAGTATCCCAAACAACTTGCAACTGACAATAGAGCTTCAATAGTAAAACCCAAATTTCTCTAACTTTGTTTATGTGTCAATTTTTCATTGATCCAAAACAGTTGCAAGTAAATCTAAGCTGTGGCAACTTCTTCAAAATGAGGAGATCCCTATACCTATCTACCACTAAAAGTGTGCTCAAGAGATTAAAATCTCTAAAGAATTGCTAAAACTGACATTACCTGCAATAAAATGGTGTCTTGAATAATTTTCCAAAGCTTAAGCTATTGGTCTTGTTTTACAGGGCTTCAAGCTGAAAGCATACAGAGCTCTCAACTTAAGCTCAAAAAAAATGCAGATGCAAGAAATCACGCTTGCAACCAACGTTTTGACTTCCACCCCAGCAGAATGCTACTTATCCAATTCACCACATTGCAGATATGCTTTTCCCCCGCCATAAACTCCTCTAAAATAACACCCTTGAAAATCCTCTTGGGCAATAAGCTCAACAGAATTTTGCCCCTTGGAAATCCTCTTGGGGTCGTAGACTCAACAACATTGTGTTTGTGTTCTAGCACAACAGTTCAAGACCCCAATGCTTCAGCCTACACAAAAATCTTTCCCCTCTAGAGACCCTCTTAAACAAAACGTTGGAAAACGCATTGAATTCATTAACTTACTTGTAAAATATGAGGTAGTGGAAGCTAATCTAGGGTTGTAATGTTATCTTTTCATTGACTAGATCTCATCAATTCTTGATGGACCCAGTTTAATTTATGAGAATAGTAAATGAATTCTGTCATGGCCCATTCTAATGTTTTAGTGCTTGTTTTAGTACCAGCCATAAACAATTCTCGAGACTAGAGAGTACAATTGGAGATCTGGAAAATATCAGAGATTAATAAATATTTATTTATTTAAATCTTTTTAGTACTCACAAATATCAAGGCTGGAACACCAACGAGAGTGAAATCTTCACTTCTGAAATCCAACACAACATCCAAAACATCCTTCTTAGAGGTGTTACATTGAATGCTTTGGCTGGTGGCTGCAAGCCTTTTCTGTATGAATATATTGAAAAATTTATACATGGCCTTAATATGTGCGAGGCCATCTAATGGGACATGCATGGGCATTGAAGATCCAGAGAAATGAAAAAAAGTCCACCAAACTGGGCAGTCCACTAAGCTTCATCATTTCATAGATGGTATCCTTGTGCCCTAAAGAAGCTGGATTGTGCAGATTGGAGAAGCTTGTGCTGAATGTTATGTTGCCTAACAAATTCAAAGATCTAAATCAGAAACAAGTAATTTTTTTGTATTGTCTGTTTTTTCTTGAAAAGAAATATAACAGCAAATGGCAAGTACACAATCTGATCACAAATTTCAAACCCTAATTTGCTGATGTCAATATATCATAAACCCTAGGATGATAAAAATACTTAGTTTCAGCAGCATGAAACCCTCCAAAAGATATGCAATTTATTTGCAACTGTTGAAAATTACAATGCTGATGCAAATATGGTCGGAAGAATTTTCTAAAACAATTTATTGTCATTCACAAGGCCCTACAGCTGTACAAACTGCTGATGCAAAGTATACGGTGGCTGGAAAAGTGTTTGCAGCAGTCACAAGGCTGAAACAATGGTGTGTTTGACTGATCCAAGGCTGGAATGATATATGGCAGTGCTAGAAACACCAAAAGTTGCTGATAACAGCTGCTAATTATTGCTGATCTTCCATGGCCCCTAGGAGGTAGCCATAGTATCTGGAATACTCCACAAAAGCAAGATCAGCAGAAATAATGTCCTAGAACAGCTGATAGATGTTTTTGATGAACCCATTAGGACTAGGGGCCTTGTCTTTTTTGAGGGACATAACAGTGGAGTGCAGCTCATCAAGAGAGATCCGTTTAGTAAGATTACCATTAGTGTCATTATTCAAAACCTAAGGAATTTGATTAAGAAGCTATGTTCTGGCCTGAATATAACCATCCACCTTAGAGTAAAGACTTTGAAAATGAGATTAAAAGCAGATTTTATTCCATGAAAATCAGAAACCACAATACCATTGTTTAGAGAAATTTCATGGAGGAAGTTGCATTGGTACCTTTGGTGAGCTTTGATGAAAGAATTTGGTGTTTCCATCTCCCTCCTCCAATCAAGTTGTATGAATTTTAATCTGCAATATTGTTCCTCTAGCTTTAACATTCTCTAATTCTCTAATTTCTTTTTTGACACATCTTCTCTGCTCGTGCTTCTTCCACATCAAGACCGTCATTGTCGATGGTGTCCTTAATATACTTAGTGAGTCCCGAGTCTTGCAAAGAATTAGTATGCTCTTCTCTTGCGCCATAGAGCGATCTTGAGAATCAGAAAGTGCAATGCAAATAAGTTTGTAAATATATCTTCTGTAATATTTCTTCTTCCATAATAGTCAGAAGCTGTAGCCATTCAGCCATTAGCCTCCATTGCTATTTACTTCTAATCCGCTATTTATTAGAGAAATGAAAAAGATTTGAACTGATTCGAACTCGAGATCTCGGTTTTGATACCATTACTAGGCTACCACTACGCCAAAAACTCGAACTTATTGTAGGAGTTTATGGTGAACTCCTCAAACACCCCAGGATCACCTGCAAGACAAAATAACTTCCACAAGAGAGAAATGACAGAAATATCATGCTATCATTAAGATGCAAGAATGCCAAATTGAATATTGCAAAGTACATATGGTGCCTTGCTTATATAGGCAAGGTGAGATGTAGTATGTAATATGATGTTGACATGTGTCATAATCTTATGACATGTGACAACTAACTAACTACCTAAGAAATGATGCTAGATAAGATAAGACTTCTAGAAAAAAACACTCATCTTTTTAGAAGGAATCTTATATCCTAAGTAAACTTAACATGTGAATATGTCCCTTAATTACCTAGTGAGATAAATTATTAACATATTTATTAACACCAACACCCCCCCTTAAGTGTAACTTAGGAGAGAAGATTATTATGCAAAGATGCAATGATGGGTCTCGGCTACTAGGCTATGTTAGGTACCCATGTACAAATGCAAATGAAATCTCTCACAAATGGAGAAAAGGAGAAAACCCAGTGGGACAAATGAATAAATTATTAACACATTTATTCACAGCAACACCCCCCTTAAGTGTAACTTAGGAGAGAAGATTATTATGCAAAGATGCAATGATGGGTCCCGGCTACAAGGCCATGCTAGGTACCCATGTACAAATGCAAATGAAATCTCTCACAAACGGAGAAAAGGAGAAAACCCAGTGGGACAAAACTCCTCCCCAAAAGAGAGATGAAATACAATAATGATATCCATCACAAATCCAATCAATCTCCATCCACACAAATGATGATAAGAGAGACTATTCAGCCCCCCCCATAATGAGATAACCTGCTGTAAGAGAAGCACAAGAAGTACACTATGGAGTAACACTGGAATCCTCAATTTGGCAAGCAAGAAAAGATACTTCTATTTGCTAGAAACCATATTAGAGTTACTCAAGGACTCAAGTCAAAATCATGAAAAGCAACAGCAAACCTGATGCCAAGGAACATTGGAAAACTCACAAACTGGCACAACTCTGGAATCTATGAAGCAACAGTTGATTGACAAATGATCTGAAACTGAAATGAAGTGCAGAGAAAATGCAAACCTAATGCACACAAAAAAGGAAATAGTGTATGCACTGATGAATGTTCACATTTGCCTCCATGATGAAAAATAACTTCAAATTTGTGTAGATGACAAAATCTGAAAAAAATGGCCTACACCACTATAAAGTGCTCAGAACTAGCTTTTTGTCGATATCTCGTTTGCCAAAAACAAACATTGTGGCCAAAAGTTATGAATTTTTCAAAAAGGTTGAATTTAGCTTGCAAGAAACGGGTTTTCTAGCAAAAATAATTTACTTCTAATTTGATTTCTAAAAAGTCTACTCATTGTTTGTAGACAATAACAGAAACCCAAAAATATTTTGAAGCTAAGGACAAAACCCATAAACCATTTTTTGATCCAGCAAGCAAAAGATGAAAAAATGAATTGTTTTAACCTTTAGCCAAGAGTAAAAATGACATGCAGCGTTTCTTGTACAACAATTTGTTTCAAATTTGTGCAAGATATGCAAAATCTAAAAGATACTAGTTGAGATTTCGACCTTGGCTACAAAACCCAAAAATCGTTTTTTCTACAAATGAGTGGAAGCTAGATTTCTGAAGCAAAAAACAAAACGGCTCCAATGAAAAACGGTTTTCTTCAAATCCTTAAAAATTTGACAAAATATGTCAAATTTTGACGAAACAAAAGCCGATCTTGATTTTCTCTGGTGCCTTGGATTCAATGGCAAGGTTCTCAAGACTCCAACTTGCACCCAACAAGACTTTCACGCCAAGATTGGCCCTCAGATCTGGGAAGAAGTCTGCAACACTGAAGCTTTGATACCATGTAGGAGTTTATGGTGAACTCCTCAAACACCCTAGGATCACCTGCAAGACAAAATAACTTCCACAAGAGAGAAATGGTAGAAATATCATGCTATCATTAAGATGCTAGAATGCCAAATTGAATATTGCAAAGTACATATGATGCCTTGCTTATATAGGCAAGGTGAGATGTAGTATGTAATATGATGTTGACATGTGTCATAATCTTATGACATGTCAACTAACTAACTACCTAAGAAATGATGCTAGATAAGATAAGACTTCTAGAAAAAACAACTCATCCTTCTAGAAGGAATCTTATATCCTCAGTAAACTTAACATGTGAATATGTCCCTTAATTACCTAGTGAGATAAATTATTAACACATTTATTCACACCAACACTTATAGTGAGTAGCGCCCCTCGTGATGTTAAGGGGTGGATTGACCAGATAGTCTACAACGCACCCAAACAACCTCGGGACCCACAACTACACATGTCATGTGGGGGCCATTATTCTAATTGATCTTTGAGAGCTTTCCTCTCCTCAATCTAGTTGTGATTATGCTACTTGTGCCAAGCATAGATTTCCAATTTGAGCCTTCGAATCTAGGTTTTCTGTTTTTCTTGAGGATTAAGAGTAGGGCAAAAGTTGTTCCAAGAGGATTCCACTTGAGAAGAGAAGAAATGTTCAAAACAATAGGAAAGATTAAATCTGAAAGGAATGAGCCCAAGGGGTTTATTAACCACTAGAAGAGAGCAAAGTAATTTTATGATTTGAGGTGGCTCTAGGTAAGATTTTAGAGAGCAGGTTAGAGAAGGGGACTAGAAGATCTTCACAAACTAGAAATATATCTAGTGTTTTATCTATTTCATGGAGGTTAGATCTCTTCTTGATCCATAGATATTTTCCTTTAATAGAAGGTGTTGGGACTCAATCTAATAGTGTCGAATTTTGTTTGAGTCTCAATGCCTTTTTGCATTTAGGCCTTATTTTTCCCATCATATATAACCAATATGAGATAATTCCTAATGGGTCTCCCTTGGTCAAAATTTTCCTAAGTGTTGTTCTCCATCACCCTAATGTGTGTAACATTGTGTTGGAAGTTGCAAAGGTCCCAAAAATAGGTTTTTTGCTCAAATTCCAAAGATTGTGCTAAATGTTGAAGTTCCTAAGTTTCACATCCTGGAATACATTTGGCTTGACCCCCACTTTCTCTCTTTCTTTTGTCAGAGTTTTAGACTTCCTCTTACTAGCATGCTTTTCCATGAAACCCTGCACTTTGATGCTTTACACCAAGTTACCTTTCAAGGTTGTAGTGTCGGTCATGCCTTTACCCATATACCTTATGGCATGAATTCCTTGATATCCCCAATCCTCAAATTTCAACATTTCCTTATGTAAATTTTATTAGAATTGGAGATATAGGAATACCTCTAAAGGGGTACTTTGAGCATGAGTTATTAAGTATCCAAGACTCTTGATACTCGACATTTCACACTATTATTTTTTTTTGGGTTCACGACTTCGGACCCGCAATTTCCCAAAAATGTAGGTCCACAATCTTAGAACATAGTTTTACTATCAAGGCCAAGGGTTGTCATTCATGAGGGTAAAACAAGAGTTCATTAACAAACTATAGTGGTTTTAGGGCTAACGAAGATAGTGGATAAGTTGTCTTACATTTGGGGCTCAGCTAGGCCTAGGAGAATGTTCCTAGAGGTATCCTAAGTAGAATTGAAATGCAAAAAATGTTGCAAGCTGTATAGTTTGTAGTTGTATCCAAGGTGAGTTTAACCCCAAAGATTATCACTAGGTTAAAGGAAAAAAAACTACACAAATGACCTCTTATATATTTGGTGTAGTCATCTTTGCAAAAAATACAAGATGTGGATCCAAGGACATGATTCACAAATGATTTATAATAAAGAACACAATTGATATTTCCCCGACTAAACTATCAAATCATGAAGTGGCCAAAAACTAAGACTAATTCCTACTCTATTGGTGAATTATTTTTTCTTTCAAGGGTGTATGATTGAATCATTGGTTGTCAAGACTGGTGCCTATCCATTGTGCAACAAAGTTATAGTTTATAATAAGGAAAGAAAATTGAAACCATAAAGGATGATGATTTGTGCTCAATAGGTCACCTTGCTTAAAGAAATATCAATGGTCTTTATTTGTTTGGTGAAGAGGTGGGAGTATGAGATCAAAGGCTCTTATTTAAACATTATTAACAGCTATTTCCCGAGGCTTCAATTTGACAGGTGTCTGTATGTTTGTGCCTGTGGTTTTGTTGTGTAATTGTTTTGTAAAGCAATGATCAATGGTCACCATGAAGGCGCCAAATTGAAGATCAACGAACTATATGTAAAGTCTGTTTGAATTCCAATAGTCAGGTGATGGAAATTGAAGTTGATGTGCATTTGACCATTATGGTGTGTGGTTTTGATGTGGGAAGGCAGTTTTTAGAATTGTAATTTTTGATTAATTAGTGATGTGGTATGTGTGAATAAGGGAGATGAAGTTTTGCTGGTGCAAAGATAGAGCAGTGTATTGTCTGGAAACAGAGTAACCCTCTGATTTTTGTTTATTTCTTTTGAGACTAATGAAAGTGGTGTATGTATACCAATGAGGTATATTGTGTTGCCAGTGAGGTATAGAACTTGATACCAGTGAGGTGTTGCCAGTGAAGAATAGAATGTAACCTATGAGTTTTTTGGCCAATGAGGCTTAATGAAGTTTATTTTCAGAGTAGTTTTTCACCCTTTTAGGGTTTTCCACTCATAATACTTGTGTTATGTCTCCTCTTGGTGGTTTGTCATATTGAGTTCAATAGGTCATCGTTTCATCTTTGTTCAAGTATCATGTTTTGATTTTCATATCATTGTGACTCACTCAACATTCAATACCTATAATGTTTGAAGTGTTTTCAATGGATCTCTCTGCATAATACAAGTGAGTTAATTAATAAAAATTGGTTCTTCATTAGATCACTGGATCACACATCCCCCCCCCTCTCAGTGGTCTTGTACTCCAACAAAATAGTCCTGGTCGAACATTCCTACCGCTTGGGGCCATGAGGTGGGTAATCTTGGTCGAACGCTCGTGCTCTTGGGCTTAGATGGATCGAGTAGTTTACAAGCAACCCTTTCAAGACTTTCCTATCAACCCAAACTATGATTGATTGTTAGGATGGATTCAAGGAGTCTCAATCATAAGGAGGATGGACAAGACAACATGGATAGGAAAAGTAGATACAAGTGTATCCACTAGGCACGCCACTTCGAGGGTGGAATAGTCTTGGTCGGACGTTCCCGCCGCTTGGGGCCAAGAGGTGGGTAGTCTTGGTCGGACGCTTGTGCTCTTGGGCTTAGATGGATGGCTTTGGGCGGACTTATCCTGTTTCCCATCCAAGACCTGTTATGATTAAAGTTTCCACTATGCATTATGGATATTGGTAGTTTAGATAGGTTTGGAATAGTTATGTATCTTAAATTGATAAGACACTTATTATGTTTTGATCACATGAATTATATTTTCAATATTATCTAACATGATTGCAGGACCTAAAGCCAAGATTTATCTTGTTTAAAGAATTAAGTGGTAAGTTACAGCCCTAACTACATCAAGCGTGTGATTCTAGGGCAAGATTTAGGCCAATCTCAAAATGGGACATTACATTGGATATTAATAGTAGGCAAATATGACAAAGGCAACAAAACATGCAAGGACCTAGGATCTCCACAAATTTTGAAGGCCAAATTGGGCACTAACAAGATCTATCCTTACTTGCATGCCTTATGGGATGAATTCATCAGTAGCCTTGATCCCTGAGTACTGATATTTCCCTTAAAGAATCCTTTTGGAGTTGGTGATGTGGAGATAGCTTTATTTGCTTCCTTTGGTCATGAGGTATGGAGTACTCTTGATCCTCAATTCCTAACAAGTGGGCCTTCTTTCACTTGTCACGTAATTGCAAAGTTTTTGAAAATTCCCTAAAGTGCCAACAAGCAAAGTGGTGGAGGTTTCAAGGTTTGTGAATCTTTGAAAATGTTGACAAGGTTTGCTTTGAGTCCAAAATGTTGACTATAATATTGACAAGCAAAGATGTCGATGAGTTCACAAGTTTGTGAACTCACCAACTTGTTGACAAATGGTATGGATTATGTGTTATCCTTGATACCCAACTCTTGATAATTTCCTTCACATGTCTTTTTTGGAATTGGTGATGTGGGGGTATTTTGATTTGCTTGTCTTTGGTATGGGTTATGAGGTATCCCTAATCCTTGACAACCTCAAAATTCCACAACTCTTGCATTTGTGTTGTTCACTGCCACCTACTTCCCTGTACGACCCATATCACCATTAATGATCATATTTGACATCACAACTACTCCAAGGGGGTTTTCTCGCCTAGAAACAATTGTTCATCTAAAGGGTGCGGATTTAGATGTACTTTCAATGATGGACGAGTATGGCTATTCTACCATTAATGCGATGGTTGCGTTTTTGACAAGAATTGTTTCCATGCAAGCTCTAGCTCGCCATTGCAGCAAATTTTGTGAGATTGCAACTTGTTTAACATGGAATGTTAATGACATCCATCTTTGAGTCAATTTCCCATGAGAATTCAGGTGACCAAACAAAGTGCTATAAGTATGAATTCATCTGACATATTGAAGGTTGGTCATTTCTCCATTTCCATTTGATTGTAATAGCAAGCTAGATCTAGGGTTTTAATCACTGCATGTCTAGTTGCTATTGGAATAGCTTATCTTGTAAATCACAAATAGGTAAGTTTTGTATAGTAGATGATAGTAACTAAATGTCTCCTTGGCCAATTGCAGATTTTTTAGAAAAACTTTCAAGCAATGAAGTGTGATAGGTTCTTCTTAGGTTAGGGTTTTCTCTTGCCACATTTGTTGGTGTGAATGTAATATTGATTTGATAAGTTTCACAACACTTTAATGCATTACATAAGTTGTGTGTAATGGTCATTTCCTTACTGCATGTGGATTTTCAGAAGTTTGGAGAGGGATTATTAAGTATGTTCGGCTAGTGATATCATTTCTTTTGTCATTTCTCTGTGTTATGGTTTTTGGTTCACTGTGACTTTGTAACCCAATATAAGGCACTGGTCTTGGAAGTTTTTGACCCTCCATACACCATTAAAATGAATAATATCACTTACCAGTAGTTAGGAGTAAGAATTTAGTTTATATGCATTTCATGATTTAATATATTATTCTCAGTGAAATATCTCTAGTGAGCCTTAAGAGTTTTATCCATTAGAGAATCACGTCTTGTGTATCTTCATCAACTTAATATAGGTTATATGTGCAGGAGGTTAGTCTTTGGTCTAGTGACAACTTTTGGGACTAGGTGTACAATGGATGCTGCTACAGTTGTCTTACTTTGTATATCTTCAATTGTCACTAAATCTTATTGAAGATTACTTCTAGGAACACCCTTTTGGGTCTAGCTAAGCCCAAAGTGAAGGAGATAATATCCACTCTCAACAATTGGCCTTTCACCACTCATTCTTTGTTGATGAGCTAGTCCATCGACTTTCAAGAATGGCATATCCTTAGGCCTCGAAGTGGATTGATCCCTCTAGAAGTGTGAGCAGTGATTTTGGGACCCAACAAGAGGGATGTCAAAGAGATTAGAAGAGTCCATGGTATCTTCCACTAATTACCTGTTTGGTTCCCTCACTCTACTGCCTATTCTTTTCTCAAAATGTTTTAGAACAATATTGAACTTATCCCTGAAATTATGTTTTGGCGGTTTCAGCCTACTCAAGAAGAGACTCCCAACAATGTCTTTTGAGAGTGGCGGTGTTAGGAGCATAAATGTTCACAAAGGTGAAGGGGTTGTTATATCCTCTTACCAAAAAGTTTAAAGCAGCTCAATGGTCCAAGTTGACGCCCTCAATAAGTTGAAGGTGCTCTTTAGACTAGGTACTGCAGAGACCACAATATGCTCCTCTAGCTTCAATGATACAAACAGAATTTTTCAAAATGGAACTCAAGGTACGTGAGAGTGTTGGAGAATGCAGTTTGGATTTTGAATAATTACAACGCGGGGATGGTGTTTTTTGATGAGACATTTGAGGTGGCTCTGTTTTGTATGACTTCTAAATCCCTAAATCCCCACAATTCCATGAGAGAAAGATAATTTTTAATAGGCTCCTTTGGGATGGAGAAACCCTCCTTAATGGTCTGTGCCTTAGCAGCAACATGTTTTTGCCTAATTTGTCCATGATTCCTTGTTAGATTTCTTACCCACTCTTCTTATAGATGGTTGCAGGTCACTCTTCATTTTGACCTCCTTCAAAGGAGTGCGAGCCACATTGTTGCCTAATCATATGGATGATAGACAGAGTTCAATCTGAAAGTTAACCTAATTTAGTAAAGTGTCTGCAGCCACATTGCCCAAATCATCAACGAGGAGAGTCAAAGTCTGATCTGGGGGATCAGGAATCCCAGTGAGAGGGATTTCATCAAAAATGTCTACAATCTACCCTGCTTCCAGAAGAGGCTCGTTTGGTTGGGTGGGTTTCACACACAAGTTAGAAACCTGATTTATATGCAGCTCCCCATTTTCTTCTATATCCAACTGTGCATTCACATTCTGAAGGGCAGAACAAGGATTACAGTTTTCAGCAAGAGTTGTTTCTTGAATAGGCTCTATTCCTTTTTGTGTTTTTCCCTTGTTGGGTCTTGGAAGCTGCCAACAGGTTGAGATTCAAGTGTTGATTCCTTGAGCTTGGGGCATTGTTTGGCAAAGTGGCCATAAGTATGATAATGCAGACATTTAAACAAAAGATGCTTGCAGTCTACTGGCTGGTTGTGAATCCAATCCATGAATTTAATGTTGAAAGCATCGGCGAGCCCTTTCCCTAGATTTACCATTACAATAACTCGAGCACATGAGGTATTTTGGGATTTAGGAAGGACTCAGTTTAAGAATACACTGATGGAGTTTCCAATGATTTCCAAGGAGGCTTGTTTGAGAGGTGCAGCAGTAAGAATGGCAATTTAACCTAGACCAGGACTTTCTTGGGAGTTTCTTCTTGAGGTCAAAAGTTTAAAACTAGGGCATTGAAGCCCATGAACCTGGGGCCACTCTGAAAAATCATATGTCTGTCAGCTTGTGAACAGAAAATGACAAGCTCATATGAGCCTGAGAGTTTGTGAGCCCAGTCTTTTTCATTTCACTTTTGGAGAGAGGTAGGATTGGGCCAGAGGCCAATAAATCTCCCTTTCAATGCTGTTTCAGATAGCTTGTTCATCAAATGAACCACATTTCTGGAAGAATCTCAATCAGAGGCACACAGTCTAGATCGGAAATAAATTGAGATTCTTTAGAAGAGGGCAGTGGGAAGGAGGAATCAGAGAGAGAGTGGACAGATTTGGAAGAGTGAAGGGAGTGGAGTTAGGGAACATTGGAGGGGTCAAAGGGAAGGGGATTGAAAGAGAAGGAGAAAGCCATTACGGCTCAGCCAGGCCAGAAATCCTAGCAGGGCCATGGAAAGGAGCCCACTCATTGCTTCAGCACAGAGCAAATGGTTGCCAAATCAAGTATACTTGTGGGCTTATGGTTTATCAAATATTAATGGTTGTAAGAAACATCATTTTTTTCTAATTTCTAATATTAAAGTGTGCAAGCATACTTTGCCTTGCCTTTTATCTTATTTGTTCCAATCCACCCAAAAAAGACATTTTTATCCTTTCCATGACTTATTTGATATTTCATTTGTTTGAACTTTACTTGCTATATTTGCTTATCTTTTTGTACTTCCCAATAACTCTAAAGTTTCAGAACTGTATTCTAAAAAGTTAAGATTTTTGAATGAGGCAACTTCTAGTGGTGTTTCAGAGTTAGCTCACAACTTCACGTTTTCTTTGACATTCTTAACAATTATTCATTATTTTCATGCTTACATTAACAAGGTAAATTTTGTCCTGTAGCTATTATTTGTGCCATTTAGTATGCTGCCTTATTGTGTACATGTACAAAATTCTTATGTTGTTTGATGGACATGACTTGGAATATTTTCTGTCATGATACTTCTTGTGTTTGGCTTCATTATCTAGAAAATGATTAATAAAATTTGTAAGTTCTATAAATCTACTTATCGGAAATGCAGAGACAATGGATTTTGAGCTGAAGTAAACTCATCTCTTTGGCAGTTAACAATGCCATTTCGAGCTGAGGTTGATATCAAACTTGGTGGCACACAATGCAACTTGCTTATAAATCGGCTGAAGCTGTGGATGGACCTTTTCTTTAAGCATAAGATGAATAGAAACTTATCTGCAATGCAGTCAAGTAGCAAGCCTCTTAAAGCCCGGTCTTCTCTTACAGATCTGAAGAGCATCATGTGGACCTGCACAGTCTCAGCACCTGAAACTACAGTTATCTTGTACAACCTCAATGATGCACCGATTTACCTTGTAAGTTCTTTTTTGTGCCATAACTGGTGTTTGTAGAGCCAATTTGTGTAAGAGAGAAAAGCCATGATTACTATATTTTCAGTTCCTTGGGAGCTATAGGAGTAATACGAATAATGCCAATAGTAGCTAATAAGCTATTGAGTGTTTTTATTACACCTTCCATTTTTTGCCACTTATAAAATTCAGACAATGGCATGGCTATAGAAGTACGATTAATTTTGTTCTTGAATTATTTTTAAAATTGCAGATACCTTTGTTACCTTACTAAATATTCTTTTATTTGGTATCTAAGATGCTTGACTAATGTGTTTACCAGGGCCAAAGAGGAATTCTCGTCCTCAAATGATTATAGCTGATAGTGTTTATGCTTGCATGAATTGATAATCTATCTGTATCTATTCTGTCAATGTGTTGACATTTTATGCTCTATTATTTTTATTTGTTCTATGAATTATTTGAGGTGCAGGATACCCCAGTTCCATTAAATATTTTGCAGGTAATCTTTGATGTTTGTGTGGCACTACATTCTTTTTGTAGGTGATCACCACATCAAACTTGTAATCATCTGTCACTACAATGTATAAAGGTTCATATTCCTTGCTCATGTATACTTCAAAATTGGTTTGGAATATTGTTTTATAGGTTTTTTCTATATTTTGTGATAAGAAAGGAATTAATACATTAATATGATAAGAGCATTACAAAAGAGAAGCTGTCATGTGAGCTACCAGCAAAGCTTGAGAAAATAGAAATAACTAAGACAATTTACCAGCAAACTAGATGGTTATGAGTATGGAAGACCAAAGGAAATAGCTACTGAGGACATAGATGATCCATCACAACATCAAGAAATTGAAGCCCATGCTCCTCGGGTTGACTGTATTGGTTCTTCCTGAAACAGAGCCTCCATTACATTTATCCTTTTTTTAAGGTGCAGCAGTCTGATCGCTGGGGTCTTCTGTTTGTTTTGGATTGCCAATCACATTGATGGTTAGGCTATAGGCCAGACCACCGCAAGGGGCGCTGCCCCTTGCCCGACCCCGTTGGGGTGTTTCCCCCAAACCCCCATCAAACTATAAGTCTTAAGCATGCAATAGGCCAATGATGAATCATGATCATAAAACCTACAAAATACATATCCCCTATTGCAAATCTCTGCATCTTCGTAGTCTAAGCCACAATCAAGGATTATCTTGTTTCATACATTGGACAAACTTGTTTAGTATACAAGGATGGCCATAGGCAAAGTTGGCGTGCTACAATTATTGTACTGTTGAATACAAGCTAAGTCATAGTTGGCAAGAAATGCCATTTTTATAACGCAGAAATGTTTCAATCATGCCTGCTACACAGGCAACTCATAGAACAATCCCATCTATTGGTATGCTAGTTAAGGTGAAACTAGAACATAACCATTTACCTTTTACTTAACCGTTCCTGTTTGTCTATGAGCTTGACAACAAAACATGCAGTCTTGAAGGCTTCAAGAAAACTTTAATAATAAATTCCTCACTTGAATATACACATTGATCATTGAGACACAATCAAATATCATGGCTACATCATCATCCGAGACCTATCTTAAATGCTAGTGCATGACTTGTGGTGATGTTGGGATGAGTAATGCAAGCTCCTCTGAGCTATAGACTTATATTTTTAGTTTTGATATTTGTTTTGATGCCATGGATTTCATATTCCATGAGTCTTGTATACATTGGACAATATTTATATATCTAAATGTGTTATTTCCTTAAGCTAAAATTTGCGTTTATACTTATGTGATCGATGTATGTTTGTGTATGGGATCAAAGTAGTTTCTATTTGATGAGGTTATTGTGTCTTTAAGGTTTATTTATTAAAGGGTGCATGAAACTAGTTAAAAATCCTTAAAAATCTTTAAATTTCTTGGGTTTTTCAATTTTCCGAGTTTGCGCCAAGTTTGGACTCTGAGTCCGAGTCCGAGTCTTGGAACACTGGTTGGAATGCTGTCAAAATTCTTCCAAGTTTAATGTTGATTAAATGCTTCTATAAAGATTTGCATTGCAAGTGTATTGTAATCCTCTTTCAAATTTGATGATACATTGTGTAGGTTTTGGAGTGGGGTATTTTTTCTTGAAAGGGTTTTCCCCATTAAAATCACTATGTTATTCTATAATTGTTTATCTGCAAGATTGTATTTCTCTATATTTTATAATATTTTTGGATCAAATTTTAAATTTTTTGTATCACTCCCTTCAAGATTAGCATAGGAAGCTGTTTCTACATACGTTTCTTCCTTACATCCCTTTGCAAGTTATTCATATTTATTATTTCAATTTCCAACAATTTCTTGAAAGGATAGAATATCTTGACTTCTTGGCTGTTGTAGAAATCCCTAGCCTCTTGTAGGCTACCAAACTTGGAGCTATCAAAAATAAAATTTAATATGTGGGAATGAATTTGTCAACCATAATGAATCAGGGATATACATAATGGCATTGATTATTCCTATCGTTTAAGACCTATCAATCCAACAAGTTAGACTCTGCCAGTGTTCTTTTGCATGGATTTGAATAATAGTTGTTGACTAATTTGAATTGTTTGATATACTTTCTAGTTACATTACAGACTGATTTTGATACATTTGCAAATATCCTATGATTAAACACTAGCCAAGGGAACCAACAGATGTATCCTGGTGTGATGGATTGGATAAATTTTAGTTTGGGGAGCCAATGTAAAACTTTTTTTTTATTATGGTGGCAGCTTGGAGAGGCCAGGAGGTTGTGGGTGGGGACTGTGAGGACGATGGGGATGTTAGAATATTATATTCTACATTTGTTTATTGGTCAACAGTAGTAGGTAGTTAGAAGTAGGTCATTTCTTAAATGACTATAGTGCTGCTACAGTACTTTGTAACTACTATATAATGTACTCTTTTCTTGAGTAATAAACATCACATTTCTACCAGTTCACTTTTTAAACATGGTATCAGAGCAAGTTTGAGTCTCCCTCACGGGAGGGCTCAGATTCTGGGAGGGTTTCAAAAATTTTGTGACAAGATGTTTGTGAGCTTTTTGAAGCTGTAATTCGAATTTTTTTCAAACTTATTCTCAAGCAAAAAGGCAAAATTGTGAGATTCCTTTGAAATTTTCGTTTTGTTTTTTGGGCGTCGATTTTGTAGAGGATTTGTTCTTACGTCTTCCTGAGGTCGTGTGTATCTCTTGTCTGTTGAAGGCGTCTTCTTCTCTGCCTTACATGAGCGATTTTTTTGAGGCCTTCCTTCGTCTTTTATTGGGCGACTGTTAAAAAATTGTGGCTGTTGTTTAAATTCGTGTTTTGAAAATTTTGTGGATTCTTAGGCGTTTTCTTCAAAAATCGACGCATATTTTTTGACGATTTTCTCAGAAAAAAGGGTTTCTTTTGGCGAGTGACCCTTTGAAACGCGTTTTTGCGATTTCTGGTTGTGTTTTTGGGCACGATTTTCGTCTAATTAGAGGCACGATTTGCAAACTTTGGGCCGCGTTTTTTCATCATGTTAAGGTTGTGATTTGTTGCTGCATAAGGTCGCCTTCACTTTGCCCAGGTGTGACGTGCACCTCAATCTCAGTCTGCTACGATTTCATGGAGTTTCAAGCCATTTTTTTGGTTTTTTTTAGAGTTTTAATGGCGGCTAGGGTTTTTGCTAGTTCGTCTAGGGTTTGACCCTCTGTTTCAAGGCAATTTTTTTTTTCGACTACAGATTCCTTCTGGGTTTTTCGAGATCTCAATTGGGTTGGTCTCCGATTTATTTGGGTGTCTTGAAGTTCGTGCCTCAAAATTTGTGCAAATGGGTGCTGACGAAATTTTCTGGGTATTCAGAAAATTTTCTAGGTTTTCAGCAACATTTTCTGGGTACTCTTCAGATTACTGGGTTTTAATATTTTTTTCCCTTAAAAAAATTTGTATGGGTTTTAATATTTTTTTCCCTTAAAAAAAATCTGTATGGGTTTTCATAATTTTTTCCCTTAAAAATTTCCGGAAGGGGTTATAATTTTCTCCTCAAAAATTAAGAGTTTTTCCTATATACCCTAGTCTGGGTTTCTATTGTTCGGAAGGGCTCTCTGGTATTTGGTTTTTACCGTTTTTTTCCGAAAAAAACGATGATTTGTAATTTAGGTTTGGCGATTTTTTCCTCAAAAATCGTGGTTGGTTGCAGTCTGTATTGGTCGCACCTGGAGTTGCTGGGGTGAACATCTGCACAACTAGCTTCTTGCAGTTCGTTCTCGGGCGTCATGCTCATTTGCAAAAGTTTGGATGGTTTGCCGATTTATCCTCAAAATCATGACCGCTGTTCTCAGTGTGTCTCTGGTTTCAGGGAGGGACAACTTTGTTATCCAACATCAGGTTTGACGTTTTGTGATGACTTCTGGTCAGCAGTTCTGTAGATTTTGGGAGGGTTGGTGGCAGACTCATCTCAGTGGCAAAGTCAATGGCAGGCTCTTGTCTCTTGTTGCAGAGCTTTCTAAAGAAGTGGGCAGCCTTCTTTGTTATTTTCTGGACGGTTTTTTGGTTCTCTTGGTCATCCACATTCTACAGATCCAGGGAGGGTCTTCGTAGCAGCAGAGTGTTCTGAAGAATTAGTGACCAATCGCCCTGCAAATTGTTTTCTGTAGGCAAGATAGTAGATTAACCATTAAGGGAGGGTGTTAGAATATTATATTCTACATTTGTTTAATGGTCAACAGTAGTAGGTAGTTAGAAGTAGGTCATTTCTTAAATGACTATAGTGCTGCTACAGTACTTTGTAACTACTATATAATGTACTCTTTTCTTGAGTAATAAACATCACATTTCCACCAATTCACTTTCTGAACAGGGGAATATATGGACACGAGGATGTTTCTCCGTGGAAAATGCCATTCTTTAAAGAATTTCCAGGCTAGTTTCATGCCAAATGCATGATTAAAAATTTCGACATTCTTGATGTTGATCTCTCCAATGCTTTTCGGCTGGGTAAGATGTAATGTCCCCTTCTCGCTCTTGAGCAGTGTAGTGATTCAATTAGTCTATTCCAGAGTTCCCGTAGGTTAGTTGATGTGGTTAGGGAACTCAGTGACCAGCATTGGAGTTCGGTGTTGGGTTTTGGAGGGGTTTCTATTTATAGCAATAGCCGGTTTATGGTGTTTGCTATCTTCAGCTGGTCACAATACTCTTCAGTGGTCTTCAATTTTGCTTAGTTTGGCATTTGGTGTACACTTACTATTTTTAGCAGTGCTATTTATAGTGAGTCTTTTTTGGGGAGTTGGTCCTAGGCTAGTATGTACGTAGCGGTATTATTTCTCTTTGGTTTGGAGAGGCTAAGGTTGTAGTAATTAATAATTGTTTTATTCAGTCACTTAAGTTGTTTTATAAAGTTATTTTATAAACTTAGGTTGAACGGGTGAGAGGTCATTTCAAAAGTACCTTGGCCTAGGCGTAAAACTTAAAGTTGTTTTGAAAAGGCTTTATTTATATTATTTTCTCTGTGTGGGATGCATAAGGGAGGAAAGAGAATTTAAAATGTTTTATATTTCAAATGAAAGGAAGGGCGTGGGTTTTAGGAGGGAATTAAGAAGTTTTTCAAGTCCAGTCGCCCTATCCTCCTTATAATCTCATTTTGGCTCTCATTTGCATATCTCCACTTTGGCAACATAACAAAATGTTGCTGGATTTCCTCCCAATTTGCTTGGGCTGCGAATTGAGTACAAAAACCCTCGTTGTTTGGGCTGATTTCGGTGGTGAAATATCCACCCTAGTCAGATTGTGAGTGATTCTACAACAGGGATCATATAGAGCTTAACAGAGTTCAACTTTCAGGGGATATTTTGGTGATTGAAAATGAAGATTTTCCAGTTCTTTTGAGGAGTTTTTGGTGGGGTTTGCTTAGCTTTCAGTTTGGTGTGATTTTATGAAGATTTTGGTGTGTTTCAAATATTTTTCTAGGCAATACTTTTCTGGACCTGAACCCATGTTTTTGCTCATAGCTCCGTGATGGCTTGATGAAACGAAATGGGTATTGAATCTTTGGATGGCACATTCCAAGGCGATTCTTTCAAGTACTAGATTGCAATTTTTGACTGAGTTTGGAATTTATTAGAGCAGATCGAACTTTTCAAGGGGGACGCCTTATTGCTGCTAAAAACTCCAGTTTGTGACCTGCACATTGGAAAGGCGCCTGTTGCTGTGTATTGAGGTTTATTGGCTAAGTGTTTGGTGTTTGAAAACAAGGAGTTTTGAGCCAAGAAATATTGCAGCAGTTCGATGTACTTTGGAAGCTTAAAATCTGCCTTATGCTTCTCTGCCCAGGTCTGAAAATTGCTATCTATTTCTGATATTTGTCTTGTAAATCTGAACTTAATGATAATGAAATCAGAATGTTAATGAAGGCAGAAATCTCTCTTTCTTGCAAGTTATCTAGTTGTTTTCTCTTTGAAATCTGTTATGTATATCTTGGCATGTTACAAACTTGAATGACTTATGAGAAACATTAAACAAGCAAACTCAGAAAACATTGGATCAGCAGTTGGAAAAAAACAGAAAAAAAAACAGGGGTGTATGCTACAGAAGATGTCCAGGTAAATAGTGGAAACTAAAACTTTTTGCTCAGCTCTCCACTGAAATATTTCTTGGATGGATGTGATAGCAGTTTCCATCTTCTTGGAGAGGGGAAGGATAGGCATGAGATATACTGGCATAGCCTGAAGCACTGATTGAATTAATTGAATGCGTTCAGGTGGAAATTAAAACTTTTCACTCAGCTATTTTCACATAAATCTTTCTTGGATGGGTGTGTAGCAGATTCCATCTTCTTGGAGAGGGAAAGGATGGCCATGAGATATACTAGCATAGCCTGAAGGACTGATTGAATTAGTTGAGTGTGGTCAGCAAATGAGGGAATGGATGGATACACTATATATTTGCATAACATGTAGGACTGATTGAATTAGTTAAATGCACTTAACAAATGCAGGTCATCATTTGGTTATATACTGTGGCTTGCCATCTATCTGATCCATTAGCCAATCATATTGACATATAGATTATAGAGTCGAACAAATTAAAACTACAACTACTTAATTGCTTCCATAATTCATGTCAAACAATCAATGTGCATGTGATATAAAATTTTAAAAATAAAATGCCCAAAGGCTACAAGTTTGCACTACAAATGTCCAAACCATAGTAATAGAAAGTATGATGGCTGCCTCTACTCGACATCTGCCAACATTGCATCAAAATCAGACTCATAGTCTGAGTCACTGCCAATTTTTCTCTTGCTCACTCTCCTCTTGGCTGCAATTTTTGCTTGGAATGTAAAAATTAACTCAAATGGCTTTGAAAGCAAGTTTTATGTTTCATTTTAGGCTTGGGAGGGTATGGGGTCCACTTAGAAATAATAAAAAAATAAGCATTTTTAATTTCAGGGTGTTTTTTTTTTTTTGGTAAAAACTTGCTGGAAAAAAGGGGATGGCTGGCTGTCCTCGGGATGGTTAGGGGATGCCTGGGTGTCCCCTAACCGTCCCGAGGACAGCGGGTCGTCCCATTGTCATCCCCGGGACGTCCCCGCTGATCGGGGACATTCCAAAAAAAAAGGAAACTTTTTGGGGATGCCTAGGAAATGTACCCAAGGCATCCCCTGTCCCCAAAACGTCTCGAGTACAGGTATGGGGGGAAAAAGGGTAGGGGACGCGTCCCCGTGTACCACTAATAGATTATGATAGTTTTCACATGCAAAGTCCTCAAAAGGTGATACTGCTTTGTAAAATGATTGTACCATTCCTTACTTCCAAATGTAAATATAGCACTATTGTTATAACTCTGACTTCGATAATTTCTATTCCATATGACCACTTTTGATAATGTTTCTCTAGGGTGCTCTCGAGCTATTACTGAAAATGTTGGTCCATAGTTTTCTTAGGTTGCTTAACCTATCGCTTGAGTTGACAATGTTTTGTATCTCTTAAATCTTTCTTTTGTCTGGAATGTTACAAAATACTGATAAAATTCTATTGTATACTCCAAAATGGAATATGAAGATCCTTGGGTGTGATAGATGGATTTGATTATCTAGCACAATTAAGAAGGAAGACATGTATTACCTAACTTAGCAGTATATACTAGAACTTTCTCGCCAATTCTGACAAATGTATCCTTCAAACCAATAATTGCTGTGATTTCAATTTGTGTCTTCCAAAATATTTAAATCTAAGTCATCGTATTCGGCGAAACTCATCCATGAGATTCAAATTGTACCAAATTTTAACCAAAACAAAAAAAATCGTTTAAATTTTCCTTGAATTCGTATGGTATGAGGCTTAGGTTTTTCTGTTGGAACATGTATTATCGACCCCTTTATTTTTCTCTCCGCTCCAGAATGAGGCATTTAAAAAGCTACAAATTGGGAATTGGAGTTGAATGTAATGCAAAGGACGTTCGTTCCTTCTTTCCCACGGATTTCAGTCGCCTAAAGAGCCTTTGCTACAGAAAGTGAGATATTTGGAGGAGAATTCAGATGCCGTGAATCTGCACTGTAACGAGTCCTTCAAACCCTCCTCCGATGTTATTCTTCCAAATGGAAAATTGGCAATCTCTTTTGATGAGCTTCAGGCATTCATTACAAAACCCAAAGCGAGTGTTGATTTTGAAGGGAGCGTCGCCTTGGTTTACATTTGGTCAGACCGCATAGCCAAGAAATTAAATTATTCATATGGTTGATTGGTTCACGATTATTGCTTTTTATTATTATTCCTTTTTATTATTCACGATTTTGCTTTGTGGGTGTCATTAGATTTTTATTATAATATAATTACTATTTAATATATTTATTATTTATATATTAATATTATAATAATATTAATATATTATTATTATTATCTATATATTAATATTTAAAATATATTATATTATATTATTTAAATTAAATTTTAAATATATTGTAATAATATAATATTTTTAGATTTACTAATGTATTCAAAGTTAATATAATATAGTTTTATTTTTATCGGTTTATTATTTACATTTGAAAAAAAATCAAAATTATATAAGGTGAATTTAATCCAAATTTTTTCTTTGCCGAACTTCATCCGAATTTCAATATTGCCGAACTCGAATTTGAATTCGAACCTTGTGACGTAGATTTAAATTATGGTCAGACTTTGCCATTCTAGGAGATCCTCTACCATCTACCTAAGTTGATTTCCTGCACCAGAGTTAAAACATTTTCTTTTTCTTTTTTTGGGCACCAGCATTATCAGGATCTTCAGAAAAAGCTGTCATTTAACCTTATTTGGAGTGAACTGCGTGCGATCAGGTAATATTTGCTCAAGATGGGTGGAGCAAGCAGTGAGAGGAATAAAAAGGTTAATTGTAGTCCGTGTAATGGCACAAACAATAGGTATGCTATGGTCATTGAAATGGAGTGTGACACAGGCACAAAAGATGGTGGTTGGGAGGCTAACAAATTTTGTGCATGTCTGAGTTATCTTAGGCTGTAGCAATTTGCAAGGTATAATGGTTTTCCACCTAACTGTACCGGTATCAATCCTGTCAAGTTACCTCATTAAACCGAGTTTTTTGCCAAGGATTCAAATGCGGATCATTAGTTCCACAAACAGAATATTATATACACCCATGCAGCAATAAAGTGTGAATCCAAAATATGTAGTGGAGAAGTGGATTTCCCTGCAGGTGGGCTTCCTGTATCTCAATAATAGTTGTTGACTTGTTTGATGACAGAAACATAGTTTTCACAATTCTTTCATGCTTAGTAAATAAGAGTAAATCATATAAAGAAAAGTATGGTTGTCATAACATACTAACCCTTTAAAAAGAGATGCTAGTCATCACAATGACCTTTTTATTCATTAATTTCAAATGTAAATAACTGCTCTTAAAACACTGAAATTTATCATTTCTATTCCTCGTGACTGGTTTAGATAATGTTTCTCCATACTGCTCTCAAGATACTACTAAAAACATCGGTCCATACTCTTCTTTAGTTGCTTAAACTATGTATGGTTGAGCTGTCAATGTCTGTGTACCTTTTGGGCCTTTCTTCTGCCTGTAATATCAGAAATGACTGATAATTTTCTGCTGGATGCTCCAAATTGCAGCATGTAGATCTGAGTATGTGATACATGGAAATAGGAAGACATAGGATTATCTGATAGAGTTAGGAACACACAGGATTATCCAGCTTAGAAGCATATTCAACTATAAAATTTAATTTTCTTGTGAGCTCAATCTATCTTTTCTAAAGTATTTAAATTATGGTCAGACCGTTTGCCATCCTAGGAGATCCTCTGCTGTGTACCTAAGTAGATTCCCTGAGTGACAGTAAAGATTTTCCTTTTTGCCTTGGCATTAGCTTGATCTTCAGGAAAAAGATGCTGTTTAAATATATCCAGAGTAAATAGTTACAATCATTGAATCGAGTGTGACACATTTGTGAAAGCTGGCATTTGGGATGCTAACAATTTTTTGGCACATCTAACAACACTACACAGGCATCAATCCTGTGAAGTTATCTCTTCAAAAGCAAGTTTCCTGCCTCAGATTCAAATGCTGATCATTAATTCCACAAGCAGAATATTATATACATCCCTACAGCAGTTTTTTTTTTTCAATTGTGTCATGTTTTACAAAAAGTCTAAAATGTTTTGCTTGCGTTCCAACAATGTCATGCAAATATTTTCTTAAAGGATTCCATCTGGAAGTTGAGCATAAGAATGAAATAGCCAGAATATGTTATTTCACGTCTATTCAAACAAGTTCTGGTCACAATTTGCTGGCAAAAGTTTTTGCTGTCACTCAAGAGTAATGGTAATGAGATAATGATTTCAAACCAAGTAATTTAGAGGAGGCCATACTAGAACACTCTATGTTTGGGGATCAATAGATGCTAGGTTTTATAGGGCATTGAAAAGTTTTATGAAAAGTTAATCTAGGTGGAGCAAGCATTGCTGTTGTCTTGTATCATGAATTCTTTTGCTTATATTTTGCATCTCTCTCCCATTTTCATTCAGACTGAATTACGCTAGCTGCATCACTCTTTAGTTTTCTTTCCTCGTAACAAGTAGGTATACATTTGGAGATATTGCTAGTATGACATCTGTAAGTTCTTTGGGTCATTTGATCCATTTACTCTTTAACTCTGGCTCCCATATCATTGTTATTTTGTTTGATTATCGTGACACCTTTAAGCTTCTTGATCATCGTAGATATCAATTTAGGATCTGTGTTTATGAACTAGGGAAGCAATCCTTCTAAGTTGTTTGTCTTCAAAAGATGGATTTGGTGACTGATATATGTAGCTTTATCTGTTGTATTTGCTGATTTCAGGTGTGTTCTCAGTCTTCACATCTATTTGTAAATAATATCACAAGTGAGAAAATTTCTGTTCATATGGAATTAGGTGAATTACTCCTACATGTGGCAGATGAAGACCATGGATGCTTAAAGGAAAGTTTGTTTGCAGTAGAAACAAATTCAGAGTCGTTGTTGCATATATCACGGGTCAGTGTTGACTGGGGGCTTAGAGAAACCGAATCCCTTGAAGATGATAAAACTGAGCAAAGAAAATTGACTCTTGCTGTTGAAATTAGTGGAAGTTCTACATGCCTGTCCTTACAACGGCTTCAGTTACTTGTATTCACATTTATGTCTTATGCAGCTGTCTTGAAGAGTGTTTCTGCTATAAATAATAAGGCAAAGAAGAGGAAAGGAAAAAGTGATGGTAAACTTGGAGCAAAAGGTATAAATGTTGTAAGGCTCAACCTTGAGAAGTTCACTGTAAAGTTTGTTGGAGATCTCAATGTGGAAAATACAGACATTGCAGATCCAAAACGAGTAAATTTTGGAAGTCAGGGTGGTGAAGTAATTATCACTGAAGTAGAAGAGGGGAAGACACGCATGGCTTATGTAAAATCTTCAAGTTCAAGTGATACCAGACTGGAGCTGAGATGTATAACATCATTCAATATTGTTCATTTTTCTTTATGCAGAGATAAAAACACAAATTCCACCCAATTAGAATTGGAAAGAGGAAAAATCATGTATCAGGAGGTAGCTGGAGATAAAACTTTTGCTGATTTGACATTGCTGGCATTGCAAAGCGGGAAGGTTGTATACCAAGGTCCTAATAATAATGGAATTACTAGCTGTGCTCTTGTTTGTGCCACTGATGTAACTATTAGATGGGAGCCTGATGTACATCTAGTTTTATATGAAACTATGTTGCGTATGAAAGCTTTATTACAGGAGCAAAGGAATTTGAGCCATGCTTATGTCACAAATACTTTTCTTTTCAACATTGACGAAGACTTTCCTTTTGAGGGAATTAGGAGGCCCACAGGTGGTGATTTTCAGGGTCCAGCTCGAAATGATAAGCAACATAATAAGAAGGAGCTTGTACTGGCAGTGGACATAGAACAGTTAACCCTCTCTGCTAGTCTTGCAGATGGTGTAGAGTGTTTAGTCAAAGTTCAGTCTATATTCTCAGAGGATGCTAAAATTGGGATGTTACTTGAAGATCTTGGGCTTAGTTTGAATGAAGCAACCATTTTAAAAAGTAATCGGCTCCAAATTTCCCGCATTCCCAGTTCTCCTGATGGTGGCACTGAAAGGATCAATCATTTTGATGCTGAAATCAGATCTTCAGTTATTTGGGATTGTATTATCCAAGGTCGTGATGTTCGTATAATTATGCCACATAGATTGCAGCTGCGTGCAATAGAGGATGCTGTTGAGGATATGTACCGGGGTTTGAAGCTAGTTATGGCTGCTAAGAGACAATCATTATGCCCCTCAAGTATGAAAGCTTCGAAACATTCAAAGAACAGATCATCAAAATTTGGCTGCATTAAGTTCAATTTCCGTGAGGTTATTGCTGAGATTGAGGAAGAACCAATTCAAGGCTGGCTTGACGAACATTACCAACTAATGAAAAATGAAGTCTGTGAACTCTCTGCTCGGTTAAGGTTTTTGGATGAAATTGTAGCAGAAGGCTCTAGCCTTTCTGGTATTTCTGAACTCAAGGAATTTCACACAGATAAATATGTCGATCTTCTTGAAAATTTGGAAATAAATTCATCAGATCAAGATATTGTCAAAACCTTGCAAGAAAGGCTTCAACGACAAGCTTTCCAATCTTACTACAAAGTGTGCCAGAAATTAGTTATTTCTGAAGGTTCTGGAGCTTGTCAGAAAGGTTTACAGGCTGGTTTTAGACCTAGTATTGGTAGAAGTTCCCTCCTATCTATTCGTGCTTCAGATTTGGAGGTAACTTTGACAGAGATTGAAGGTGGCAAGGTTGGGATGGTTGAGATGATAAGAAAGCTCGATTGTGTTAGTCCAGAGATGGAAATCCCATTCTCCAGAATGATGGGGAGGAATGTTTCAATAAATACAGGTTCACTGGTGATTCAATTGAGAAATTACTCCTTACCTATGCTTGCAGCGACCATGGGTAAATGCAATGGAAGCATAATTTTGGCCCAACAGGTTTGGATTCTTTTATCAATTCTTTGCTGTTTCCTAATTCTGCTTTCAGTTTTCTGTTTTTTCTCTTTTGTTTTGGCTTGACTGTAACTTAGAGAAATGTACTTTTGACCTGCAATGGAAAGCCCAAAGCATAATTCAACAAAGATTTGCAAAACTTTGGTCTTGACATTCTGGGTAGGATAATGAAAAATAAACTACCAGAATCTTTCATTCTCTTATGTTCTTTGAATTCCATGGAGCATGTATGCTTATACACAAGCTTCTTGTACTCACCTTTTTGAAATTAAGGGTCCATATTTTTTTATTGTTGGGCATCAAACGAATGTGGATTCATAGCAATCCTAGAGGGATCCTCCATAACTGGCTTCAAGTATGACTTATTTGAGATTGCTGAAAACTAATATTTGTCTTTACTGAGATCTTAGTCATCTGCTATGCAGTCCCTTTACTAGCATACATCTGTAGCTTCAATAATCTGTATTGTTTTTCCATTCATTTTGTTTAACATCCAGATGTAGACATCCCAGAAATTGTTTCTTGGTGTTGAAGGATGGACTTAAAGATTTAGAAATTGGCACCTGGACCATAATCCTCATCCATGGTATTCCTTTTTTATCTCAAAAGTTGAAATTTACAGGCAATTGCATCACTTCTGCAAATGAGTTATAGCCTGCTGGGCATATTTCCTGCAGCAGGAGATGGATATTTCCAAAATATCATGTGCTTTCTGTATTTGGGCATGTTTAGTAATCTGTATTAGTTAGATGAACATCTATATGCTTATGAATTGTTTTGAAGAAGTATACAAAAAAAAGTATTATTTGCTGTAGTATTTTTAGGTTTGTATTTTGTATGTTTTTAGTTTGGGCCCTTACACAGGTAAGTTCCTTTGGCACACTTTTTTGTGATGAATGCATAGCATATCTCCTTTGGCACACATTCATTGCGGCTTTGCCACCTGTTTTTCTTTGCTTCATCTTGGAACCCTGTGACAAGTCCATATAGTAAAGAAGTAATCTTTCAAGCATGAAGTTGCCATCATGGAAAAGTCAAGTTTGAGTGGTTGGAAAACCGTTTTGACTAAAGGTTTTAGAGTATTTTCGAAATATCTGCCATGATCAAATTGGGAGGAAAAGCTTCATCAAAATCATCCAAAGTTGCCTATCCAAAAGTCTATTTTAAGCACACGCTAAAAGTAGTTCATGCTATTTTTATCTATTACATTTTTTTCGAGAAAATAGCATATTTTGGGATTTGCTATTTTTTTGTTGGTGCTATTTATAGCCTATCCTACATTTAGTCCAATGAGCTTTATGAGGAGACATTTTTTAGATGTCTTGCCATTTGAAAGATATGAGTTCTAAGTGATGTTTGTACAATTAGTCTAATTGGTAGTTATATGCTTTAATTTTATTATTAGTGGATAGGATAATTTGCATTAATGCTTGCATTCATGCAATCAAGTATTCTTAGAGTAGAAATTCAGTTAATTTCCGTCATTTCTTTTCATGCAATGTTTTGTAAACATTATAAAATAAGTAGTTTGCACTTAGATGGGAATGTTAGTTCTCATGCTTGCATATTGCTGAAATTACTATTTAGTGTTATTGTTAATCCATAATTCCATATCTTGCTTTTAAATTGCTATTGGATTATTTTGCTATGTATGCTGAGGTAAATTAAATTGCTAGTGCCAAATTTGCAAGCTTTATATTGTTGGTGTATTTGAAGTTGGAATTATGGCCTTGTAGCAGTCCCTTAAATTAATTTCTGAAGCACTCGTGTCTTCAACTTTAAACCTATTCAATCCTTTTGCATACATGCATTAGCTGGTCTCCGCTTTTAGCTAAATAGTGCAAGCATATAGTCGTAGGATTTATTTTTTAGTAAAATATATAAAAATCATTTGTTTTGAATGAAAGAACATCTTAGCCTTTTGTCTTGGATGAGTTTAGAAAGATAGTTTATTTTTATTTAGCATGAGTGTGAACCACTTTACAAAACTTTTGTAAAGATTGCTAATAGCAAGTACATGTTATTCATATTAGGCTAGTTTTAGGTTATATGAAATTTACCCTTCTAATTCAAAGAATGATTCAATTGCACAATTGTTTTCTTTTGTGTTGCATTGAAAGGTTTGAATTAAAACACTACAACATCCTTTGCTAATGCACACTCTATGCAAGTAGATTGGCAAGGCTCAACTTACTATAAGATGTATCATGAATGTGAAACCTTGAAGGAATAAAAGAAAAATTTGATTGAGAAGTGCTTATATATATTTATATATATATATACACACACAATGCCAATCTTAGAAAAAGCCTTGGGTGGAATGGAATAACACTCTAAATGTCACATCAAACTCGAAGTCAAAAGCTCAGTGATAAAATAAAACTTACATAATAACCACCTTTTTTTTCTTTCTAAAATAGATGCTATCCTCAAAAAATTATGAATGGAATAGCCTCATGCCTCAAACTTTAACAAATTGACCAAGCCAAGAAACAAAGTATCACAAAGGAAACAATTGCAACACCAAACATGACCCCCAAAAAGGAAATATCCATCAACAAAAGTTTAAAGTTTCGATGAAACATAAACAAAATTAAGTAGATAAGGCCATAAAATTGGTACTGGGAGGGGGGTCTCAGTCAATAGGGTTAACCCACCCTCCATTAGATAGGTCCTTTCCATTATCCATTGGATCCCAATTGGTGTGAATGGTGTCCTATCCCTTTTGGAGGCCTTATTGTCTCTATGAATCTTGAACACCAGGTGGTAGAAAGTGAGAACTTTGTACTGGTTAAATGGTGAAATCAAGGTGAGGAAACTTGCCCTAGTTGTTGTTGGGGGAGCCTACCTATAATACCCCAAGCCTCACAACTAGGGCATTAGCCAAGTGAACATTTTTTTTTTGAAAGAACAACAGAAGAATGACTTTAGTATTAAAAATATGATATTGACATATTGCACTGCATGCTCATGCGCACACAAAGTGTTGTGACAAGCACAATGGCATGCAAGAAACCATCACCATTGTTCCAAGCAAGGTGGCATAAGTGGAAGACTAATGAACTGCGTGACAAAGTCACCATGATGATCCTACGAGAGGGTGGAGCTTCACCACCACGATGATTAGGTACTAACCTATGATCACATTCTCTCACAAACATGACACAAAGGTAGGATGAATGAATCACCTATTTCAAATCCACTCCCAAACACATCCAACATCTCTTAGAACACCAAGGGAAACCTATGCAAGAGGTGTGACAGCTAGGGGATGGCATCTTGACTAGTTGGAATGACCACCGGTTTCCTAAACATGGAGTAGGATGAGGGTAACAACTACCTTCAATCCATTCCAAGACAACACAAACAACACCCAAATATAAGGGGAAGACCTTGACAAGAGATCTCTCCACCAGGAGGTACAAGCCCTCAACTAAAATGAATGACAATTGATTGGTTTCATGCAAAGTCACACTTTGTAAAGAAAAAGTGGGAAAATCTCCCGATCAGGGACACCTATCAACTAAGTGTCAACATGGGAGTCTATAGGCACATGACTGTCTTCACATGGGGCTTTCCACCCTAATTGATAAGAGTTTGGAGGTGTTTAATCTCTAGCTGCACTTTTATTTATGTACTTGTATCAATTGATTTGAAAAATTAGGTCAAAAGCTTTTGGACCATTAGAGTCATGGCGTTTTGTGTTCATTGGAGTGTTGAGAGGAGTTAGTCACTCATGGTGGGTTGTTTTGTAAAAAGGAGTTGTGAAGATGGTTGATGATGGCTAGGGATGGTATGTGTAAGAACACCCCTAAAATTTTCACCAATTTTTTTCATTCCTTTCTAGAGTTTGTGAGATGAACATTATGTAAGACAGTTTGGATGCAATTGCTTCTGCTCAGTTTTTTTGTCTAGATGTTTTAAGTTTACCAAACCACACTAACTCGATAAAATTCCCATTAAAACAATAAGACAATATATCAAACAGCTGGCATAATTTTAATCATGGCAACAATAACCCTTGGCATACATTTAATTATGGCAACAGGAGCCTTCAGACATTGATATGGCAGCTTGCTACAAATATAGAAAAGTAACTGTTACAAAACCGACCTGTAGCCAATGTAATTATTCAATGCAACTGTAGTGAATCGCCCCCAAATGGAGCGTTGGGATTCCACACTTCACACGCCTGGGTCAGCACTATTCTCCAATGACAAGAAGCTGTCTCAAATCTACGCCACTCAGATGGAAAGTATCCGGCCACACAAACTCCAAAGCCACATCGGCAAACTCTTAAAACTCACTCCCAGCTGTGCATAAGGGATGACTATCAAAATTGGGAGTTGGCAGTCATAGCCACCACTCACCCTGCATTACAGCTCTCCACGTCGCTTCTAGAAGTGTAATTGCCCTTTTAAGGAATCATTTCTGGTTGTTTAGAGTTGCAGCTGTGCATTGTCAATAATCTATAACAATGACAATCCAGCCGACTAGCATTCAATTTATACACTTAGCTAGGAAGGTTGCGATCTGCAGTCCAAAGACTCACACCATTTTAAAACTTGAATCACCCTTATTTCTATGCAATATGAGAGTGACTTGCCATGAACATTCAGCCTTAAACCTGGTGTCCCAATTTTTCAGACTCAAACAATCAAGGCATCTAATGTAAATCACTCTTATTCCACCAGGTGAAGCAGCGACTAGCAATTACCATTCCTTTTACAAACATGGCAACCTCTTTCCCATATGTACCCAACCTAGCGCCTCTGATACTTGGTAATGCCTGTAGTTTATTTAGCAACCTTATGCACAAATTAAAAAAAAAAACCTTATGAACTGATCAAATGAAGTTCCATGCGAATTCTAGAATGAATCCACCGGTAGATGGCATTGGATTTCTGTCCAATCCACCTAGAATCCCAAGGGTTTTTGTTCTCAGGCTTGCTGAACCGGTAAAACAAGCTCTCCAAATTCTCTCGATAATATTTTTCAAAAAAATGATAGTAATTTTCCCTCACCACCCTTTATTTTTTTAATTATTATATTTATCATCTCTAAAGTGATTTTAATTATTAATTTATCAATAATTTATTATAATTCACTTTAATAACAAAATCAATTAATTAAATATAAATGTCCCAAAACTGACTTAGGACAATTTAATCTTTAATTAATTAAATTATTCCCTTAATTTTTCCCACTTTAGTTCTTGAGAATAAACTAAGCTAGTGGACTCCATTGGATGATCACTTGGAAAAAGGGGACATTATAGTCTGGGACATCTACGGAAGTCATTGGTAATGTTGGAAACATCAAAATGACCCAAAAAAGAACTCTTTTTTTTTAAGTGCTCCACCTTGTATAGGCAATGCATTTGCTTTTTACCATGGTGAACTCTATCTCTATTGTGGAGAATGCTTGCATACCATAGTGAATGCTCCAAATGCAGTGACAAATGTATGCAGCATGATCACCTTGGAAAATGTGTGTTCGCCCCTTGGTGGAATCGACAATTTTGTCAAAACTTAGACAGAAAGTAGAATGCTAAGGGTTTTCATTGTTTGATCTTCCAATTTGTCAATTAGTTTAGTTAGTGTTTTAATTTGCTCCTTTTGTGCAATGCAAAATGAAACAAAATTAACAAATGTGTGTTAGAACCACTCTTCAAATTAGAAGGTGAAGCTCCCTTTAAACAAAAACTAACCAAATTTGAACAGTATGTACTTGCTACTTACAATTTGTACAGTGTTTTTTGTATCATCTAAGGCAAAAGGTTGACACACATTTCAACCCAATGCAAAAGATCATTATGCTTTTTGACTGGAAAAAATCATGATTACTACATGTTTATGTTGATCAGCAAAACAAAAAGAGATTGAGAAGTACACGTACATATGAGGATTTGAATAGATTTAAACACAAGGACACGAATGCTTTGGTAAATTAAGTAATTAATACAAAGCCACAATTTCCAACTTTGAGTTAACTTACAATACACAACTTACAAACTTGCTAAAATAAATTTGATCAACCTCAACTCACATAACAAAAGACATAATAAGTTAAACATAATAGTTGCATTCAAAGCTACAACAATTGACTTGACAGCTGCTGCAATACAAAATTTTCAATAATGCCAAGCATATTTAACTTATAAAAATACATAAGACACAAAAGACGTCAATTGGCATAATCAAATTCTAGTGAGTAATACTAAGTTTTGAGTCAACAACAATAAATACTGAACCCAATTAAGTACCTAGATCACTAATTATTTATTTATAAGGTTTACAAAACTCTACATGAGAAAATTATGAAAAAGCTAACAATAACTTTTATCCTAAAAACAAACTAAAAGTTTTATTGCAAAATTCTATCTACTAAAACTAAATCTGAACTTTGGCAATCTTCAGTTAGATGCTGATAAAGATTACTACAAACTAACACTATAACTCACATATCTTGCATGATAAGAAATCCAAAATAGAATTTTTAAAATAGACTCTCCAGAAAGCACATGGGCTAAAATTAGAGAGAGCTAGAAATAGAGCAGGCTATAAATAAATACCTCTAGCTAAAAATAGTGAATCTCAGGATATCTCTTCTGCTTGAAAATGGTGATGGCAAAAAGTGGTGTGAGCTATTTTTGGACCGGACTATAAATAGGCTACTGATAGGTGGCTCTAGAGTTATTTCTGATAAAGCTTTTCCTATGTTCTGATCATGGGAGATTGTTTGAAAATCCTCTTAAACCCTGATATTCTGACAATTTAATGCTTTAAATCTGACAAATTCTTCATTCTTCAGAAATCCTTAGTTTAAAATTTGGAATTATCTTGAATGCTTTAGAAAACCTCCAATGTTTGGATAGCAAGCTGTTGTCCTATATGTTTTGGTTGATGGAATTATTAGACAAACCTTTACACTGCTGTAACAAAATCTCTGTTAAAAGCCCTGCTATCTCATGCCAAAAGCCCAAATAATTTCTCTTCAAACTGCTCCTATGACTGATTTCGCTTTGATTTTCTGATGAATGACAGAAGGGCAGATTTTTAAGATAATTAGCTGCTGTTGTGACTGTTATGCTGATTTGTATACTTCTGTCGACGTTCTGCTGATGAAATCTGATAAGCTGGTTTGAATTCTTCTGTTTGTTGCCCTGCTGTTTCTAGTATATAGGACTTGACTTGTCTTTGAATTTTGACATTGCATCTATAAATAGAGCTTGAAAGAGACATGCTTGTTCATCCTTGGGTGTCTCCCCAATAAATATCAAATTTGTTATTAAAACTGCTGATCTGACCATAAAAATAGGCTTCATTGTATTTTCTGATTGCCACTCTATTTATAGCAGATTTTTATTGAGTTTCAAAAGCCACAACTGCTGGGACTGGAAATCACCGTATTATAAATAGCAAACTCACCCTTTTAGAAGTTTAGTTGGCCATGCATGAAATTGATATTCCTAATAAATATGCAACTGTTCAACTTTAAATGCCATCAGTCTTTGTCCGGTGTGCACCTAACAGTGCAAATCTACCTTCTCATATGTTGACGTCCCTTCACCTCACATAAGCACACACCTATACAACCAATTTTCATTTTGAATTTTGAAAGAAAAATTCATTTTGTTGAAGTGTGCACCTACCAATGTGAAGCAGAAATTACTTCAAAGAGGTGTGTGCCATTACAAGTAATTTTGAACTTGAATTCTTTCACAAAGGTGCATACCTGATAAAGAAATTTTAACTTTGCTCTTTCTTTAGTCAAGAATGTACATGACTACGTGAAATCAAACTTGATCTTTGAAAAGGTTAATACCTTTAATTAGGAGTGTGCATCCACACACAGAAACTGATTTTGAATTCTCACTTTGTTAGTCCTTTATCTAGTGCACACCTATCAAGGTCATTTTGAAATTTGAAATTGAAAACAGCTTTCAGCCTTGTCAAGCGTGCCCCTGACAATGTAAATCTGACTTTTGGAAAATTTAAAAATTTGATTTTGTCGATCTATTTCCTTCATATAGGTGCACACCTATATATGTGATTTCAGTCCTTGATTTGAAATGCTCATTTTCTTCACACAAGTGCGCACTTGTACATGTGATTCTGAATCTGATCCTACTTCGAGTGTTGATTTTTTTCCCTTGTTAGGTGTGCACTTGACAATGTAGATATCTCCACATTCTTTGGCCTCTTCACTTTATTGAGGTATGTACCTATCTAAGAAATTTTGAACTTGATGTTTAAACTGATTTTCCTTCATTTAGGTGCATCCCTAACAATGCAGTTTTGTCTTTAAAAAATTCAAAGTCATTCATCCTTATATAGGTGCACCCTTGACAATTTGAATCAATCCTTATGACAATTTAAAGTCAATTTTCTTATCAAGTGCACACTTGATAATGGGTTTTTGACTTAGAGTCTTCAACATGTGTTCCCTCTCAGAGGTGCACTCGCAAAAATGGGATATCAAACTTAGATTTGAAATACTATTTTCTTCGCAGAGGTGCACCTCCTCAGTTAGGTGTGCACTCAACATTGGGGTTGGATTTTGACTTTGAAATTCACTTTGCCTTTGATTAACCTTCAGTTTTTGCGTTGATGGATTTGTTTTGAAAGTAACATGTGCTGATTTGCAAAGATACAACAAGTAATGATCAAACATGCCACAAACCAAGGGGATAAAACTTTGAAACATGATTGTTCCAACAAAAAAAACAATGGTTTGACTTGAGGTTTGAGACAAGATGAAAAATTTCATATGGGTACAAGAAGTTTCTCTTTTTTCAAGGATGGTAGACTCAAGGGAGGTCATATATATTGATCATATATACTAGTTATAAAGTGTTGAATCTCATTCTATGGTCGTTTTAGTCTGTCTTTGACTGTTATAAGTGTGTTGTTGATAGTCTTTCATGGTGAGAGGAGTGTTGCAGGTGTTGTAGGAGCTCCAAATTTGTTGTGTAAGATCATGGATGTTGTGGAGGCAATGTAAACATCTATAATAAACTTTGATATTGCTATCAGGATTCAACCGTGTAGTTTTTCGAGTCCTACTTATCAATCTATAATAAACATTAAGATAGTGGATCAAAGATTATTTGCTCCCTAGAGCCCAACATTTGGTTTTCTTTAGGGCAACCTGATTATTTACATGTGTTTGTTTCTTTGTCATTTCAATTTGCTGAGATGCTATAAGTTGTTTTCCTTGGTATACACATTATGTTGATTTGACATTCATTAAAGGTATTGAGGGTTTGAAGAGCCATTACTTTCTATATCCATTTCTGAGGATAATGTAGGAGTACCCTCCTTGTTTACGGATCATCTACGGCATGACATTAGAAAGTAATGTTGTTTACAATATATTACATTATGATTGAATATGGCACTATTTTTGTCTTTTTGCAGCTATTTCCTTTTTTTTTACAAAAGATATGCCAAATTGTTTGTACTATTTAAGGCAACATGGAAAAATCCCCTAATAAAGCCATTTTCCAAGAGAAAGGTTCAAGGTTGGAAGGCTTGAAAATGGTATGAATCTATCTCTAGGTATTATGGGCATGAGCACCAAACCAAAAAAGGTGTTTGATAGCCTCAAACTAGTGACACAAAGGACATGGAGGATGAGTTATCCCCATACGAACAAGTTGATCTCTAACTAGTTAACCCTTGTAAAAAAGACATCACAAAAATGAGCTTTTTTGGTTCAATTGTGGCTTTTCAATCTGTCTCAAAGCAACGGTTTCAAACTTGAGGTCAAAAATTGTAAATTGCGGCAATGATTGAGATTCTCAAATAATTCCTACTTTGGAGAAAGTAGTTGGTAACCAAGTTGAGGTTAGTATGGTGAGAAGGCATTTTCACAGGCCATTTCCAATCCTTCCACTAGGAAGAGAGTGCTTGAATGCCAATTTTATGAATAATCTTAGTTGAAATGACTATTTGGATTTCATTGATTAATTCAATATCCTTCAAATTGATGTGAGATCTGGTTTTCAAATCCATTTGTGAGAAGTAAGACATGGTGGTTTTTTTGAAAATATCGTAAAAATCTCTTATCCCTTTCATAAAGAATCTCAAAATTTTAATCCAAGGCACTTCTACAAAGGGAATTCCATGATATTTGAGAATGAGTGACCACAAGAGGGAAAGTGAATTAATTGTAAGGCCAAGATGAAAGCTATCTTCATTGTAAGTTAGCTAGGGCTTGAGAGATTCATAGGCCTTCTAGGTGCCCTTAGCAACAAAAGTCCCTATAATCTTTATTGGTAGTGGAGTGATTTAGAGGATTTGAGACCTACGACCAAGCCAAATTCTTTTGCCATAGGGAATTCATTGTGAGATGCAATGCCTAAGAGGTACCTTCTAGGACTCCGATACTTTTTTATAGTGCACACACAACCCCTTGAAAATGAGCGTTAATCAAAATCAAGCTGGCTACAACTTTAGGTTTGTATCCAACATCCTAGTCTATGAAAGTCTCTAGTGCCTTGAAAATTAGCCCAAAGAAAGTCATTGGACAGTATTGCTAATTTGAGATAACTAGCTTTGGATGAGGCCCAACGAAAGGAATACTACACATTAGATGCCAAAGAATTTTAGAGCATACGTGGAACTTCCTTGCTAACCATAGAAATTTAATAATCTAGTAGGTTATATTCTAGTACACATTTTGAACAACATTGTTCCATAATTTAGTGGGTATGGCTTGAAAAGCAAATGGTATGCCCAATAATGAATCCATTTCCAATATACTAGGCTGACCACAAAGGCATGGGAGTGGAAGACTACAAGTAGCATTTGAGTTCTCCATTAGATACCTTATTTAGAAGCCAAAATAATAATATACAAGCATTTCATTGCCTTGTTTATTGAATAGTCATGCTCAAAGAGTCAAGAAAGAATTATCAACAATGTGATCTTAATTGCCTAGGTGAGTCTCCAAGCAGCAAAATTATTTTGAAACGACTCTTGGAAATGTAATCTAGAAGAAGATAACTAGAGTATTCAACAATCACATATAAACAAGGTGAAAGAGGATTGCCTTGCCAAATAGACCTAACAAGGTCAAACAATTTAGACTAGGACCCATTAATAGTAATGCAAGCTAAAAAATCTTGACAAAGATCTACTTGATGAAAATTGGAGCAAACCCAAGTGCTCGAGACATGTCTCCAGTGGAAGGTCATTCAATTCTATCACAAGTTTTTTTAAAATCAATTTTAATTAAAAAGCCTTTTGAGATGAGATGTAAGCCCATTCTTAACCCTTCCAACTATCACTAATATTGTTCAAGATAAATTCACTAAGATTACACCTTGTTTGTTTTGGCTACATGACCAAAGGTAGTAAGTACCAAAGAGATAGGGAAAGAACCTTAACAATTATCTTGTATGAGCCATTTAGAAGAGTTATTGGCCTCTACTTGGTGACGCTCTGGGTTCTTGGACTTTGGGGTTGAACATAATGCCACCTTTGTTGATAAGTTGTAGATGCACCCTATGCAAATTCAGGCCAACAATTTCCCATCTATACAAATTTAGTTCAACAATATTGATTAATTTTGATAAAACTCACAAGAGAAACCATCAATGCCAAGGGCTTTGTGACATGCATTTGATTGATAGCCTCATGTCAATCTTCCAAAGAAGGAAATTGACGAAAAACGAATATTTGTATGTTTTCAAGGCACAACCTCAAGCATTGGGTTAAGGTGTCCTCTTTAGCAAGGTTTGATGCTTGGGTTGTAAGCATACCTTTGTAATGAGAAGTAAAGGCTTTGAGAATCTTAGAGGGTTGTGAGGCCATTTTCTTCCTTGATGGCCCTAATTTTGTTTGCAACACATTGGGACCAAATATGATTAAAAAGTTCTCCTGAAACATGGTTTCCAATCTTTAATTGGTGCATATAGGTATGAACACATTGGGACCAAATATGATTAAAAATTTCTCCTGAAACATGGTTTCCAATCTTTAATTGGTGCATATAGGTATGAAGTTGAGTTCCTCTAGCCACATGAGCCTTTATCATCTCAAGTTTATGGTGTAGAAAAATGCCTCAACGCTGGAAATTATTATTGATTGGAGATTGCTCTAGCCCATGAGAAAAAAGTAGCAAAGTCTTGAGTTGCAGTTTCATAAGCCTACTGTCTAAATAGTGTTGTCTACTTGACACACATGTGAATGAAGGTGGCAAAATGAGAGAACCAAAAAACCACCAATCAACACAATCTATATCTCTTATGGATTGAGGAATTAAATTTGAAAGGCGCTTGATATGAGCAATTGTTTGTTCTTGGCAAAAATTAGCATTCTTGAGAGCAAACGGACTTGTCTTAACTTGAATCTATGGAGTGGTCCATTAAGTGGAAAAGAAGATGGGAAGGTGGTAAAAAAACACCACTATATGCAACATTGATGGGGCAATCAAAGCAAGCAAGAAAGAAGAAAAGATTTTGCCTTGCTCATATAAAACAATCAAACCTTATGAAAACTCTCTAATTGCCTTGTCTTAGATTAGACCAAGTAAACCGGGCTTTGAGTGATGAACTCCTAATTCATTGCCCATATAGATGCATGCTCATTGTAACACCAAGATATGGGAAGTAATTCATCCTTCTCTTCCATGGACTTAATCATGTTGAGGTCTTGACAAAGAACCCAATCTACATCTTGAATCAAATTTGTATGCCACCAACAAGGTCCTGCCCACTTAAACACATCATTAAAAGCATATATTTTGGCTATACTGTAATGTCCCCTTTTTCGTGAGCATCAGAGTTTCGTGGATTAGCCTATCATTTGATCCTCGTGGGCTAGTGTTGTGGATTGGAGGGTCCATTATGGGTGTCAATGAGCTCTTTAGGTGGCAATTTGCAATGGTTGGCATCTCCAGATCCTTCGCATATTCTGAGGCAATGTTATTCTGAGGTTTCTAGCTCCGTTTTGATGCACTTACTATTTCTAGTAAGTCAGTTGAGTATTAGTGGCCAACCTTTGTATTTTGGAAAAGGCACTTGGATGAGTAGTGGTTTTTGTGGTTGACCTCTTGGTTCTGACGAAATCGAAAAATAATGAGTATTGAGGAAGATATGTTATTTTAATTATTATTGAAGTAAGACTTCAATACTAATTATTATTGAAGTAAGACTTTAATACTAATTAATTATTTAAAAGTGCACATTATAATGATTTATTTTGACTTTATATTAAAAGAGTATTTAATATTATAAATTCAAAATATTAAAGTGCATATAATAATGACATATATTGACTTTTAAAAAGGGGTGCATTTAATAATATTAAGTCAAAAGGTATTTAAGTCATGAAATGAGCACCAAAAATGAAGATAAATTAAAGTATGAGCAAAAGTAAATATTTTATGTTATTTTAATGATATAATTGCTCATTGGAAATCAACCCCTTTGGGAGAAGAATATAAAAGGGCATCAAAAAGCAAATTCATTATCTTTTGATCATTCAACACTTATGCTTTTGAAGAAATTCTTGTGGAGAGTAGTGAACCAGGGTTTGCAGCATCAAATGGGTCTTTGAGGACGTAGTCTCTCTTAGATTTCTGCTACCCGAGGGTGTGAAAGACCATCTGAAGGCTGCAATTACAGGAGGCTTTATTCAGAAGCCTCATTGAGCTTTATTGGAGGAAATATCAATGATTTGACTAGGGGTTTGAAGATTATTCTTTTGCAGACTAGAAGTTGAAGATTATCATTGAAAAACATTTTATTGCTGAGTTGTGCATTCTCTCTTTGGCACATGTGGAATTTATGGTGCATAATAGAAGAGTTTTCCTTCAGAAAATAAAGAAGGTTCGAAGAGTAAATACCAGATTGTTGAAGGCACAACCATTAGGGATTGTTTAGTTACTGCTGCATCTCTTAAACTGGCTGTATTGCTGTACTTGCTGAGGCCGTACCATCTCAAAGGTTGGGCGTTTGAGTCTCTAGGTGAAATGCCTAGTTTTGGATGCTAAAACCTTTATCATCTTGGGCGGCTGGAATTGACTGATTAATCTGATGCATCAAGATGGTGGAGAAACTTGCATTTGCAGCCAGATGTCCATTGTAGGAGGTTTGCCAGTCAGCTGTTATGCATAGCAGAATTTGCAAATATTCATTGCTTTGAAGCACAGGTATGATTGTGTTGTTTTAGCAAAAGGAATGGAAGTCTGATTTGAATATATTTAGTGTATTTGCAGGGTTTCAATAAATTAGATTTGAAGAATTGAAGTATCTCTTTCCTGTACTTCCGTTGTTGTGCATTGTATATGCTAATTTGCATTTTCTTTCTATTGCCTGGCAAGTTCTTGATAAACCTCAAATAAATCAAAACAAGTTAAACGTTGAAAGAACAATCAATCAAACAAGGCAGAAAATTTGTGTTAGCAAGTGCCCACTTGGGGTGGGATATTACATATACCAAGAGAGCAATTGTCAACGTATAAAGGATCTCAAGAAGTTTTGAAGGTTGTGAGATTGTTGCTATCTCATGGAGTCCAATAACCATATTAGCTGCTTGAGATGTAATGGAAGCAAAGGATATGCTATAATTTGAGATCTAGAAGGATCATAGAACATGTTGGACTCGGTGGTTGCTCTTGTGGGTTTACACATTAGTTTGACAACCTTATTGGCAACTTTGTTTTCTGTTTGGCCTTGACTAGTAATCATAGTTCAACCACTAGTGTTAATTACATTTGCTTTACTAGACTTTGATGTGGGCTTGGAGATGGGCACATGGTGAGTGTTGGTGAAGAGAGGACAATAATTAATCTTATGCTCAATAGATTGACATTGAAAGCAAGTGTTGTGCAAGTTGACATGTAAGGCACATTGTGTAAAACATTCATCCCCTATTTGAACCTCTATGGTTCATTACTTAGATGCGTTTATAGAGGCAAGTGAAATAGAATTTCTTTTATTGGTGACAACTAAAACAATTTTATAGGCTTATTAGTATGTATACAAAATCCTAGATTGGTAACAAGAAGATAGAAACTCAGTTTGCATGAGGATTTTGAGTTTGGCCTAATCATAGACCACAAAATCCCATGTCCAAGGTCACAACACAAGAAGGGTATTCCTAATAAATCTTCACCCATGTTTGACAATGACTGCATAGTGTTTAGGGTTCAAAAGCCTAAAGAGGAGGAAACCCTTGGTCATATTTTGGGCAGACTCAAGTTTAATACCATGAGGCTACAAAGTAGTTTGAATCTAATTATTTAATATGCCTTTCTGAGGGGTTTTGGCCAACAAAATAACTTGTTGAGATGTAATTCTCAAGCCAATATAACTCAAAAAATTGTAAAATAAGATTTGGTGAGGATAATGAAATTGAATATTTTTACCGCATAAAAAACCTTGGTGATGAACTTGTGATTCTAATTGGGGGTTGTGGTCTAAACTAGTTCCAACATTCTTGACTTTATCACTATCAATAGATGATTGTGATATGGAAATGAGCATTATATGGACGTACACACCACCCAAAAGGCAAGGGTGCAATATATGCATGATTACTACAAAGAATGTAAATCTATCCTATGTAGATTGAGGATTTGGAGTGTGACAAGTGATGGAAGACACACCTAAGACATCAAACCCTAGTAGCTTGAGGATTTGGAGTGTGAATGAGAATGTGTATGCATGAATGCATGTGGGTATGTGTATGTGTGCACGTGTGTGCTTTTGCATTGCCACATGTGTGTGAAAAGTGATAGAACACACACACCTAAAACTTCAAACCCTAGTAGATTGAGGATCTACTGTGTGAACAAGCCTATGCATGCATGCATGTGGCCGTGTACGTGTATGCACATGTGTGTGTTTCTACATGTTTGTATGTGTGTGCTTTTGCATTGGTGCATGTGCATTTGTGAAAATGCCTCGTCACTCCTACAAGGTAGGTGTCGTAAGACAAATTTGAATGTATGGGGCCCAAACTATTGCCTTCAACTTTTGAAGAATATACCTGTTTTCAAAATGCTACTTATGTTCTTTGCACGTACCATTGCCTCTTCAGCATGTGTGTATTATCTTCTTTGTTGTATATGAATTTCCCCTTTTACTTTGAATACAATATAACTTTATGTGAATGCAATACAAGATTGGTTCAAGTCTTCAAAATTGAAGATTCTTAAATTGATCCATAACTGCCAACTGTCTTTGGAATTCTTTGAAAGTCTCTATTGTGAGGTGAACCAATTGACACAAAATATTTACTTTTGCCTAGCAGGCTAGCATCGACACCAAATGACTTTCAAATGTTTTTTTCCCCTAAAATCAGTGTTGCCCCTAGTGTTGTCATAAAATCCCTAGTTGCAAGGATGTTGCCAGAAGGCTCGTTAATGCATATATTCAAAACCATGCCTTGAGAAAGTTTCCAAATTAATGCATATATTATCAAGAAGGCTTGTTAATGCATATATTCAAATGGTCTCTTGTATTTTAATCAAGCATTTCATCAATTATAAGCTGATCCTACTATGACTGATTCTATGCAACATATCTTCCATTAGCACACATTTGTTTTATGTTTTAATCAGTATATTCTTTATTTATTGCCACTTCTAAATTTTCCTCCCTTCGCTTTTGAGAATCATAATCCTTTTCTTCACTTAGGCCTTTTGCTTGTATATGTATCTCTAAGTAAAATGAAATTCTATCTTTTGCCCTTTCCAAATGCATTTCCTTTGTCTTTGAATCTGTTCCAATTTTTTTGTAGTTCTGGACGCCTCATTTGGTGTAAAATAGATTTTATCAATTTGGGGCTATCAGATAAAGTTTATTTTTGGATTGCAGCTATAGTTTTGAATGAACTTAAATACCATTCCTTTTATTTTCCTTTTAATCATTGAATTAATTAAAATTCATGGAGGTGGGCATGGCACAGAGGATCAATGAAAACTTAATGCATGAATGATGGATGTATTTTATTGGCACTTATAATGCATATCTCTGCTGTTTTTGAAAAACTCTATCTACAGATTAAAGCTGATCAATTGTTTTGAACGGTCATTTGGAATTTCATTTACTGCAGAAGCAATTATTCAATAATAGTGTGTCTCAATTTTTTTAATCTTTACCAAATCATATTAAATACTAATGAACCTGTGATGGTGTAAAACCATACTTTATTTAATGCGTTGTTTTGCACATTCAACTTTTCGCATTGACATTGAGAATGGTACATTTCAACTGGCTTAACAATAAGATTGCCAGAAACTTAGGAATAGAATCAAACCACCTATGATCTGATGGATGGTTGACATTTGCTGCATCTTGTGTGGAATTGTATATATATATATAGTCGTTTAGGACATCTGAATTGTCAAAATTGATGCAATTCATAATCTGAGACTTGAATTTTTGGATGCAGGCAACAACATTCCCACCTCAATATTTTCAAAATGTGTATATTGGTAGATGGCACAAGGTTGAAATGCTACGGTCTATGAGTGGTACTACTCCACCACTTAAAATGTACTCAGAATTGCCAATAGAATTTGAGAAGGCAGAGGTTGCCTATGGGGTGGGTTTTGAACCAGCTATTGCTGATCTAAGCTATGCCTTTACCATAGCTCTCAGGAAAGCTAATTTAAGTATTCGAAATGATGGTGCTTTCCCTTCAAGAAATGTTCCTGGTTCTGCTCTATTTCCATCTGGGAGCCGCATTCACACAGATAATCAAACAGCCAGAAAGGAAAGAAGCTTGCCATGGTGGGATGATATGCGATACTATATTCATGGTAAAAACAGTATTCGTTGTTCTGATTTTAAATGGAATTTCTTAGCAACAACTGATCCCTATGAAAAGATTGATAAATTGCAAATTGTTGCCACTATCATGGACATCCGACAATCAGAAGGCCGGCTTGCATTTTATGCAAAAGAATTTAACATTTGTATTAGCAGCTTGGAGCATTTACTGAAGAATTATGACCTGAAACTACCAGTTGAAGTTAAGGGAGGATTTATTTATTCAGCAGCCTTCCAACTTGATATAACAATGAATTGGGAATGCGAGTCAGGGAACCCTCTCAACCATTATTTGCATGCACTTCCCAGTGAGCTTGAACCCCGGAAGAAAGTCTATGATCCTTTTCGTTCTACATCATTTTCTCTTCGCTGGAATTTCTCTTTGAAACCTTCACATTCTATAGAGCCAATTGAAGAAGTATCTTCTTCCATGGGAGATGCAGACAAGCATAATAATAAAGTGAAAGCTCAGGTTGTGTCTGCTGCCAGAAGGTCCAACACAAACAGGAATTTTTATGATTGTGCTTCAGTTTTTCCCCCTGGAAAATTGGGTATAGAGTCAATGGGTGTTCCAACAGTGAATTTGGGCGCCCATGATTTGATATGGATTTTCAGGTGGTGGAATTTATATTATAATCCACCTCATAAAATTCGTTCTTTCTCAAGATGGCCTCGTTTTGGAGTCCCAAGATCAACCAGATCAGGGAATTTATCCATTGATAAAGTCATGACTGAGTTTATGCTACGTGTTGATGCAACCCCTACTTGTATTAAGCATGTTCCTCTGGGAAGTGATGATCCTGCGAATGGATTGACCTTTAATATGAAAAAATTAAAATATGAGCTCTGTTACAGCCGAGGGAGACAGCGCTACACCTTCGAATCTAAGCGTGATCCTCTTGATCAAGTGTACCAAGGTTTAGATCTTCATGTGCTGAAGGCAGAGCTGAAGGACTCAAGCACAAGCAGCATTGAAGAATGTTCTCAAAATTCTAAAAGAGTTAAGCAACCACAAGGAGTAACTGACAGTGTTGGTAATGAACAGCGTAGGGAAAGTGGAATCACTGCTGACATATCCAATGGGGATGGTTTGCTACTTTATACAGACTATTTTACTATTAGAAAGCAGTCTCCAAAGGTTGATCCTTCTAGGCTGTTATCATGGCAGGAAGAAGGACGGAGTATAAGAAGTCTTGAGGCTACTTATGTTAGGTCAGAATTTGATTACGGAAGTGAGAATGATGATCCCAGTGATGATGATGGCTTTAATGTAGTATTAGCTGACAATTGCCAGCGTGTGTTTGTGTATGGGCTTAAACTCCTTTGGACGATAAAAAATAGAGATGCTGTTTGGGCATGGGTTGGTGAAATAGCAAAAGCATTTGAGTCTCCTAAGCCATCCCCATCTAGGCAGTATGCTCAGAGGAAGATGATTGAGGAGCAACAAAAGCTTGCAGGGACAGGACTTCCTGCTGATGATCCTTCTAGATCTTCAACATCTCCAAAGCAAAGTAAAGGTTCACATGTTTCTTCATCCTCGATCCATGTGGAAAAACCAATCTCTTCCCCATCTCCTTCGAGGAAAATGGGTTCTTCATCATCTGCCTCATCAGGTATGCCATTTTTTGTGTCATCTATGTTCCATAAAGTGGTTATCAATATATTGAGATTAAATTTGGCTCTTTACTTTCTATGAAAATGGAACATAAGGTGTTGTATAGTATCTAATTCTAGTCTTGCATTCAATTTGTGAATGCACATTATATTTGTATAGTTTCTTCTAAATGTACTTGTATAATTATGCAATTGCAAGTTGTCTGACATTGTAGATATAAATGTATGAGTTCTTTTTTTCTTTTGATATTGGTGAATGTCTTCAGCATTACTTCAAGGGTTGGCTATAGATGAGACAGGAGAAGAGGGTACAATGAACTTTATGGTGAATGTCGTTCAGCCTCAATTTAATCTTCATTCAGAAGAAGCAAATGTAAGTCAATAGGTAAAAAATGGTTTATCTTTCATGATATGCATCTTTGTGGTTTTAGCCAAAGATCAATGTAAATATTTTTTCATACCAAAAGCAAAGTGCCTGCGATGCTAATTTCAAAGTATAATAACACTTTGTAATTCAAATAACATTGCTAAGCATTATTGGGAGTTCTCTACGTAGAATTCTCGTTGAGCTGTATGGAATGTTGGAAATGTTTTAACCAAGCTTGGTTACTAGTTGTGCTACTTCTGTTATTACATTACCAATTGCTGATTCTTGTAGAGAATTTTAACATTGAACACAAATTACAGCACCGTGAATTGCTAGTATGTTTATGTGTAAATCTCTATTTAGATTGGGCACATTGGCAATTCTACTGCCATGTTAAAATGATTACTTTTTTTTAAGAACTGTGCATGATTTTTATGATTGGTTATTATATTATTTGCTTCTTTTCTCCCTGTGGAAAGAGAAATCTGAGGTCACATTTGAAGGCTTTGGAAGATGTTTCTGCAGCATGAACTGTCAAAAGTTTCTAGTCTTTAGGCCTTAATTTTTTAGGTTTGTGATAAGTTGTTACTGCTTTGGAAATATATAGTGAACTTTTATTTTGTGTTAAATTGGATTTGCTATCACTGCTTACGTGATGAGGTAGTGTCTTAATGTTGCATCGCTGTTCTTTATGCATTTCATTTTCTGATATAACACAAGTCTTTCTTCTTGCAGAAAGAAATAAAACCTACAGTGTTTTTATGTGTTCAATCTGCTTAATGTTTGATGTATATTTGTAGTGGATTTTCTGTGGCTATTTTTTCCATTTTAATCACATAGTATATGCCCTAAGTTCATTTTGAAATGAAACTTTGGTCTGTTGTACTCTGAAGTGTCATTCGTATTATTTTTATCTTGATTCAAAGTGGGTAAGGGAATAGCAACTTCTCAAAGCTTCTTTTTTAAGACTAAGGTTCCACTATATTATATATAATGGTGATTCTGTACTTTCTTTGGCTCATTGATTTTTTAATTTCTTTTCTGGTCAGAAAACTAGGAACAGTTCCAATAATATTACTCAAAATGTTAGAAAGGATTTGTAACAATCAGAATCTAAACATCTAAACTTCCCTAGCCATGTGGAATGATCCTTTGCATCTGCAATTCACAGAATGATTTTGGACATTTCATGCCTGCTATTTTGATTCATGCAGTTTGAGCTTGATCTCTTTGCTTCTATGAACAACTCTGTTTTTGTGTTTCTAGGGTGCATTCTTACTTGCTGCAGCCAGTGGACGTGTCTTGGCTCGCTCCTTCCATTCTGTATTACATGTTGGGTTTGAAATGATTCAGCAAGCATTAGGAGCTGGAGGCATGCATATTCCTGGATCTGCACCTGAAATGACATGGAAGCGCCGGGAGCTTTCAGTGATCTTAGAACATGTACAAGCTCATGTAGCTCCTACAGATGTTGACCCTGGAGCTGGGCTGCAGTGGCTTCCTAAAATTCCAAGAACTTCCCCTGAAATTAAGCGTACTGGTGCACTGCTGGAGCGTGTATTTATGCCATGCACAATGTACTTCCGTTACACGCGATATAAAGGAGGAACAACTGATTTAAAGGTGGCAATTCATTCAAATACTGTGCTGTCCATGCTTTCTGTAGCATCTAAATAGATCCAAAACAGTTTTATAATTACTTTTGGCATTTTTGTACAGCATAATTTAGCTTTGGCATTGTTGCAAAGGATTTTCCAGGCACAAAGTGTACCATTCTCGTTGTTTAAACTTTAAACTTTAAATATTGCTTCAGAATTGAATTCTTACAAATACACTACCACAATAATACTCGAATGATTTTCAGATATCCTTTTCCTAAAATATTTTTTATATTAAGACAAGAACTTTTGTGCTGTTTCTTTGATGGATGAAAATAGTTCAAAATACTATACCATGTCAAGCATTTTACTTCTTGTAACTTAGCTACAAAATAAGCTGTAATGTGAAATTAGGAGGATGCATACATTTCATTTTTAAATTTTATTGTCTTTCTAGGAATAACCTCAGTGTAAAAAGGAAAGTTTTTGAAACATTTCTTTTCCTAAACCTTTAGAATTCTTTCTATGAATAATTTATAACTAGCATGCTATATGTTATTTTGATTGTCAAAATGCATATATATATGGAGTGGGGGTTCGAATATTGAACCAAAAGATTACCTAGAGATGTATGACCTGGTTTATGTAAGGATATATCTTGTTATATGTTTGAGAATGCTGTACAGGCTTTACTGAAATATTCTATTTTTCTTCTTGTTATTTCACTTTAAAATTAGAGATACAATATATTACATGGGCTTCCCATTGTTACTTTTGGTATACTTAATGTAATTATTTATTCTTCTTGCAGTTCAAGCCTTTAAAAGAGCTCTATTTTAATTCTTCGAACATAACAGCTACAATGACTTCTCGCCAGTTTCATGTTATGGTGGACATTTTAAGTAATCTTCTCCTTGCAAGGCTTCCCAAGTAAGTAATTCGTTGTCAAAATTGATCTATTTAAATAATGTGTTTTTCCTTTGCAGGTTCAAAAAGTACTTTTATCATATAATGTGATCGAATACTACTGCTACTTGGTAATTGCATAGATTTATTTACTATTCTATGATTCTGCACAAATGTGTCAGGCTGAGTAAACCTTTTGTTAAAGGCGTTATTTATTTATGAGAGGGCAAGTGATTTTATTACTTTCTATACTTCTAGGATGATAAAATGTGATATGAAGCAGATAAAGATCCCTTTCAATTCATTTTCCCTGCTTTGCATGCAGGGGTTTGGTGTTTTAAAAGTTAGCTTGAGAAAATCAGGAGTTATTGCTAAATGTTTTGATGGAATAGATTCATGTTCAAATCATTCATAACTATTTTGATGGAATTAAAGAATAAGACCTAGAACTGGCAGGGATTTCAGCTCATTGGAAACACAAACCAAAAGCAAACCTATATTTTTTGTTTGAGGGCTAGGACACAATGCGAACCAGGAGTTCGACACTAGATGGGGTTTTCTATTTTTGACTAATACGGACCTAAACAATAAGTAGACATCTACACCCTTTGGCCAAATATGGAAACTAAAAGGTGTAAGTACACACAAGGATTTAATTGAATAAATAGGACACAAACACTTTGGCAAATTGAACTAAGGAATTGCATAGAAAGCCACAATCACCAACTTATTGTAAATCTGAAATACAAAGCCTGCAAACTCACTAAATGCAACTTAATTTACCTAAGTAAATAGAAGATATATTATAGGGCAAAGTGTTGAACAATAATTTTAGCAAAAAGTATGCATAAAATTACCGTTTCATGAAATTCAAAGTGCCAAAAGCACTTGGTACTTATTTATAAGTGTTTACAAAGTTTTGCATGAGAAATAACCATAGTTGCCGGGAGACGCGTCTCGGAGACGGAGACGCGTCTCGGAGACCGGTACCGTCTCCGGAGACGCCTCTAGGAGGCTGGAGACTTCTGCCGAAGTTTCCCAAGTACCCTGCGGTCTCCTGCTGCAGAAAATGACGTCTCCCGCTAAAATACCTAAAAAATCTTTGAAGTTTAAACATTTGAAACTTTAAAAATTAAAGCATAATGTATTTGATGCGTCTAAGAGTGATTAAATTATTGTTTTGAAAGTTCAATGTCATCATATTTTCAGATTTTCTATTTGGAGAGCATCATAGCTGAGGACCTTGACATGGATGATGTGGTGTAGATGATATGAGATATCAGATAGATTTCTGATTTTTGTTTTTTGTTTGCATATCAGCCAATCAAACTATCAATATTTCTGAATTTCAATATGTAATCGAATATTTAATGTCAAATGTTAACTATGATTATGAAATTTGAAGTATGAATGCTTTGACTCTTTGACACAATGTGACAATGACATTTGGATTTGAATTTTGCGTATTTAAAGTTGATGTTCATTCTTAAACTTTACTACTGCTATTGTTTTGAAAGTTCAATGTCATTATATTTTTAGATTTTCTATATATTATTAATTTTTATATTAAAAAAAAATGGCGTCTCCAAGTACTCGTCTCCTATTTTCAAAAAAATATCGTACCGGTACTGGTACCAGTCTCCCGTACTAGTACCAGTACCAGTCTCGCGACAACTATGGAAATAACTAAAAGCTAATTAATACTTTCATGCTATGACTATTTTTTTTGCACTCAAAGAAGCTTATTATATGATTTTGCCAATGGATTTGAACCTCAACATTAGCAAATCTTCAAAAAGATTTTTAATAAGGATAACTATCAACTAAAAATAAACCTTCTTGAAGGTCATCTAAAATTAACTATGCTAAAAATATATCTCCTAGAATACGATTATCTTAAAAATAATGATGGCTAAAAAATTGTATAGGCTATAAATAGCTTAGGTTAAAAATATCCAATCTAACACTTGGCTTTTGGTGATGTTTCTAATGAAGCTCTTTCATTCTAATAAAGTAGATTCTTTGAAGAAGGCCTAAACCTTGATAACCAATCCTAGTGACTTGAGTTTGATTCTGTCCTTGGAAACTTGTGTAATTCAATGTGTTGTACTTGGATCCCACCCCTAAAGAAGACAAATGTTGATCCTTGGTCATCTATGTTGGTACTTGAGGAATCTGTCATGAGTGACCAACAAGGTGCTAAACAAACTTTCTTTAATAGTGCTCTTTGGTGTTCGAAAGATGAAACCTTGACTTTGGCATATAGGAGATGTACTTTTTGACTTTTGGTCATGCTCTCAATTGGCATTTGGACATACAACCTCTCTTAGGGACTTAGAAGCACATTATCTTATGTTTTTGTATTAACAAATTTACATAAGGAGGTGTAGGGGCATGCTATAGAGCATGTGTAACATGCCCATTGCTCAACTCAATAATTTCTCCTATGTTTTACTGCAAGTGAATTTAAACAAATTGCCAAACACAGCGATACAAATTTTCTTTTCAAAATAAGATAAATGCAGATTTGATATAGCAATAATTCATCTTTCTCATTTCATTCAACAAAATGTACAATCTTTCCAAAGAAATGATTTCATAAACTGGATACAAGATACATTTTCCATCTTTCAAAGAAATAGATACAAGATACATACATAGCTCATTTGAGCTTCAATGGCACTAGAAATACAAATGATCTAGGAAATTCCCCTTCAAATTTTGGCTCGCCAACTAAGAGGAGAAGCATCACTCAAGCGCTTTTCCGCCATCCACGGGCTTACTGCGGTCCCCCACACATCTACCACATATGGTAAGATGGCCCTACCCTTCGATGAAGAGCTTTGGTCTAGAAACCTCAAAATACTAGCCAATCCTGAGCTTGGTGTTGTGCCCTACATAACTAGAACTTTACCATACAATGTCTATATTCTATGTGTATGACAATCCTGGACTAGCATGCTAATTTGGAATGGACGTCACACGCTCATCCACCATTCTAGCTCGATTTGTTATGACCATTCATATTCTATGCATAGGCTATCCCCTTCTTTGGATTCAACCTAATCCTAGGAATAACCTATATACTGTTAAGTTCACTATGACTCATCTAGTAGGTTAAACATGTGTTTCCATAACCTATCTTCACAAATTTAGCTTTAGCTATATAGACTCCACTCTATTGAAGTATTTAATACTTGATATTTACGATCACTCCTTAATATGGAGTACGTACAAACACTCAAGAAATAGAGGTACCAAGATTATAAACAAGTAATTTTACATAGGTAGGAAATAATCTTCCCCTAATAACATATCATGTTTTCCAAATAACAACAAGCAAACCATAAAATCATTCCAAAGTCAATCAAAGCATAGAAGAGTAATATTCAACATGCCGGTAAATGCAAAGCTCCAATTCGATCTAGCTGGTTCCCAAACTTAGTCTCCTCAAATCAGCTTTCAACTTAGCAACTATCACTTCAACTCTTCCCAAATACTCTCACAAAATCTCTTACTAAAACTCTTGCAAAACCTCTCACAAAAACTCAGAAGAACAGAGCAATATTCAGAAAATAACAGTAGAATGCAGATATGCATACTTTTGAGATAAAGAGCACCTCTTATTTATACACATATATCAGCATCTAAAGGCTAGAAACAAGGTAATTGGATTGACACTTCTCAGCTCAATTGGTTAGACTCAACAAGGTAAAGAAAAGGTGGCAAATTACAAACTTAAAACTCAACAATATTGCACAGCAAGTCGCTTCTATCATGGACAACAAAGTTTATTCAGATATGCAAGGTAAATAATCACATAGGTCAACTCTCTCTTTCCTAGCTTTTATTTGACTAATTCTCCCATTTAAATTTGGCCTCCATTGCTGGACAGAGTTCTCAAAACAGACTTCTAAAGGTATGCAATTATTCATAATTTGGTGCCACATAAACTTCTTACGTGCTATTTTGGTGTTTTAGATAAAAGACCAAGTCAAAGCTTTTAAATGTGTTTCAAATTACCTTCAATACATTTGACTATGTCCTGCAATCATTTCCACGTGCCTTACATAGCGCTGCGTGTATTTTGCAAAGCATGGTAATACTTATGAAATGCTCACAGTGCTGCCTGTAATAACACCCCCTGTTCTAGACTGATTTTTGTGCTTTTTCACTCAATGTAATTTTGTCAAACAGTTGGCTTGCAAGTTGACTACTGGTTTTCTAAATTGGTTCTTAATTTGCAATAAAATAAATTGGATAAATTGATATTTTTTGAGTGGCTTCGGATTTCATTCAATATAGAAAATCATACATAAGAAATACTAATAACAAGAAGATTAATGCTGATAACACTATTTATTTCCAACTCCAAGTATACAAATCAGATTCAAACAATATTACAGACCTGGGAATGTCTTCAAACTTGTAATGACACTCAAATATGTTTCCAGCTTATGTGAAAGACCATATGATAAAGAAACAAATTCAAATATGAACTCCACAATTCTGAAATCTGCCCAAACACTGTTCATGCACTGTAGCAGTACTGTTCACAACACTGTTCATGGCACTGTTCACGTTACTATTCATGGCACTGTTCACGGCACTGTAGCAACTCACAAATCTTCACTATCACCTTCAAATCTGCTCCTAATATCTTCTCCAAATCTTCCCTTTAAAAATCTAATAAGCCCAATGTGTTTCCTGAATGAAAACACCATAAATTCTCCTGACTGTATCTTGCAATAGTGAGAAGAATGTTGACAAAGAGGGATTTCGTCCTCCAATGCCCAATAATCAGATTCTTGAGAAAGCCAATAGCATAACTTTAATCATATCCAAGCCTGCTGAAAGTGAGCTCTCCAATCCATTTTATAACTTCTTCATAAGAGCTTACTCACTTGTCTTGTCAATGTGGGATAATTAAACACTTTAATATTTTATCCCTCTTTTAAGTGTACCATGTACTTTTAAGTGAAAGGGGACATTTAATATTTATAACATATTACTTTATAGTCCCACTATAGTCATTTATTAAACAAAGTTAAATAATTTAAATTTAACTTAATATCTCGCCTAAATAAATAAATATTTAATGACTATGAATTATTGCCATCCATCTGAACATCAACCATGAAGTCAATGATGTCGCTGAAGATCTGAATCATCCCAAAGTGACTTACTATAAATAGTAAGTGCGCCAAAACTATATCAAAACATCTCGGAATGACCTGCGACTAAAAAAGCCTAGGCAAATATCCTCCAAGATCCCTTTTGTGTCTTGGTTAGCCTACGAGACCATGAGAAAATAGGCTAATGACAAACCTCATACAATATGTGCTAGAAAGGGGACATTACACTGCCATATTGCAAGCTGTCCATTATTGCTGCGCTTTACATTGTTTATGATATGTGCTTTACATTATAACATGCGCTTTAATATATAATCAGTGCTTATTCAAACATTATATATATATATGTAAGAACACTTGTTCCCCCCCAAACTGAAACTCTGCGCTTTCCGGTGATAGTTTTCCAACTTTTGTATTTTTGGTTTGTTTTGATGATTTGACTCCAAGGAATGTTGTTAAAATCTTAGCACACAAAGTTTGAACTAGCTGTTGTAATCTCTTTTGGTGATTTTGATGTTGTTAGAGAGCATATGCATTCATAAACTTGAACTAAGATGTGCAAATGACTGACATAAAATGAATTTGCAATGCAACTACTAATTTATGACTTTTGAATGCAAGTATATGACTGAAATGGTGTGGAGTATGCACCTACAGTAAAGAGACATTACTACAAACATTTATCATGCAATCTAGTGAATGAGATGAGTGAGTAACCATGGTAGCTGACATATTGTCAAACAATTGTGATGTAACCTTATTCCTCCTTTATTGAATGTATAAACTGAATACAATCTGCTGGTTACAACTGAGTGTATTTGCCAAGACTCTTGGCTTACATCGAACCATGAATGAATGCAGCTACAAAATCTTATATCCAATATTCATGCAACTACAGCCTCCTTAAGGCAGCGACTACTACAATGCAAACTCTCTAATATACTGAAATCTGATTACAAAATGTATGCAATTGATTACCCAATCGCCTCTTTAAGAGTAGAGGATTTTAATGATATCATGCAGCCTTATAATGACAGCTAATCTGATAGTTAAAGAACCTGGAAACCATGGCTAGAGAGATGAATCCAGCACCCCCAAAAGACTCAAATGTTCCTCAAAGTGTAATCTTTTGTGATCTCCAACCTGCGCCTAGGCTCTATGCACTGCTGCGACCTTTCTTCAAGCAACTTTTGAATTTTATTTGTCTTCTAGATCAAAATCACCCCTGCTATAATGGTGCCCAGGTATGGCCAGCAAGATGTCAATAAATGCCTCCAAATATTGTTTCTTGAATGATGTGCAAGATAGCTCTATAAACCCTTGTCTAAACCTCTGAATCTTTCACCAATGAAGCTCAGTGTCGACTCTTGGATGAAGCCAATCTCACAGACAATCCTTTGGAAAATCTTTCACCACCTCAGGTATGCAAATCAATGAGAGATTTCGTTCTCAATGATCAAGAATTGTAGAAATTGCAGAAACCCTAGTTTTCCTCTTCTCCACCGCAAAACACTTCAAAGCCAAATATCAAAATCCTAGATGAATACAATAGCCTTGGTTGATACCTTTTATAATCTCTCAAGAAGAAGAAGTCGACCCTCTAGAAGCATCTTTCCAATCAATTAAAATAATATTAAATGTGCATTTAAACTTTATAAAATAATTCCTCAAAGTGGGCGCCCATTTAATTAATCATTTAATGTGCTTTAAGTCGTTAAATGGCCCCCTTTAGACATAAAGTTATAATATAACTTTATAATATACTTTTAATGATTAATTATTATTAAAGTCACCTTTAATAATAATTAAATGATATAACTTGCATATTAATCCTTATTTCTCCAGGCCAATTGAAAAATGGGATCAACACTGCTTTCACAACACGTCCAGGTGCCTTACTATAAATAGAAACATTTTACTCTCATGACCTGATGACTTATTATAAATAATAAGTGTGTACAACTGAGCCCTGAAACACCAAACGAAGGCCAATCTTGAACCACCCAAAGCTGTGAATAAGGAAAACACTCAGATATTTGCCAAACAAGACCCTCTAACCATTGCATTAGCTTACGAGGGCCAATTAATAGGCTAATCTCCCAAGAAACTGGAACGAGCTAAAACAGGGACATTATAGTCCGTCCTCCCTGAAATTGCTTGTCCCCAAGCAGTCTCAACTATCAAAAGAAAACCCTCTGAAGATCACTCTGCCTGGGTCTTAAGGGAAGACCTGTATAATGTCCCTTACTGCCACAACTGACTCCTGAAGCACCAACATATGAACAACTAACAAATCCCTGTAACCAACTTCATTTCTAGTGTCATGTAACTCGGGAGCATGAACTTCAGGAGGAAGCAACTCAGAATGCTGATAAAGTTTGCTTCCCATATCCGCGCAAGGTAAGATATCATATGAACTATCCACCACATGTGCATCAGGATGGTGCATCTGAAACAAATCGTGTACAGGTGAACCCAAAACGAAACTGTAGACACTCCTCACTGTATACACACCGTAAAACTCCTCAATGAGCCTTGCCTAGAATCTTGATGCACTAGGAAGACCCCAAACACTGTGATTATCACCCAACTCTGAACCGGTACTTGGAGGAAGATCAACATCAAGCTCGAAGAGAGGATTGTCATAAACCAACCCATCATCAGCCTCAAATAATGGATTACTCACAAATTGCCCAACTACTCCCTGCTGATTTGAAACATTCCACTCCAAAATGCTGGAGCAAAGAGTAGAATCAAACTCCTACATTGACTTGCACGCCTCCTCCTATACCTCCTCCTTATCTCTCCTTCCGCTCTTCTCTCTACAGAGAGAGATAGAACGCAAGCTCCCATCCGTAATTCCCCTCAACACGTAACCTCTATCATTCATTCTGAACTTCATCTCCATTTTTGGTACGTTGAGGATGAATTCCCCAATGTCTTGGAGCCATTTCATGCCCAACACTATGTTCATCTCACCTATGTTGACCACATAGAAGTCAGCCTGTAACTTATAGTCATTTAGCAACAAGGTGAGATTACATATCCGCTTGGTGCATGTGAGGGTATATCCATCTGCAACCCTAACTCTGAATCCAGTGAAGTCCTCTGCCTGGAGTCTACAGATAGTCACAAACCTCTCATCGATAAAATTATCCGTTGCTCCAATGTCAAGCATAGCAATGCAACGCTGTCCATTAACCGTTCCCGTGATTTTGAATGATGTTCCTTCCTGTATATTAGCAAATAGAGCCAAGGGAGACAAATTTGCATCAGGTACAAACTTTGTAGAGCCTTTACCGACCTCATCATCCTCTGGAGCCGCTTGTTGATCTAAGTTTTCAGAATCAGAGTCCTCATAATACACCCACATTATAGGATTGGCCTTGCCTTTAGGCCTCAAAGGATAGTCGTGCTCTCTGCTATAAGGTTCCTTGCACCAGTAACACAATTTCTTCTTCCTTAATTCCTACCGTGACTCCTCATCCACCATAGTTGCTGATTTCTTTTTCTTATCAATAGATTGTTGAGGACTCTCATTGTTGGAAGAAGTAATATCTTTAGGAGTGAACTTGCTCTTTGGGGCTGCAAGCTCCATACCTCTGGCCTTTCTCATAGCTTCCTGAAGTGAAGAGGGATCAAAAGCTTTGATCGATCCTCTGAATGGTTCAGATAAGCCTTCAGTAAACAAAATGACCAACCTTCTTTCAAATATGCTAGAGACCTGTTGGTGTACGTTTTGTCATCCACCGAACACTTCAGAATAAAATGTACAGAGACACTCTATCCTCTCTTGAACAAAGTCACCGCGTATGCTAAGATTGCGAGAAGATCATATGGCGACTCCAAGGTTTCTTTCGTCAGGTCATGACACGTGGATAAGCTCACTGGGCGTTGTGATATTGTGGTAACACAAAGGGACTTACGTTAGAAATTATTCACAAGTTTAGGAATCAAATGGTTCTAACGTTAACTACTCTTTGCATTGGGGCTTTTCAATTTTAGGATTTCAAAAAAAAAAAGTGCAAAAAGATAAGGGTTTAGGAGCTCTAATCTATGCCTAAGAACTCAAGAGACAATAATGATTGGGTGAAACAAGTAACCACACTTTGCTCCGCCTCCCTGGGACAACTACACGAAGTGGGTGCAATCTTCAAGGGGTGTGATTGTAATTTTCATGTCTTGAATAATACTCATTCAAACTGAAGTTAAGCATCCACAATTAAAAGCTCAGGCTAACTTTACACATTGGGTAAAAATCATCTATCCAAAGAAAGTATGAGCTAGGTCTCACCAATCACTACTATCAAATCTCTCATTCATTTAACAAACATTCAAATAAAATTCTACTTTAATTCTAATCTAAGTGTTGAAGGAGATATGTAACCTTGCTAACCACTTGACAATAAAAGGAATTCAAAGCAAATCATGCATAAGAGCTTTTATTATCGGAAGTAGCAATGCGCAACAATTTAATACTACTCACTTCACAAATTGAAAATGAGAGTTCACAAGTTTATATAGAGTTCCAAAGAATAAATGAAAGGCCCAGATTGAAACAAGTCAATGACCAAGATCAAAAGATTAAACACTAATTAGGGTTTCCAAAAATATCACTGACACTAATTGCATGTGAGACAAGTGGCATTAGGAGCTATTTTCAAGGAGGTGCGTCCCTATCCTCTCGAGCTGCAGTGTGTTCGATGAACCTCGACATGATCGAAACGACCTCTTCCATTGTAACCTGCGGCAGCATGTTGATCCTGAATTCCAGCCCATCTAAGTCTTCGGCACATCCGGCAAAGGCACTCTCCCATTCTGGTTCATTTTTTCATGAAGGCATCCTGGATAGATGAGAGGTTTGCCACTCTGGTCAAGTTTTGTCTTAGAATAGGTCTGGCGGTGGAGAAGAAGATTTCTTGAACCTTGTGCCTTAGATTTTCCAACTATAAGTCGTTCTATCGGATGACCTCTTTATCCAGCATATTTGCAACTATGAGGAAAATCTTATTTTAAATCTCCTTGACTTGCTCTTCAAATTTGATCCCATCAGACTTCGCTGTTTCCAAGACTTCGCCTCGTGCTGTCAACGCCCAATACCAAGTATGGAGCGCCTGCTGCAATTATCTCCCCGTCGATCAACTCCTGCTTTGGAATTCCCTTCAACACTCTAAGGCACAAAATGATCCTATCCTGAATATCTGGAAGATTGTCCCAAACTTTTGCCATGGCAGCAAGTCAGGAAAGCAACGAGGAAGTCTGTCCGTAGGCTAGTGTCAATCTCTCCAGGAATGCAGCTGCTTCTATGCCTTTACTTGCCATCCATTCCTTGGCTTCCCAAGCTGTGACCATATCTTCTCCAACGTCCTTGGCTATTTCTTGTGAGGAGTTTAGAAGAGGAGTTGTTGCATCATCTTGATTGAGCGGTTTGGTCAGATGTTGAATATACTCCTTCAGGCGTTCGACCTCCTTATATTCCTTCTTCTTTGCCACTTCCTTCTCAAGTCTCGCGTTGATAGTAGAAACTTTATCCAACTCCTCAACTTCCTGCCCTTTGGTCGTTGGGCCCAAGTCAACAGTGTTGATGACGTATTCGTGCGGAGCAATATTTTCATGTGGCTTGTCCACTATTAGCACTGCAATATGCAAAGAACGACCGTCGGTCTCATCTCTCTGGATCGTGGAGAACTTCTTGGCAAGCTTCTTCACAGCAACTTGCTCTAATCTAGCCAAGAAATCTGCAGCGTCATCCTCCTTCCGAGTCTCGACTGGCGCTTGTATCTTTAATCTTTCCTTCAGCCAGTCAGGAATTGTGGACTGCTTGATGCCGTCTTCTTCCTAAGCATTTTTTGTACCTGGAATGTCCAGAACTCCTCTAAGAGCGGAAATCATTCCCTCTTGAAAGTCGTCATTCTGGATATCCATTTCATTATCTGAACCAAGTATTTTTGTGTTCGTAGGAGACGGTAGCTCGTCAACGTCCAATTGGATTGGCTCAATATTTCCCTCATGGATTGGGGAAGGAATTCTCATGTTAGCCAATGAATCATCCACAGTGGCCACTATTTCATCAATATTCCTGGATGCAGCAAAATGTGATGGCTCTACCCTCTGTCTCTTTTGAACGGCTTCTATGTTTGTAGTTGCCTCTTTCCTCTTTCTGGAGTTAGCAATTTCCATCAACTTGGCACTGCGGGATGCTTCTCTGTTCGAGGAGTAAGATTCCATCTCACTCAACATGTCATAAGTGAGTGTCACCTTCCTCTGTCTCAATTCTTGAATCTGTTGATCAACCCACCATTGGGAGTATTTGACCATTGGCCTCATTAAGGTATTCAAATCCGCAAGCTTGGGCTCTAACAACTTTACTGCTGGAAGGGGCCAAGTCTCATCAAAGCATGATTGGACATACTCTCCGTCATCCTCGAGTTGATCAGGCACTCGACAAAGCTCAATCATTCTGATCAAGCTTGCCGACAATCTGGACCATAGCCTCTTTCTAACCTCATACTCGTCTGCAGCATTTGCCCAGAAGTCCTCCAATTCAACTCTATGCTTATACTTTCTTCTATCCATAGTCCCAATATGATGGTGAGGATCAAAATTTTCTCTGGACCGATAAGTTGTGAACGGATACCATTGTATCTCCAGCCTAGCACTCTCAGCTGCTTGTGCCGAAGGACAGGATTCTAGCATGTTTCCGATGAAGAATGGGAAAGTGACAACCATCTTCTGCTTTGTCCTTTGGAGGCTCTGGTATGTTTCCAACAGTCTCAAGACATTCAACAAGATCATTTTGTTGGTGGGAAAGATTGGAAGTTTGTAAGGGTTCCCAGTGAATCCTTGTATTCTGATGTACGTGAATCTCGGGAACTGGATGAACCAGGATCCATACTTGCTGATTAAGCTCTTAGCTTTGTGAGTCAGCCTTTGGTGAGTTCCTCCTTGGAGTATTCTGGTGATGTACATGAGGAAAGCATCATTGGCCCGTCTGAAGTGGGCCTTCTCAGTGAGTTGCAACTGTGGGTAGCAATCATAAGATTTTAATTCATTTTCTCCGTTGCCAACTACACCCTTGTAGATCAACCCTGTATACCTGTAAGTCCTGGCCAGCATATAGATGACATAGGAGCTCATGTGAAACGATTTTGTCTTCTCCAGATTGATTAGTTGTTAATGAAGACTGCCACTTATCATGCGAGACCAGTTGAACATTTTCACTCCTACGGTGATTTCATCCATAAAATAGTACATTCATGTCTCAAAGTGTGTGACCTGGGGGTTGCCAGCCATTTTGTTTAATAATAAGATAATGTCTCCATAGTCTTCCTTGAAGTCTGTACAAAGCAACTTCTTGGGCATTTTCTTGGTAGAGGCTCTCGGTTTTTCCAGCCATGATTTGTTAATATTTGAGGCGCAAAGTTCAAATTTGTCTTCATACAACTTTCTAGCATCCTCCTTAGTCTTGTATGAAGTTTTGTGGTAGGTCGGGATGCCAAATGCCTCTTGAATCACCAACTCTCGAAGATGAGCCAATATCCTCCCATCAGGCGTAACAATCTGTCTTTCCTGTGCATTATAATGTATGGTGCATTCTACCATCAACTCGGCACATTCTACAGCTGGTGGGAATTCGGCAGCTTGGACGATGCCATTCCTCATAATCCGGTGAGCAATGGGCATTGGCAGAAATCCATCGTGCCCATACATCCTCTTTTTGAATTCCTTGAAGTCAACATGTCCGAGGTTGGTGTTTGAAATATTTTTCCACTTAGAATTAATTTTGGACTTCGGCTACAACCCCTTGCTGGCAAACTTCATTTGCGCCTGTCTTGATGGTTCTCCTTGGGTGGTCATCAACCTGCAATACAAAAATAATTAACATTACTATGAAGACTTTTTAAATCTGGTTATTCCGGGCCTTTATTTGAAAGATTTATACTTTCAGCTTGTTAAAAAGATGAATTTCTGCGAAAAAGCAAGCTAAAAATGGCGGACTTAACTAATTCTTTGACAAATCCCTACTAGAGTGACGGAAGATGGAAGAGGAATAAAAGAACTTGGCCAATCGAATTTTAAACCTTTGAAATTATCTTTTGGCTGCAAATCAAATCCAACTTCTGAAAATCAAGAGAAGAAGTGCGCCTCTTTTGCTGGGAAGTACTCTTTTCAGCTAAAATTTCCACTTTATTTCTTCAGCAATTTACCCATCTAGTTCAAGAATTTATTCTTCCGCCGAGAAAATCTACTTTGCCTTCACAAATTCTTCCTTCCAAAATTTATCTTTCACAACTTTGAAAGAGCTGAAGAGAAAACTTTTGATCAACCTGCGAAAGAATGATTTGAAAGAAACAAGTCAACTTTGTTATAAAGCTGGAGAAGTTGATAGTTTTAACAACTTCGTGTTTTCTTTCTAAGTTCATTGAGTTAGACTTGTTTTATCTCTTCCAATACTGGAGACTCCAAAAGAAAGTTTCCATTTTTCAATCCAAGTGCCACCCTCAGCCAAAATCCTTTAGATTTTTCCTCTTTCTCAACAATTCGCCTAAGTGTTGGATATTTCAAACGTTGGAAAATATTAAATATTCAATATATTAAATTCAATTTTCCAACTCTTTTGATCTTTCGAATCATGGCGAAATTTAATTTTGTTCAAGGCAAATTTGTTATTCCTTGTGTTATTTTCCATTTTTCTCCGGACATTGAATATTTTAAATAAATTTTCCAAAGTGTTGGAAAATAACTAATAAAATATCTAAAGTATTTAAATTTCCAACCCATTTAATCTTTTCCAACCCGTTAAATTATTAATACTTGGCGATATTTATTTACCCATGGCTAAATATTGGTCTTCTAAGTCGTTCCATTTATTTCGTCTAGCCAAGGCGGACTTCAAGATTTTCTCGCCATTCTCATCTTCTTGGGTGGACTTCATACTTAGCCAGACATATTCCATCATTCCAAAATCAGACTTAGCTCAAGCCTGGACGTTGCTCTCTCTTTTTCTTGGCTGGGCGGACTTGGAGGTTTCTCTGCCAATCACATCCTTTTCTATGCCTTAGAATTTTTTATCATGCTAGGGGGGGTGGACTTCCTTATGTCTTGGACATTATCTTTCTTCCTCAAGGGCGGACTTCAATGTGTCTTGGCCATTTCTTTTCTTGGGCGGACTTTGACTTTTTCTTGCCAATGGCGAACTTTGACCTTTTCTTGCCAATGGCGGACTTTAGAGTGCTTGTGCCATCTTCCAAAGGTTGGGCGGACTTCCAAGATTCCTCTCCAAAGCAAGGGCGGACTTTGGAGACTTCTTTCCAAGAGGTGGCGGACTTCACAAACTTCATTCCATATCCCCTTAATGTCTAGGCGGATTTTGAAGACTTCATGCCAAGAGGTGGGCGGACTTTGTCTCCATCTTGACCAAGGCATGGCGGACTTCCTTGATGCCTTGCCATGTCCATTTCTCCTTCCAGGCAGACTTCACATTGTCGTTGCCATCTCCATGGCGGACTTTGAGAAGGTCTTGCCATCCTCCTTGAGCGAATTTCTCTAGACTAATACAATTTCTCATCCTTGATCACCATGAATTTGAACCATCACCTTCGCCATACGTCTTGATTTTTCTCTCTCTGGAGGAACATTGGCTTCATGATCAGTAGGACCCTGAAATAGAAACTTTTTAAAAATAGAAAATTTCCAAAAATAGAAACTTTCTAAAATAGAAAAAAAAAATCATCCCTAAAAAATAAGAACTCCAGAATGGTCCAAAAGTGCCAAAAATTAAAAAAAAAAACGAAAAAGTTGAAAAAGTAGAATCCCTAAAAAATAGGAAGTGTCTGAATTGACTCAAAGCACAGGCGATCCTCGTCTTTCGGACCTTCCAAGCACTTCCATGACGTCTAGGCACTGATACGAACCTAAAATCTCAACTTGACCCGAGTGATTCTCAGAAACTCTAACTCTAGACCCTCAAACAAACGGGCCCATGAAATTGCAACGCAGAGGACAAACCCTAAAAACAAAAAAATCGGGGGGTCCCCATTTGCAATGGGGCGATGTGTGAAATAGGTCACGACATGACCATAACTGAAAGCCTCTGGAAATCACTAATATACACTTCCAAACTTCCCACTTGCTTGAGTTGAGCAAGGTCTCTAAAATATAACTCTGGGTCTTTCCTGTCAAAGTGCTCAATCAGCCTATAGTGAATTCCTGGTAAATGGTGATGAGGTGGATGTTCCAAGGTGACCATCGCATGGTGCCACCAATCATGAGCTAACCCATCCAAGTGCAAAGCTGCAAACTTGATTGCATCCTCTTCTGCCATATGCCGAAGAGTCAAGAAGGTATCCAACTTGTGAATCCAAGCTTGTGCTGTGACCTTCCCACTACCATCAAATGTTGGAAGTGTGAGCTTGCTTGTGGCATGTTTTAGGTCCCTGTTTTGGTTCCTTGGTCTCCTGTCTTGTCTTGTTCTGTAGTGCTCCGTCCTTTGACTCATGTATCAGTCAAAAATCAAATGCTCCTTTACTTGAGGTGTTAGCAAATCCCATTCATCGTGCATTGTCATGACATTATCTTCGAACGATGCATTTTCATCTTCTTCAGCATTCTCTTCCTTTGGTTCATTCTTCAAAAAAGTAGCACGCGAAGGTCTATCGGTGGTACGAGTAGGTGCTCTTTGTGCCCTGGGAGTCCCAGCCACACTTCCATTATCTCCATGCTTGTGATTTTGCCTTCTAGAAGTATTCAACTGTTGTATAGCTACCGTAAGCTACTGCAAAACATTAGCTACATGTTGCTGCCATGCTGCAAGACCTCTCATGATCTCTCTTGCTTCTCTTTCTTCATTATTCCCTTCATTTCTTGGTGGATTGCCACCCCTTCTATCACCCATTATGTCCTGTGGTATTTTTTCAGTTCGATTTCCTGTTGTTCTGCCCTTCTGCGAGTATAATACCTGTGTGGACCAATCTCCTATGGCTGCATAAGATACTTTAACCCTCCAGGCTGGCAGGATCAAAGCTTTGATACCACTGTAAGAACCTTTATTCTTCCCCAAATTGAAACTCTACACTTTTCGGTGATAGTTTTCTAGCTTTTGTATTTTTGGTTTGTTTTGATGATTTGACTCCAAGGAATATTGTTAAACCTTTTAGCACACAAAGTTTGAACTTTTTGTTGTAATCTCTTTTGGTGATTTTGATGTTGTTAGAGAGCATATGCATTCATAAACTCGAACTAAGATGTGCAAATGAATGACATAAAATGAATTTGCAATGCAACTACTAATTTATGACTTCTCAATGCAAGTATATGACTGAAATGGTGTGGATATGCACCTATAGTAAAGATACATTACTACAAACATTTATCATGCAATCTAGTGAATGAGATGAGTAACCATGGTAGCTGACATATTGTCAAACAATTGTGATGCAACCTTATTCCTCCTTTATTGAATGTATAAATTGAATACAATCTACTGGTTACAACTGAGTGTATTTGCCAAGACTCTTGGCTTACATCGAACCATGAATGAATGCAGCTACAAAGTCTTATATCCAATATTCATGCAACTACAGCCTCCTTAAGGCAACGACTACTACAATGCAAACTCTCTAATATATTGAAATCAGATTACAAAATGCATGCAATCTGTGATGTCAAAATCGATTTCTCCTCAAAATATCCAAATCCTAATGCCAACTTCAATGATCACCAAATATGCTCAATATTGGCTACTGGATGCAGCCAATCCAAAAGGCAATCCTTCGGAAGATCATTCACCATCTCAAGTATGCAAATCAATGAGAGATTTCGTTCTCAATGACCAAGAATTGTAGAAATTTGTGATGTCCCCACTCTAGTCAGTCACCTGATGCAGTGTGTTAGCCCTTTCTTGGACCCTTGTGGGCTAACTGGTTTGGTTAGAGGGTCAGTGGTATCTTCTGGAGAGTTTGCTCTATTTCATTTTCTGAGATCGTGGATGGGCTCATTGTGTGCCTTGGCAGTACTGGAGTCTGAGTTGCTTCTGACGGCACTGGATTCGGTGAAGTATGGAGGGAGATAGGCTTACTTAAGTGATTTATTAGAAATTGACTTTAATATTTCTAATTTTTCATTTAAATAAGTCTAAAGTGAATATTTTAATATATTTCATTTAATTCACTAAAGGAGGCGCCAAAAATCAAAGAGAACTATGGAAAGTGACTTTGGTTTATATCTCATAAATTTAAAAGATGCAAAACCCTAAAATGTGCGCCCCTTTTAGGTTTTGACCTCCTTGGTTATAAAGGAGACTTGGGCAATGAGAAACATATATATTTTGATCATTTCAACTTTGCCTTAAGGGTTTTCTACCTTGCTTCCTTCCTGTGATCAGGTTGCTGCAAATCCACCATTGGAGAACGAAATCTCTTCAGTGAGTGCACTTCTGAGGCTGTGATAGATCAGCTGAATTGGTGCTGTTTTAGAGGACTTCATTTCAGGGGTTCTATTGTGTTTTCAACAGATTTTTGGACTGTTCTTCATCAGAAATCAGAGGGTTTGATTGTGGTGTTCTTTCTTCAGCATAGTAGGCATCAAATCTGCTTGGATGTACTTGCTGCTAGGGTTTCATGATGTTTCTTGCTTGAGGGGTGTGGGTTTTTGAGCAAAGGCGTGTTTCCTCCTTGAAGAAGCGCCTAACTTCTCAAGGGTTAAACTCCCTCATCTTTAGCACTTGGTCTTCCCTCTTCTATAGCTTCAGTTTCACAGTTGGATTCAGACCTTGTTTCATCCTATTCTGAATCTTGTCAGATTTTCATGTATAGACTGGCAAACTGGCTACGTTTTTTAATCAAATAAACTGGAGGCTTTCGAGTATGTTTGTATGTATTAAATCCATTGTTGATGCAAATAAACACCTTCTGCAATTTCAGTTTGAATAGAATAGCTCAAGTTTTCATTCTATGAGCAATTATATGATGCGCCCCTTCTCTTCTATCTATTAAAAATTCTCTAAAAAACTCAAAAACACAAATATTCTTAAAAACAAGACAGGTATTGGACAGTGAGCTAGCTAGGCTCATCACAAAATTGTAGAAACCCTAGGTTTCCTCTTCTCCACCGCAAAACACTTCAAAGCCAAATATCAAAATCCTGGATGAATACAATAGTCTTGGTTGATCCCTTTTATAATTTCTCAAGAAGAAGAAGTCGACCCTCTAGAAGCTTCTTTCCAATCAATTAAAATAATATTAAATGTGCATTTAAAGTTTATAAAATAATTTCTCAAAGTGGGCACCCATTTAATTAATCATTTAATGTGCTTTAAGTTGTTAAATGGCCCCCTTTAGACATAAAGTTATAATATAACTTTATAATATACTTTTAATGATTAATTATTATTAAAGTCACCTTTAATAATAATTATATGATATAACTTGCATATTAATCCTTATTTCTCTAGGCCAACTGAAAATTGGGATCAACACTGCTTCCACAACACGTCCAAGTTCCTTACTATAAATAGAAACACTGGACTCTCATGACTTGATGACTTACTATAAATAGTAAGTGTGTACAACTGAGCCCAGAAACACCAAACGAAGGGCAGTCTTGAACCACCCAAAGATTTGGAGAAGGAAAACACTTTGATATCTGCCAAGCAAGACCCTCTAACCACTGCATTAGCCTACAAGGGCCAATTAATAGGCTAATCTCCCAAGAAACTGGAACGAGCTAAAACGGGGACATTGCAATATATATATATATATATACGTTTATATAGAATGTGTCATTCGATATTTGAATGCATAAACTTATATTCATTTATTTCCAAATCAATATCGCTCATATATATATATATATATATACATATATACATATGTATATTAATACACTTGTATGGATGTTGCCATCACGTCAATACATACACGTATATCAATATATATATATATACATCGTGTTAGTGTTTCTTAGATCAGATTATTTAATCAATTGAATAAAAGAAATGCAAAACATAAGACAATGAACACAACAAGATACCTTGGGAAAACCCTCCTCTTGAGGGAGAAAAACCCAGCAAATATATCTCTTATATATTGAAGGAATAAGAGCAGAAATCTGCTTGAACTCAGGCCCAACACAATGCCGAATTTGATACAATGAATAATAGCATCTCTCTTAGATGCAAAGATACAAATGAATATGTTTCTCCTTGAAATCGGTCTGCTGCTACAAAATGATGATCTGCTGTTCAAGTATGAACTTCTTCTAGGTATGCGAATCCAAGTATGAGCTTCTTCTATGACTGCGAATTCTGCTCTGCCAAAATAGCGAACTTCTTTTGTGTGTATTCGAATGTGTATCAACATCAAAAGGTGACTTTGTATATATACCTTCTTGGCGCCTCTTCATATAGGTCGGCCTTATGATAAACATTTAATAATAAATAAAGTTGGCCAGAATAAGTACATTGAATAACTTAATTATAAGGTCGGCCCATGTATTAGTGAAGACCGACGCTGAATTAACATCAACACATCGTATATATATAACATTGCTCCCAAACAATTAAACATATACAATTGCAATAACATCGATTGGCATATATACATGATATATATATATATACATATATATGTCACCTTGTCCATTCGATGTTCCATGCATATGGGTAATCCGTCCATAAGCATGTGTAGATACGTTTATCTATGTATACTTATGTACGTCTTTACTCGTGTGTATGAGTTCATCGTAGACATGCATATATGTATGTATATATACATCCTATGTATATATCTCATCGGTTATACTCATAAAAAAGTACTCATAGATACAAAGAAACTCAAACACTTAAGTCGAGAATGTTTTCACAATCAAACCAAAACTTCTCCTAGTTCATGAGCAACCAAACTAAGGTATCTTACCTTTTTCCCGTAACTATATACTTGACTTGACCAATCTAAAAGTGTGTGCGTGAAAGCTCAGTTAGGCTCATTAAGGGTTACTAGACCAAAACTCTTCTCTCGAGTGATACTTGCCCTCCCTTCCGAAGGCGTGAACCTGTACCTGCTACCAACTTGGCACATTTGCAATGGTAGTCAGTTGATCACAAAACAGTCATTTGCATTATATACTCTATAGTCAGAATTAATACATATATAACATCAATTTGAATCAACTATTTATTCCTTATATTTCCATTGATTCATACAAACAAAGTACAATCACTTTTATTTCCATCAAAGTTACAAACACACTCATATATGCAAGTATTTCATCTAGCTTGATAATAGTAACTAGGTAAATACCAGTGTTCCACGGGGACGCGTCCCCTCGGAAAAACCATCCGTTTCCGAGATGGGGACGTTTCTGAGACGGGGAGACGCCTAGGAAACGTCCCTCCACCATCCCCCCGTTTTCCGTCATCCCCCCGAATTCTCCTCTTGGGAGACTCCAGGGAAACTTCTGGGAAACTTCCAGACGTCCCCTCCACCCAAGGAAACTTCTGGGAGACTTCCAAAGGCATCAAGCCATTAGCCTAGAGCCATTTACTATTAGTATTTACCATTTCGTACTCTGTTTTTGAAGTTTGAAGTTTGAACATTGATGATACAGTGATACTTGATTGTAATTATGATTCATGAATCATGATTATGAAACTCAAATAATGAAACATCTAGTTCTTGTTGCATTTTCCAATGTCTATATTTTCATTTTGATTTTCAATGTTTAGTGGGTCACTAGTTCAATGAAATGATATATCATTGCAATGTGTTATTGTGTTTAAAATTTTAAGTTTTTAAGTTTTGTTTCAATGTGTTAACTTTACTTATTCATTAGGCTTCTATAGTTATATAATTATATTGTTATACATCTTTTTATAACTAATTTTTCAAGTACTATATGTATTTCAGCGCCACCCCCCCGCCGTTGTCCCCCTGCCGTCCCCAAACTTAGGCCCCCCGTCTCCCATCTCGGAAACGCGTCCCCCCGTCCCCGTCCCCAAAACTCCGTGGAACTATGGTAAATACACAATGGCGTGTAACAGGATGTGCGCACTTTTGACTTGTTTTTGAGTTGACAACTTGACACAACAAGGTGTAGGGGTGTGCTAGAGAGAATGAGTGCACTTTTGACATGTTCTTGAGTTAACAACTTAACACAAGGAGCCTCTTGGGCATGCTTAGTAACTTAGAGGACTTCTTGATCTAATTTGATTTTGAGCTTTTCCATTTAAGTGAAAAAATCATTTTTTGGGTCACTTAAGCGGTCTATTTCTTCATTGACATTGGAAAGTGCAAGTACTTTATGACATATGTGATTTTAACCTTGCAACATGACATAGGACCTCCTAGAAATACACGCAAGCTTCTCAGAGGCACTTTTTAGCGATTTTGGCCTCTAACATGAGTTTCTCTTCCTTTGGCATGTTTCAGACAACCTGTATGTCTTTGCCCAACTTGAAATTTCTAAGAAGCTCTGTGATTCACTTGCCTACCTTTGCAGTTCATTGCCTCTCCCTATATCTCAACTGAAATGTCCACCTTGTTTGGCATCCTTGAAAAACTTCTCTTAATCTTTACAACGATGCTAGCTAAAACAACAAAGTCTATATTGAAGAATGTAAGAAGCAAGGACTTAGGTTTTATTAACAAACAAGAAACAACTGAATAATGTTCTGTACATGTCAAACTTTAACTAGGAAAATGTAAAAACAGGATGCTCGTTGCATATCTACAGTGATAATGTTTGCATTAAGGTAATAGCAAAATTATTTGGTTATGGTTTTTATTTATAATAGTAAATGGTTAGTAATGAGCTAGGAGTGGATTAGGCCACTATTTCACTATTTCCCTATGTTACACCAGCGTCAGGGACGGGGGGACAAGTTTCCGGGACGGGGGGACAAAGGGGCCTCGATTTGGGGACGGCGGGGGGGCGGCGGCTGTATATACTATATACTATACATATGGTACTTAAAATGCTAGTTATGAAAAGATGTATAACAATATACTTGAACATTGAACATTGAACATTAAATTTAACAATGAACTACTAAATGAACCATTGAACATTGAAGTTTTCAAATTTGAAAGTAGAATACGCAATACTGCAATGTAACAATTGTCGAATCAGCAAATGGAAGATTTCTATTATAATTTATATCATAAAGATGATTACAATGAGTAGCATGATATGAATATCAAAACAAGTACAAACTACAAAGTCAAAATGCCAAAATGTAGTGAAGCAGGCGGAGGCCTCTAATCAATGTAATCATCCCTCGGGAGGTCGGCAAACTCCTCATCACTGGAACCACTGGACTCCCCAAGGTCAAGATCTGCCAAAGGAACACCAACCAGCCCTAAACCTGCAACATCCTCATCCTCATCAATCTGTGATGGCTCCTCTGGCTCTACATCCCATCGTGTTGCTGGGCTCTCCTTGTACACACGTGTCCTGCGGTCAGTGATACGCAAGGCACTATGTACAGCCACTAGCTTCTCTGCTCTCCTAGAGGTAAGTCTGTTCCTCTTAAGAGAGTGGATGAAGCTATAAGTAGACCAGTTCCTCTCAGAAGCTGAAGAACTAGAAACCTGAGACAACAAACGAATGGCTAGTGTTTTAGAACAAAAAAACTAATAAAAAATGTGTTTTTTTCATTTAAAAAACGTCCCAATGGATTGTCCGCCGCGGGAGACGCCTGGGCGTCTCCGAGACGCTCGAGGGACGCCCAGGCGTCTCCCTCAGCGTCTCGGAGATGCCGGTGCGTTTCGGCGTCTCCAGCGGCGGGGGAGCAATCTGGTGGCGCCTCCGGAGACGGGGAGACGCCGTCCCCACATCTCCGGGACGTCCCCGTCTCGGAGACGCTAGGGCCCGGGGGGGGGGACGCGTCCCCGGGGTTCACTGCTATTTCCCCTTCCAATATCTTTGTAATGGAAGTGGAAGTTTTTTCACCAGACTTTCAGAGCTCTAGTTCACTTGCATGGAACAGTGCTTCCAATGCTCTTTGTGGTTACCTTAGGTGCTGATCTGAATTAAAGTTGTAATTCAAGGGACAACACTCTAGCTATGGATTTAATGGGTTACAAACAAGAATTAAATAGTTTCTGAACTGAAAACTAACATGTCTAGAAGTTCTCAGCAATGTGATTTTATTGCAAAGAAGAGAGTATACAAAGAGTCTCTGCAGGAGAGATGTGTGCCTTGAACTTTGAGCTCTTCATTTCAATCCCATTTATTTTACAGCTAGCTTTACAATGCAGAACTTAAAAATACTAAAATAATAATTGAAGGGTTCTCCTTGAATATTGAAGATTCATTCCTCATGGGGCAATGTGTCCTTGGATGTTAAAATGAACTTAGTAATAAGGACAAATATCTTGAAACTTAAATTAATTGTTGGGGCAGTACTATTTTGGTGGTGATGGTTGCTAAGGTTATAACTCTTTGACCACTGCTCAAAATTCAAACTTCAAATATGCATTGGAAGTTTGGGTTTGTGAACTAGTTTTGATGCCCCCAGGAAGCTCTGCCATCCTATAGAGTAGTCAAATAAACTCTTAAAAGAAAATTCTGCTCCAAAGGGCCCCAAAAATGCAAAATAATAAAACATAGAAAATACTAAAAGATTTATTTTCAGAATTCTGTCCAAAACTGCTAGATTCTAGACAACCTGAATTTATTTTTCAATCTTTCATCCCTCCTCAAGAAACAATGGGCCCCATTGCTTCCAATTATTGTATTAAGTAGGGAAATTTGTGTCGAATTTGATTTCTAGTGAATTTGGGACAATCAGCTCTCCTTAACTTCTTGGAAGGATGGAATCTGCTATTGCTTCATTTCTTTGACCATGATAGCAAGTCATTGGTGTCATACAATTAGGATTCACGCTATGTGCTACAACTAAACAATATTTGATCTCCTAGATCAATGGATAGGAAAGGTGAAGTAATTCTATATTGAACATTGTGTGCTACCTAGAGGGTGGCAAGTTGAGTTAAAATGCATTTTCAGCCATTTTTCTGATGATGATGAATGGCCTTGTCATGTCCCCTTCTCAGTGACATCTCTCGGAGCACAAGATTAGCCTATCATACGACCCTCGTAGGCTGATAGACTGGATAGGGGGTCACGTTGGAGCTTGGCTCAGCTTCTGTTGGCAGAGTTTGATCATTTGGCTTTCGTTCGGACTCATTCGGACATTTCTTGCAGAAGTTGCTATTTTTAGCAGTTCTTGGCAGTCAGTGTGGGACCCCTGCTATTTTTAGCAGTATGGTTTTGGCAGTGTTCAGAATCACTTCAGTGTTTGTCAGCTTCAGACGGATCAAGCATCGGATGATTAATGAGAGAGATATTAATATTTAATTAAATCAATTAAATATTAATTAAGTGGAGATTATAATATAAAGTTATAATATGTAATTATAACTTAAGTGATTTTGATTGAGGGGGTCGCCATCATCAGAGAGGGGCCAATTTGGCAATTAAATTTATAATAAATATTTGGCTGGAGACTATTGAAAGTAATTAAATAAAAAGTGCGAATATTTTAATGATTCCCTATTTTGGTGGAAATCGCATTTTTGAGGGTATAAGCCATTTTGCCTTGGATTTCGAGCCATTATGCATATTGAGTAATTGGAAATTGATCAAGTTGGTCTGAGCAAGAAGCTTTAGGGTTTCAATCTTGAATTCATTGGGGAACGAGCCATCTCCATTGAAAGCAGTTCAGAGGGTGTGAGATATCACCTGATCTATTGCCAGTTGAGAGATTTCTTCATTCTGAAGGAATTACAGAGTTTCACAGATAATAAACATTCAGGGATTTCAGAGAGTTTTTTATACAGAAGACATCTTGCAATCTAGGCGCATCTATTCATCATATCCAGAGATTCCAGGAGAGGCTGTACATTTTAATTAATAGCTGCTGCTGTACTCAGGCCGTACCATCTGTACTTGGCCCTACTTCTTCAAAAAGGGCGTACTTCCAGTTTCAAGCAAATCGCCTATCTCAGATTCAGTCTGCCATTCTCCTCTTAGGCGCAGATCATCCTGGCATCATTTGGGATCGTCAGAAGGAGGGAGAGAGAAGCAATTAATGCAGCCGTACCATATTGCAGCCAATCAGGTTTTCAATAAAAATCATTGTTTTTTTATTTGCATGTATCTGGAACATCATTGTAATCATTGCAGAAGATTTAATATTAGCCCGGCTTCAGTATTTGAGATAGATTTTGTCATTTCCAGAGTTAGATAATTTTTATTGAATTTATTTTCAATTATTTGCAAAAATCGCAATTTACCTTTATTGCACAAAAACCCAAAAAAAAAATCAAAAATTGCAAAAACAAACCAAAACTCAGTCAGATTCAGAATCAGGGGAAACAAGGGGTTTCTACAGGCCTATATTACATAGATCTATGCTTCTTCTTTCAGACCCTTGAGCCGCTCCTTTTGTAGATGCAAAGGTATTTTGTCACCACATTTTATCATTAATTCTGCACATTAGTTCATCCTAGCCAGTTCACTCTTAACATCACCACATTGATTAATTAATTAACTGCACCATATCATCACATTCCATTAGCTATCATTAATTAATTAGTTAATTATTTTTTCATTAATTAATTTTCATCTTTATCCACTAACATCACTTCATAATTAATTAATAATTTTGTTATTATTAATTAATTAGTCAATTCCCAAATAAATCCATGCACAAATAATTAATTAATTATCATCTTAACATGCCATTTCCAAAATTCGATCTCTTCCACTAATTTAGTCATGCAACTTTATAATTCCCTAATTTATGCTTACATATTTCTAGATGGAATAAATCAAAGGTCATGCAAATCAGTTTTAAAACAAATCAGCAAAACAAACTTAAGTTGCTAAATTAGGTGAATTAATCTCAACCATTCATCTCTTTGTCTGGAAACCTATAAATTGACATCTTCTTTGTCAATCCACACATGGAGAAAATTCATTGCAAATCGTCAACACCTTGCAAAAATCTTGCATGATTATTTGAGCATCCACTTCTATCACAACATGAGCAAATCCACTTGTTTGCTCGATTGAAGGTTTACATGTAGTTTAGATTTTGATTTCAATTATTATGTTTTGATTTTATTTATTATATCTCTAAATTCTTGCCCACAATTAATACTAGTCAAATTAGGTTGCATCTTTTGTGTATCCTCTTCTTTTGCATTTCATGTGACTTGAAGTGAGAAAAACAAAATTGAAATCCTTGTTTGACAAAGGTTGAAGGAACAAGGATTCCAATCTTTGTGTTTCTTCTATTTTGTGCAACTTGACCTAAAAAAGTAGGAGAATCCTCGTGTCTTGAGCCCTTGCATTTTCCATTAAGTTTATGCAATGAAGTTAAATGATAAATTTCATTTTTTGCAATGTCAATATGAGTAATAGCATAAGTGACAATGAGGAAGTTCGAAACCTTGACATTGCAAAGTCAAAATAAGAACAAATGTGAGTAGGGGAATGAGGAAGCTAGGGAGTGCTTCTCATTTCCATTTCAATTGCTCTTCCAAACTATTGGAAATTTTTGTGAAGGATCCCTTCAATAAGAAGGCCCTCTCCAAAAAAATTCTACCAAGTTGCAAATGAACAAATCTAGTAGTTCAAGGGGGATGTGGCTATGTAAATGTCACTTTTGTGGCTTAAAATTCGATGGCAACATTATTGAAGTTAATGCGTATATTCTTTACATCTCCAACAAGGATGTTGAAACATGTAAAAAGTTGCCATTAAAACAACGAGAGCTACATAAGTTGTTTGGTGGTGGTGATGAGGATGACATAGTCATAGTAGTTGTTAGTGTTAGTGGCACTTTCTGATAGGCATGTGTTTTGGCACAAGATCCCTTTTTCCATCTAGTTCATTGGAGCCTAACAGGAAATGTGGGGCAACAACTGCATCTCCCAACCTAGTGGTTGAGATGTTTAATGTTTAGATGATAGATGAGGCAGATGATGTTGGCAAATGGCATTCCATTCCATGTTGCTCACTCTCCTTATTATAAGGAGGCTATGGCTAAACTTATAAAAGTAGGGCCTTCATATGTGCCACTAGGAGATGTGACATAGATGAGTGCTATCTTGGGTAAGAATTGCTCCACGATTGCAACCTAGTGTTTGAGATGTTTAATGTTTAGATGAGAGATGAGGCAGATGATGTTGGAAAATGGCATTCCGTTCCATGTTGCTCCCTCTCCTTATTATAAGGAGGCTATGGCTAAGCTTATAAAAGTAGGGCCTTCATATGTGTCACTAGGAGAGATGACATAAATGAGTGCGATCTTGGGTAAGAACTATTCCAAGATTAACATTCTTATGGAGAAAATGAACGCTACATGGTTCACAAGTGGATGCAACATTATCATGGAAGAGTAGATAAACATTAGGCATTGTCCACTCATTAGTATTATGTTGATATGTACAAAGAGCCTTTACTTCCTTAGGGTTGTTTTTTGTTCAAGGCATTGCAAGAATGTAAGGGGATCTGTTAGCTATAACTGAAAAAGTTGGAAATACAATAATATTGGCGGCAAGCCGACCGATATAGAAAATGAAAGTTGTTAGGCGGCAAGCCAGCTTCTTCCACTTTTCAGCAGGCTACAAGGAAGCCTCTTTTGCTTTTCAGTGGGTAACAAAAGGAAACAAGGCGGCAAGCCAGCCTCAATGAAAGTAAAGAGCAGAAATGAAAGAGCTGATTGGTACTACTGAATCAGTATTACAATATTAAGATCTTTTACAGTGAAATTGAGATATTCTTAGCAACTTGAAAGCCCAAATAGACAATATTCTCCAAGGCAAATACAAAGATAAGTACCAGGAAAATATGACAAAATGTAGAAAATACCAGGTCTGATATTAAATTGCAGCATTCTGATTTTTTGACCAGCAACCTTGGAAATCACCAAAATGCACATATCTCCCTCAAATCTTCTTTGAATGACCTCAAATTGAAGGCAAATGATGCCTAGAGGCAAGGTGCCCAATCTCAAACAGCAAAGACACTCCAAACAACCCTTATTATTTTTGCATGCATCCCAAGGCGCAATCAGCAAATGGTACAGCCTCCTTGAGAAGGGCAACCTCAAGCAAAAATCATATACACCTTCTAAAATCACCAAAATAGGAACACGAGGGCACCCAAGAGCTAGTCATCCAACGAGTCAATACCACAAAAATCGCTCCACTCCTCAAAAAGATGTAAGTCAAAATGTGCTACAGCCATAGACAAACCAGCATCTTGCAAAACTGAAGAAAGCACTCCAAAAGGAACAAACTGAAAGCAAACTCACTATCACACCCCAAAATTAGAAGACATTAAATGAAGCCATCTCCGTTGAAGCTCTATTTGCAACCTCAGAGTGAAGAAGCAGTCTCTAATAAGCTAGGAGTTATCTCTCAAACTTGAAATTGATGAAGGCTAGGAGGTATGCCAACCCCGAAGCAAGAGTTTCTAAATAAAATTCAGCAGCACTTCATTATCATGAGCAAATGATACCGAATGAAGAGACAAGGCCTTGTATATATAGCTTTTCCAACCCATAAATTCAAACTTGCTTTTCCCTCCAAAAGGGACGCCCAAAAGAGGAGGATTAAAATATTCTTTTAAATCAACTTTGACTTGGACTTGGGCGCCAACTTTACTTTGCAACATATAAACTTTCTAAAATGCAAATATGTCTCCAAAATGGACGACCACATGAAGGGACAAAAATTAAAACAACTTAAGTCACTAGTCTAGGCGTTGGGGGCCAAAAAGCACAACATTAAAATATAACTTAAGTTGCCAACTCCAAAATAGGCTCCAAGAAAGCTGGAGACGCCATTGCATATTCTACCCTGCCAGAAATAGACACTGAGTGCTGAACTACTCCCAAAATGCACTGCCAAAAATAGCACTTACTAAAAATAGCATACGGCTAAAAATAGTAAGTAATTCCAAACTCCATTGGAGCAAAAATCGGGCAACCGTCATAACTTACTAAAAATAGTAATTCCATAATGTCATACCATTTTGAGGCCTTTTGAAAACCTAGAAAGACCCAAAAGACTGTAAATGTAACCAAATCTTTATCAAATAGGATCCTAAGAAATCTAAGAAAACACTAAGGTCTGAAATTCTGTGTGAGAAATTCTAAGTCAAAACAATTTTCAGATTTCTTCTCTTTATGCCGAATGTACTGATTGCAGAACATTAATAAATTTCGATGTTTGCATATCGATGAAGGAACTGTTATAAGTAAAAGGAGACCTGCTTCTAAGAGACGCGTCTCATGAGAGGATGTGTCTCCACAGGTGGAGACATGTCCACTCATGGGATGTGTCCCTTTGGGCACGCGGGCTTCTCTCATAGCCGATTAACACTCGATTAAATATCTTAACACATATAACCCTACATATGTGTGGTGCGTATATTTATTCATGAGTTCCGATTTTATTATTTCGAATTTATGCAAGCTAATAAATTTGATTTACTTATTTTCTGGAAATATGTTAGAGACTAATATCGATCTTATATAATTGATGATAATGCTATATAGCAATCATCTTTTATATTCTGACCGAAGCTATAATCATTAACACTCCCTCTTAGCTAGGGAAAATATTTCAAATTAAATAAGTGGAGATATCACCTTTACACGTGATATCAAAGATATGATGTGTTTTCTCAATATTGTCAAGTCACATGACATTCTTCATAACACATCTTTATTATGGTATGTGCATTGACATCAAGTCACATTATGTCTAGCATAATTCATGGCATATCCACGGATATAAATATCCACCATGATTATCTCTTAAGGATCACAATGATCTACAGATGATATCAAGTCCCATGATATCAATCAAAGTGTCCAAGAGATACTATCATGACTTGTCCACAGATATCAAGTCACATGATATCTATCATGATAGTTTATCATTGTAGAGTCGTCACTTTACAATGTTAAATACAAGTGTTCATTATTAGAAAGATTGTCACCTTTCAATAATGTACACAGGGGGAGTAGGCCCATAAGGTCATGGAGTCACACACATGACAAAAGAGTTTACACATTAAAAATCTTTATATTAGTACAATTTATAAACAATTTGTATTTCAAACATAAATAACAAATTACATTTCAATCATACCAAGTTTCTTCTTGAAGTGCTCTACCTTGATTTGGGAGAGAGGCTTGGTGAGAATGTCTGCAGTTTGATCATTTGTACTAACATACTCCAACTGGATCACTTTCCTTTCCACCATATCTCTTACATAATGATAGGGGATCTCAATGTGCTTGGATCTATCATGGAAGACAGGATTTACAGAGAGTTTGATGCAACTCTGATTATCACAATGAATAATTGTAGGATTCAAGGGCTCACCAAAGAGTCCCACAAGCAATTTACGAAGCCAAACTGCTTCTCTTGCTCCCATAGAGGCTGCAATGTATTCTGCTTTTGTTGAGCTCTGTGCAACTGAAGACTGTTTTCTGCAAATCCAAGAGATCATAGCCGATCCTAAACTGAAGCAACATCCTGATGTGTTTTTCCGATCGGTTACACTTCCAACCCAATCTGAATCAGAGTACCCATGTAGATCTAGTTGATCATTCTTGTAAAGAAGACCATATCCAATAGTGCCTTGAAGATATCTCAAAATATGTTTCATAGCCATTAGGTGAATTTCCTTTGGCTCACACATGAACTGGCTGAGAACATTCACTGCATAGCAAATATCATGTCTGGTGTTAACCAGATACATCAAGGATCCAATCATCTGTCTGTAAAGGGTTGGATCTACACACTTGGATTCTGCTGCTGCTTATTTTAGTTTGTGAAGGTTGGTTTCCATAGGTGTGGACATCGGTCTACAATCCAACATTCCAAATCTCTTCAGAATATCAATAGTATACTTCCCTTGGTTTAGTATAATGCCCTCTGATTTCTGCCATACTTCTAAACCTAGGAAGTAGTGTAGAATGCCCAAGTCTTTCATGTCAAATTCAGAAATTAGATCCTGCTTTCTTTGAGCAATGAGGTGATCTTCTCCTATTATCAGCAGGTCATCAACATATAAAATAATTATTAGCATATCACCTTTGATTACCTTGAAGTAGAGATTAGAGTCAGCATCATTCTTGGAAAATCCTAGTCCCAAGAGATAGTTGTCAATTCTTTCATATTAGACCTTGGGAGCCTATTTAGGTCCATAGAGGGCTTTCTTCAGTCTGCATGCATGTGAGTCCGGTTTATGTATCACAGAACCTTCAGGCTGTTCCAGATAGACTTCCTCTTCAATGGTTTCATTCAGGAAAGCAGTTTTTACATCCATTTGATGGATCTTCCAGCCTTTAGCTGCTGCAATGGCTAACACTGCTCTCACCGATGTGTAACGGGCAACAGGTGCAAATGTTTCTTCATAATCAATGCCTTCCTTTTGAGAAAAACCTCTTGCCACAAAACGTGCTTTATTTTTTTCTATACTGCCATCAGCAACATGTTTGATTTTGAAGAGCCATTTGGAAGAGACAACAGATTTCTCTTTCGGTCTAGGCACTATATCCCATACATCATTCTTTAGAATAGACTGATATTCCTTCGTCATTGCATCCTTCCATGCTTGATGTCGGAAAGCTTTTGTAACACTGACAGGTTCTTAGTTTATGATGTTGTTCATTAGAGCGACATAGCTAGAGAAACGTTTGGGTCTTTTACTCTCCCTGAACGTTCCTTTGGGTGTCGCATGATCCTCGGCTTCTTTGATCATCTTTCTAGCCCAAAGTGGTCTCTTTCTGCCGTTGTCATTTGGATTTTCATCTGAAGTAGAAGGAAGTTCATGTGGCATTTCCTCAGGATGCTCCCTCTGAATCTTAGGAGCAGGTTCCATTTTAGGTACTTTAGGGGAATAGGTTTCTGTCTCACTAGAACTTCTTGCCCTCTTGAATGCAATGTCTTCTTCAAAGATGACATCTTTGCTCAATTCAATTTGTTTCTACCCGGGTATGAATATCCTGTACGCTTTGGAGGTTTCACTATAACCCACAAATACTCCCTTCTTTCCAAAAGGTTCTAGTTTGAATCTCTTCTCTTTGGGCACATGAATATAGACAGGACAACCAAAAATCCTAAAATGACTAATGTTAGGTTTTATGCCGGTAAAGGCTTCTTTAGGGGTTTTGTTATCAAGATGAAAATGAGGACATCTGTTCTGAATATAGACAGCAGTCCTAGAGGCTTCTGCCCAGAAAGAAGTTTCAATGTTTTGGTCCAGCAACATTGCCTTAGCAGCTTCTACAATGGTTCTATTTTTCCTTTCAGCAACCCCATTTTGTTGAGGGTTGTAGGCAACTGTGAACTCCCTCTTAATTCCAGCACTCATGCAGAATTCCTTAAAAATTTCAGAGGTGTATTCTTTCCCATTGTCTATCCTTAAGGTTTTTATTTTCTTTCCGGAGAAGTTTTCAGTGAGGGCTTTAAACTCTTTGAACCTTTTGAGGATTTCTATTGACTCTTTACACTTAAGGAAATAGATCCAGGTTTTCCTAGAGAAGTCATCTACAAATATGACAGTATAGAAATCCCGCTTTAGAGGGTACAGACATAGGTCCACATAAGTCTGAGTGAACCAGTTCTAACACATTTAGGGTTTTGCTCAAACTATTGGGAAAGGACCCTTTTGTATTCTTTCCTAAGGCACAACCTTTGCAAGTTCCTTCATGAGATGGTTTTAACTTAGGTAAGCCTGTTACAAGTTTTTCCATAGAAGGTGCACGGAAATGAAGGTGTCCTAATCTTCTATGCCAAATCTCATTTGAATCAAAGGTGTCAAGGGTAAGGGCTTGTTTAACTTTAGTGCATAGTTTGTAAAGGTACCCTTGTCTTACACCTATGGTTTGGGCTTTCTTGGTTGTTGAGTTCTTAGGCCATGCTAAAACTTTCCCATCCATAAAGGTAACTCTATATCCATTGTCTTCAAGGGCAGAGATGGATATTAGATTCCTCTTAATTCCAGGTACAAATAAGACTCCAGTAAGTTGAAGAGAGAGACCAGATTTCAATTTGATGGAGCAAGTTCCAACCCCTTTTACAGGGTGTGCATAATCATCCCCAATGGTTACTACTTCATCAGAATTTCCAGTCATAGTGTCAAGGTGTTCTTTGAATCCTGTGATGTGTCTGGAAGAACCACTATCAACTACCTAGTTGTGGGTGTTGTTAGATGTTTGACTAGATAAGGCTGTATAGAACACAAAGTTCTCAGATTCATGATCTGAATTTGTCTTTCCTACTTTGGCAAAAGATGCTTGTTGCTTTGATCTGTCAGGGCACTTCATTGCATAGTGGCCATATTGATCACATCTAAAGCATTGCACTTGAGAGATGTCTTTCTTTTTAGAAGATCCCTTTCCAATGGGATTTCTCTTTCTTTTAAAAGATCCTCTCTTGTAGGAGTTTTTCTTGTTCCTTTTATTAGACGTTGTGTTGAGTACATGAATGTCTTCATCTATGTTCTTTTGTTTATTTTCTTTAGTGGAGAGTCTTGATTCCTCTTGAAGGCAGTCAGTTCTTAGCCTATCAAACTTGGGGAGTTTAGATCTCGCACTTACTCCTTGAACAAATGACTCCCATGAGTTAGGTAGGCCTCTTAGTGCAATTAGGGTTAACTCTTTGCTATCAATCTGATATCCAATTGTGGATAATTGATCCCTTAGTTCAATGATCCTCATGAAGTATGCATTAATTGACTCTCCTTTGTTTATTTGAGCATTGTTGATTTGTCTCTTTAATGCAAGAGTCCTACTGGTGTTGTTGATCTCATAGGTACTCTCAACAGATTTGAACATATGATATGCAGTTTCATGCTTTGCTAGGATGGGTACTATATGATCCCTAACTGCATCTACTAGGATTTTCATGGCTTTCTCATTGTTTTCAATCCATTGATTTTTCTCAGGATTAGCCTCTGGTTCCTTCTTATTTTCTCTCACAAGTGAGTCTAGCTTATTCTCTTTAAGGATCATCATGATTCTAAATTTCCATGATGTGAAATTGTTTGCTCATGCAAGACGATCTTCAAATCTGATCACACTTGACATTATGAAGAATGTGATGTGAATTCGATTTTGGAAAATACGAATTTTTCTAGAGCAAACTGATTTTAGATTTGATTTGGATTCACACAACTTGGCTTTGATACCATGTAAATGTAATCAAATCTTTATCAAATAGGATCCTAAGAAATCTAAGAAAACACTAAGGTCTGAAATTCTGTGTGAGAAATGCTAAGTCAAAACAATTTTCAGATTTCTTCTCTTTATGCCGAATGTATTGATTGCAGAACATTAATAAATTTCGATGTTTGCATATCGATGAAGGAACTATTATAAGTATAAGGAGACCCGCCTCTAAGAGACGCGTCTCATGAGAGGACGTGTCCCTTTGGGCGCGCGGGCTTCTCTCATAGCCGATTAACACTCGATTAAATATCTTAACACATATAACCTTACATATGTGTGGTGCGTATATTTATTCATGAGTTCCGATTTTATTATTTCGAATTTATGCAAGCTAATAAATTCGATTTACTTATTTTCTAGAATTATGTTAGAGACTAATATCGATCTTATATAATTGATGATAATGCTATATAGCAATCATCTTTTATATTCTGACCGAAGCTATAATCATTAACAAAGACAAACTGCCAAACTCTCACAAACAACCCCTTGAAAACTCAGAAGGAACCTCGTAGAAAATTGGAAAGCCTAATTTTGCCTCCGACTAGCCTACGGGCCTTTGAGATAGGCTAATAGTCATCAGATAGAACTACTGCTGAGAAGGGGCTCTAGAATTCCTAGAGATCTCATGTAAGGAGAATGTGATGGAAGTCGTAATAGATGTAACCTATGCATGCAAACAAATGGGGGAAGTTGGTTGAAGCGGCCTACAAACAATAATGTTGGATTCCTTGTTGTGTGCATGCCATGGACAATGCACTCAAGGACATGGGGAAAATAAACTAGATCAAACAAGTAGTTCTTGATGCAAGAGATGTGCAAATGTTTATTTGCAATCAACACACATCACATGCAATGTTTTAGACCTTCTTCAAGAAGGAATTTCTTACACTTGTTGAGACTAAATATTTCTCATATTTCATTCCCCTAAAGAGGATGATTGGGTTGCAAGATGCATTGCAACTAGTGGTCTTGACATAGGATTGGAATTGGGCCATTGATTCCAAGTTCAAGTAGGGAAGAGAGTGAAGGAAGTGGTGAAAAGTGATAGTTTTTGAGTTGATGCTATACACATCATCTCCATCACATATCTAGTTTTCATAGTGTTCAAATATGGGAACTCTGATGTTCCAAACTTCAGAGAGGTGTATGAGTGCATTGACAACATGATTGGCCAAATGTAGGCCATTGTACAAGTGAAATACCTTACCTTGTAGTTCTATGATGAACATATTCATCTTATTATTGAATGGAGGTGGGAGAAGCTCAACACTCCTACGCACATGTTGCTTATTCATTGAACTTGAAGTGGTACATGTAAAGGCCTAACAAGAGTTTTCCTTATGGTAGATGTTGATGTAAAGAGAGGCTTCATGATGGTAGTTTAGAAGATGAATAATGCTAAGGATGTGAACACCATTTGTATTGAGTGGACCAAATCTACTATACTTAGGTGTATCCAAGAGAGACAATGTTGGGTAGGGAGACTATGGCACAAGAGGACTCAGTACTATTGTGGACTATGCATGGGTCCCATTCATTGACAACCACACTAGCCATTCATTTGTTGTCCCAAGTTTCCAGTTCTTTTGCTACTAAGAGGAACAAGTCTACATAAAATTTCATCTAGTCTATCATGAGGAACAAGATTACCTATAATAGAGCAAATAAACCTGTAGCTATACATAGTGCCTTGCTTGTGATGGACCTAAACATGCTTACATATAAGGAGAGTCTAGTGGCATGGTGGGATGTAGAGCCAAAGGAACCAACATAGGTTGACAATGTTAAGGCACAAAAAGATTTAGTTGTTGCCTTCCATTTGGAGGAGCATGAGCTAGATGGGTCTAATAGCTCCAATGACGAGGAGTTTACCACTGCCATTGGGGATGATGATTAGGGCCGTAGACCATTGAGGAAATGGCCTATTGCATTCTAATGTAATCATCATAGTGAAATTGTGAATATAATAATATGTTGATATTTAGCATTTACAATACATTGTGTTTAGTAGTTTACAAATTAAAAACTTTTTTTCGTATACATTTTTTTTTATAATTAATTTTCAAGTACTATATTATATTTGCACTGTAGTCCCCTCGTTCTCAAATTAGATTCCATGGTCCTCTCATCTTTGAAACCCGTCCCTAGCACCCCCCTATTCCAAAATTATATGGAACAATGGATAAATGAACTAGCTTGCACAAACTACCTTGGCCGATGGCTAGGTCAACTATTTGATCCTACTTTGTGTCAATCACAATACTCTTCTTTCCACAAAAAATTGCAACAATGTTAGGGATTTTTGTAAGCTAACTGATAAACAATAAATTTTTGCTCATATTTGGAACAAACGTAACATTCTTGACTATGAATTTCACTACATTGTTGAGAACAGTCTGAACATTTCCTGTCCCTTATACTACATGTGTTCTACCATCACCCAAAAAAAAAAACTTTAGAACTAGAATTAGCAATAAATTTAACATACCAATCTCTATGGCAATGGAAATGTAGAGATGCACCGGAATCAAAGAACTAGAAACTAGTTGTGTCATCATTGTATTAGGAAGATGCCATCAAAGCATACTATTTCTTCTAAGAGACTTGCTCCATCTCAACTGCCTCATTACCCTGAGCTTGTGACTTCTTCTAGGATAGATCATATTGCCATTTTTGACATTATCTTCTAATGTGCTCAAACTTATGACGATAATAGCACTTGACTTTGTGTTTAGATTGTGAATTATAAGTCATTTTTTGTCACAGTCTGTATATTATTCAGCAAGTGCACTCTCAAATTGTCCAAAACTGGATCCAAGCCATTTTCATCTCTCCATTTTAGCAGCAAATATGGATTGACTTTTTTTAAGTTGAGAGACTGACTCTTCCAATAGCTGCAATGTTTCCTAAAGAAATTCAATCAACCATGGGAAATTATTGATTACCTCAGCAACCATATCATCTTTATCTATTGGTTTGATGACAATGGAGAGTCTGTCTCTTAGATCTTTCATCAAAATCAGGTAGATTTGAAGCCATTATGGTTTATGTTTTTAAGATTATTGTCACAATTCCTATACGTAGTTATGATGAGTGTTTTGTGACTCTGGACATTAAAGTTTTGGCCTATCAATTTTTGAACTTTGGCTAAAATTAGATTTTAAATATTGTTTATGACTATCCAACCTAGGGTTTACAAGAAAATTTCTTGACCTTGATAAAAAAAATTGCAGACTAATGCAAGATTTTTTACAAAATTAATTATGACAAGATTTGTATGTTTGGAGAAAACAATTTTAAAGGGTTTGAAAAATAGTATCCAGTTTCAAAATCCAGTGCCTTGAATTTGTTTAGTGTTTTAAATTTTTCTGCCCTGTACTTGTGAAAATCAGCTGAGGCCCTTAACTCCAGTTGCCTCCTTTTTGAAATGTTCCCCTTAATTTTTTCTTGATTTTTCAGTTCACATACAATGCAATCATGCACCCATTAAGATTAGCTCCAAATCAAAACGATGCTGAAATAAACTCTAACCAAGAATGCGCCCTAAAACCACTTAAGGAAGAGGGGCGGGCATATGGTCAGAGGATCCCTAGGATCTAATAACTCAATAATTGACTTGATTATAATTGAAAGAGAGAGCTAAACTCAACACCAAGAATGTGCACACAAGATCCTTTAGAAGGCGAGGTGCTAACATATGATGGAGTGCTAATTACAAAACTGAAAGAACACTTCTTCTACTGAGTAGGCATCCACAAGCGGTGGGAATACTTCACTTATTCAACAGGTGAGATTATTACAATTATTTTAAGGCGGCAAGCCAGCCATGTAACCACACTTCCACTTGTTCAGTGGGGGGTATACAAATCCTCACAACCACTTATTTCGTGGGGGAAATACAACATGTAATTGAAGAAGCTTAATTAAACTCAACCACTCAATCTTGGGAGTATAAAATAAACTTAAAATTGCAGCAAAGTAAACAACTGCTGTTAGTACTACTAATCAGCTTACAACAAATAACAAACAGTTACAATATATCAAAGATAAGCTTTCAAAACCAGCAATGGTTAGAGTATCACTTCCTCTAACTCTTACAACATGAATAGATGAAGAATTGAAGCTCAAATCAGCATGATAATAAGAACTAACTAATCTGATCAGAAACAGAAGGTACAGAAAATCAGACCAGCAAGTTGTGAATTCACCAAAATGGACATATATTTTCCAAATCAACTCGGAAAACTCCCAAACCACAGCCAGATGACAACTAGGAGATAGGCGTCCAACTTCCAATGGAGACTCGAGCCAAAAACTAAAGACACAAAAGGCACGAACTCCAATGCACATGCCAAGAAAGTTACGGCCAAGCAAGAGGGTCGACCTTCCTCTAAAAATCAGATTCTTCACCAAAAAATCTGCAAACTTGCAGAAAGGGGCACCCTTCACAGTAGAACAACATGGGCCAATACCCAAAATGATAGAAAAATTTGTGGCGAAGTAGTGATCAGAAATTCGCTTCAGCCATGAACCAATCAGCAACTCAATAACAGGTTATACAGCAGCAACCTATTAAATAACATCAAAAATAAGCTACATTTGCACTCCAGTGTGAAGTACAGTCACAATGATCCACCTAGGAAGCCATAGTTTCAGGCCCCGAGGATGGATTGAAAATGCTAAGCTTCCCCTTAGCTAGGTTCTGGATTTCAAACCAGCAGCATAACTTTACTTTCAAATTTCCAAAGATACCAAACAATGAGCAAGGCACCAATATATAAGCTTCAATTGGCAAATGAAGCAATCAGTAACTCCCAACAAGAAATTGTTCAATTCCTCCAAGGGACGCCATCTCTTAATAGTCACTTTATTTTGATTTTAATGAAATATTATTCATTTCCCTTTTTGGCGTCCAACTTTAAGTTGCACAATAACATTTAAAAATAAACATTAAATGCATATGAAAATCGACCCCCTTAATGTCCCCTTCATTAAAACACCTTAAAGTCATCAAGCCTAGGCATGGGGTACAACTTCAAGATATGAAAATTTACTAAGTCTGGGACTCAGTCCAAGGAGGGATAGAAGCCAACACTCAAACTGATTCTGCCAGAAATAGAATGATGACCCGAGCAGGACTGCTGATGGTGCCATTGCCACAATTAGGCTTACTAAAAATAGGCAATGCCAAAAATAGTAAGTTAACTTCAAAACCTTCAAAAAGCTAAGTAGCCGAATCGCTCCATTTCCCCTACGATTTTGGATTTGAAACGTACCGGAATCGGAATCAGAATCGAAATACTCTTGGTACGCATAGGGTTCGATTTTTTTTCCTGCAGAAATGATTCCATGAATGGCGCTTCAATTCCGACCGTTTTTAAACGTGACTCGACAAATTTGGATCGATTCTGAGCGTCATTTTCCTCATCATTTTTTCCCTCTGTTGCTAATGTCAGTGCGATTAGGGGCACGAAAGAAAGGGAGGGAAAAAATAGAGAACAGTGCGATGAATTGTTTTTGCATTTCACGTCATGAAGGAAGAGTTTAGGGTGCGACAAGCAGAGCAGAAGGCGTGACGGACAAAGAATGCATTTTTTTTTTCTGCATTTTTTAACCTACGTTTCAATTCGAATATTTAAATATTTAAATTTATTGATTAAAACTAAAAAAATTAAATATTATATTTATAATATAAATTATATATTAATATATATAAATAAATAATTTATATTAATTTCTTTATATGTATTAATATTAATGTACTTATTTATATCAAATTATGAGTATATAATTTAATAAATTTATTTATAATATAAATTATATAATAATATATAACCAGCCAAATAAATATATATATATATAAATAAAAATTAACAATAAATGACAATGTATTATATTCTATATTAGTTATTATTAGAAATTTCAAATTATAAATTATAAATTTAGAAATAATATATTTATATTAAACTATATATTTCATTGTTCAATGTTCTATTCATTTCTAAAATAATAATTATAAATATATTTATAATTTGAATTAATTTTTATATTTCATTGTTTTATAATTCTATTAATTTTAGTAAAATATTACTTATACATGTAACATACATTAATTATTATAATTAATTTATATGTTTCAAAATGTTATTAATTTCTAAATTTGTATATTATTATACTATTAATATATTATACAATTATTAAGGAATATGTATATATTTATTGTTTTTATATGTTTTTTTGTACGGACGTACCCGTACCCGTACCCAACCCCCAATTTTTTTTGTCGTACCAACGTACCGTACCCACGTACCCGATTCGGATTCGGATTCGGTAACTTAGTCAAAAAGCCAACTGAGCAGCCACACTGCCCAAAATGTGAACTGCAGATGATTGAACTGCTACGAGAAAGATACTGCTATAAATAGACTTACTAAAAATAGCAACTACTATAAATAGTAAGTTTGCAAAACTTCGTCTGACCAGTAATCATGCCTTACTATAAATAGTAATTGTTTCCAAACGCCTTCTGAGTACAATCCGGGAAGCCAACATGACTTATTATAAATAGTAAGTGCCTGGAAAAGTTATCAGATGGAGATGCATGATACACCATTCCAATGTTCCACGGGGTTTTGGGGATGGGGTCGGGGGCACGGCAGGGGACGTGTTTCTGAGAGGTGGGGACGAGGGGCCTAAGTTTGGGAACAGTAGGAGGACAGCGGGGGAACGGCGGCGAGGGGGCAGTAGGGTCTTGAAATACATATAGTACTTGAAAAAAAAGTTATAAAAGATATATAAGTATAAGAATTATACATCTTGGAGACAACTAGGAGTCCCCTAGATGTCTTGAGGACACCCCAACGTCCTCAAAGTCCTATCAGCATCTTGGAGAAAGCGACACTAGTGGTGGGATGGTGGCGTTGGTGGTGGCCTGGTGGGGGAACGTCTCCCCCAAGTCCCCAAGTCTCTGAGACGTCCCCCTCTAGGAAACACGGGGTTTTTTGGGGGGGACGCGTCCCTGTGGAACACTGCACCATTTTGAAGCTCTTTGAAAACCCAAAAAACTCCACCAGACATGCATCAAAAACCCATGCATGCAAACCCTCAAAACTGCATCTGAAACCTCCTAAAAATAGGAAACCCTAATTTTCAGTTCTGCTTAGCCTATGAGTTTCTGGAAATAGGCTAAAACCTCAAGAAGAGCGTAGGGCTAAAATGGGGACATTCCACTTTTTCAGTCTCCCTTTGATAGCGAACACTGGGCCCTTAACAGCAACCTGTTGGTCAAAACTTAGTTTCAAATCAGCCCAAGTCAACCTTCAACAAACAATGCAATTCGATTCTTAACAAACATAAACAGTTGACCTCAACAGACTGTGACTGCTTAAATCCAGTCAAGGTTGGTTGGCCTTCTTTCCCCTGACAAGTTGCCCCTACACAAATTTCTTTCTCACACAGCAGTCACTTTTGACAGACCCAGTTGACATTCTCTCCTTTGTTTGATAAAGTTTGTGACAGTTCAGCAGTTGGCCATTGAATATGTTTGACAGCGATTTGATGTTCAAAAGGTTCTTTTGATAGCAATCTGATTTGGCTGCATTCAGCAATTTGACAGTTCTTTGAACAGCCCCTTTTACAGCACCATTGATTTAATTCCTTTGGACAGAGCCTTCCATGGCAACAATGATTTGATTCCTTTGGGCAGCGCCTTTGACAACAACGATGGTTTGACCCCTTTGGACAGTGATTTGAATACACAACAGATTTTATAATAATTTTTTGTTTCTCCCTTAAATTTTCTTTTGTGTCAAATTGGTTTAGTGTTTCTCCATGGGGTTCCTCACTCTGAATTTGTGCACTCTTCATAGGGACTTCTTGCTTTGATACCAAATGTTAGAAGAATGATGCACAGAGTTTGAAAGAATTTTATGATACACACATTGATGAGTGTATGCTTGTATTTATTGTTGTATGGGGAAGTTACATTGGTGTTTCTAACTTATATCATAAATCGCTTTAAGTGATGATTAATGTATTTTTATTACATTGTTAACATAAGCTATAAATGCCTTTGTAAAAAGTTAAGTGTAGCATTATATTATATCTAATATCATAATATTTTGTGTGAGCACAATCGTGCTCCCACAAGGTGAGGCACTTGGGCAAATGTGGCTCTTCTAAATCAGCTTCTATCTGCCATTCGATTTCATCATTCTATAGCTTAGAATGTTTGTACAGTGTTTGATTCGGTATAAAAGTTCCAAGGACCAAATCAATTGGATGTTTCTCCTATGAGTGCAAAGGTACACTTATTGGTGAGTTGAATACATCTCTATATCCTACTACAGTCCAATCCATTTGTTTTGTGTAATGTCCCCTTTTCCTAGGCAGTGGTCAGTCATGGTGGTTAGCCTATCAGTTGGGTTCGCGTAGGCTAACACAGTGGATAGGAAGCTCTTTCGAGGTCTTGTGACCTTTGGGAAGTCTGCATGGCATTTTAGGAGCTTGGAGCTAGTCTCCTGTTTTTTAGAAAGGGATTAACAGTTCACCTGTGACCACTCGGAGCTTGGCAGGGGGCCTTATGAGCCATTTTAGATGATAAGAGACAGTTTCTTACTTTTTAGGAGGAGACCGACAGTTGGCTTGCTTTGTTCAGACATCACCCCAGGATCAATTGCAACATCAGTTTCCAATTGGAGTGATCGGGTGATGGTCTCAGCATGAAAGACGAAACACTTTAATATATATATATATTAGACTGCAGGAATCAGTCAGGTATCCGTCCCCCTATAAACTACAGTGCGCTTGGTAAACTTTTTTCACGTGACCAATGACGCTGGCGCAACATGCGTTCTGGTACCACGAGGACGGTGGGGAGATTAGACCTTGTGACCTCTTGCCTGCAACAAGATGCTTTAGCCAATCGAGCTAGGCCCACCACCCCACTTAACTTTAATATTTTAATTTAATAAAGTAAAATGATTAATTCTTAAGTCACTTAATAATATTTTTAAAAAGTGATTATTTAAAGGGGACTTTATTAGTAAAGGTGATATAAGGGTTAAATGAAAATTAACAAAGTAATCTATTTAATGATGCTTTATTAATTTATTATATTAAAAGGGAGACATAAGTACTTTATTAAAAAGTGATTTAAATGATTTTAAAGTATATTATATAATATGAGTTAAAGTGTCATTTTAAAAGGGGAGATATAAGTGATTTTTAAAGTATATATTATTAAGTTGTGCACCAAATTAAAAGAAATTAAAGGTAAATTGAATGAAATGGAATTTAAAGTGAATTTGAGGTGAAATATAAAAGGGCATTTTGGAATTCATTCATTCATTCATTTATTGTTGAAGAAGAAGAATTTGGCTAAGGGTTTTGCCGAAGACTAGAGAGTCTGAAAATCTCAAGCTTTTTGAGGACGTCACCCCTCAAGAAGAATAGTTTGCAAACAATTCCATTGCAGGGATTGTGCTTTTGCTTCAAAGAAATTACAGGAAAAGCTTCACAGCTAGGGTTTGAAGAATTTATCAGAAGTCTGATAATTTACTGAATATCGGAAAGGTAAGGGTTTGAAAATATTCATGTTGCATATGTTAAATATTGAATGCTTTTGCCAGGCGTGGGATTGGAGTCATTACTTGGAGTTGCCAGGAACTTGGGCGCCATCATTCTTACCAAGTTTCCAAGCTTATTGCTGGGCATTTGGAGCTAAAGGTTTAAATTGCTGATTTAGAGATCTATGCAGCTGGACACACCCTTTCCCAAGTGAATCAATTGCCAAAAAGGTGTCTTGAGTTGTTCATACATTCTGAGTATTCCTGCATCCATTTCATGCACTTCGAGATTGAGGACGTTGCTATGCCAAGTTTGAGTATGTGATAAACTGAACTTGTAATCCTTCTTTACATTCAGAATTCTCTGTTATTAAAGGCTGTTGATGTTTGTAATCAGCAATCAGACTATTTTATATTGCTGTTTGTATTAACTACCATATTCTCAGTCCTACTGTAGCTTTGAGTGTTGTTTGACTGAAAATCAGAATATTAAATATTACTATACATTCCTGAGTCACATTACCATTGCTATGCTCTGTTTAATCACAGAAAACCATTGTAACCAGTCTGAATGGTATTCTCTGAGTTGTTATATTCTGATATGAATTTCTGAGCAGCAATATACTGTTAAATCAGTCATAGTTGCAGTACGTGATAACTCAGAATTGGTTGTGAATGTCCCAGTATGCATTTAAATGATCTTTCAATGCATGGTTTAAGTCTGATAAAGATTTCTGATTATCTAATGGTGCTGTTATAGTCTTGTCTGAGTAAGGAAAGTCCCACATTGTCAATTGCATACAAACTGTTTGACAGAATGTCCCCCATGTGTCAAACTGAAAATTAATCAAGCAAAATCGCAATAGAGATGTTCCATTTGGGGTGGGACACTACATTTTGTTGTTCTGTCAAACTGGCTGTAGGGGCATGTATGGTTGCTGCGATCTTCTGAATCTTCTTAGATCTGAACATGATTAGGATGAATACCCCTATCCAGCAATCACATGGCAACAATGTACTGCATTGATTAGGGATACCGACTTGACAGAAGCCACTTCTGGTATCCTTGACAGTAGCTTGGAATTCAAACTTAGGAAATGTTTTTGAAATTCATTGGAAAGCGTACATTGTGAACTTTTTGACATGGACTTAAGGATAGCTTTCAAATGGATTCCCTAATTGTTATGTAGAAGAAGTGGGAAAAGGATTTTAGGAAAAATATATCTTATGAAGAAGAAGGGAATATGCCCATTTGATATCTTTCCTCATATATACAACTCAATTGCAAGCCATTTGAACCTTCCTCATTTGGATTACTGTTTATTTCTTTGCTACAATAATTTTTTAAGCGTTTGATGATAGGAAAGTTTCTAAAGGGATCACTCTATTTGCTCCCATGATTGTCTAACCTAACCTCCTTAGATTTATAAATGCCCCTATGAACATTCTCAAATCTTTCTTGGGACATTTCACTGCAATTGATGATGATGTTGTTGGTTCTCTTGGTCCAAGTCATGCTGCAGATGTTAGAATGTTTGACTCTTTTACAGCTTCTTGCTTGATCTTCTTTATCAGCTCAATGTTTATTTGAGGGTCCTCTTGTAGGGCTGTTCATTCTTATACTATGTCTTATGTATCTGATTTTTTCCACTTTAGGATTTGTTCCCACCTACTTTGTTCACCTTTCTGCAATTTGTATTTAGTTACCTTTCTTATACTGGTATCTTTCTAGCTTGTTACCTTTCTTTTATAACTGGCTGTACTTTTGAGTCCCGTTTACCTTTTATGGTTTTTAATGGACATCAATACATTTCCTTCCACTTTCTTTCTGATTAGATGTTCTTTTTTAAGATTGTAGTTAGGATCTATTTAGGCCATGATTAGTTATTTATAGGTAAAGAAAGATCAGATTAAATTTCATTTGTCAACCTGTTAAGCATTTCAGCTATGCAATTTCTCAATTGTGCTGGAATTAAGTTTTGAATTCAATAGCAAAGATAATATTAGGCATAGAGATTTGAAGTTAACTATATAAAGTGACTTCATATTTTCAAGGTGTCCCTCCTTGCACAATATTTTTCCACTCATTGTACAATATTTGTTTCTATTATCTCTGGATATTTTATGCGAGTGTACTGATGAACAGCTTCTATAAGGCAGGTTCGCCAAGTGACTCTGTTAAAATCAAGTAAAATTGTATCCGATAAATGAAACTTTTGCATCATATGTAAGTGCCTCCCCTGTTTTTCTTCATCGTGTCTTTTTTTTTTCTCACACCTCTAAGTTGAATTGTTTCAGGCCTAGGAAGAACAGTCTGTTACATCCTGATGATGAAGAAGAAGGTATTGAAGAGGAGACAGATGAGGTGGTTCCTGATGGAGTGGAAGAGGTTGAATTGGCTCGTGTTAAACTTGAGCAGGCAGAGAGAGAATGTAAGCTACTGCTTGATGATGTCAGGACAATTGCACTACATGGGGGTTTCCTTAGCTTAACAGAGATTGATTTTTGTCCAGAAAGAGAGGACACCTTGTTGTGGATGATGTCGAATGGAAAATCTGCTTTGGTAAGGATTCTCATTTTTTACTATTTTTTGGTTCTACTACCTCATTGCATTACTTTTTCCTTTTCTTTTACAACACCATAGGTTTTTAGAAAAATGGGTTTGAGATAATATCAAAATATGGAGCAGATTATAGTGAACTTTTTATTTTCATGTAGTAATGAGTAATCACATTACTTTAGCCGTATAGATTTACAAAAGTATCACATCAATTTAATTTTGTGTAATTTATCTTCGATCCTTGCTGAATTTGATGCTAGCTGTCTAGATGCCTGTTCTTGAACTTGTTAACAGCTTATCAGATATTCAATTGTAGAACACACACTTTTAGTGCATAGTTGAATGGGTGCAGCTAGATTTAGAATCTGAAAGTGAAGAATTTGGGCCCAATCAAGAAAACACTTTGTATGGAAGATGATCATCGGGTTAGAAAGAAATTTTGACATAATTCTCTTTTAACATAGCATGAGGTTCAATGGAAGTTTATTTAGATCTGAGGTCTATGATTTTCCTAAAGTATTTATCTAAATGTTTGCCTGTTCAGGTCCAGAACTTGAAGAATGAACTGAGTAACAAACGTAAGGCTAGAAAGGCAGCATCTGCATTGTTGAGATTAGCTTTGCAGAGGGCTGCACAACAAAGGTTGATGGACAAGGAGAAGAATAAAAGTCCTTCATTTGCCATGCGCATTTCATGGGCCATTGATAAAGTTGTCTGGAGTATGTTATCTGATGGCAAGGCTTTTGCAGAAGCAGAAATAAGCCACATGGTCAGTTTTTCTAACTAAATAGAAAACTTTGATGAAGAACTGAATTGCCTGTGTTGTAGATTAGAACGTGCGTATTGCCAGGATGCATGACAGTAAAACATTGCAAACTTTAATGGAGATCTTAATAAAATTAACTAACCTTAACAGAATCTCTTACGTGGTTTTGTGTAAATTGTTGCTGTTTGATCTAATTTTTATTTGATTTAGTCACCTATGCAAAATTGCACCATGTTGCATTTGTTTAACAAGTCACTTCACAGAGAAATTAATTTTGCAATTTTGAGCAAATTTTGTTATTTTTCTCCTTTTTAATATCACCTTTACTTTAAGGACTTTCCAAATCACTTTTGAAAATATTATATTAATGTTATTGGAAAAAGAAGTGTCTTTAATAAAATGCTTGTAATTTTTCATTTGACAGTCTGAGTGTGTTCTGTTTGACATTAAGTTAAGCAGAATGAGTTAAGATATGATTGACACTACATTGTTTTACCTGATTGTGGTATTTGATATTCATGAGAGGGCTGAATAGGCAAGATGTGCCCTTTTTCAAAATTATGTTCACCTATGCTTTGCAGATGAGATTGAAGTTCAGGGATGGTTAGAGAGAGCCCTAAAATTGCAAAGATGGGATAGGGGACAGTAGAGCTTTGGGCATGGAAGACTTTGAATAATATAGGAAAAACAAATAGAAGACTCCTAGTAATATAAGACAGAAAACATCATAGAATTTTTTACAAAATGAATATGTTAATCATAAGTACATTATGCATCAAATTACATATGCTGAAATACAAATATGAGGGTGTAAAAGTTCACTATTTTCCTTTTTAATAAAATGAGATGATATACAAAAAGCATGAAAAGTGTGGGTGCATAGAAAGAAAATGAAAAACGACATACAATCATAAATCACATAACATAGAAAAAATCATAGAAATAATAAAGTAGTTTGGAGCAAGCTAGTAGCTTGATACGAACAACCTATGAATAGTTCTTTCTAGTGTTACAAGACTCAAACTTGGCAAACTATTTTTAGACTCCAATTCGAACTCGATGCCTAGACTTGGCACAAATTCTACAAATTGATAAAAAACATAAAATATAGAGATTTTTAAGGATTTAAAACCTGTTTTATGCTCCCTTTAATAAATAAACTTTAAAGACACAATAAACTAAGCAAATAGAAGCTACTTTGATCACATACAAAAGTATACATTGATCACGTGTACAAAATCTGATTTTAGTTAAAGGAAACAACATTGTTTGATAGATAAATTATAAAATTTCTCAAATGTATCCATATCTCATTGATTATGAAATACATGGCATCAAAACAAATATCAAAACTAAAAATATAAAGTTTATGGCTTAGAGGAGATTAAATCTCTCGTCCCAACATCACAATAAGTTCTACACTAGCATCTAAGATAGGTCCTGGATGATGATGTAGCTATGATTTTTACCTATGTCTTAGTGACACCAACATCCAAGGAGTGTCCTCATGCTCTATTTGCTAGTGTTCTATCCTCCTCCTTTTCCATGGCTACCGCCTTTGCCTCTCGATCCACTTGATCAATCTAGGTAAGGTCCTCATTGTTGAAGATGGGATCATCAACTTTGGTGATCCAATTTGACTCTGGATCAACCTCTTCTAAAGTGATGAGAGATAAGTTAGTGCCCAAGATTTGTTTGTGACGAAGGCAAAGGTTGTAATGAACATACACAAGATCATTCAACCTTTGCATTGACAACTTATTGTGCTTCTTAGAGTGTATTTGTTCAAACATACTCCATTTTGCACTCGCATCTTGAAGCATTGCATAATTGGCTCAAGTTACGAATTGCCATCTTATGAAGACTTGGCACCTTAGCACCAAACCTTTCCCACCATGCATTTGAAATGAGAAAAAAAAAATCAGTCTCATTGTCTAATTTTGAGTTTCAATGCTAACGTAAAAAAAGGGAAGAGTTTTAATTTTGAACTTAAATTATTCCTTTAATAGATTTTACCTAGCTGCAATGTCAGCCAAGTTGCCTTGCATATTTCTTGTGCAAAGTGGTCTCCTTGTACAAGCTTGAAGATCTCTATCTCAATGATTACACATGCTCCAACCAAAGGTTCAAGTGGCATCCACTCTATGACGTTTCCCAGGCATCCCCAAAATGTGTTTTGTTTTCGGGGACGTTTCAGATTAGTGATCATGATTCCTTGTCAAGTAATGTGGAAGTTGAGTCTTTTGATGGTAGTACTAATGCTATCTTGAGTGAAGGAAACCGAGTTGCAGTAGTGTCATGTCTTTCAGAAGGCATTGGACTAGTGGAATTTCATGAAGGGGACATGGGAAAGAGATGGAAAGGTTAGACGAGCAAATGAGGCAAATAAATACAAATGTTTTGATGAAGGAGGAGGTATAAGTTTAATTGTTAGTTCTGATTTTGATGAAGTATATTGGTTGGAAAATAAATTTAATGCTTTGAATTACATGACGGATAGTAGAGGGAGGATGAAACATGGTAATGTTGTAACTTTACAAAAAGTGGTGCATAGAAAGATTCCAATGGACAAGGCAATGAGGTGGATCCGAGATAGACACAGGGTCTACAAATGTTTCTGAGTGCAACTCATGAAACATTTCTTTCTACCTAGGGTGTCTGATGTAGGAGCATCCAAGGTGAAATGGCAATCCTGTATCACCAAAAATATTGTCATTTTAATTGGTTTGTTTTATATAAGGGCTTAGGGGTTAAGAGAATAAATATTTTGATTTACAACTTTGTAATTTCCCTTGGAATGAAATTGTAATTGTAATTTTGGTGGAAATTATGCATTTATGAATATTTTCTAAGGCAAAATTAGGAAAATACCCCTCTTGGGCGTCCCATTCTTGGTGGGGACCACTTATGGCGCATGTGCTTGCATGTTTGATTGCATGTTTGTGCCACAAGCTTTGCATGTTGTTGCATGACCATATTTGGAGTTGTCGGGGCCATCGGGAGTCAAAGGTGTCATAATTGACCGAGGTGATTGGCCAAACGTTAGGTGCCCATGTGAAGGTGATGAAGGCAATGAATTATTGTACATTTTATTTTCTTATCTCTCCTCAAGTTGGGTGTTGGATATCTTGGTGGTTTGTGGAGGTTGTTTTGGGAAACCATTGGTGGTTTCTTCTCACACAATTTCCTTTATAATGATGCTTGCTCATTTGGAAAGGGGGGGGTTTGGAGAAGTTGCGGTTGTACACCCAGATGGTGCCAAACTGAAGCCAGAATGTTGAGTTGTAGATTTTTGTATGTGTGAAGCCCATGTTGTAAGGGAGCATTTGAACTCCATGTTTATGTATTTCATTTTCAGATTTTGAAGTTAATATATGTTGCAGATTTCTCTTCCATTTTATATGTTTCAAGTTAATTTTCTGCCTTCTTGCATAGTATTTTATGTGTGTTTGTGATCAGATTTGAGAGGGAGAGTCTCCCTTTCTATCATAAATTAACTAAAAGAATCAAAAGAAACACTTAGAGATAAAATATAATACTAGGATAAAATAAATTAGAGACATCTAACAAGCAAAAGGAAAAGGGAACAATTTTAATTTATAAATATATAATTACAATATAAATTTACTTGATAAAAGACCCAATTTTAAATATGAGTTCAAATGCAAGTATGTTATATAAGTTGAAGTTAGACTTGTAATATGGATGTAATATAATTATTATTAATTTATTTTTTATTTTAATTATTATTAATCCTCAAATTTTGGAATGCCACATATGTATTTTTATTATGGGTGTTGATGTTAGCAGCGTCGGGCATCTACTTCCAGCCACGACTTCCCAAGCAATAAATTAAATATAGCCTTATCGGCTATTCAATTTATTGGAGACGTCATTTGGTGAAGAGGCGCTTCACTTGAGACAAGAAATAATATTTAATTATTATTATTAATGAGGCCGACTTACTTAATGAGGCTGACTTATTTAATGAGGCCGACTTATTTAATTATTATTAATGAGGCCGACCTTGCATCATGAAGGGATGCGTCCTCTCCACCGAATGGTATATATGAGAGATCATTTCCATTCATTTCATAATGAAGTTCATTCAAGACAATTCGCATTCATAGAAGAAGTTCACACTTGAGCAGCAGATCATCATCTTGTCACAGCAAATCGATTTCAAGGAGAAACATATTCAGTTGTATCTTTGCATCCAAGAGAGGTGCTATTACTCATTGTATCAAATTCAGCATTGTGTTGTGCCTGAGTTGTAAGCAGATTTCTGCTCTTATTCCTTCAATATATAAGCGATATATTTGTTGGGTTTTTCTCCCTCGAGTAGGAGGGTTTTCCCAGGGTATCTTGTTGTGTTCATTGTCTTATGTGTTGCAATTTCTGCTTATTGAATTTATGATACTAAAACTAACATGGTATCAGAGCGGGTCTAAGAAAAGATCGTGATCGGACTTTTATAAGAAGCATTATCCTTCTCCATTATTCTCATCTGTGTGTGTCTATCTTAACTACGAAAATGGTGATCGGTCTCAAGGTTGAAGATAGATTCGAAGGTGCATCTAACTTCATCTCTTGGAAGTTTAGAGTTCTGATTGCATTGGAAGAAAATGAGATTCTGGAGTTTGTGGAGGGCGAAGTACTTGAGCCTTCCGATGAGAATGAGAAGACACAATGGAGGAAGAATAGCACAAAGGCCAAGAAGATATTGATTGATTCTGTGAAGGATCACCTTGTGCCTATTATCTCCAAGTTGCAAACAGCAAGTGAGATGTTCAAAACCTTGGAGGGATTGTATGAGATTAATAATACCAGCCGAGCTCTTGCATTGAGGCAACAGCTACATCACATCAAGATGGCGAAAGGAGATTCAATCATCTCTTTCTTCATGAAGATTACTGAGTTGAGAGATCAGCTTTGTGCCATTGGTAATATGGTTGATGATAAAGATTTAGTCATGTTGGCTCTTAACGGTCTTCCTCAATCTTGGGAGCCATTTATCCAAAGTATTAGTGGAAGATCGAAGCTACCAAAGTTTGATTGTCTTAGGGCAGATTGTATTCAAGAGGAATCAAGATTGGCAGCAAAAGGTAATGGACGGAGTTCTAATAATGAAGACAACCATGTTCTTGCAGCTCAAACATCGAAGAGGAAAGGAAGAGAAGGAAGGAAAAGCAACTTCAAGAGGAATAGGGATAGAAGATCAGATGGTGCTCCTGAATCTAAGAAGAAGAAAGATCTCTCCCACATATAGTGCTTCAGATCTGACAATTTTGGTCACTATGCAAGAGATTGTGCAACAAGACCAAAACAGCATGCCACTACTGTGGATGTGGATGAAGTCTCTCCTCAAAAGGATTCAAGAGACAATTCAAGTGGATTTCTATTTATCCCAGCCCTATCAAGCAATGTTCCAACCGATAGCAGCACATGGTTGATTGATAGTGGCGCCTCTCGTCACATCACTGGATTTAGAGAACATCTTTCAAATTTGGTGGAGAGAGACACCAACATTCAAGTCATTATTGGAGATGATGCATGCTATTCAGTGAAAGGTGTTGGAGCCTCCTCTCTTCACCTAGATTCTAGGATCTCTCTTCATTTGAGTGATGTGTTGTTCGTACCAGGTATCAAGAGGAACCTTGTACCAATTTCAGCCTTGGAGGACAAAGGATATCAAGTTGCATTTTCTGAAGGAAAAGTTCTTGCTTGGGCAAAGAACTCTAGCATCAAGATAGCCCGAGTGATTGGTGTTCGGCATGAGAGTCTTTATAGGCTTTCCATTCGTCCAATGCAAGCATTGTTGCATGATTCTACCGGCCCAAGTGAGCTTTGGCATAGAAGACTTGCTCACCTCCATTTCAAAGCTCTTCCATCCATGCAGAAGATGGTCACTGGTCTTCCAAAACTCAATCAAGAGCATGAAGGTACTTGCCGAGGATGTGCATTGGGTAAGAATACTAAAGGTCCTTTTCATAGTAGTGAAAGTAGATCTAAATGCATTCTAGATCTTATTCATTCTGTTTTGTGTCGTCCAATGTCTGTTGCATCCTTGAGTGGTTTTTGGTATTATGTACTTTTCATTGATGACTACTCTAGAAAGACTTGGATTTATTTTTTAAAGTCTAAGGAATCTGATGAAGTACTTGAGAAATTCAAAGGGTTTAAGGCTCAAGTAGAGAATGTATCCGGGAAGAGCATCAAAGTTTTGAGATCAGACAACGGAGGAGAATACACTTCTGGAGTCTTTCGTAACTTTTGTATTGAGGCAGGGATTAAGAGGGAGTTTTGTGCCCCCTACAATCCTCAACAAAATGGTGTTGCAGAAAGGAAGAATAGATCCATTGTTGTAGCAGCTAAAGCCATGATACATGACCAAGACTTGCAAACCTTCCTTTGGGCAGAAGCATCTAGAACCGCAGTGTATGTTCAGAATCGGTGCCCTCATCGTATTTTTGAAAATATGACTCCTGAAGAAGCCTTCACAGGAGTAAAGCCTGAGATTAGTCACTTGAGAATCTTTGGTTGTCTTGTGTACATTCATGTGCCTAAAGATAAAAGTACTAAGTTAGAACCATCTAGCAAGAAAGGAATATTTGTGGGTTATAGTGAATCTTCAAAAGCCTACAAGATTTACATTCCAGGTCATAAACTGATAGAGATCAGCAGGGATGTCACTTTTGAAGAAGATGTTGCATTCAAAAGATCTAAAGGCTCATACATGGAGAGAGATAACGAAGATCGGGAGACTCCTCGGGACATGGACGTTGATCATACTCCTGAGATTCAGAGGGAGTGTACTGAACCAGAAGAGGATGGTGATCTAGTTGAGCCTTTGGAACCAACTGATGGGCCAAGAGATATTGTCATAGGTCGGAAAAGACCTCTATGGGCTACGCAAACAATGCAGGAGGTAGAAAGGTTTGCAGCTCCTAGAGGCACATTCAGAGAAAGAAAAAGACCACAACAGTTTCCAAGCTATGTTGCATTAATGAGTCATATCATTGAATCTGAGCCTTCCAGTGTTGAGGAAGCATCAAGTCAGCAAGTATGGAAAGATGCCATGACTGAAGAATATCAATCTATCATCAAGAATGATGTTTGGGATATTGTACCTAGACCAGAAGGGAAATTTGTTGTATCTTCTAAATGGATTTTCAAGATCAAGCATGCGGCTGATGGAAGCATTGAGAAGTACAAAGCTATATTTGTGGCTAGAGGATTCTCTCAGAAAGAGGGAATAGACTATGAAGAAACCTTTGCTCTAGTTGCTCGTTATACATCCATTAGAACCATTAATGCTATTGCAACAGCTAAGGGATGGAAGCTACATCAGATGGATGTAAAGACAACATTCCTTAATGGTGTGATTGAAGAAGAGGTATACATTGAGCGACTTGATGGTTTTGAGATTCATGGGAAGGAGTCTTATGTTTGCTGATTGAAGAAGGCTTTGTATGGCCTGAAGCAGGCTCCTCGTGCTTGGTATGAGAGGATTGATCGATACCTAATGAGCTTGGGCTTCTCCAAGAATGATGTTGATTCAAACTTTTACTTCAAGGTAGTTAATGGTGAGGCATTAATCTTGGTCCTTTATGTTGACGATCTATTTCTTACTGTTTGAGAACATCTCATTATCAAATGCAAGAAAGAGTTAGCTTCTGAATTTGAGATGAAGGATCTTAGATACATGCATTACTTCCTAGGATTAGAAGTATGATAGAGGCCTAATGAGATCATTCTAAGTCAAGGGAAGTATACTATAGACATCTTGAAGAGATTTGGTATGATGGATTGCAAATACATGTCTACACCGATGGAAACCAATTTGAAGAAGTTGAGTGAATCTGCAGCTAGTTCGGATTTGGTGGATCCCACTATGTATAGGCAGTTGATTGGATCATTGATGTATCTAGTCAATACTAGACCAGATATTTGCTATGCAGTGAGTGCACTTAGTCAGTTCATGAGTGAACCAAGGCAAATACATCTAGTTGCAGCTAAGCATATCGTGAGATACTTACGTGGCACAGTTGGATATGGCTTAAGATATACTTCCAGTGTAGATCTTTAGTTGCAAGGATATTCTGATTCTGATTGGGCAGGGAGTGTAGCTGATCGGAAGAGCACCTCTGGTTGTTGCTTTAATTTGGGATATGCTATGATTTCCTAGTGTAGAAGGAAGCAGTCTTTAGTTGCACTAAGCACCGCAGAGGCAGAGTATATTGTAGCTTGTGTGGTAGCTCGAGAAGCAGTGTGGCTTCGAAAGCTCCTTGCAGGATTGTTTGGACAATCATTGGAGCCAACTGTCATCCTTTGTGATAATCAAAGTTGTGTGAAGCTTTCTGTCAATCCAATGTTTCATGACAAAACAAAACATGTTGAGATCAAATACCACTATATCAGAGATATGGTATTGAGGAAAGCTATCCAGTTGAGATACATTTGTATTGATGAGCAGACGGCTGATATTCTCACCAAGCCTCTCTCTAGAGTGAAGTTTGTGTACTTCTTAGACAAGCTTGGAATTGTAGAGAATGAAGCCCTAGCTGAGAGGGAGACTCAGCATCAGTGATCTTCTGTGATTTTCTTTTAATGCATCTTTCTCTGTGAGAGAAATTTGAGGTGAAAGCCCTTGGTTCCACCCTCTAGGAGTAGCCATGGTGGATGTCATGTTGAGAGACTCCATGACAACATCACGTTGAGAGACTTCGTGATGATTTCTTTGCACTTGTGTTTATCCACCCTCTGGGAGTAACCATGGTGGACGTCATGTTGAGATGACGACATCACGTTGAGTGACTCCATGATGGGCACTTGTGCACATGTTCTTTCCATACATGGGAGTAGCCATGATGGACGATATCATGTTGAGTTCCTCTGTGATGTGTTCTCTTCCACATATGGGTGTAGCCATTGTGGGTTTCATGTTGAGAGATTCCATGACCTTGTGTATCAGGAAGTATTCCTCCCTATCTGAGAGGGAGTGTTGATGTTAGCAGCGTCAGGCATCTACTTCTAGCCACGACTTATCAAGCAATAAATTAAATATAGCCTTATCAACTATTCAATTTATTGGAGACATCATTTGGTGAAGAGGCGCTTCACTTGAGACAAAAAATAATATTTAATTATTATTATTAATGAGGCCGACTTACTTAATGAGGCCGACTTATTTAATTATTATTAATGAGGCCGACCTTGCATCATGAAGGGATGCATCCTCTCCACCGAATGGTATATATGAGAGATCACTTCCATTCATTTCATAATGAAGTTCATTCAAGACAATTCGCATTCATAGAAGAAGTTCACACTTGAGCAGCAGATCATCATCTTGTCACAACAAATCGATTTCAAGGAGAAACATATTCATTTGTATCTTTGCATCTAGGAGAGGTGCTATTACTCATTGTATCAAATTCGGCATTGTGTTGTGCCTAAGTTGTAAGCAGATTTCTGCTCTTATTCCTTCAATATACAAACGATATATTTGTTGGGTTTTTCTCCCTCGAGTAGGAGGGTTTTCCCAGGGTATCTTGTTGTGTTCATTGTCTTATGTGTTGCAATTTTTGCTTATTGAATTTATGATCCTAAAACTAACAATGAGAAGGTTTGAAAATCAAGTCTCCAATAAAAGTTGGGTCTTGTATTTGAAGAATGTGTTTTCCACAAAATTGCATAAGGGTGGGTCCTTGTCAAAAGACCTTTTGAAAATCAAAGATCTTAGGGATCAGCTCATTGTAGTGAATAAACCATTGGATGAGGAAGATATGGTTGCTCGAATCATCAACAACCTGCCATGCTCCTATAAAACCTTGGTGGAGTCACTAAACCTATTGGTGGAAAGCTAGACTTTGACCTTTGACAAGGTTAGTTCATACTTGTTGCAGAAGGAACGATGTTAATAGAAAATGAGTGGAATTTCTTCTAGAAGTTTAGAAAGTGCATTTGCTACACAGTCTTAGGGTACAAACCATAGTCCTCATCCTTAATCTTCACAACTATGGAAAAAGGTACAATGCTTCTATTGTCAATAATTTGCTCATGTGACTAATGAGTGTAGGAAATGATAATATGATCTATCTCGAAAGAAGTAATAGAATGAAGCTAATGTGGCAAATACTACTGAGGAAGACCATGATGAGGAGTTTGCATTGATGTCTCTTTCAAATGATACTAAAAGCAATTGTCGGTTCTTTGATTCAGGCACATCAAAGCACTCCACCTATAGAAAGGATTGGTATGTTAGGTTTACTATTGATGATAAAGTTAATAAAAGTAGCCATTGTGTTATTCCACCAACACATGTTAGTTCCTTCAAAAAACTTCCCAAAACTCAAGACCCACAAATTAAGCAAGGTGTTACAACAAAAGGGATCTTTCAAATGAGAAACATTAATCTTGTAAAGACCTTAGAAGGCAAGAGTAGGCTTAGGAAGGCTAGAGGGAGGGAAGATATCCAACTCAACACAATAGTGGTAAAAAAGGGTATCAAGGATAACTTTGGGAACATTATTACTAGAAAAAAGAGTCACACAAAAGGAGGAACTATCAAGCATAAATCTATCCAATCTAGAAAACACTCATATAGTCTCTTTTTGAAAGTTAGACCAGCTGTACCAAATCTCTTAACCATCTTGTTCACAACCCAACAAGAGGTCAACAAGGTTCTTCCTCTTAAACTTTGCCCAAAAGAATTTTTCATTACCTTTCCACTCAAATTTGCAATCCCCTTTCTTATCACTAAACTCAACCACATTAAAATCTCCACCACACACCCATGGGATATCTTTCAAATTATTTGCTAACTATTCCACAAATCAACTCTTTCTTTGTAATCATTGAAGGCATAAATAGAATAGATACCAAAAATATTTCCCTCAATAGTAAGTTCAATACACACCACCCTATTATAGGGAGAGATACCATCACTAATAACATTGAGGCCTAAAAGGGGGTTCAGGTTGTTTTTGTACTTGATAAGATATTTAGTTTGTGCACTCCATGATGAATTCCATTTTTATCTCCACTACTCCTTTGTTGTAGAATAGGCATGTTCTCATTTCCCATTCTTCTTTAGGAATACTCCTATCAGTCTCACACCTAAGATGATGTGATCCAATCCTCAACTAGGCAATTAAGAACCTTGCTTTCCCCTTAATTGCAGCTCTCATGAATGCCTTCTCGTCATGTTCCTATGTGGTGTTAAACTCTTTGACATAGTACATTTTCTTCCTACCAATTTGTTTTGTCCACATGGCAGTCTTTAATTTTTTTATCACATATTTTTTTATTTCCTCATTGGTGTTTGGACACTCTTGCAATTTAAGGTCCCATTTACTCATTCATCTATTGTCCTATTTCATTCACGCATTCTTCCTGTGGCTTAGTTCCTCCTCCTCAACCACTGTGGACCAATGATTGTTCTCCATATTTTGAACCTCTTTTAGATAATGTTTGAGTTATCGCTAAAGCCTCCAACGAAAAATTACCTACTTCAGCCAAAAGAATCTCATATGGAACTAAAGTTTTGATTTTGAGGCTTCTTATGATCAAATTCTTTTGAATTCTTTCTAATTGCCTCCTTTGATGATTTGACATACTACTCCCCCATACTTCACACCCATAAGGGACCATTGGTGTAACGAGCAAACCAGAATTAATTTTCTTAGTTTTCCACTCCATAATTTAGTATTCCTACATCGATTTTGTAATAAGTATGAAGCTTTCCACCCCCTTTAATCTTCCTCCTCCCCCCTCCCCCCCTCCAAGTCTCTTAGTAGACCCTATTGTGGAAATCAATCCCAGGGTATGGTTATTGCTCCATTATTTCTAATGGACTTCCTAAATAAAGAAAGCAGAATTGTTTCTTTTTCTTCATAAAAAAAACATGAGTTTGGTTTTGCTCATATTCAGTTTCATCCCAATCTTTTGGAAAAAGAGTTTGAGGGCCCACAAGTGCTCTCTCAAACCATAAGTTGTTTTTGCAATTAGGTTGAGATTGTCGACATATAATAGTAACTTCTCCTTATATCCAGCAAGTTGGACGCCCCCTCCAACAACTTGGTTTTGCCACTCTAAAATCAATGTATAACCCAAACAAAGTGGGGAGAGAGAGCAGCCCTGTTTGATGCCAATGTTGCTTCCACAACATTCCAACATAGTGGAGTAAATAGACCATCCTTCTGATAAAAGAGGGCAACCCATTTTCAAATGACCATCCTTCTCACAAAATAAAGAAGCATTAAAGCCTCCCAATTCATCAATTTTTTAGGAGTAAATAGATCCATGTAGAGGAATTGATATATAGTCAAGAAAATAAATTGTAGACTTCAGGGAAATCAAAACTACATTCATACGTGGAAGAGAAGACCTTGTGTCTTACAATTTTATAACCTCTACTAAGGGTTTCGATGCTTGTAGAAACGGAAACCACAAACATGGAGGCACATTGCAAATTTCAACCACTTGGGCGGATTTCAAAATCATGTGCTAAAGGTTTGTAATGAAGTCCCAAGCAAAAGCTTTAAACAAAGACCTCCCCACATTCCAAAATATTTTTGTTAAAATCCGTTTTTGCATGCTATTACTTTAGAGGAAAACAAAGAATAATCCTTTCTGAATCATGCAACAAAAAGTAACAGAAAAGCCTAACATTTTGACCCAAATGGAAGCCAACCAATCATAAAAAAAATCTTGCTAGAAGGGACTCAAGTGTAATACAAACAAAGAATATGCCAATAGCTTTTAATCTATTCCATTCTCCATCCAAAACCTCGAGCATTTCTTTATTAGGTGAAACCGTGAAAGAGTTAAGAAAGACAGTTTCTTACCTTGCAGACCATTTGGTTGTACCTTTGCTTGTAAGTACCCTTAATTCTCGTGAACACAAAATGTCCTCCCTCACCAAAAACTAGAGCATCCTTGAATGATTTTGTACTAACCCCAACCCCATCATTTCTCCCATCATTCCTTGCTTCCATCAATCATAAAAGCCCACATATGACCACCTCCACTTTAAACGATTGAACCCTTGTAGGAGCTCGTATGTTAGGGAATAGTAGAGCATGTACTACCAAAACCCTAGAACACAGAGCCAACATGGAAAGGGACCATCCAATATAAAAAAGGACGATTAACAAAACAATGTCATAACAACATAACAAAAAGCTCCTTAGCAAAACAAAGAAAAAACAAGGAAACACAAAACAAACCAAGGACACCAAACAGACTAAGGTTGCAACAAAACTAGAGCAATGAGAACAATGGAGTCACAATTTTTTGTCTTCCACACCAAAGCTCTCCCTCAACCCCCTATCTCTAGTTTGCCTTTTATACTTTACCTAAACCCTCTTAGATAAAAATAAACTAGTCTCTCTTATTAAATCTTACGTTTTTTTAATACTTGGATTTCTTTGATGTATTGTGTGTATGTGTTTTGGTATCTCTATGCACTATATTTGACATGAAAATAAGATAATTTTTTTTCTATTGTTATTAAATAATATTCACTTTTTAGTTTCTTGAGTTTTTATGAGTTTTTCTCATTTAAAACCTGATTAATTGAATTCCATTTACAAATTTGCCACTCAAAGCAAGTGGAGTGGTACTATAATAAAGAGAACATTAAACATGAGATTCTAGAACCCAATCCTTATAAAAAAGTATGTCTATGAGTTGTGATGTATGAGTTCTTTCCTTGAAAATGTTGAGAATGGATGGCGCAAAGCACACATTTTCTTTTGTGTTTGCAAATTGGTAAAAGGAACTTTTTACGTCCTTCAATGGATGGAGGTTTAGCATCCCAGATGAGTAAAAGCTCATTACTGAGATTTCAGATCCACTTTCCATAAAATTTAGTCTTTACAAAATTATGTCGTATCTGATCTGGCCAAATTTCACTTTTGTGGTTGTGTATGCATAAAAATCAAAGGATCTTCTTAAAACAGGAATGAATTTCATTCCAATACAGTGAGCTAGACTAAGTGGTAAATATGTAGTGTTACCATGATGATGATTTGGGTTCAAATTCCCCTAGAAATCATTGGGCAAGCTCTAGGTATGAACATGCATCAACATGGTAATTAAGAGACAATGAAGTGCATGTATTCTGTGACTAGGGAGTGGATTCCCGTTTGTGCCCTATGGCCTGTGGTCCCTTCTACTCTCATTATCCACCAAAAAAGGATGGATTGATATGTTGTGCGGTTTCTCTTGAATGAATGTGTCAAGGTACAGTTATACTTTATACACCATCCATCAACTTAAACTAAAGAAATGTTGATCAATAGGGGATCTAGATTTCCTGTAGTCCACATTTATTTGGAACAAATCGATTGGATTATTGCCTTAAGCATTTTTCAGCATCGTGAGAGGGGTGTAAGGCTATTGAAAATCATAAATGCTAATCTGAGGAAAGAGAGTCGCTATGGGGCATAAGTGCTAACTGCTATGGTAGATGTTTGAAATATCCCCTTATGTTTCTTTTGAAAATATCAGCACAATTGCACCACTGTTAGCATTAGCTCCAAATATAAACCAACAAGAATGGTAACCCTTCACCTTTTGATCACCAAGATCCCAGTGTGGGCAAGGTGAGGGCATACGGTGTGAGGGGATCATTAGATGAAATTTGGAATGTAATTACAACTGAACATAGGCGGCGAGTCGGCCATAGAATGAAAGGAAATTACAAACTCAACCACTTATGCAGCGGGAGTGAAGATATTAACAATTAACTAGGCGGCAAGCCAGCCATGAATCCACACTTCCACTTATTCAACGCGGGGAATCTAAACATTAAGTGCTGAAAGTAAAATAATGTCTCAACCACTTCTTTAGTGGGAGTAAATACAAAATATAAAGAAAGTGCAGAAATATAAAGGCTTATCAGTACTACTGATTCAGCATTACAAAATATAGCTTTAGTTACAAATGAAAGGAGATATACATAGCAATAGATCATCAACAAGTTAGGCCATCATCTCCAATATCAAATACATGAAAACCAACTGAAAATCTGAAGATTAATTGGATAATATCAGGTCTGGTATAAAATAACAGCGTTTAGAAATTCAAACCAGCAAGACCAGAATTTACCAAAATGCTCATATCTCTCTCCAAACACCTCCGATGAAGATGAAACTGAATGCAAACGGAAGCTAGGAGCTGGGTGATCAAGTACCAATGGAGAAACCCCGCCAAATACCTCAGGATTATTTACACATGCTTCGCAAAGCAGCCACAGTGAAAACCCCAATCTCCAAGGAGGGGCGACCAGCTCTAGAAATTCAAAGACTCATCAAAAAATTTGAAACCTTGTGCAAAGGGGTGCCCAAGCAAGGAAAGAACATAGAGCCAATACCCAGAATGATAGAAAATTTGCCCAAGGAGTTACAAATGAAAACATGCTACAACCATACTCAAACCAGCAACTCCAAAACAAAAATATCAACCCAAACAATCAACTATGAAGCTCAATCTCCAACCTCTGGATGAAGAAGCAATCTCAATCAGCTAGGTGTTATCTTTCAAAAATGGAATTGATAGTTGGCTAGGAGGTGTGCATTCCTCAAAGCAAGGGTTTTGAAAACATTTCAGCAGCACTTTGTTATGATGAATAATGGATGCAAATGAATGAGCAAAGCCTTGCTTAAATAGACTTCTGAGGGTGGCCTTTCAAATTCCATCTTTTCCCTCCAAAAGGGATGCCCAAGCATATTTGAAATAATTTAATTTTAAAACACACTTTATTCTCCATCTTCCTAGGCGTCCAAGGCATAAGAGCAAATATTTAACTTTTAAAATATTAAAATACCTCACATGAGGCGTCCACCCTCAAAGCCCACCTTTCAAAACAACATTAAGTCATTCCGTTAGGCCAAGGGTCCAAAATGATAATAGAATATTAAAATGACTTAAGTTATTCAATTTGCTCAACAAGCCCAAAAGTGTTGAAAGCCAAAATACCCAAACTGCTCTACCCGAAATAGAAACCATACTAAACTGCCGCCAAATATAGCATTGCCATAAATAGCACTTACTAAAAATAGCATACTGCTAGTAAGTGGTTCCAAACTCAATTTAACCACAATTTGAGGCTTTCGCAACTTACTAAAAATAGAAGTTTGGAAAAGGTCATTATATGCAGATGTATGTCACACCATTTTGAAGCTCTTTGAAAACCTAGAAATACCTAGAAACCTTACTACAAAACTCCTACATGCAAACCCTCAAAAGCCCAATTGAAATTTCCTATAAAATAGGAAACCCTAATTTCACTTCCAACTAGCCAACGGGCCTCTGAAAATAGGCTAACAGTCTCTAAAAAGCATAGGGCTAAAATGGGGACATTACAATGTTACAAAAGAAACAATTTCTTACTTCTATGTTAACAGAAACAAGAAATGAGAAACATGACACTAATGGCAATGTGACAGAAAATATATATATATCGTACTCCTTTAAAATTATTAACAGTCAAGTTTTCAATCAAAAATTTCACTTCACATCTAATTTTGTCTTCAAAAAAATCTATTTCTCACATTATGTTTGCCTAACTTCAGGAAATGGTCGGCAACAACATTGGAAACATAACCATTGCAGTTGCAGTTGTGATGTAATTTGCTGGGGCAGAAAACAAATGAATGGTCAATCTGCACTGATTATTTCTTGTTGGAGATTGTTTGAGGGCCCAAGAAACATGAAATGGTCCCTCTCTGCAGTGTTCCTAGCAACTAGGCTTACTATATACTATGTTAATATATGAGACAGTTATGGGAATCTGATCAAGATAGATGGACTGTAGTTGGACTGCTACTTTTATTTTCCTGGATTCCTAATGGAATGAATACTGCTTGTTGACAACATTCTAAGAGGATAGAGTGACAGAGCTAGTTAGTTTATAATATAAAATATTAAAAGGACTTCAATCAATTGCTTTGAAAACAAACTCTTGTCAACTGGACAGCATAAATGCTTTCAGTTCTGCTACCAAATTATTGAATCATTGTACATCAATGATTAAATATTGGTTTGATTTGAGTTAAGTCTTTGTTTTCCCTTATTTGCAAGTTCCTGGTCCAAAATTTCCATTGGTCTAAGTCTTTTGTTTCTCTTTTTCATTTTCTCCTCAACAAACCTTTTTGGCAGGTTTCCCAGTTCACAAACCTACCAGTTTGCCGAAAGACGCTTCATACTCTCATCATTCATCCCCCTTTTTCAGCATATTTTACTTTTATGAAAACTATATTATTTTCTTTCCTTTTTCTTTTTCGGTAATCTCTTTAGTTTGTAAGCTCCTTATCTTGCCGAAAACCATCGTTTCAAGTGGTGTTAGCATGAGTCAGAATTTGTGGATTCAATTTCTTGCTGAAAGGAGGAAGACAAAGTACAATTTGTATCAATGATTTGCTTAGTTTGAAAACTCGCAAGTTTGCCGAAAGATGAAGCTGTCAAAGAATGAAACAAAGAGGAAATCTGAGGATTTCAAGGTTCACGAAAATGAAAGTTCATCAAAAGAGAGTTTGTTGGCTTTGCATTTCACTGACATTTAGAAAGTAAGCCTCCTATTTTAATTCCAGTGACTCGAATAAGCTGGAGTCATATGCCCTAATCTATGAATATAAATCGAGGGTTTTCAAGTTTGTTCTTAGAGTGTGGTCCCATGGGTAAGCTTCAGGACCTATTTTCATGGAGTAGGGAGTCTCATGGAGCAAAAAAAATATGCTACAGGATTAATTGGAATCTTTTCCTGAAAAGTAGCAGCCCCTACCTTTTAAGATTGCAGATTTGAGCAGGTGAAATTGAGGTGGGGCTAGAAATTGCCTCTACAACTTAAGAATTTTTTCTGCCACTTGTCTATCATCTAAAATTTTAAATTCCCATCAGAAAATGAAAATGAGAGAACTTATATTTATTTACTAAGTTTTATCAAAACACTGCAGTTCATTCCTTAAATTTTGGAGATTAAATTTTAAAGCTGAATTGCACTATTGAAATCATGAGACCACCAGCTTTAAAATATTCCTAAGATTTCTCAGCAGCACCCACTGAATTTTTTTAGGAAGCCCCCCTCCATGGGACCTTACCCTTAGACATTGTCTTGAGCCCAATATTTTCGCTGAGAGCAAAGCTTCAATTTTACGGATGCAATCACTCTCCACTAGCTTAAGCTCACTCTCTCGCCAAATTATAGATAAAGGTCAGCTCTCACAAGCATTTCTTCTCTTCTGAGCGTTGTTGATTTTGAAGCTTATTCAATTTGCTCCATTTTTCTGTTGAGTTTTTCATGAATTATGTGCACTCCATTGACCAAACATTCCCGAAAAATGCATTCTTGCCTGTGACACATCAATTTCTGTTAGGAGTTGTTGATTACTCAATTCGGTGGTTATTGAAATTTGCCAAGATGAAATACAAATACTTGGGTTTGATGTATCATCTATTATTTTGGTGGGAGTTAGAGACACAAAATTGGGGCATATTAATTTAAAGATTTCTAGAATAGAATGAATGCAAACCCCAGATGCCCCATGGCGGAGACAACCTTCGCAAGTGGGCTTGCTCATGCAGGAGGATTTCCATCAACAATCCAATGCCCTGACTTGGTCCTTGCTTGTGTAAAGAATTATGATGTCAAATCCAGAGAGGTGAGGACAGTAGACGGTGTTGTAGTGGTGATATTATATGTTGAGTCTATAGGAACGACATTCAAACTACCTGTGTGAGATGAATTTATGAATATGTTTATTGAGACGAGATAGGCATATTTCCTGGATAAAAATGATTGGTGTCTTACAAGTATCGCCAAACGTTGGTTGATAAATGAGAAGAAAGGGAAACCTCAAATCCCTAAAACACTACAGAGGTCCCTTTTTAAGGATGACATATCAGATATGATTACATTGCTTCATAGGGTGATAGAGAGTGGTGATTCAAGTACCTTTGAAAAATGGACATGCCAGTTTATTTTAGTTATTTGTAATGAGGTACAATATATAGATTGGGAAAAGTTAATTAGTAATCATATGCACGATCAATTTGTGAATTTCTCTAAGAAGTATTGGTTTCATATGTGCTCATACTTGTTTTATGCCATAGCAAGCACTTAAGTGGTATGGCCCAGATTGAAGACTGTTGGGAATTTCACAAATGACACTCAAGTGTATGACTATTACCCTCAACTTCAAGAGTGTGGAAACAAAGGTTACAAGCACATTAATGATGTGTTTTGCATCTTCAATGTCAGAAGGATAAACGGTAATCTTGAAACAAGAATTTATCAGGTTGCAGTGCAACTCATATTGCAGTTTGGTAGCTTTTTCATCCAATTCGACAAATCCACATATGTCAGAATTGGGGTTTTGAAAGTGCCCCGTACAAATTTCTGAGATATGTCAATGATTATATTATACTTTTGGAAGTTTGTAGGCAGATGGCTCATGTGAGCAAGAAATGTCATGATCAAAAGAAGGGAGGATATACATTTATTGTGCATCTAAATTGTTATACTTGTAAAACTCATGAAGATGCCAGGAATGTTGATAGAATTCTTTCTAAATTCAATTTTCATACATTTGTTGCAAGACCATTCTTTGATAGCAAAAACTTTTTAAGATATAACTTATATACTGGTGTGTTATATGAACATCAGCCTCATCTGGAAGATTATTGGGAAGATTGTACTAATGAACATAAAGTCAAAAGAAGAGATTGGGCAAGACTCACATTAGATCAAATGAAATCTTTCAATCTGGATTGGGATATTTCTGACATGGTGGATGATGGTTCTAACATGGTTGATGAAGGATATTACATTGTGATGTCACAACCTTTGCCTAAGATTAGATGGTCAGAAAAGGTTACTGATATTGTCACAAGATCATCATTTGTACTTGGTAAAAGTAAGAGATGGTTGAATGCTAAGATCACTAGCCACAGTGTAACTAAATCTCAGCATAGAGAACAAACTTCCAGGGAGCAAAAACCAACCACAAGGTCTACTATTCAGGAACCATGTACCAATGTGTATATCACCAAATCCAAAACTTCTTTCAAGAAGGGAGATGATGGAGATGCCACTAAGAAAGAGAGAAAATTGAAAAGTCAATGTGAATGGGACAATGAGAGGACAAGGAGGAAATTGGAAGTGAAAAGGGCTCCCAGAGTTGATTTTGTAGAGATACCAAGAGACTGGACAGGAACAACCACAAGTGAGTTAGGATATCCCCAATGCTTCACTGCCTCAAGGTAATGTGTCTCTTTCTCCTTCACCATTAAATCAAAGTGTTAATCCACCCTCTCCATTGATCACATCAAATGTGAATGTTTCACCATCCTCACCCCCTCAGCAATAAGCCGTGCACAATATTATTTCAGATTTTATTCCAAATAGTCCCAAGCCATCTGTGATGATTGATAGTTAATCAATCTTACCACCATCAACTTGGTTGAAAGAGACTATTGGGAAGAAAAGAAGGCATACACAAATGATTGATCCTGGTTTTGATACAATGACCAAATTACTTCAGACTGACCATCGGCCTAAAAAGGCTAAAATAATGTCCAAGATGATGGTAGATTCTATCTCTGGACATCAATTTGTGGAGATTATTGAACCCATGAATGATAAGAATGAAGATGTCACAAAAGCTGACTTCAATATTAGCAAGATTAGTTTAGGAGCTCCTACAGTAGAAGGTGATATTCACAATGCAAAGATGTCTATTGATATTTTGACTAAGAGACTAAAAGAAAAGGAGAGAGAGAAAGAGTTGTTGGAAGAGCAAGTAGAAGTTTTGACTTCTTATATTAAATCCATTATCGATAACACTTCTCAGCCTCTTGATGTTTCGCTTGAAAATCCAGTGAAAACCTCTGCCAAAGGAGTAAGCCATGATATAATGAATCAGATCAGCAGGTATCGAGCTTTGGGTAAAGCAATTGAATCCTAGAAGATAAGCTGACTATTAAGGGTTGTCATACATTAATGAAGCAGTGGAATTATATGAAAACATTTTAATCAAACGAAAAGAAGCAAACTCTGATCTTCAAGCTATCAAGAAGGAAGAAACTTTACTCATGGTTGTGATAAGAGATTTACAAGATGTGATTAAAGTAGACACCAGTATTTTAGTATCTAAGAATATTATCAGTAAATCTGAGGAGAATGAATCAGCCAACTGGCTGAATGCCACTGAATGGAAAAGTTTGATCGTTAAATGGTTCCTGGCTAAGTTGAAAAATGCATGGGAAAATTACTGTTCAATTTTGTTAGATCTCAGAGCTAATTGCCCAAGTTTGAATGTTAACATTCTTGATGAAGGTAAAGTGAATTTGATTGATGTTGAAATTGAAAAAAGAAAATTCAAGAAACAAATTGCCAAAGAATTGATGAATAAAGATACCATCAATGGAAGTACAATGGAGAGACTTTGCAACTTGCCATTTTGCCTCGTGATATTTAAGAAGGAAATCACCAACTTCCACAAGAAAGATGAGGAGATGAATAAAGCTATTGCCAAGTGGAAAGTTCACTTGAATATAACTACAATCTCAAATGGAAAGGATATTTCTCCTATAATCACTAGGTTTAGGAATTTCAAAGCGAAGATGAACTCCTCACAAGCAAAGTCTCCAATAGAAGATGAAACGGTTGGACCCAAGCAAATTGAGAAAGACAAGGAGGAAGGAGGCGCATTTATTGAAACTTTTCTTTTTCTTGGGATAGAATGTTGTTTGTAAAATGAACTTTATTTTCATATAGGAATATTATATGATGTAAAGTTTGTTTCATCTTCCCTTCAAGAAATGGTTACAAACAAAGACTTTCATTTTATGGCCTATATATAGGCTAGTGGGTAATATTTTCAAGATCTTTTGGCAATGCATGTTGGCGATTGATCATCCATTTAAAGAAGTTTTGAAATTTGGAAGGTTTCTTGTATTTCCATACAGACTGTGTATAGATTGGGTCGAGGAGATTTTAAGCTCCATTTTTGGAGATGAATACAAAAATTTGATGAATTGTGGGTCATATTTTCTGGAGTTGTGTGTTTTTCTTATGTTGAATGTGCAATTATGCATACTTTTAAATAAATCTCTATTTTCTTGTCTGGGATATTAGTAACTTCTCTTCATCTATTTGCTCATCATTCAAACGTTCCTTTCCTTACATTAAAGAACTTTGATGGTGATTTGAAATTTTCAGTTCATGTTTCTGCAAGTAGATAGTTGTTCGTGGGACTTTGTGCTCACTCTTAATTAGATATATTTCCAGTTCCTGCTTTCAGGTTAAAAGCATACCCCCACCCATTCCAAGTTTTATCTAAAAGGGGAGTTGCCCCTTTAAAACATAGAGGAAGGTTATTTGTTTGCTTGCAACCTATCCAACTGTTACTGTATACAAAATTAGTGACAAAATCTGTTTACTAACAAGTTCATACTTCATACATAATGATTTTTCAAAGACTGCCTCATAAAAGACTTGATTTTATTTTGTGTTACTTCCACTGTATTTTTTCCCCTTAACAAAAGGATCTAATTTCTAACATATATAAGATGCTAATTTTCCAAATATATATGGAATTAAATTATAGACAGGTAAGGATGCATTTTGCTGTTATGAGCTCATGAATTCTTTCTTTCAAACCATTTTATCTTTAGAACTATGGAAAAAGAAAGAAAACACATAATGAAAGGAATTGATTCTAAAGTAACAATTTGTGTTGTGCAGATTTTGAATGTTGATCGTGATTATAAAGATGTTGGAGTTGCAGAGTTTGCAACAAGATCATTTGTTGTGAGAAATTGCTTAGCTAATGCCAAATCAGATGTGGTGCTATCTGCCTGGAACCCACCTACAGAGCGGGGGAGGTAATAATGCTGAATCGTGAAATATAATCTTTTTTAATTTTACTTGTTTTGCTTCTTGTGTTTCAATCCTGGTTTTGTGTTTCAATTTTTATTCTGTCAAATAGTTATGTTGAATATTATGTTAATAGTGAGCATCATGCCAACATTTCTGTAGTCTTTTTTCATTATTATGCTTTGATTAATGTGCAAGGGCCTAATTTTCCTCTTTGTACTCATCCAGCAGTATGGCATAAAGTTTAGTAAATTTATACCCAACCGAAGTACTGTAATTAATTTGATTTGAACTCTCTTCTGATTTGTGAATGGGATGGATGATGTGCTGTGATCAAGAGGTGGGGAGAAGCAGAAAGGCAAACTTATCAAAGTTGTCATAGGGAAGGCAAGTGAATCCATGTCATATTTGAGGACTTTGGCCTGAAGCCCCTTGTGATCTGCTGCATTGAGAGTATAGAGCTTCCAAACAGCTCACAGATGTCATCTATATAAAATAAAGGGCAAGAGCCGACTCTAATGGTGTAATCTGGAATATCAACTGGGAAACAGTATCTGAAGTAAGGATTTTCCTCAAGAGGTGGGTATTTCCAAAGCCTTTTGTGGAATAATGCAAGGCATTAAGGATCTTTTGAAGGCCACAAATTTGAAGGTTGAGAACCTTGGTTTGTCACACGGTCTTATTCAAAATTTGCTTGGCCTGGCTTGTAATGTCCCTATAGGAATATTATTGGTTTTATTCTAAATTATCAGTTTCCAAAAAATAGAAGGTTTAGAGAGTACCTTGGCTTGATTTAATCCCTACAAACAAGTCAGAATTCAATTACAATAATAACTTTACAATTAGGATGGCATCATTAGTAGCTCTAGTAAATTTGCTAAAGTGATTATGACTTCATTTTGAGAATGCTCAATCATGAGGGAAGCAAGGAAGAGGATGGTCGGAAGGGGTATCTTAACCTCCATGGACCTCATGTGGTGCATGCCATTCATATGAGGTGGCCCCTTACTCCATGTGGTGCCCCCTTACTCCATGTGGTGCATGCCATTCATATGGGGCGGCCAAATGAGGATCCCCCCTGTCCTTCTATCTTCTTCCACTCCTTCGTGAATGACTCCTTTACACTGTTATTCCATGATAAGGGAAGTGAGATTGCGAAAGGTGTCCTGGTAGCCAACTCCCCTAGGCCCAAAGGCAATACCCTCCACAATGAAGGCCGTACTCCCTTGGCCCTTCGTGGGCTCATCTTGTCCCCCACCTGGGTGGCAAACCTAGACGAGGCCCTTTCGTAGTACTCCCTTGGCAACTCTCCCTTCTCCCATTGTGGAAAAACAATGTGCTCATTAGACTAACTAACTTAATACTTAAAGAATATATCCTTAAAACATAAAGAGTATATTATCACAAAATAAATGTAGACTATTGTATGAATCATTAAGTATACTTGAACAATCTACTATAATTCTACAAAAAAGATTTTGTCACAATATTAATTCATAAATCTGAACTATAAAATAATTATGTTATCTACTATAATCTGAATCATAATTCTATTAATTATAATTTCGAACCACAAATATGCTAACTATGATCATGACTATGTTAAATATAAACTATAATCAGAACTGATATATATATACCACTGCTGATTGTTATTTTTCTTCCTTTCTTATTCTCCTTCTCTTCGATGTCCTCCTCCTTTGAGAATCATTCCCGTTAAGTACCCGATATATTTGGAAGTATTTGCTAGGGACATGTCTCTTAAATGAATCGCTTCATATGGTAAGTGATCGCTGCATTCATGGTTTAGGAATTGCCGAGTAATGTTAATGGTTGGGAATCACTGCCAATGCCTTTTCAAAGAGACACACAACCTTAGATTATTATTTGTATCTCCTAGCTAACATAATTCAGGCCAATGCTTATTAGTATTCGCTACTTCCAGGAATTCAATGTATTGTCTAATTTGATTGGGATCGATGCATAGTAGGAATCGCTTTATTTATGGTTTAAATATAGTTGCTTTTGGAGAGATTGCTGCCTTCAAAGATCGCCGCAGTCAGTATTCCTAATATTTGTATTAGAAATAAATATTTCTATGGGATATACATATTAACATCTATTCATAAATATTATTGGTATTTATTCATTTATTTTTGTGAATGTTTTATTATTATAATAATTTACAATTAACAATATTAATTAGTTCAGTTTTGTACTATTATAATAATGGTTTTATAATTATAATGTCATCTCTATTATTATGATATTTATAATTAGTAGTAATGATAATTACATTATAATAATAATATTATCTAGGATAATTATAATTATAATAATAATGTTCAGATTGCAACTACTTATATTTATATTTTAATATTTATTGGATTTTGTTATTCGTATTTTGATATTTCATATTTGGTGTTACAATTTCAGGGGACTTGAGATGGCTGTAGGTGCCTTTTTCCACGTAGCCACTTGTATCCATGATGCTCATGCTAGTTTATAATCTTCAAATATTTTCCTTGGATTTTGAATACTACTGTAGTAATTGCTGAAAATATTGGACATCAAGCTGTGGGAGCTTGGGATTTCTCAAGCATGATGATCTTTGACATAAAATTTGTAATAATGTGGTCTTTGCCTGCAGCTGTTATTGAGATATAAAGTTTTGGCTCAAGAACAATACTGATTGATACAAACAGGCTTTAAAGTGCATGGATCAATGCAAGCACAAAGAGAGGAAGTCTTGCTTAGGAGCAATATGATATATAAGAATGCTAACAAATCCAAAAGCATTTCCCAAGATTCAAACTGGTGTTCAAAAGAATTCGTCTCTCAATCTAAACTGGCTTAAAATCTAGTTATTGTCCTAATGAAGAAAGATCAGAGAGAACTTAAAACATGCACAAATTCTAGATCAAGGACTGAGGTATGGTTACCATTTCTGTAGGAAGTCAATTGAACATGGGAGACAAAGAGAATGATCAAATTGCAAGTTTGAAAATCTTTTAAGTGGAGGCAGCTGAGCAAAAGAAACAGAAAGACAATGCTTAAGAAAGAAGATTACAGAATGACCAAGTTACCTCTATTTTCAGGCAAGTTGAGTCATATTTGAGAAAGCAAATATTGACGAGTTTTGGAGAGTTTACTTTGGCTGGATGTTCTACTTCATCATTGATCATTCAGGTTGTCCTAGTCCAAGTTGCTCGTTGACAAGGAAGTGCTTGAAATCCAATTCAAAATTGCAATTTTTAGAAAATCTTGTTTTGGCACTAGAAGATCATTTGACTTAAATTTTCTAGTTTTGTCAAACTCAAACATCAAACTCTTTAGTTCTGATAGGTTTAGATGATGGTTTCAGCCATAGATGAAAAACTTGTGAGTCAAAACCAGTAGAGAGTTACTCACCCAAAAACTTGCTGCCGATTTTATAAAAACTTGCAGTGGTTTTTCAGCCATATTGCCAAAACCTCACAATTTTTCATAAAAAACTCAACCAAATGAGCATGATATTTTTTGTTAAAAACTTTATATGAACTTCACATTTTGTTTTAGGGCATGGGATTGGCAATGTGAACTACATAGGTTTTCTTTGATTTTTTTTCTTTGTTTCATTTATAATTCATTTCAAAGTAAAAAAGAACTGTAATATGTTTTTACACCCTTTTAGTTTTTGCCTTTCCTTGTAAATCGCTTGAGGGAGAGGCCCTACAGGTCATTTATATTTTATATTGAGTATTAATAATACTCAATATATGACTTGTAGGCTTGAATTTTCATAGTCTATTAAAATTTAAATAACTTACAAGCTTGAATTTTCACAATTTAATATAATTTAGATAAATCCTTTCTATGTTGAAAGTGTTGTTTTAGAGATCAATAGAATGTCAATTGTGGAAATTATATGAATTTTTTTTTTTTTTTACATATTGCATTTATATCATAAATTTTAATAAATTATAAATAATCAAACCTACGTGTCATTTATATTTATACTCAGTATAAATAAATATAAACAACCTACATGCTTGAAATTTCATTGTTTATTAAAATTTAAACAAATTGCAGGTTTGAATTTTCATTGTTTATTAAAATTTAAAAATTCTACAAGCTTGCATTTCTTAGTTTACTATAATTTAATAAAAAATGAAAATTCAAGCCCACAAAATGTTTTTTTTTATAAATTATTAACTATTTAAGAGTCAAACTCAATTTTAATATAAACAACTTGCAAGTTTGAATTTTCATAGTTTATTATAATTTAATAAACTATGAAAATTCAAGCCTATATGTCATTTACATTTCTAATTTGTAAACTTGCAATATGAACAAATTTCAAAAATTCAAATAATTTCCACATCCAACATTCTATTGATTTCTAAATCAACGCTTTTAGCATAGAAAGGATTTATACATTATGGTCTCTTGGCTCCTTCAAAAATTAAAACATATTGTTAGAGTAATCATGCATTAGCTAATAATTAATTAAACTTTAATTGATTATTTGGCTAATTCATTTCATGCGCTTAAGCCCAACTTAGGAGTGTTTTTTTCTATTAATTGAAGTGAGCTATTATTAGATCATTTTGTCTCATCACACAGGATGACGACACTTGTCATGATCTAATCCCTTTATCATTTGGGGTTGCTCTTATAAAGCACTCACCCCATTGTATTATCTCAATGAGATCTCCATTGAAGATTCTTGAGGTTCATTCTGTAAGTTTTTTTGTTAATGATATAGAAAATTATTGTTTGCATCTCTCTTGCTTGGAAAGTGTTTTTGTTCGTTGTTTGATCCTACGTCTTGTGTTTATTCTCAATTCTAACATGGTATTAGAGTGTGGATTTAGTGAACCCCTTCTCGATTTTTTAGGGTTTTCTTCAACTAGGGTTACATGGCTTCAAATCTAAAATATCCATTTTTTTTTTTTTTGCAATTTTTGGAGTTGGGCAATTTTTTGGTGCATTTTGGCATTAAAGGGACCTCACCATTGTGTGCAGAAGGCCGATTAGACGAATTTTGACTATAAATTTGCCCAATTTTGGCATTGGGAGCTTTTGAGGCAATTTTTTTAACAAGGGCATGTATAGCCCCTATATGGTTTGTCATACGAAATTTTTGCTAAAAAAAAAAAAAACAACAATAAGTGCTATATAAAGCATAGGTCAGCAGCGTATGGTTCATCGTTGGCTACCATTACAAGATGTCCAACAGCGATACACCAACTGTTGACATTTTAAACGTCGAAAAACCTTTTCATGAGCAGTAGGAAAACGGCGTTGGTTTTTTTGCCAAAATATTTCATCGAAACTTTTTTTTGCAAGGAGCCTATTTTGTTTTTGCGAACAAAATACTTTGTAGAATATTCCATTGACATCAGCAATATGGCTGCAAGGCAAGGCCCCCTTCAAGCCCCCTTTGGCCCTAAAAGAGTTGTTTTTTTCTTTTGGCCAAATCTTTTCGCTTGGTTATTGAAATCAGGCAACATAGAGGAGTGTTTGGAGGCTTCTTAGTCCTTCATTCGCCTTTATCTCTTTTGGAGAGGAGTTTTTCCCTTGAGGTTTTCTCCTTTTCTCTAGTTGTGAGAGATTAGATTGTTTGTACATGGGTGCCTCATTAGGCCTTGTTTGCCAGAACACATCATGCATTCTTTGTTTTTTATGCATTGGCTTTTTAGGGTTTTTAGCTACTCCCTAAGTTCATCTTAAGGGGGGGAGGGGGGATGTTAGAGTAATTATGCATTAGCTAATAATTAATTAATCTTTAATTGATTATTAGGCTAATTCATTTCATGCACTTAAGCTAAACTTAGGAGTCTTTTTTTCTGTTAACTAAAGTGAGCTATTATTATAGGAGTCTTTTTTTCTGTTAACTAAAGTGAGCTATTATTAGATCATCTTGTCTCATCACACAGAATAACGAAACTTGTCATGATATAATCCCTTTATCATTTAGGGTTGCTCTTATAAAGCAGTCACCCTCATTGTATTATCTCAAAAAGATCTCCTTGAAGATTCTTGAGGTTCATTTTGTAAGTTTTTCTTGTCGATGATATAGCAGATTATTATTTACAACTCTCTTGCATGGAAGGTGTTAGACTAATCATGCATTAGCTAATAATTAGTTAATCTTTAATTGATAATTAGGCTAATTCATTTCATGCACTTAAGCTAAACTTAGGAATGTTTTTTTTTGTCAACTGAAGTGAGCTATTATTAGATCATTTTGACTCATCACGTAGGATGACGACACTCGTCATGATCTAATCCCTTTATCATTTAGGGTTTCTCTTATAAAGCACTCACCCTCATTGTATTATCTCAACTAGATTTCCATTGAATATTTTTGAGGTTCATTTTGTAAGTTTTTCTTGATGATGATATAGCAATTATTGTTTGCATCTCTCTTGCATGGAAGGTGTTTTTGTTCGTTGTTTGATCCTGCGTCTCGTGTTTATTCACAATTATAACACATATTACACTTGTTTTTTAGTTTGAAATGGGGTATATTGGCATTTAACACATATTACACTTTTTTTTTAGTTTGAAATGGTGTATATTGGCATTAATCCATAGTAGGAATGCAAAGTTAAGATGAGATCAAAAAAGTGAAAGCACTAGTGATCTTGTAATGTTGTACTCTACACATTTCCAAATAAATGTAGACTAGAATAAGGAGAACATTGGTGATCTTGTAATGCAATACTTTGCAGTCTGCACATTTCCAAATAAATGTAGACTGGAATAAGGGAAACATTGGTGATCTTGTAATGCTGTACTTTGCAATTTGCACATTTCCAAATAAATGTAGATTGGAATAAGGAAGACACTAGTGATTTGGTAATGTAGTACACTACAGTCTGCACATTTTCAAATAAGTGTAAACTGGAATAAGGAAATCTCTTGCAAAACTGCAAATATTGTAAGAGTTGGTATAGAATACTCTACACCATGCAAATAGGACCCACTAATGAACTAGTTAGGTAAAATGCCTATTTACACCAACACCCCCTCTTAAGTGCAACTTAGGGAGTAGATTATTATACAAATGATGCAAAGATGGGTCCTGGCTACGAGGCCATATTAGGTACCCATGTACAAATACTATCTCTCACAAACGGAGAAAAGGTGTAAAGTTTAAACAAACCAATTGTAATGTCCCAATTTTCGGGGTCTCTTGCATGTGCAGTTGGAGTTGGCTTTCAAGGATTGTGTCAGCCAACTTAAAGGAGTATTTTGATGTTGCTAGTGTGTTCAGGGGGTTTATTGGAGATACTTGGCACTTTTTAGTGGGTTTTCGTACAATTTGTCCATACTATCTATAGTAAGTGTCAGTTTTCGTCACCGACTTGGCGGTTGGCAGGGTTGCTATTTTTTATTAGTCAGTGATTTCTTAAATTAATGATTTATTGGTGACATAAGGTGTTTTGAGTTATTATTTTAAATAGCGTTAAAGTATAAAGTTAAATTTAATATCTAACTAGCGTTATTTAATTTAATAAAGTGACTTTATTAGCAACTAGGGGGATATAAAGAGAATTTAAAATTAATTAAAAGGTTGCACAACCCTAATTAGGGCGTTGAGTTGGAGATTATAAAAAAGGGCTTTGGGGACTCATTTGCTTATCTGAGATTATTATTCTACTTGGTTTTTGAGGAGCTTGCAGAGCTCCAAACCCTAGGATGGAAACCCTGCGAGTAACCAATTTTGGTAGTGACTATCTGACCTAGCTGGACACAAGCGGAATCACTCAGGTTTCGCACTTGCATGGTAATGCTCAGATTATTTCTTTCTTCTAATCGTAAGAGCTTCTTGAGGAGCTCGAAACCCTAAGGGTGCTAGTTTCAGTAGCGAAAGATTCTACCCTAGCTGGTTGTTGGAGAGATCACATAGGTTTCTCACTAGTGCTTCAACGATGAAATTTGAAATTTGTGAAGTTTTCCTAGAAGACAAATTTCAGTGATTTGAAGGTTTGGAAGATTTTATAAATTTTGGACAGCTGCTACAGTGTTCCGTACGGCTGCCACAGTAATCTATCCGACTTGTACAGTGACCCATACTACTACTATAGTAACCCATACACTACTACAATTTTTATAGGGCATAATATCAGGGATTTTCTGAGGTGCTGGAAGGATTATTTTGACAGAAATTTTTGATTTCATTTGCAGCCTTATTATTAATTAAGTTGTATCAGATTTGGTTGATTCTACCTAGGGATTGCTGTGATATTTCCCTTTGGAAGTTGAAGTTGCAGCCTATAGGTGTGGCGTGCGTAGGAAGTGCAGATATAATCAGCCGCAGATGTGAGGATCAGACCAAACACAGCTACAGGAAAGCCATTCCAGACCTGCCATACATTGAATAGGGAGTTCGAACTTCTAGCTGGGTGAATACCTGAAATTACAGTCATGTCTTGATGAAAAGGGGTGAAATGCATGCATGTGTTGGGAAGTTTTAAGAGGAGTTGCTGTGTTCAGACCCTTATATTAGTGCTGAACTGTGTAGACCTCATTGTGCCATTCCAACATTGAAGAAGATGTCTGAACCAAGGCAGGACAGTAATCAGATTCGTGACATGAAGAAGAGAGTTTGGAGCTGATCTAGGTTTACATTTTGTATATCAGACCTCTATCTTCTGTAGCTGCTGTTATAACAGCCACATGTGCATATTTTTAGTCAAACTCCATTGCTACCCATTGTGTATTTCATGGAAGCTTATCTCCGGGTATGTATTTGATATTCAATTACTCAAATCTTTAATTTGAGTAAGTTTGGTTGATGCTATCATAGACTATATCAATCTGATATACTTGTAATCGGACCTTGTTTGGTGAAAATAAATGCATGCTTGATATTGGTATATGATTGCCTTTGATTGCTATACTATTGGTTACATTATTGTTCTTGTGGCATCTATATTTGTATTGTAAACCAAGCACAAAACCCATACATACAATCAGAAATCAGACTTCAGCAGTTTTGTGCCAATTGTTTGACAAAATGTCAAACTACTAAAACTCAGAAATTTAGGTCAGAACTGGTTGGGGATACTACAATGGTATCAGAGCCATAGTTCCTGCCAGCCTTTGTGTAATTCAAGAAATTAACTTTCAATTTGAAGCATGGCAACCAAAGATAGAAAATGGTTGGCGAGATTACTCTACGAATTAGGTAGTAAGCTTAGTAGCCTATCTCAAAGGGATGATTTCTTGGTCACACTGAAAAGAGTAGAAGAATGTTTAAGTCTTGTTGAGCGGTCACCTTCTGATTTGATGCAGATAGCTCTTGTTCTTACAGTGACTTCTTTGGGTGAGCATAGGTGGTATAAAATACTCTACACCATGCAAGATTTGGCTAAAGATTATAGCCACCCAAGACCTAGGAACTTCATAAAAGCACAAGAGAGATCAGCTATGAGAAAAGAATGCTATTCAATCAAAGGATGCAAATGATAGATTATGATGATAAGATTGTTATCAATGTTGATTTACACATGAGACCACATGGTTATATAGCCAAGGTGAGACATGTGAGGAAGCTAAGGTAGCGGAATAACTTCCTACACTAATCTTGAGAGGAGAATAATGCAAAACTTTTACAGATCTTTAACAATTATAGAAACTTAAATAGAAATAAACACAAATATCATGCATACCACAACACAGTGATCTATGTGGGGAAAACCTTTTTGGGAGAAAAACCCTACACTCCAAAAGCCGTCCAATATATTATTCAGAAATCACAAAGATTACAATATACTCGCAAAGCAAGCTTCTCATAGGAGTATCACCAACCAGAGATCCAAAGGCAACACAACCCCCCGAACCCCTCACACCCCCCCCGCCCCCTCGTCGTTGGATGAACAGTACCTTATGTATCAACAGTAACTTATGTAATTGCAAGGTTGAGACACATTTTCTCAACAAGACATAGGATTACACAGGATTATGACAAGTGTCTTAATCCTATGACATGAGACAACTAATATTAATTGACTTAGGACACAAGTATCAAATGTCAAAAGATGAGATAAGATCTAATGACAAATAACATCGTCTAGAAAGATTCCTTCCTAGGACCTAAATAAATGTGTAAATAGGACCCACTAATGAACTAGTTAGGTAAAACACCTATTTACACCAACAAATATTAGTTAAATAGGTTGCTCTTTCAATAAGTAATAATAAAAAATAGAAAGAACATTTCACCTTCAAATATGACCCAAAATCACAACTGTGCATATGGAATATGTAATGCCCTCCCATAGACTAATAAAATACAACTAAATAATTAGAAATGAGAGGTAATAATCTAACCAAAGGTAAACTACTTACTCCAAATTACTAAAATGATATAGATGTAAAAGAAAATATTGAAGTTTTCCGCCATAATAACTGGACAATGGATCATTTAAAAATTAGACACTTATGACACTAGTTTGTTAATTAAAATTTATAAGAGAGAATGAAGAATTAACAATGTTGACAAGAATCTCACCCAAGGTGCTACAAATTATTATCATTACTAAGATTTTCGTTCACATTAATGTGAAACAATAAACTAATGAGTTTTCACAATAATGATATAAACAAATTTAATATCTAAAGCACTATTGATTAATCGATTACCATATAACGACGTTTATAAATATACTTACAAAGATTACATCGAAATTTTCTGCACTTAAAATAGAGTTTTAATGAAAACCCGTTTCAAGAAAAAACGCATGAATAGTCCGTTGAGAGCTATTAATGTTTTGGACAGCAGCATTTTAAATACAAATTTAGCATTATGTCAGGCAGAGATCACAAGAAAAAGATCAGAAATCATGGAGAGAAAAGCAGCACAAGAAAATAACGCAAACCAAGAGTTTGATTTATACTTAACTAATTCCCATGTCATCTTGAGATGAAAGCAGACCGAAACTTACAAGTAAAAACTACTATCCAAAGCCATAGAGATTCATGAAAAGGATTCAGTAAGTGGTGGAAAGGAAACCAAGGTAAAAGTAGCAAATGGAAGCCTAATTAAGCTCTATGAAGTTTCAATTTGAACACGGTTTTCTCACAAAGGCCAGAATCCTCAAGCATTGGACTCCAGAGTTATTCGCATAAAAATACATAAAGTTGTTTATGCTGTCTATTGTATTGGAGAGATTTATTTAGAGTGAAAAATACAAGATCTTACAAATTGAAACGTTAAATATCTTTTAAAACATGCAAATTGAATCGATTTGCATATCTAAACATAGATATCATTCAACGCACATTACATAAAAAATCAGTTTACTTAAATCTCAAAATAGAAAGAAATCCGTTACAACTCATACAAGCTTATCATTAGCGCGAGACTTCCTTCATTGCAACGTTTAACAGATTTCTTTTTATCAACTAAGATGCTAATTAAATTAAACAATGGCGAATCATCAGGAAACACGGTAATAAGGTTTCCTTGAAATAGCATATGCATGTAAAGGAAGATAAGAGTGATATTTAGCCATGTGATATAACCAGCCATGACTTTAGTGCAAAGGCTGGAAATATGCAGAGCGCTATACAAAATGAAGCCCATGAATGTAATGAGTAAACCTCGTTTGCAACACTATTCTAGAACTAAATGTTGGACAGAAATGTTTGGCAACTACCACATCCTCTATTAAAATTTAGCCACAGTATAACTTGAACATGAAGTTATTTTAACAAACAAAGTGGAAAAAAGCTTCAGTTTGTGAATTATTACCACAAGCCCGTTGCAATCTAAGAGGAAAGTATTTATATATAATTGTCGCTCTATGAGGATTACCTAGTTGACCATAACACGCACAGAACACTATACTGTTCCAAGTAAACACAAGATTACAATAGGGATACGCAATTCACAGTATTACATTGATTTTATCAGATCAGCCAAATACCTGCACCAGCCAAGCAAGGAAATTAGTAACACGTGTTTTTCTAAAGCACAAGATAGGAAAAATAATTTGATATAATCCTAGACTACCACTGCATAATGCATGTTTACCAGATAAATTAGACTGCACGTTTGGAACTATTAGATTATCTAAGGGCTACATTTAGACAAGAAAACGGTAACATTCTTCAGCTGGAAATGAAAAGGTTGGCGTGATAGACCTGGCTCCACCACGCCAAAGAATTTTCTTCTCTCATTTTGCTATTATAATCATGGTTTATACATATCTTTGTACTGTTGAAAAAGAGATTATACAGAAAAGTCTACCATTATAGCAAAGTGCAGAATACCAATACTGAACCACTTCACAAATCTCATCAAATTTCTACTTAAAATTTCATTGGTAGATCACAGATATATGACATTAGCTTATCCATAAAATTCGATGCTTAAAAGTTTTACAGACAGAAACAGAATTTTTAATCTTTTACTGACATAAATAACACAGTATTAGCATTACAAAAATAATTTTCATTCGATCGATTTGCTTTATCGACTCAGACTGCTCTTGGAAACCTGCAGTCACTGAATAGAGTAGCCCAGTCTTGCTCTCCTCCCAACGATAGGACTGAGAAAGTCCACCCTCGAGCGGGAGACAAAAGCCAAATGCCAAACTAATAGATTGAAAAGAAATCAAAATAAACATTATCATTGACTCACACACATAGAATTCGTTCTCCGAATTCTTGTAGAGGGGGAGAAGGGGGATTCCCTTCCCTCTTGGGGAACAAACAATCATACAACTTCATTCTCAACACACAACCACCACCATCCATCCGACAACCAACTCCACCATTCACAACCTTCCATTATCCAACCCACCTCCATTCATTACAATAACCAAAGTGCCATTCATGGCTCACCAATATCATACACAACTCCATACTTTTCATATTTGATCAAAAATTCCTAAGAGAGGCTCCACGCCCTCCTCAACCCCAAACGAAGGAGGCTCTTCGCCCTCAGGCGAGATCCACTCCTTAAACACACTCAAACCCTCTATTACACAAAACAATAACAAACAACAATTCTTCCAACCATCTATCAAGAATTTAATAACAGCATAAAAGTTACCAATACAATTCAAGCATACCTTGGATGTCCAAGTTAGGATCAGCCCGAACCACTTGTCCAAGGTTACAGGGTCTTTTTCCAGCCAATACCATCCTACAACCAATTCATTCTAGCCATACCCCCAATTCTTCCAGAAGCAAATAATAAATAAAGAAAGAGAACAATCTTTCATTTCCTCTTCCCCCCAACCATTCAAATTTCATTTTGAAAATAAAATAACTCCCAACTCTTCTATTTTCCTCAACACAATATCCAAATAAAAAGAATAATTCAAATGAAAACGCATTTCCCCTTCACAAATAAACACACATAAATATCAAATTACATTCCAACATTAAACTCCCTTGACCAAATTAAAACCAATACAAAACATTTAGCATTTGGACTTTGTCTCCAATACTTAAGGAACCTAGGCTACTCACCTGCAACATCTTATTAGAAACATTAGTACATCTGAAAATTAATAACCAAAACATTAAATATAAATATTAAATTCTACTAACATCAATTAAATATAAGATCTAACATAATAATTAAAAATACTAATTTTTGCGGAAACTAAACATCAACCATGTCCAACAACATTAACTATATAAAAATATAAAATCAAATCAAAGTCTCAAATAATATTAGCTATGCCTCATAGTATAGCATGGAATAGTTCAATAAATATTAACAAAACATGGATAAATAATGATATCTTAAGATCAATGCACCAAAATAATTAATGATACATTTTATGCAGTGATTTTTATTTTTATTTTTTAAGTTTAGGCTGCTAACTGGGGTATTATTGATTTTCTTCTATTGCCTCCTTTTTGCCAGGTTTTATTTTCATTTATCTAAAAGGAATATGGCTTCAGCAAATAGAAGAACTCGTGGTGAACCCCCTTGCTAGAAACATGGGACGCTAGGTCCAACACAAGAGGTTATTTGTATCCATTGCACTAAGGGTATGACTAGAGGCACAAATTGATCCAACTATCACCTTGCATAGATCCCTTGCCAAGATTTTAGGTCACGTACAAAAGCTACTTCAAAGGTTGAGGAGGCAAAAGCACTCCTTGCAACATATGACCAAAGGAAAGCAAAGAAAAAGAGAACAGAGGCAATGGCAGCCCCAAACTCAATTTTTTAGTTCTATATAATCAGAGGAAGATGTGGAGGACTCTTCTTCCATCGGGCCACAAATACAAGGATTAGGTAGTGTGGGCAGCCATAGTCTAGTTTTTTTGTTCCTCATAACACTTCTAGTGCACAACCTTCATTGGAAGCTAGTACATGGAATAGAGAATTGGAACATGAGGAGAAGTTGGCACGTGCAGAATTTTGACACAACTAGAATATTTTGTTTAATGTTGCTTCAAGTCCTAACTAGTAATAGCTAGTCAATGTATTAACCATGGCAGCAAGGAGTTCAAGACCCTGAGTCGTCATGAGTTGAGTGGCCCATTATTGCATAATGAAGTTCAAAACACATGCCTACTAGTAGAAGAACAAAAGAAGATTTGGGAAAAGAAAGGCTACACCATTTTATCTAACGGATGGATCGATAGCAGAAATAGAACACTCCTCAACTTTTTAGTGGCTTCAAGGGGACAACTAGTATCTTTAAAATCAATTGATTTTTCCAATGAAATAAAAACTGTAAAGACCTTGTGCAACATGTTGGATGGGTTGGTAATGGAGGTCAGAGTGGAAAATGGCATTCAAACAATGACTAACAATGTAGTTGCATATGTGGTAGATGGTAGAATTTTAGAGGCGAAGCATCCAACTTTGTTTTGAAGTCCTTGTGCTGCCCATTGTCTTGACCTATTCCTTGATGACATAGGGAAACTTACAATGCAGTTGAAGATGCAAGAAATATCAAAAAGCACATCTATAACCACACATGGGTCCAAAATCTTATGAGAGAGCACACTGATTGCGAGGAGCTGATGCAATCAAGAGTCACACGCTTTGCCACTAATTTTCTCACCTTGCAAAGTATAGCAGCCTCATTACCCAATCTTAAGTTCATGTTTGTAAGCGAAAAATCATTGGAGAGTCCTTATTGTAGGAAGGTTGAAGCAGAGAGGGTCGTGAAGACCATTTTGATGATAGATTTGCCAAATTCATGGAGGAGATCATCAAAATAAGTTTTCAAACTCCAATTTCTATTTTTGAATGTTACAATTTGTTGATTTTGTAAAATTTTGATATTTAGGTGTCATAACCATTGGTTAGGGTTCTATGATTGGTGGATGGAGATCAAAACCCCATGGGGTATTTATATGAGAGCATGGATAAGGCCAAAGAGGCAATTCAACATTTGTAGGGGTCGAATAAGACCAAATATGAACCATATGGTGCATTATTGATCGGGAGGTGGAATTGACAACTCCACCAACATATTCATGTTGTTGCCTAGTATTTGAATCCCAAGTTTTCTTCTCACTTTCATGCAAAGCAGATGCAGAGGTTATGCTTCACCTCAACACGTGTATTGAGAGACTGGTTGTTGATGACAATCTTTGAGATTTCATACTTGATGAGATAGAGTTATAAGAGGGTGAGAGGGCATTATTTTCTTTAACATTTTGCATTCATAGGAGAAACACTTTGAATTGTGTACAAATATATATGTTTAATTTTAATTTAATATTAATTTTATGGTGCCACAATGTCTAATCTTCAAAAGCTTGCCATTCAAATTTTATTTCAGCCCTGTGCTTTTGGTTGTGAGTGCAACTGGAGTGCTTTTTAGACCATTCACACAAAGAAGCACAATAGGTTGATTCAAAAGTGCTTGAATGATCTTGTCTATGTACAATACAACCTTCGGTTGCATGAAAAGAAGGTACAAGGACATAATACACATCACACATTGACCTTGAAGACATTGGTCTATATTCAAATTGGATTGCTCAACTTGAGGATGTTGATGTGGATCCATTGTTAATCGATGATGACTTAGCTAATTTGGAGAGGGAGGTAGCTGAATGGGAAGCGAATGTGGCAGCATATGAGGAGGTAGAAGGCAAGGTTGGTGAGCCATCAAAGGTTGGTTCCTTGCATACACAACTTGATCCTATCACTATGGATGAGGCACATGTTGAGGAGATTGCAGGTATACCATCCACTTCTGCAATACCCATTGAGTGGTAGTAGACTTTTTTGAGCTTTAGTTGTAGAAAAAAAAATTATTATTAATTATTATTGATATTGAAACTTGAAGTTCATATGTATTCAAGGGTTGAACTTGTTTTTTGGTCTATGATATGTATTAAATTCTAGTTTTGATTTATATATGATGGAGATTAGTAATATGTTGTACAACTTCAATAATAGGTGTATTTTTGGAGAACATTTTTAAAAATTTATGTATTTTCAAATGTTTGATAAATTTGTCAAATTATTACCGAGGTTTTCCTTGCATTTTTACCAAGTCCCAAGATTTAAATTTTGGGCCTGCCAAGTAATTGTCGAGTCGAAGTTTTTCAACTATGGTTTTAGTGACACACTCATCATTGCTGAGTTGTGAAGTGCAATGTATATGTTTAATAAATGAGTGGTTATGCAAGACGTAGTGCACTTGTTACCACCTCTTCTAGTTGTTGAGATTAGTGGCAGTAGGACTACATACCAAATATCATGGTCAACCAATGTGCTTAGCATGGGTATTGGTTGGATTGATACACTCCAAGATTTAAACCAAATGTTTCTCCAAGTTCTCCTTATAGATATGTCTAGGTGGATCAGGCATGATTTGTTGGAAACAATATATTACAGGTATTTTTGATTTAGGGATTCATATTCATCTTATTTTGTGCAATTTTCTTGTATGACTCCTCATATGTTGTATGCAATAGTTCATCTATGTATACCTAAAAAATATGATGCTTCTTGCATGGCTATGCTGTTGGATTGAACAAGATTGATGTGGAAAACCATCAAGTACACCAGATTAGCATTGAGATTGGAGGAGGCTCAGTGGGACAGGTTTATCGTATGTTCAAAATAGATTTCACATTTCCAGTAGATGATCATTTAAATATCTTCCAAAGCCAATATAGTGAGCATTGGAATAATATTCTTGAAGTATCTCATGAGGTGACTAGGGGAGAGTAGATGATTTTAGAGCATGCTGTATCAGAAGACAATGATCAAAGAAGATTTTGACAACTGGGATATGAATTGGTCTATCAGAATTTTGACTTTGTGGCTAGAGATAATCAGGCTTAGATTTGACAATGTAACTACATTGCAAATCACAATTGGAGATTTGAAAATCATTATAGATCAAAATATGCTCCTTGCAAAATTATATTGGGAGTCGGAAGCAAGGAGAAGGTTGCTTGAAAATGAAAAAGCAAGGAAGGAGTTAGCACAGTAAGAGCTTGATGAGAAAGAAGCATTGAATGATGCCATTTTATAGATAGTGGTAGATGAGCAGGAGGCCTAGAAGAAAGAAAAGACAGAGAATGTAACTTTTATATATATATATATATATATATATATCCATTCCATGTAACTCCAGTTAATGTAATGTAACAGTTTGGACTTGCCAATTCTTCATGATCAATGGAGATTACTAGGCAGTGCTTGATTGTCCTCAGACTGCAATTCAGCATACTGTACTGTACTCCTCTTTCAAAGTTCAATAGATAACACATTTATATACGATACTATTTTTCTTACAGGTAAGATTTCGGCTAGTTCAATTTCATATTATTGCCACTGTTTTTATTCATTTACTTGTTTACATTTTTCTTGTCTATGGGGAGAACAAATGCAACCGTGAAGTGAGGTGAAGAAAATAGCTTGTTTCTGTACAAAGGCATAGGTTTTGATGAAATTTTATATAATTTGTAATCCTATTGATTTGAAATTGTAGGTAACATCTGTCTTGATTGCAGAAATTTTATGCTTCGTGTGGATGCAAAGCAGGGAGCTCCAAAGGACGGAAACTCTCCTCTTGAGCTTTTTCAGGTCTCTCACTTCCCTAGAATAAAAAATATTATAATCTGAAAAGAAAACAGCAGACACAATGCCACGATATGTTGTCCACTGTAAAGAACATTTGAAATACAAATTTATTTTCTCATTAACCTTCTTGCCTCTCCTTTGATAAGGTCTCTGCAATTAACTTGTATAAGACCACAGTTTTCTATCTGCTTTCTCCGGGAATTAAAAAATAGAAAGGTTTTTGTGCCACATAGAATAAATGTTTGCAATCATCTTTAGTTACGATCTCTTTTGTTCCCATGCATAGAGAGTTTCTTATAGCCATCGTAATGCTGAAAGGCTATATGTTTATAATGCATTTAAGAGGCCAGGGGGAGGAAGCTGCATATTTTATATCTAGGATTCCTTTTTTGTGCCTTTTTAAAATTAAGGATGAAAACTTCTTACTCTGTGCTTGTTGTCAAACAGCAAGGACTTTGAAGATAAGATTCCAATCATTTTTGCTCCATTCTAAATCTAATATTATAGTAATGAATTGGTTATCATTGCTGGTTATTGGCTTATATCATATAGGTTATGGATCTTATTTGATGTTTGTCAAGTTATTTTCTGAGCAAATTTAATCATTTGCTGAAGTGACCAAGAGACATAATATGATGTCATTTATATTTTATAAATGGTTTGGAGCCAAAACTAGAAAAGTAGGGAAAAAATTGGCAATGATGCTATAGAGAATAATAACACTTTTTTGTTCTGATTTGCACTGCATCCCTATGAAAATTGAACAGAATTGATTCTATTTGCAAAACAATGCAGTAAAATTAAATCAAAACAGAAGCTCTCTTTTTTGGGTAGATGATACAAATAAATCATTGGTTTGAGTTAAAATTGATGTTATATTCATCGCCATAATGTCTTTACAATTTCAAAAGTAGTCCTTTGTTAATAAAAAAGAACAAGCTACAACATTAAGCTATCGCAAAACAGATAACATTAGGACATGCATGCCAGATCAAGGGTATAAATGCCAACATGCAACAATCATCTAGTAAGTCCTTTAGGGAGGCACAAGATCTCATGCTCAAGTTAGTTTTACATGAGAATTATTCTTAGAGGCTGTACTTCTGAAGTTAAGAAATACCTACTGATGCTCCTTTGTTACTGCATGTTGCATCTTGTTTATTGAGGAACTCAAACCCTGAATAATTGTATTCTTATCTTTCTTGTAGCATGAGCTTTATTTAAATATATAAAACCTAGTTCCATTTTGCATACATTTTCTCTAAAATGTCCTCACAATGTGTATAAAGGATTTATATTTAAATGTAAATTGTTGATTCTTGAAAAGCTCCCCGAATCTACTGATTGCATCAGCTTCCAACGTTGCATACTTTCAACAGTCACATCCTTTCATCTTATTTTCATTGTTCTTTACGACAGGATTTTACACGTGGTAAACATGAATGACAAAAGGATTACTGTATATTTTCCTTTTTTTTGTTACTTTTGTTCATATATTTATAAATGAAGGATTACTGTATATTTTGTAATGTCCCTTACCCGGCCTTTCCCTAGAGCTCGCTTGTTGATTAGGGTTAGGGTTTCTTCTTTCCAAATGAATGTTCTAATTCAATAACCCTAGATTTGAATCCTGTATTCACCATATTAACAACATATATGTTAACATTAATATCTAGATATCCAAATATAAATATAATCACAAATCAATAATAAAGACATATGAGGAGTGGCATGGGTAGAGTCGTTTGAAGCTATCCATCTAAGCCCAAGAGCACAAGCGTCCTATTAGGACAACCTACGCCTTGGCCCTGAGCGGCATGAATGCCTCAGAATGGCGTGCTTAGAGGAAACACTTGTACTTGCTTTCTTTACCCGTGCCATCACCTCAGAAGACACTTAACCTACTAGGGGAAGCCATCGGAGCTTATAAGTGGTTTCGGATCTATGGCCGCAGCGGATTGTTAAGTGGGATTTTTAGGCACCACTTTTCTCAGGCTCTTCCTCCCTAGTAGGCTTGCAAACACTCATAAGACAATCTTTTAGCAATCAAATACATTTGCATTTATTACTGATTCTTTAAGTTAATATCAACATCATTATCATCATGATAATACTAATGAAAGCATTACACCAATAATCAGATTAGCAATATCTATTTCTTATATTCAAAATATGCTAAATATTATTGCCCTTCCTCAGGCCCTTCCTCCCTAGTAGGCTTGCAAACACTCATAAGACAATCTTTTAGCAATCAAATACATTTGCATTTATTACTGATTCTTTAAGTTAATATCAACATCATTATCATCATGATAATACTAATGAAAGCATTACACCAATAATCAGATTAGCAATATCTATTTCTTATATTCAAAATATGCTAAATATTATTGCTAAGTGAGTACATCCTGAGTTGCTATATCTCTCCATGTTTCCTTACTCCCGGATCCTTCAACCCTTATTGAATTGATCATAGGATAAGGACAATTCATAAATATACATAATCTACTTATGTTTATATTAAAGAGTCATCATTACTTATAAGTATCATTATTGCATAATATGTATATATATATATTATTCTTTTACTTATATCCATTAGTATATATATATATATATATATATATATATATATATATATATATATATATATATATGTTTATATAATTATCCTTTCCTTATTCATATATATTATTTATTCATTGCATATTATTCATTATAAAATTTATCTATATCTATGCATATATACTTGTATGCCTATTAAATAATATATATATTAAATGGCTCTATTCCAATGCATAACAATCATTGTTGCTACTGTTTTGAATTGCAGATCGTATTTCTCAATATTTTTCCCTCCTTATTTTCCTTCCTTCTATTTTGTTGGCGTAAGAACTAACACCTCTGGAGTGTGAGTTTGTATGGACAGCTATGCACACTACATAATGAGTGCTCTTCAAATAAGGAGGGGAAGCTCCCTCGTTGTGCTGGAATGCATGAAATAGAAAACTAAACTAATGTCCTATCTTTTTGTTCTCAGCTGGTAGAGGCACAAGGTTAAGAAAACCTAGAACGTTGCAGCTAAGTATTTTCTGGTTTCGCAGATCATGTAACTACAACTAAGCTAACTTCTTTAATATCTATCCAATTTCCTCAAGAAACAGAGCATGAGGAAATGGAGCAGGAATGTATTGTACGATAAACTCCAGGTGCGGGCTCACAACATGAAGGCAAGGGTAGGCGCAACTATTTGCTAATCCGGGAAGAAGTTTATTAAAACAAACAAAATGAACGGTAAACCTGGTACAGCTTCACAACATGAAGGCAAGGTAGGCGCAACTATCTGCTTGGCTGAATGAGTCTACTATAACACACATCAAATGATAAGCTTTAAGTACAGTTTCGCAACATGAAGGCAAGGTAGGCGCAACTATTTGCTCTTCTGAATAGGCTTATAATAAACAAAACAAAAGGTAAGCAACTGGGACAGTAGATTGTATAGACGCAACACGCATGCAATAACGATCAAACCAGCAACCCCATTTAACTAAGGTTGAATAAACACCATGACAATAACATGAAGGCAAGGTAGGCGCAGCAATTTATTATAACAGCAATTACTCTTTGAACAGATACAATAATAGCAATACTACAGGCAAGGTAGGCGCAGCATGTATGCTATCAAGCAAAAGTTAAATTATAAATGAGCTTAAAGCTCTTATTTATAGACTTCAAGGTGTATGCAACCCTAAAATCACCTTGAGTCAACTAAAGTCTTGCAATGCATGCAAGATCTTATTCCTAAACCCTAATTGAATGAAACTATACAGTTAACTGGGAAACTATCATTAGTTAACTAAAACATCTAATCTAAATGGACAAGGTGCAACATGCACGTCCTTATTGAAAGCATGTCAACTGGAATGCTATCATCAGTCAACTGAAAAATCTAATCTAATCTCCAAGTATATGTAGATATTTCCAAGAAAGACATGGCATGCAATGTGTAACAACCAGTTAACTCGGAAAGAAGCCTCGAGTTTAACTCCTGTGTCTAATGTCTATCTTGGAAAAGGTGGGACGCCTTTAACTGAAGTCTACTGGCCCTGATCTTGAGAAATTAACCCATCTACGAGGTCGTTGACTGCATCTCCATCTGGGGAACTGAAGCTCTGGCGAAGAATCCTATGTCTGTGCAGCATGTCTTCTCCATTAGTCATCTGACACTGGAACTCACCCTTTCTCCTGATTGCCTCATCAAACAATGTTGACATGGCTGTAAGCTGATTCATCTTACAGCCAACGGTCTCACCACTGAAAATACCGTGAATAAGTGCTTGGAGCTCTAACTGGATGTCAGCAAGCTCAACATAGTCACCACCCACACGCTGATATACACATGGTAATTGAGACACAAAGTCTCTTATAGAGCGGAGTGCGCTAGTAACATGCTCTCTGCTCTCAGCCACCTCAGATGCTATCTTTCCTTCTATCTCTGCCTTGAAGATCAACTGTGTTCTCCAAACGTAGACCTCTTCTTTATCTTCTACCTCTGTGACTGAATCAAATGACATTCCCAAGTTGGCAATCAGAATCTCATCCCTGGGTCTACTAATGGCCAAATCACGTTCCTCATCTTGAAGTCGTAGACGAAGCTCACGTGCATTATACCGCAATTGATACAATTCTGTAAGTACAAGGCGGCCTCTAGCAACAAACTCCTCTTCCCATTCCTCCAATCGCTTACCATATGCAACCAAGAGATCAATCTGACCCTGCTCTACTGGTGGTTCTAACATATGTGGAAGCGTGGTGACAACATCCCCTGTCCTGTGTACAAGGCTAGAAATGTACTGGCGAAGCTGCTGTATTTCAGCCTTGAGAGCTAATTTATCTTCACCATCTTTCACGATCCTATCCTTGGCGCTATCTGTAGCAACCTGTAGGAGATCAATATCTGTCTGACGAGTACTTTTACCGAAATGAACTGTGATAACTTCAAAGTCTTGAGCTTCCATCTCATCTAGACTCTTATCTTCTGGAGGTGCAGCAGTCTCAACAATGAATTCCTTATCTGCACTTCTCCCAATATGTATCTGTTTCTTGATCCTCTTTTCAGGCACATCTTGATGGTCATGATCGAAATCTGAATGATCAAGTATGTAAGATGGTTGTCTCCTTTTTCTTCCCAGTTGACTCTCAAGCCAAGATGAATCCCGACTAATCCCACTGGAATGATCTGTACTAGTCGCAGGAGGATCTGATGAATGTGAATGTGTAAAAGAATCGTTGTGAGGAGGTGAATCCATGTCCAAATCAATGTGAATTGGAATGGGAGGCTGCTCTAATGGTGTCGGTGACGGCATACGGGGCTGAACCTCAAGCTGTGGAGAAGTCTGAATAACTTCTCTGACTGGCTCTACATGTGGAATCGCAACAGATGCTTTTCCCTTCGAATTACTAGGCGCTGGATTCTTTTTAGGAGGATTACTCCTCTTCTTCTGCTTAGGTTTTGAAGAAGAAGGCAATACAAGTCCTTCTGGTGGCGGCTCTGCTCTAGGCATGGATGCCTTTCTCAACCTTCTGCTTTCTAAATAAAGCATACTATTTTGGATGACCCTGCTCGATCTCTCCTTTACTGATGTGAACTCTTTGGCATACCAGTTCACTAACGGCAGTGGTTGTCCATCAACCTGCTCTCTGTAAAATTGAGGAAGTGTATCCCCCTCATCCTCTGTCAATCCTTCCACATCTTCTACCAAGAAAACAGAAACCTGCAGAAGAGAGAACCTGCTATAGCTACGTCTGTGAACCTCGAAATCATCCTCACAATTCACCCAGTAATCTTCCATCATAGGTTTGTGATAAGAGAGATTACCTAGGCGAGCTGCGTAATGACCCCAAGGATCATATGTGCGTGTATCCACCAGGTACTTGAGTTTGCAATTTTCTAACTCTCGACCTGCGGTCTTAGCATCAATTGTCGTCTTACACCAATACATCCCGAATTGCAAAGGAAACTCGGCAGCTAGTTTACGCTTGATGCGCAAACGTTTGTGAACTTCGTACAGCTGCCTCGGGAACTCCATGAATATTGTTTTATTCGAAGGATAACGTGGTAACATAGCTGGTTTTCCTGTGTATCCATAGACACGGATATAGGTGTATGTAGGGAACTGAATGTACCAATCTGCCTAATTCTTCATTGCTGCTCTAGCAACTGTCGAGATGCAAATATGCAACTCCCGGTCCAAGTTTCTCACTGTATAAGTCAAGAAAGCCTCTTGTACACGTTTAAAATGACTTTCAGCCTTCGTGAACTCAAGCTGGTCATAGTAACGATATACTTTTTGTACACTGAGTATGCCCACCGTATTCAAACCGTTAAACTGATTCTGATAAGCAATCAAGTACACCAGGTAAGAACACATATGAAATTGATGCGCAGCTAGGAAACCGGTGATTTGCTCATGAATAGCATCGTTGATGAAGGATGCCCAGTCATAATGCTCTTGTCCAGAGATGATTCTACCAATGATATAATACATCCACGGGTGAAATTTGTTTGCATCTGCATGACCTGAGACACGATTAAGCAGTGTAATCAAAATATTGTATTCATCCTTACACTCGCCACGACCCAAGTTGTTTTGCAACTTGCTCTTCTTTTGTTTCAGCCACCTCTCTATCATCTTGTTCTGACACTTATCCAGTCCAGCATTGAATGCCTGCTCGCTCTGACTCATGGAAATGACCATCCCATCCGAATGTTGAGGAATATCCAGACTTCGCTCGATATCAAGGGGTTTGAGACTGCATATGACACGTCCATCTATTGACCGTATCTCTCGTGTAGCGGAATTGTAATGCTTGATGCGAGATATTACAAACTCCACGCAATGCACCGAAATAGGTATGGAAGCGGCCTCAAGTAACCCGGATTGCTGAATATTCTTGATAACTGAATCCCTGATTTTGAGTGGATCCAAAACTACCTCCGGCAACACCTTATGTAGATTTGTATCAACTGTTCCGATGAAGTCGTCGGTTAAGACCGATTTGGTCTTGAATTCGAGCTGAGTGAACTGCATTCTGAAAAACTTGCCTGTTGATTGTGCACACGACTATATTTTGACAACTTTTCTGGAAAGCCAAAAATACCCTGCTGAGGCTAAAAATAGCTTGTCGGATGAGAATTTTTACGAAAAAATCTAAGATATGGGTTTTGTCCAGAAAATGATTCTAAGACAACCCAGAATGTCAGAAATGCAAAAATTTACCCTTTACTCAGCCATGCAAAAGAATTTCGGTTGAGAAAATTAAAGCTTCAATAACAGATGTTCTGGAACAAATTTTCCTGAAAAATTCTGGCACATGGGTTTTGCTGAGAAAGCTCTTCTGAATCAACCCAGATATTTTGTTTTGCCAAAATCCACCAACACTTCGAACATGCAAGAGAATTTAAGACGAGAAGATGGAACAAATATAGAAGAGAAAAAGACTTTTTATTATTTATTGTTTTTTATTTTTGTCTCCTTTCAAAATCGCCACTTTGCCTTGAATCTGATGCTGAATCTAAACTTGTACCTGCAAAAGAATATTTTATCACCTTCGAACTTGATCCTTTGATGAAAATTCGCCAATCTCTTTGAAGAAATTCGAACTTTCAAAGCTGTGTGAATGATGAAAGGCGCCATGCTTGTTTAAATAAACAATTCATACCATCATGCATGCATAATGCAACCCTAATTTAGAAAAAAGAATTCGATTGGCTTCTCTCTAGTTGAACTGCCACTGTCTCTGAGTCTTTAGACTAAAATAATATCTTAATTTTATAACATGCAAAAAACTAAAAATGGCGCCAATATCTGTCTTTGAAGAAATTCGTCACTTTTCAATGCTCTGCATGCAAAATATTTTTTTTTCATTTTTGCCAAAAATAGCATCTTGCTGTGTTCAACACACTTCCCTGATTCTAAAAAGTCAAATTTTGATCTTTTAGGCTTCCATTTGCAAGAGTTATGAGATTTTTGAGAATCTCCTATTTTGTAGCTAACTGCAAAGTTACAACTGACCCTGTTCAACTCTGATTTCCGGATGATTGAATGATCCTGCGACCGTGCTGAGATATCCACCGCGAAGCTTGCATGACAAGGATGAAATGTCTGCTGGGAGCAACAACTGCTAAAATCATCATCTGATACCTTAGAAAATTAGGCGCCTCTGATTAAATTGATGTTTTGACTCCAGACTTAGTCATTTCTTCATATTGCCTTCTGATGCTTCAAACTGCCGCTGACGATGAATAATGAACTCCATTGATTGAATAATGGATTCATTGCATGACTAGAAGTATTCTGCATCCAATGATTGTATGTAAGGGATTTGAAAATTGTATTAAGAACCCCAAAAGAATGAGCGTCCCTATTCTGTGATAGCTCAAACACCATTTTGACAAAAGTGTGATTTTCATCTGAACACCATACTTTGACCCTTGATACCGGGAACTGGAATGTTCCAATACGCATGCCGCTTGTCTTGCTGTACAGTTTGGTCAACTTGCAAGAGATGTTCTTGGAGACGACGAAACCAGAAAATTGCTTTTAAGGCCTCTTAAAAGAAAATCGCCTTTTTCAAAGAAAATGATATTCTTACACTTAGTCATTTTTTGAACTGCCTTCAATCAACTCTTCTTTACAGCATTATCATCTTGACCTCGCATGTACGAGCATTCGCCAAATCCCGGAGGTTGTCGGCTAGACTCGTTGGATAGCTTGAGTAATTGCACACAAGTCTTGTGAAGACTGTAATTGCAAATAACCCCGTCTGGCAGGCCTAAAGGAGAATCGCCCCTAGCCTACAGCTGTGCAGCTTTGTGTAGCTACGCTTCACCATCCTCTGTTTTACGTGCTCGGTAGGACCTCTGTCACAGTTACTCAGAACATCGGATCGTCTTGTGAACGGATACACTGCAAAACTGAACTGAGCTGGAAGAGATCTCAGGAAGACCTCAATTGCAAATTCATCCATCAAACAGGTCTTATTCAGGATCGCCCCTGGGCTACAGGGGAGCGGATTTGCATTCTGAAAAACTTCTTCTGACATGTATCCTGCCTGCAATTTCCACTTCTAACGCTGATAACTGGATTTCTGTACTGGATACGCTTTCGCTTGATAGCTCGTTGAAAAGCTAAACTAATTCTGCAAAGACTGAAACCATCAAAACACACATGCATCTAGATCTGGGCCTTCAAAAAGAAAATCGCCCTTGGGCTAGAAGGGAGCGGATCTGCATTTCTAGACTGCCTCCTTGTGAGAAAACACTCTTCGCAACCTCTGCTTTTGTCTTTGTTTGCCGAAGTTTTGCAACTCGGATGATCCTGCTTCGTGGCTAATCGGAAAGCTAACTGAAAACTGAACATAATGAATGCATCCTTCATCCAAAACACTCAAATCTTGACCTTCAAATGGAAGGGCGCCCCTGGGCTACAAGGGAGCGGATTTGTTTTGAATTCATTGATTTTCACCATTTTATGCTTTGCAAACGCTGTATCCATCACTACGGTTGACCATGTTGAAGCGTTGTGACTGTTGAGGTGTGTGGATGACTATACTTCATCATTTTCACATGTACGGACACTATAAAGTTGATTTGCACGTTGATTGCGCAAGTGTCTACTACGTTACATAGTGAAAAGTTCCCAGACTTAGAATATTTTAGCACTTTTTGCCAATCTGAAAATCCCCTCCATCAAAAAGCATTATTTCCAACATCTTTTATCGTAGAGCGTTCCTCTTTGAGTTTCAGGCTTAGATATTGATACCTGGTACTGGCCGATTGCCATTGATGACCCCGAAGATCCTAACTTTTCTCCTGAAAAAGTGAAAACTACCCACCAGCCTTAAACTGACTTTTAACTGAAACTGACTTCACCACTGTGATTGTGATGTGAAATAAGCCAATCAAAATTAATTTCAGCCAATTCTGACAAGTTTCTATTTTTTAGGGTTTCGAGCTAAAAATAGATTTCAGAAACCCTAGTTTTCAAAATTTTCAAATTTTGCCAGTATCTTCCTGGCATCACACTAACTAAAAGCCCATACTTTATTTGCCCAAAAACTGAGTTTTGACCTCACTTTTACAAGGTTTAGACCATTTTAAGCAAAATGCCTTAATGAAGCAAAAATTTTGGTTTGGGTACAACATATTTATACCATTCAAGGTAGGTGACTCGTGGGGGGAACGTTTTGTTTGGTGAAAGAGGTGACTTTTCATAAAATATATCCCTTTGTTAGATTTAATTGCTGCCTTTAAAGGCTTATTATCACAATAATATATATTTTTGAAAACAATATATTATTACTAATAATTATGATATTTCGGATTATATATTTATTTTATTATTTTATTTTGATGTTTTATTGAACATGTTTTAACATTAAAGTATAATAATAAAACCAATTTGCTAATACCTTATTATTATTTTATTCTAATGTATTACAATCTTTGATGTGTAATTATTATAATGGTTATTTATTATTATTATTTTTGATATTACCTTATTTAATACTAGAATGTAATAACAATAATTTGCCTATATATTATTATTATATTTGTTATTTCATATTTATATATTTTTATATTGATATGGTACACATTTATTTTATATTTAATATTAATATTGCTATTTATTTTATTTATTAATTTATTTGTATTTTAACACTTGGTTTTTATGGTATTGCTATTTCGGGGACATGACATATTTTCTTTTTTTTTGTTACTTCTGTAGATTTTACATTTAAATGTAAATTGTTGATGCCTGAAAAGCACCCGGAATCTACTGATTGCATCAGCTTCCAACATTGCATGCTTTCAACAGTCACATCCTTTCATCTTATTTTCATTGTTCTTTACAAGATTTTACACATGGTAAACATGAATGACAGAAGGATTACTGTATATTTTCCTTTTTTTGTTACTTCTGTAGATTTTACATTTAAATGTAAATTGTTGATGCCTGAAAAGCACCCCGAATCTACCGATTGCATCGGCTTCCAACATTGCATGCTTTCAATAGTCACATCCTTTCATCTTATTTTCATTGTTCTTTATGACAAGATTTTACACATGGTAAACATGAATGACAGAAGGATTACTGTATATTTTCCTTTTTTGTTACTTCTGTTCATATATTTATAAATGAAACATGCTTTGCACAGGTGGACATATACCCATTGAGAATATATCTAACTGAAACAATGTACAAGATGATGTGGGAGTATTTCTTCCCAGAAGAGGAACAAGATTCACAAAAGCGTCAGGTAAGTCTCCAATTTTGAGTTCTATTAAATAGTTGGTAATTTACATTTGAGGATGAGAGATTTTCCTGCGACTGACTCATTCCATTTTCAATAAGAAGGAGGTTTGGAAGGTTTCCACCACTGCTGGCTCAAAACGTGGTAAGAGAGGGTTATCTTCTAATCATGAACAGGCTTCAACATCCAGTAATAGAGCTAGAGAAGGAGACACCTTAACCAGGAGTAGTGTGCCTGGGACACCATTAGTTCCACTTGGGAATAAACAGACATTTACACATGGTGATCCATCTCAGCTGAGCTTCCTAATGGCTTCACATATTCTCGAGGTATATTTTCTTGTACTACTTCCATCTTGTTTCAAGTATGCATTCTTGCAATGTTACTATCAGCATGATCATTCATTATTTGCCTTGGTTAGAATTTGAAATTTTAATTCATATAATTCTTCAACACATACCATGCAACCAAATTATTCCCATCTGTTAAACTTTATCTATTTGAATATTGTGATGTTATAGTTTTCAATTCCCCAAAGTTTGCTCAGTCCCTTTCATTTCAAGATGAATTTAGATCCTTAAAATTGATCAACTATGAACAGAATCAACCGGAGACACTGTTAAAAGAAAATTGTCACCACTTTCTGAAAATAATATAAACAGTGGGGTTTCAGATAGAGATAAGTGATATGTAGTTTCTGAAGTAATTACTGTTACTGCTGATTTTATTGAAGGTTTTTGGAAAATAAAACAAATTCTCTTTTGAAAAGTAAATATATTATATGCAGAAATTTACCTTTAAACAGTAAATAGGAGCATAATGATAAGCACACTTCCTAGATAAGCCGTATAAATGAGAGTCAAATTTTAGCCTTGATGACACCATTTTGGTCAATCTCTTATCATGGTAAGAGCCCTTTGGTTATCCTCTAAACTTTGATTCTGCTAAAAGGCCAAAACCAGAAGGCATATACAAACAGCAAAGTTGGGGCATATCTATTTCCAGGTATGTATATTATAAGAAACTACATAATCATTAATGCTGCTACCATAAAACCATACATAGAATGGCTACTATCTAATTGCCATGAAGGCACCATTTTAACCTGATAAATGTAAGTTTTCTAACAGAGTGATTTCTATAACTCTTTTTCAATCTTTGTTGACCTGCATAGGAGTCCCTTTCCCTGTGTTCTTTCGAGTACCTAGGATGGAAATTCGTTCCCCTGTCTTGTAGCAATTTTAACATTACCTGTGATGGCTATCAAATTATATTAGTTAGAAATTTATGTTCCTCAAACCTCAATTTATATCTATTTCTTCACCTTAAATTATATTATCACCTGCGATGGCTACCAAGTTGATCTTCATGATAGTCAAGAAATGTCCAACACTTTAGATCACCCTGGAGTTATCGTAACCTGGAATGTCTTCTTTTTTCTTAAAATTAACTTCATTTTCTGGTAGGGCATTAAGTCTTCAATCAATACACTTGCCCATAATTAAACTTTTTATGGCAACAAGTCAGACTCAGCAAGGATCCTGATTTTTTCCCTATTAAAATGGCATTTTTCCAAAAAATCATTGACTGCTGACTTTTTACCTGATTTTTCTTGATTTTATGACAATTAAAACTGATTTGCGATACTCCCCCCCCCCCTGTTTGACTGATTTTTTTAAATGATATTCTCCATTCGACAGATTAACATTTTGTCAAACAGTTTCCTTGATCCAATTTTAGATTGCTTCAAAGGATTCTCAGAAACTAATGATGTCCAATGCATTCATATATAAAAATAAGATTTACATACAAAGTTATCTGTTTCAATGCACTATGTAATCTGTTATACAATTTAGCATAGAAAATGATTGCATGCATCAATAGATTTTTGTAGGGCTTCATAACAGTTACAAATTGTGGCTCAAAAATCTGCAAACAGAAGTATTGTTTCAGAATTCAAGAATTACATAAAATAATATATGCATCTGACCTGAGCACTAGCATTCCATACTACGCAGCCAAGTATCATAAGTAGACAAGCAAGAAGGACCCGATGAGCAGGTGAAAGGCTACAGACTGTTTGTCTTATTTGTTTGTCTTCTTCTCAGACTCCAAGTAGGACTTCTTTGGCCTGCTGACTGCCCACGTCACACAAACAATTGGTTTGGCGGTTCCTTTTTAGTGGATTACGGCTCCTATTGGAGCTGCGATATTACCATGGCCTATGCGCTGACTTCCAAAGTATTACTGAGCTCCCTTTTAATGATATCTGAAGCTTGCATAAGACAATTTTGTCTTATCTCCTTACTTCCACGGCAGATAATGAAACTCCCTCGAGTTTGTCTGCTTGCGGCCCTTTGTTTTTTCTTTAATAGCTATGTTACTGGGTTCGGCCCTTGGGGGCCCGGGTTTGGTCCGGGTTCGAAATTCGGGTTCGGTTCGAAGTAATTCACCCAGGGTCCGGAAAAATCACTGTGGGTTCGTTCCGGGTTCGGAACCCGGACTGTGGGTCCCGGTTCGAACCCGGGTAGAATTTCGTGCCCAGGCGGACTTCAAAGCACGAATTTGCATTTTTTTAATAATTTTTTCTTTGTTGACTTTTAAATACTTTTTTATTCTTTCCAACCCTAATATGTGCCTCTAAAACATGAAATAGGTAAAGTGATAGTCATTTACCAATTTGTGAATGAAAAAAAAGGATTTTTTGCCTCCATTGCTGAACTTTCTCTTTTGCTTGCACAAGCTTGAATAGACTTGAAGGTTGATTGTAGATTGTTCGAAGTTGGTTGTTGTGCTATTCCTAAGCACTTGCAAGTGCCTATTCGTTGCCAAGAAGATCATTGAGCAAGATTTCTTCAAAAGAGGTAGGTTTTTTGAAGTTTTTTGATTATTTTTTTTACATTTTTTTTAAACAAATGGACTTCAACTCTTTTGTTTTGTTTTTTAGTTTTAGTTTTGTTTTACTTTTCATTCCTCTAAATGTCTATAACACATGTTCAATTTTTTCATTTTTTGAAATTAATTAAGTCTGTTAGTTTCAAATTCAATCAATCAATACCAAAATTTCAATATGTTGTGCCTTAGGTATTCCATATTACAATGGCAACCGGTACCTCCTCAGGCTCAACCCAATCTCGTTTCAAAACAAACCCAAACTCTCCCCTTTGGAAATATGTAGAAATGGTTCAACAACTTCCAGGTGGTGGAGGATATGTTTGGATTTGTAGTCATTGCCATGTTCAGTATTCGAGCTCATACAGTCGAGTGAAAGGGCACTTGTGTGGGATGCCTGAAACAGGCATAAAAAATTGTCCAGCTGAAAATGAGAAAGGCATTCCAGATCATATAGTGTTGAAATATATTGCTGAGCAAGAAAAGGCAGACCAAAGAGCAGCCAGTGGTAAAACAAGCCATCCTTTGAAGAAAGGATCTCATTTCATGAAACCCCCTACACCACCTTCTTATTTTCCACCTACAGGAAGCCATCCATTTATGGACATCCCTCAAGAGCAAACCACGCCCTCTTCAAAAAAAAGATCTAAGGGACTGTTGGAAGCTTCATTTCAGAATGAGGCAAGAGAGATTGCTGAACAAGACATAGCAAGATGTGTCTATGCCAATGGATTGGCATTCAATGTTGTTCGTTCACCATATTGGCAAAAAATGGTGAAATCTATTGATGAGGCTCCAAAGGGGTATAAGGGCCCAGGTTTTGAGAAGGTTCGTTGCAACTTATTGGAGAAAGAGGTGAAACATGTAGCAGACTCTTTGAAGCTCATAAGGGATTCGTGGATCGAAACAGGGGTGACCATCGTTTATGATGGATGGAAAGATGCAAAAAATCTCCCATTGATCAATGTTATTGCTGTGTCCCCTAAAGGGGCAATGTTTTTTGAGAGCAGTGGATTGTGAAGGACAGGTGAAGGATGGTCCATTTATTGCTAACATCATTTGCCAAGCTATTGAAGAAGTGGGCCATAAAAATGTTGTGCAAGTTGTAACTGATAATGCCAAAAATTGTAGGGCTGCTGGGTTATTGGTTGAGGAGAAGTATCCACACATTTTTTGGACACCTTGTGCTGTCCACTCCCTTAATCTAATGCTACAAAAAATTGGATCCAAAATTGAATGGATCAAACAGGTGTATGCTGAGGGCGAAGACATTCAAATGTTTGTCACCAACCACCATATGACACAAGGAATATTTAGACAATTCTCGAAATTGGAGTTGTTGAAGGTAAGTTAATTCTCGATATTTTTTTAATTTTTTAATTTTTTGTTAATTTTAAATTTTGATTTTGTAAATTTAAATTATATTTTAGTTTTAATTTTGATTTTCAAACAAGTTGCCAAGACTCGTTTTGCCTCCAACACAATTGTGTTGAGACGACTTATAAAGGTTCGTGAGGCACTCTCTGCAATGGTAATCAGCCCTAATTGGGCCATATGGAAGCAATCTATCAGTGAAAGGGCAAATAGGATCAAGCAAAGGATCCTAGATGATAGTTGGTGGGACCTTGTTGAGTATCTCGTCAGTTTCACTGAGCCCATATTGAGCATGATCCGTTACACTGACATGGATAGACCTTGTTTGGGTGAAGTATATGATGGTATCGACTCAATGATTGAGAAGATGAAAATCATCATCAATGCAAAAGAGGAAGATCCCGAAGAAAAGTTCTTCAAAGAGCTACAAGAAATCATTGTTGATAGATGGAACAAAATGACCACTCCGTTGCATCTTCTTGCTTTTGCATTGAGTCCCAAATATTATAGTCCAGAGATACTTTCTGCTTCAGCAAGAGTTGCTCCATATAGGGATGTTGAAGTGGGTCAAGGGTACAAGGCAGCAATTCGTAGACTCTTCACTGATCGTGACCAACGTGATCGAGTGAGGGCCGAGTTCATGGCTTTTGCATGCTCTGGTAGTGTTGATCATAATCTTGATGTTGTTCGAGACAAGGCTAGGGTGGATGCTCATAGTTGGTGGTACTTCCATGGGCAAGAATACAGGCACCTCCAACCTATTGCAATAAAAATTTTATCCCAAGTAAGTTTTATATTTTGTAATTTTAATTTTAATTTTAAATTTATATTTATATTAAATTATTAATTAATATTTTTGTTTAGTTAAATCAACTTAAATTTTGTAACTCCTAACTATTTAATTTGGTCTTAATAATAATAGGTTGCTAGTTCATCTTCTTCTGAGAGGAATTGGAGCACATACTCCTTCATCCACTCAATAAAACGCAATAGGCTACATTCGAAAAAGGCAGAGGACTTGGTGTATGTGCATTCAAACTTGCGCCTCCTTACACACAAGCAAGTTTCCTACAAAGAAGGAGACACAAGGAGGTGGGATATTGAGCCAGAGCAGCTTGACTTGGATGCTTCCACAAGTCACTTAGCTGCACTTGATATTGATGATGACTATGAGCCTGAAGCAACCGCTGAGCATGAGAGTGCTAGTGTCAGTGCTAGTGGCAGTGCTTGTGCGAGTGCCACTAATGCTATTTGTGGTTCTACACATAATGTAGCATCTAATGATGATGATGATGCTGCTTTTTTTGATGACCCATATGACTCAGATTGATCAATGATCAATAATTATTAATTATTAATGGCTGATTGTAAACACTTAACATTTTTATGTTTGAACTTTGATGATTTGAGTATAAAATGGTGGTGTGTTTTTCATTTTTGCTATGTTATTTAACTATTAATATGGTGGTGTATTCTGAACTTAATTACTGCTGCAAATCTGTATATATTTCTGATTTTTATATGTTTTTGTATTACCGAACCCAAAACGAACCCAAATCAGAAAAAAAAAAATCCCAAACCGGCGAACCGGGTTCTCGAACCCGAACCCGAACCCAAAACCGAACCGGTAATTTAGTTTAATAGCCACAATAATTTGTCACGGCTCTTGGTAAGAGTGCAGCTAAGAGAGTATTAGGAAATTTCGTCTCATCTAGCCTAAGACAGTCTTTTCCCAGCTCACACGATTCTTATATTTTCAACTGCTCACCAAATATAACTATCAATTCTCTTCCACAATTGAATGTGGGGTCTGCAGTCAAAATGAGGTCTACAGCTCTTGCATAAAGGGTCAGAGACTTCAATAAGATAATTATTTCTAATGATAAACCTGCTAGGAGTGAAGATTAATAGCTGTAGTTATAGAATAGATGTCACTAGGAGTCTGCCGCTAAATATAAACCCTTGTAGAAACTTTACTCTCAAAATCTGATTAATATGTCTGCAATTCTTCAATAATCTCTTCAAACCCTAAATACCTTGAAATTTGTCTTTAGAGAAGACACAAATTTTTCAATTGATAATCGATCATATGCTCATTGAAGCTCTGTGTGAACCTTGATGTGAATCCGCCTACAAAAGGAACTGGGTTTTTGTCCAATCCTTTGAACCTGTAATGATCCAAGTTTTCGTCCAAATCCCCAAACCTGAACTTGAAGGTTTTCGTCCTCGTTCCTAAAAGCTTAGCTCTCCACAATTTCACAATATCAATAAAATAATCTTTGCATCTTGATAGAATGAGCTCTCAAGTCCTTTAATAATGGTTTTTTAGGTTTTCCCGCCAAAACCAATTTTCACTGTATAACCTCATTAAAATAATTTTTCAATACTACCTTTATAATTGCACTTTTTTCCAGGCAACATTAAATATTTAAATTAATTGATATTTATTAGGCGGGATGGAAAATGTGGACATTACAGTCCTCCCTTCCCAAAGATTGCTTGTCCCCAAGCAATCCATGCCTGCCTACCATGGCCAAATACTAGAGTCCTAGATGAACCTGTAGAATGCTCCTTCCCAATCTTGTGGTGTCAACATGATACCACTATACCCTGTAACTCGGTCAAACCCTGTAGTAGAAAGAAGCAGTCTACTAGCCATACCAATCCCTGGATCCCATAGCCAAATCAGAAGTCCATCATACCCAATACCTGTTGACTTCCGGTGTGCCACTTTGATAACCACTAGAATCCAAATGAGCCAAGTCTCAGATTTCTGCCTCTAGAAGCAACCATCAAAAGAAAGCAAAGCAGGAGACTTGCAAAATTCGAATTCATCTGTCGGCAATGGAACCACATTATACCAAAGTGAACCATGCAACCCCTTATCCAACCTGTATTTATGTGCCATCAGATCATTTGTACACAGGCGAAAAGAAAAATGGTGAGCACACCTCACCATGCAATCAAGGTGAAACTTACCCGCCTACATCAATGGAATACCGATATAGTCATGTGGATTCCATACTTCATTGCCACCACCAAAAGATGACTCGCAACTCAGATTGTGGACAGACCTTGCAACAACTCTATAAACCTTCTCTGCAACCCTGATGGCAAGGTCTCTGTCTGAAAGAAAATGGAGGTAATCTGATTTTATACCTCTAAAGCTTGCCTGATAGCCCGCAAGCTTTAGATAGAAGCTCCAGTTGAAACCCTATTTTGCCTTTCCTCAAATTCAGCTAACCAAAGGAGGTATTAAACGAACTTATCAATGTTATCAAAGCAAAATAATGTTTGAGCAACCTTATCTTCAATAACCTTCATTCAGTTGATCCTTCCATTCTTGTGACTCATTAGGCTGTTGATCACAATCAACTGCATAAAATTAAATTTCTGATTTGCTTCCAAGAGGGGAAAACATATTAGCATGAAAACCAATTTCCCCACTAGATGACGCCCTGCAATCCTTTTTTAAAGAAGATGGAACAGTGTTGTGATCAATCACACAACTCTCAGCACAATCCACCTCTTCATCACAAGAACTGTCAATAGCATTCTCTATATCACCAATGTAGAGACTTGGGCATGTTTCACCAGTGGATGTTTTTTCTTCAAGGATACTTGCTGCAACATATTGTTCCATGTTATGCTCATCCAGTGCACTCATCCGATTGGTATCATCCACACTTGTAAATGAAATGGATGTTTCCACATCTTCAATATGCACATTCCCACAATTTGTGGATGTATGCTCATCACCAATGGCTGCCATAAATAGCTGAATTTCAGCTGTGGGTGGTGAAGATTGCACCAAGCTCAACTCCACGGTGAGCTCGTCAATCTGAGTCTCTGACTCTTGAAGGGCCATTTGAGTGTTCTTTAAAGAGTCTATGGTGACCTCAAGCTCATGAGTGAGCTCATCAACCTCCTCTTCTTTCCCCTTTAGTGCATCATAATAAATCCCATCAAGCATGAGAAGATGATCTATGTTTGATATTAGCTGCAAGTAATTAGTTTTCATTACCCCCAATGCTTCTCTAAATCCCTGAAAATTTGCAAGGGGAAGTTCACCATCAAAGTGCTCGTGTTCCCAGAGTCCAACAACAGTTTGGCATCAACTGCTAAGCGGCATCGAAATGTTCTATGGTTGTAACAATCATGTCTTCATTCACCTTCAATTGTCCTACCAAATGATGGGACCCTTGAGACCTATCACCCCCATAAAAAAATTTTGATTTGTGATCAGCACTATGATAGGATGTTGAATCACTATCATTAACTGACTAGAAAACATCATGTGTTCCATCAACATTGCACACATCCTCTTCATATGGAATGGTGTTATGAACCTCATAGGATAGCTCTAGTGGAGTATTAGAGGCTATTGCTTGGACATCAAACTGATTATCATCTGATATTGGAAATTATTTGCCCACATCTGAACTATCTTTACCAGAGTGATGTAAAGATTCCTCACTATATGCTGATCTATGATCCACAAACTCAGGTTCATTTTGCTCTTCATATGGTATTTCAATAGTTGCTGATTTAACAAACTGTAAATCAGCATACCCTCCATCCTTCATGCTATAAAGAAGTCTCATGTGCTCCTCACTTACGGATGCATGGCATGATTCTTCTTTGTCCATAACATCATCCTGCTGAAATGAACTTGTAAGCATGACTTCATTCTCTTTGAGACCTCCACAGGTATGACCAAGTGTCCAAACACCATGACATATGAAACAAAGTTCTCTCCTCAGCGGTTTTTTTCTTTCCCTAGGTTCACCTGTAGGTTGCAAATCGCATTGAAGTAATTCACCCTCCTTATCCAACTGTGTAGGTTTTGCACCTTCCTTAGGTATCCCTTTTTTCGTTTCAGGGTCCTTTATCAACATATACAAATCTTGTATCAGCTCAGACATAGATTTATTTGTTGCCATATTTCCTTTGCTTCTAACAACTGTAGGTGCTCATGCAAATAGTTATGAACCTAAATGAGTGTTGATCACTCGCCAAGCAATATCTTCCCATTGTTACCCTCAAGCTGGCAGGATATATTGAGCTTTGATACCACTACAATATCCCCCATCCCCCCTTGTTTGACTAATTTTTTTAAACGATATTCTCCATTTGACAAATTAGCATACTGTCAAACAATTTCCTTAATCCATTTTTAGATTGCTTCAAAGGATTCTCAAAAATTAATGATGTCCAATGCATTCATATATAAAAAATAAGCTTTACATACAAAGTTATCAGTTTCAATGCACTATGTAATCTTTTATCAATTTGGCATAGAAAATGATTACATGCATCAACAGAATTTTGTAGGGCTTCATAACAATTACGAATTGTGGCTCAAAAATCTGCATACAAAAGTATTGTTTCAAAATTCAAGAATTACATAAAATAATATATGCATCTGACTTGAGCACTAGCATTCCATAATTCTACGCAGCCAAGTAGTATAAGTAGACAAGTAAGAAGGACTCGACTAGCAGGTGAAAGGCTACAGACTGTTTGTCTTATTTGTTTGTCTTCTTCTCAGACTCCACGTAGGTCTTTGACCTATTGACTGCCCACGTCACACAGACAATTGGTATGGTGATTCCTTTTTAGTGGATTACGGCTCCTATTAGAGCTGTGATATTACCATGGCCTATGTGTTGTAATGTCCCCATTTTAGCCAAACGCTCTTCTATGACTGATAGCCTATTTCTGGAAACCTATAGGCTTGTCAGAGGTAAAATTAGGGTTTCCTGTTCTATTGGAGTTTTGAAGCATTTTTGAGAGTTTGCATGTTTGAGTTTTTGATGCATGTCTGGTAGAGTTTTATGGGTTTTTGGAGAGCTTCGGAATGGTGTGACATGCATCTCCTTCTGATGACCTTTCCTGGAACTTGCTATTTTTAGCCAGCACATTGGAGTTTTGAGATTTGGATTGCAGATTCTTTCTGGGTTTTCAGAGAGCTTTGAGATGATATAACATGCAAAGTGAGTTGAGCAACTTTCTAGAGTTTACTATTTTTGGTAAGCTTTGTTTCTAGCAGTGCCATCTTAGGCAGTAGCACCAGCAGTCAACTCAATTTCCATTTTGGGTTGTACAATTTGAAGTATAATTGGCTTTCAGCATAAAAAGGATCATTTTGGTGAAATGATTTATTCTAAGTCATTAATAATTTATTTCCATATTGGCCCCCTTGGCCTAGTATTAATGACTTATTGTTGTTTTTAAATGTGGTCATGAAGGGTGGACGCCACATTAAGAGGAGATTAAATATTTTAATATTTAGAATGTCTCCTCAAGACTTGGACGCCTAGAAAAGGTGAATTAAAAGTTTTAAAAATTAAAATATTTCGAAAGTAAAATGGGGCGTCCTTTTTGGAGGGAAAAGTTGGAAGCTGAAGAGTCATTTCAAGTTCTTTAAAAGCAGGCCTTTGCTCTCTCATTTCTCATCTTTGGTTTATTATATCGAAATGTTGTTGGATTGAATTCAAAACCCGGCTAAGGGGGAGTTTAGCTTTTCTACACCATTCTTCGGGCCTGAAACTATGGTTCCCTAGATGGTCAGATGGGAGTGTACTTCATTCAGAAGTGCATATTGTGCATCAACGTTGAAGATTTGGTAATAAATTCCAGTTTTGTGTTTGCTGGTCATATTATGGCTAAAGGAGATTTTTGAATACAACTCTTAATACGAATTTTTATGCATTCTGGGTATTCAAGCAATGGTTTCCTATGGTATGGGCGACCCTTCTTGCAAAAGATGGGAATTTATTTTGAAGTCTTGAATTTTCCAGAGAAGGCCGTACCTCTTGCTAAGGTCGTACCTTCTTCTTCCTTGCATTGGGATTCGAGTTGGTTTATTGGTGAGTGTTTTGTGTTGATTAAATCCTTGATTCCTAGTCGCCTAGCTTTGGAAGAGTTGTTCTTGTTATTTGGTGCTTTTTGGCTTTGTATTGAGGGAGGTATAATCATTTGGTATGTGCATTGTGTTGGCGTAAAAACTAACACCTCTGGAGTGTAAGTTTGTACGGACAGCTATGCACACTACGTAATGAGTGCTCTTCAAATTAGGAGGGGAAGCTCCCTCGTTGTGCTAGACTGCATGAAATAGAAAACTAAACTAATGTCCTATCTTTTTGTTCTCAGCTGGTAGAGGCACAAGGTTAAGAAAACCTAGAACGTTGCAGCTAAGTATTTTCTGGTTTCGCAGATCATCTAACTACAACTAAGCTAACTTTTTTAAATCTATCCAGTTTCCTCAAGAAAGAGAGCATGAGGAAATGGAGCAGGAATGTATTATATGATAAACTTCAGGTGCGGGCTCGAAACATGAAGGCAAGGGAGGCACAACTATTTGCTAATCCGGGAAGAAGTTTATTAAAACAAACAAATAAACGGTAAACCTGGTACAGCTTCACAACATGAAGGCAAGGTAGGCACAACTATCTACTTGGCTGAATGAGTCTACTATCACACACATCAAACGATAAGCTTTAAGTACAGTTTCGCAACATGAAGGCAAGGTAGGCGCAACTATTTGCTCTTTTGAATAGGCTCATGATAAACAAAACACAAGGTAAGCAACTGGGACAGTATATTGTATAGACGCAATACGCATGCAATAAAGATCAAACCAGCAACCCCATTTAACTAAGATTGAATAAACACCATGACAATAACATGAAGGCAAGGTAGGCGCAGCAATTTATTATAACAGCAATCACTCTTTGAACAGATACAGTAATAGCAATACTACAGGCAAGGTAGGCGCAGCATGTATGCTATCAAGCAAAAGTTATAATTTACAAGGGTGAACCAATCTTGAGAATAGGCATGTTGCCGACAGCGCAGCAATTCTCTATCACCAGGAAAAGCTCCTTACAAATGAGCTGAAAGCTCTTATTTATAGACATCAAGGTGTAGGCAACCCTAAAATCACCTTGAGTCAACTACAGTTTTGCAAGACATGCAAGATCTTATTCTCTAAACCTAATTGAATGAACCTACACAGTTAACTGGGAAACTATCATCAGTTAACTGAAACATCTAATCTAAATGGACAAGGTGCAACATGCATGTCCTTATTGAAAGCAAGTCAACTGGAATGCTATCATCAGTTAACTAAAAGATCTAATCTAAGCTCCAAGTGTACGTAGATGTTTCCAAGAAAGACATGCATGCAATGTGTAACATCCAGTTAACTCGGAAAGAAGCCTCGAGTTTAACTCTTGTGTCTAATGTCTATCTTGGAAAAGGTGGGACGCCTTGAACTGAAGTTCACTGACCTTGATCTCGAGCAAGTAACCCCTCCACGAGGTTAGTGACTGCATCACCATCTAGAGGTTGTCACATGTCTCAACTGTCAATTCACTGCTTCTTAGCAACTCAAGCAAAACTGAAAATCTCTGTATACTTAAACTGGCCCTTCACTGGCTGGTAACTATGGCGGCTTTGTAACTGAAGTGATGGCCACTGTTTCCTCTGCAGCTTGATGCTTCTCACATTTTTCATGCTTTTCTTTATGGAAGAGTGTTGCATGATGAAACTGCGAACTCTTTGGTTGTGAGAAATACAAATGAACATGCTGCATACACAGAAACCCAACGGTATCAACCCTCTAAACTGGCCTTGGAAGACAATCAGCTATACGAGACATGAAACCATGTGAACTTGAGTGACTACTCTTGTCAACCTTTCGATGCGCTTGATACAAATCAATGTCAGCTTTTCTGATGAAATCATGAATTAAGACTGACTTGGTCTTGAATTCGTTCTGCGTGAACTACATCCTGAAAAACTCGCCTGTTGACTGTGAACATGGCTATATTCTGACAACTTCTCCAAAAAACCAAAAATCTCTCCTAATGAGGCTAAAAATAGCTTGTCGGAGGGCAATTTTCACAGAAAATTCTGAGACATGGGTTTTATGTAGAATCAAATTCTAAGATGACCCACAATGTCAGAATTGTGAAAAAATGTGATTTAGGCCCGCATGCAAAAGGTTTTCAGTTGAGATCTGAGGGGCTGTGAGGACATTTTTTCCCGAGAAAATCTGAGATATGGGTTTTGTCCAGAAGATATTTCTAAGACAACCCACAATGTTAGATTCGAAAAATATCGACTTCTACTCCACCATGCAAAGGAATTTCATTTCAGAAAATCAAAGCCTCAAGAACTGATGCTCTGGAACAAATTTTTCTTGAAAATTCTAGCACATGGGTTTTGCTGAGAAAGCAATTATGAATCAACCCAGATGATTTGTTTTGCCAAAAACGCCAATTCTTCAAATATGTGAGAAAATTTTAAGACGAGAAGATGAAAGAAATCTAGAGAAGAAGGAAGATGTTTTTTAATATTTATTTATTTAATATCTTCTTCTGTCAAAATCGCCACTTTGCCTTGAATTCTGCTGATGAATCTTGACTTGTACCTGCAAAAGAATATTTTTTATGCCTTCACAACTGACCGCTAAAGAAATTCGCCCAACTCTGGAAAGAATTCACCTCTACTCAAGCTGGATGAATGAAATGATGAATGCCATGCTTGCATAACTAGAGCAAAATCGTACCACAAAAGCAAGACTGCAAGCTCAAACCCTAACTGTGAAGAAGGAATCCGATTGGCCCTTTACCAGTTGAACTGCTGCTGTCTCTGAGTCTTTAGACTAAAAATAATATTTTAATTTCAAAGCATGCAAAGAACTAAAAGTGGCACCAATATTTATCTTTGAAGAAATTCGTCACTTTTTAATGCCTTGCATGCAAAAATATTATTTTTATCATTTTGCCAAAAATAGCATCTTGTTGTGCTCAACACACTTCCCTGATTCTAAAAAGTCAAATTTTGATCTTTTAGGCTTCCATTTGCAAGAGTTATGAGATTTTTGAGAATCTCCTATTTTATAGCTGACTGCAAAGTTACAACTGACCCTGTTCAACTCTGATTTCCGGATGATTGAATGATCCTGCGACCGTGCTGAGATATCCACTGCGAAGCCTGCATGACAAGGATGAAATGTCTGTTGGGAGCAACAACTGCTAAAATCAACATCTAACACCTTAGAAAATTAGGCGCCTCTGATTAAATTGATGCACTGATTCCAGACTCAGCCATTTCTTCGTTTTGCCTTCTGATGCTTCAAACTGCCGCTGACGGTGAATAATGAACCCCACTGACTGAATAATGGATTCATTGTGTGACTAGAAGTACTCTGCATCCAATGACTGTATGTGAGGGATCTGAAAATTGTATTAAGAACCCCAAAAGAACGAGCGCCCCTATTCTGTGATAGCTCAAACACCATTTTGACAAAAGTGTGATTTTCATCTGAACACCATACTTTGACCCTTGATACCGGGAACTGGAATGTTCCGATACGCGTGCCGCCTGTCTTGCTGTACAGTTTGGTCAACTTGCAAGAGATGTTCTTAGAGACGACGAAGCCAGAAAATTGCTTTTAAGGCCTCTAAAAGAAAATTGCCTTTTTCAAAGAAAATTATATTCTTACACTCAAGTCATTTTTTGAACTGCCTTCAATCAGCTCTTTTTTACAGCATTATCATCTTGACCTCGCACGTACGAGCATTCGCCAAATCCTAGAGGCTGTCGGCTAGACTCGTTGGATAGCTTGAGTAATTGCACACAAGTCTTGTGAAGACTGTAATTGCAAATAACCCCGTCTGGCAGGCCTAAAGGAGAATCACCCCTAGCCTACAACTGTGCAGCTTTGTGTAGCTACGCTTCACCATCCTCTATTTTACGTGCTCGGTAGGACCTCTGTCACAGTTACTCAGAACATCGGATCGTCTTGTGAACGAGTACACTGCAAAACTGAACTGAGCTGGAAGAGATCTCAGGAAGACCTCAATTGCAAATTCATCCATCAAACAGGTCTTATTCAGGATCGCCCCTAGGCTACAGGGGAGCGGATTTGCATTCTGAAAAACTTCTTCTGACATGTATCCTGCCTGCAATTTCCACTTCTAATGCTGATAACTGGATTTCTGTACTGGATACGCTTTCGCTTGATAGCTCGTTGAAAAGCTAAACTAATTTTGCAAAGACTGAAACCATCAAAACACACATGCATCTAGATTTGGGCCTTCAAAAAGAAAATCGCCCTTGGGCTAGAAGGGAGCGGATCTGCATTTCTAGACTGCCTCCTTGAGAAAACACTCTTCGCAACCTCTGCTTCTGTCTTCGTTTGCCGGAGTTCTGTAACTCGGATAATCTTGCTTCATGGCTAATCGGAAAGCTGACTGAAAACTGAACATAATGAATGTATCCTTCATCCAAAGCACTCAAATCTTGACCTTCAAATGGAAGGGCGCCCCTGGGCTACAGGGGAGCGGATTTGTTTTGAATTCATTGATTTTCACCATTTTATGCTTTACAAACGCTGTATCCATCACTGCGGTTGACCATGTCGAAGCGTTGTGACTGCTGAGGTGTGTGGATGACTATACTTCATCATTTTCACATGTACGGACACTATAAAGTTGATTTGCACGTTGATTGCGCAAGTGTCTACTACGTTACATAGTGAAAAGTTCCCAGACTTAGAATATTTTAGCACTTTTTGCCAATTTGAAAATCCCCTCCATCAAAAAGCATTATTTCCAACATCTTTTATCGTAGAGCGTTCCTCTTTGAGTTTCAGGCTTAGATATTGATACCTGGTACTGGCCGACTGCCATTGATGACCCCGAAGATCCTAACTTTTCTCCTGAAAAAGTGAAAACTATCCACCAGCCTTAAACTGACTTTTAATTGAAACTGACTTCACCACTGTGATTGTGATGTGAAATAAGCAATCAAAATTAATTTCAGCCAATTCTGACAAGTTCCTATTTTTTAGGGTTTCGAGCTAAAAATAGATTTCAGAAACCCTAATTTTCAAAATTTTCAAATTTTGCCAGTATCTTCCTGGCATCACACTGACTAAAAGCCCATACTTTATTTGCCCAAAAATTGAGTTTTGACCCCACTTTTACAAGGTTTAGACCATTTTAAGCAAAATGCCTTAATGAAGCAAAAATTTTGGTTTGGGTACAACACATTGCTTGTTGGTCTGGTTACTCCAGTTTGCTGATTTGGAAACCAGACCTGATTATTTCTCTTATCATGCTTATTTTTTGGTCTTTTAACTCACATTTGCAATCAGAAATATAGCATAATCTTAGTAGAAGTTTGGGAGTTGATTCTATTGTGAAAACATTGTATTGGACACTTTTTTACTTGCAAATATTTTTGTATTGTAAGGCTGAAACAGTAGTACTATTTAGTCATTTATAATTCTGCAATTACTTTGTGTTAAAATTCAAATACTATAACCCCTGAATGGTTTACCGCCAGTGTGGAGAAATTGACATTGTATCTTCATCATTCACCCACTATTGAAGTGGCGAATCCCCACTGTTGAGTGGATGCCTGCTAGGCGGATGAATTGTTTGAAATTGTAATGTTTTTCCACCCACTAAATAAGTGGTAGCGTGGAAACTCTTATGGCTGGATCACCGCCTACTTTCATTCAGTTGTAATTCAATTTTCAGTTGTAGCTTAGTTTCCTCTACCATATTTTATCACCTTGCCTTCTAAAGGATCTTGGTGAACATTCTTGGTGTAGAGTACATTTAGTTTGATTATCTTTTGGAAGCTAACACTAATCAATTGGCATAGTGCTGGTTTGTGTTGTGAAATCATTGAAAATAATTAAGGGGCACATTGTAGTGGTATCAGAGCAGAAGATCCTGCCGTCCTGTTGATCAGTGCTTCATGTTTAGGCAGATGAATGACAAAGATCTCCGGTACTACACCGAAAGTCAGAACAGATTCTAGTTCAGCTCTTTGTGGTATCCAAAAGTTGGCAATTAAGGCATGGCTAATGAAGAAGAGATGAAGTTGGCAGAGACTCTCTATATGGCTGGAAAAAGACTTGACAAATAATTTCAGTCAAGGGAAAATGAAGAGAACATTCTTCATTTGATAGAACAATGTTTGAGACAAGTGAAGCAATCACATTCAGAGGAGATGCAGCTTGCGTTAGCACCTGTTGTAACCTTTTTGAATCAACCCTATTGGCTGAGGCATCCAGATGAAGAAACCAAGTTGTCGATTTCTTCTTGCTTAATGGAAGTGATAAGAATTGTGGAACCACAATTGCCCTATGCCGAAGAAACCATGAAGATCATATTAAATATGATAGTGGAGAGTTTCCAAGATTTGGATGAAACTGGGAGTGGTTTGTTTTCAAGGAGAGTTGTTTTAAAAACATTTTCAGAAGTAAGAACTTGCATCCTTCTGATAGAATTGGAGATGGAAAATTAGATTTACCATTTGTTTAATTATCTCTTCACTTCGACGTGGAGTGAGCAGGAAGAGGGGGTGTTTGCAGTTGTTAAGAATGTTCTAATTGACACCATCAAAGAAGCTGATTCTCTTCCCGAAAGTGTCCAATCCCTTCTCAAGAATGCTTATGAACATGAAGAGCAGATTTCTCTCATTGCTGATTTGTTAGTTAATGAAATTTTCAGTCAATGTGAAGAAAAGTTGAAACCACTCATGAAGAAGACTGTTGAAAACAAAGAGGAGATTTTTGAAGCTAAAGAAGAGAATGAAAGTTGGAATCCCTTTGAATTCATACCAACAGTTCAAGGGGTATCTACGGATTTGCTCTCGTCCATGCATTCAACAGAAGAAAGCCATATGCCCACAACAGTTCTTGAAACACATGAAAAATCCAGGCATTCTATAGAAGAATGTAATGTGACTAAAGAAGCCCCAAGTGCAAATCCAAATGAAGGAGTAGTTCAGTTAGAAGAAGATACTTGTTCAACCAGTGAGTTGCTACTTCACAATTCCGAAGAATGCTGGTTTGAAAGTCAAGCTAAAGAGGAGGAAGAGAAAGAGGAAGTTGAAGTCTCTTCCCATTACAAAGTTGATTTGACCAACTTCTTTGAATCATGTGTAGAATACAACACGGAAGGTGAAGTTTCAAGTAGTAATAAGGCAAATTTCTCTTCACCTGAAGTCAAACTAAGGTAGAAGGCTAAGGAATTGGAAGGCACTTTGGATGGAATGATGAAGAGTGTCCATCACATGCGGACAAGTTGGGGAGTACAGCTCAAACAATTTTTGAAATCTTTATCCGACAAATTTGCACTACATCATCTCAGCCAGCATATATAGATTACAGTTCAAGCTCACAAACTACTGAAAATGGAATTCAAGTTCTATCGCAGCTTGATGAATTGCATCAGCATATTGAAAATTTGATTTATGTTGTGCCTAGAGGAGAAGATGTATGTTGCATTTTCATTGCTAATATGAAGTTCATTAAGTTTGCCTTGGAGGAAATCAAATCAAGTCTTTTGCACATTATTCGTGTTAAAGACAAAGTGGCCAAAATTGCTGACAAGGCATTGGAGTGGAACGAGCTTACTAAAACCAAGTTGCAGAAAGTGCATGAGGCTCTAATTGAAGCAAAGAATCAGATTTTTGTCGTTCAAAGTTCATGGGAGCAAGAAAACAAAGGAAGAGCAGTGGAGCTTCAGGAAATTCTTGATGAGCTTGATCTCATACAAGAAACATATGATTTGGAATGCTGTCCTGAGAGACTAAAGCATTCAAATTCTCATCAACAAGTTTTTCAGGCTTTTGATAATCTCTTGTATGAAGAAGGTGATAGTAAGGTTTATGTAAATCCTCTTTTTGAAAATGATGAAGGAATTGCTTCAGAGATTACTGAAGGAGGAAATTTGAGTTTGTCTTCCAGCATTGGAGAGTTGATACGTGAGTTGCATGAAGTTGAATCTACTACTACTCCTAGTGCACCCATTCAGCAAGAAATGGTAACTCTTGGATCACAAAGAAATGAAGACATTCTTATTGTTCATCAACAAAGAGATGATTGGCACGTTGATGAAGGTTTTATTCATTTTTTGATTAGGATGCTTGTGAGGCTCTTGTCAGATTTTAGTACATCTTCATCATCTTTTAGGGTGACTAATTTCAGAATTGTATTTGATGAAGGATTCATGGAATCTTTCTGGCAAATCATGACACAAAATTCTGGATTGAATTTTTTCAACGAACATAGGTTCTCGGAGTTTCAAGAAGCGTCAATTCAGATGGAACGAGCAAATCAGAGGATTCATGTGAGAACAGTTCTCTGTCTGAGAAATGGTTCTTCATTATTGATGGTTTGGGATCCTGGCATTACTTGGCAAGAAGGTAATATTGAAAATCTTAAAGTAGTTGTGATCATTTACTCTTGTGTTGGGAAATGTCTCCAGTTGAAAATTAGTTTTTGGGATTCCAAGTCTATTTTTATGAATAATCGTATGCATAAAAAGAAGGCTGGTTGGAGAGATAAGTGCCAAAATTTCAGTTCTAAGCTTGTTGCTACCTTCTTTACCTTTCATCGGTTCATTATTTCTAATCATAAATTGGTGACCGGGAAAGGAAATATGATTAGAAGATGGTTTGTGGTGGCATTGGGACCTTTATTGAAGGTGTCACCAGCTTTGTTCATGAGCAACAATGCCAATTATGTTGAGAAATTCTTAAGTTGTAGCTATTGCTTACCTTCTTGGATTTTTATTTTCCAAAAATCAGAACTCAAGATGATTATTTCAGACCCATTTGACAGCGCTGGTTATTTCATTTTTGGGTCTCTCCATCTCTTATTTGGATTGAATGTCTGCCTCAAATGAGCAAGGGAATGATTCAGTATGGTCAAAGTTCAGGTATGGGTAGTTCATTGATGATTGACAGTGGATTTCTCGGTACCAACTCATACATTACTGTTTGGGGCAGCGAGTTATTAGCGGATTTGATTTGTCAAATTGAGGCTCTTGAAGTGAAATATTAGAAGATTTCTTGGAGTTTTTTCAGTGATTGTATATCCTTTTGGATGGAGATGAAGTGTGGAGCTTGGTTCTTTGCTAGGCATTGGTTTGATGACTTGTTTGAGAACATTTTTTTTGTTGATCAGAATTATGACAGCAAGGTTTGGAGGTCCTACAGACTGATATGGGACCCAAGCACTGACATGTTTGGTGCATCGTCTTTTGTGGACAGAGATATGTTGCTCCACTTTGGGTATTCAGATGTTTTAATCAGAGTAGCACAACGGATTAGAGGAACAGTGTTCCTGAGGATGGTTTGGAATCCTGGTATCACTTGGGTTTGCTATTCAACAGTTGAACATGATGAAGCCAATGTTGGCCTTCTAGAATTTATTCCCATGGTGTTTCAGTATAGTTTTAATCTGGTGGTCTCTTGTGTTGGCATCCAGCAGTGCAGTGCTTACATCAGTTGGTGCTATCAATCTCCTAGGTTGATTTGGGACCCTGGGATCATATTCAGTTTCAGTTTGGTTCAGCATGGTGATTTTGGGATGTCATTAGAATTGCTTGAGGACAAGCAATTTTGGGAAGGGTGGACTGTCATGTCCCCATTTTAGCCAAACGCTCTTTTGTGACTGATAGCCTATTTTCGGAAGCCCGTAGGCTTGTCAGAGGTAAAATTAGGGTTTCTTGTTCTATTGGAGTTCTGAAGCATTTTTTAGAGTTTGCATGTTTGAGTTTCTGATGCATGTCTGGTGGAGTTTTTTGGGTTTTTGGAGAGCTTCAGAATGGTGTGACATGCATCTCCTTCTGACAACCTTTCCTGGAACTTGCTATTTTTAGCCAGTACATTGGAGTTTCGAAATTTGGATTGCAGATTCTTTCTGGGTTTTCAGAGAGCTTCGAGATGATATAACATGCAAAGTGAGTCGAGCAAATTTCTAGAGTTTACTATTTTTAGTAAGCTCTATTTCTAGCAGTGCCATGTTGGGCAATAGCACCAGCAGTCAGCTCAGTTTCCATTTTGGGCAATACAATTTGAAGTATAATTGGCTTTTAGCATTTTAAGGATCATTTTGGTGAAATGATTTATTCTAAGTCATTAATGTTTTATTTCCATATTGGCCCCCTTGACCTAGTATTAATGACTTAATGTTGTTTTTAAATGTGGTCATGAAGGGTGGACGTCACATTAAGAGGAGATTAAATATTTTAATATTTATAATGTCTCCTCAAGACTTGGACGCCTAGAAAAGGTGAATTAAAAGTTTTAAAAATTAAAATATTTCAAAAGTAAAATGGGGCATCCCTTTTGGAGGGAAAAGTTGGAAGCTAAAGAGTCATTTCAAGTTCTTTAAAAGCAGGCCTTTGCTCTCTCATTTCTCATCTTTGGTTTATTATATCGAAATGCTGCTGGATTGAATTCAAAACCCGGCTAAGGGGGAGCTTAGCTTTTCTACACCATTCTTCGGACCTGAAACTATGGTTCCGTAGATGGTTAGATGGGAGTGTACTTCATTCAGAAGTGCATATTGTGCATCAACGTTGAAGATTTGGTAATAAATTCTAGTTTTGTGTTTGTTGGTCATATTATGCCTAAAGGAGATTTTTGAATACAACTCTTAATACGATTTTTTATGCATTCTGGGTATTGAAGCAATGGTTTCCTATGGTATGGGTGACCTTTTTTGCAAAAGATGGGAATTTATTTTGAAGTCTTGAATTTTCCAGAGAAGGTCGTACCTCTTGCTAGGGCCGTACCTTCTTCTTCCTTGCATTGGGATTCGAGCTGGTTTATTGGTGAGTGTTTTGTGTTGATTAAATCCTTGATTCCTAGTCGCTTAGCTTTGGAAGAGTTCTTGTTATTTGGAGTTTTTTGGCGTTGTATTGAGGGAGGTATAATCATTTGGTATGTGCATTGCTTGCTGGTCTGGTTATTCCATTTTGCTGATTTGGAAACCAGACCTGATTATTTCTCTTATCATGCTTATTTCTTGGTCTTTTAACTCACATTTGCAATCAGAAATATAGCATAATCTTAGCAGAAGTTTGGGAGTAGATTCTATTGTGAAAACATTCTATTTAACACTTTGTTACTTGTAGATATTTTTATGTTGTAAAGCTGAAACAGTAGTACTGTTTAGTCATTTATGATTCTGCAATTACTTTGTGTTAAAATTCAAATACTATAACCCCTGAATGGTTTACCGCCAGTGTGGAGAAATTGACATTGTATCTTCATCATTCACCCATTGTTGAAGTGGCGAATCCCCACTGTTGAGTGGATGCCCACTAAGCGGATGAATTGTTTGAAATTGTAATGTTTTTCCCCCCACTGAGTAAGTGGCAGCATGGAAACTCTTATGGCTGGATCACCGCCTACTTGCATTCAATTGTAATTCAATTTTCAGTTTTAGCTTAGTTTCCTCCGCCATATGCTATCACCTCGCCTTCTAAAGGATCTTAGTGATCATTCTTGGTGTAGAGTACATTTAGTTTGATTATCTTTTGGAAGCTAACGCTAATCAATTGGCGTAGTGTTGGTTTGTGTTGTGAAATCATTGAAAAAAATTAAGGGGCACATTGCATGCGTTGACTTCCAAAGTATTATCGGGCTCCCTTTTAATGATATTTGAAGCTTGCATAAGACAATTTTTTCTTATTTCCTTACTTCCACGGCAGATAATGGAACTCTCGTGAGTTTGTCTGCTTGCGGCCCTTTGTTTTGTCTTTAGTGGCCACAACAATTTGTCATGGCTCTTGGTAAGAGTGCGGCCAAGAGAGTATTGGGAAATTTCGTCTCATTTGGCCTAAGACAGTCGTTTCCTAGCTCACACGATTCTTATATTTTCAACTGCTCACCAAATATAAGTATCGATTCTCTTCCACAATTGAATGTGGGGTCTGTGGTCAAAACAAGGGCTACAACTCTTGCATAAAGGGTCGGCGACTTCAATAAGATAATTGTTTCTAATATAAGTATCGATTCTCTTCCACAATTGAATGTGGGGTCTGTGGTCAAAATGAGGGCTACAACTCTTGCATAAAGGGTCGGCGACTTCAATAAGATAATTGTTTCTAATAGTAAACCTGCTAGGAGTGAAGATTAATAGTTGTAGTTATAGAATAGATGTCACCAGGATTTTGCCGCTAAATATAAACCCTTGTAGAAACTTTACATTGAAAATCTGATTAATATGTCTACAATTCTTCAATAAGCTCTTCAAACCTTGAATACCTCGAAATTTGTTTTTAGAGAAGACACAAATTTCTCAATCGGTAATCGATCATATGCTCATTGAAGCTTTGTGCGAACCCTAATGTGAATCCGCCTATGGAAGGGACTAGGTTTTTCGTCCAATCCTTCAAACCTGAAAGGATCCAGGTTTTTGTCCAAATTCCCAAACATGAACTTGAGGATTTCCGTCCTCTGTTCCAAAAAGCTCAGCTCTCCACAATTTAACAATATCAATAAAATAATCTTCGCATCTTGATAGATTGAGCTCTCAAGTCCTTTATAATGTTTTTTAGGTTCTCCCGCCAAAACCAATTTTCACTTTATAACCTCATTAAAATAATTATTTAATATTACCTTTATAATTGCACTTTTTTTCCAGGCAACATTAAATAATTAAATTAATTAATATTTATTAGGCGGGATGGAAAATGGGGACATTACACAATTTCAATGATTAATGCATCTAGTCGACAAATCTCAATGATTTTTTTTTTGCATATGGTATATTTTACACATGGGGTAGGGCTTAAGCTTGAAATATTCATGCAATCCGGCACATTTTGACTTTGCATGATGTGACGGGAGGGCATTTTTTGATTGCGGGTGATTGTGTTCATTTCCTACAACCAGTGAACAAGCTCATTCTTATGCACCTGCCTTTGATAAAGATTCTTTTTCTCCTGTTGCTGAAACTGTTTAGTTCAACCTCTTCAACAAACTGTGTGTTTGGTATGCAACTTCAAAATTGCTTGTAATTAGTCTTTAGACAATTTAAAAGTTCTTGTTGTTGCTTCAGAAATTTGAAGGATTTGTATAATATCTTTTACTTGTATATATCATAGATCTTAGTAAGATATCAGGTCTCATGTCTGAACTATGCAAAGTTGCAGCAATTAGAATATATATTGACATGGACATAAAACGTATGCTCTTAGTTCCTTTACAGCATGGATTAAGATTCAGTAGCCTAGTTGAGATGCCAATCTATTCTAGTAACTGCAGTCCCATGGCTAACATGATGAGGAGATGTGGATTCTTCTTGTTGTATTTGTGCATTCCTTTTTCTCAACCGTAGCTACATTTTATTTTACTATTATCATCTAGAGAACTTATTTATCATGTTCTTGGTCATTAATATTAACTTATTTAACACAAGTCCAAATACAATTTAACAAGTTGCTATCCTGGCAGCATACTAACCTCCTTAGAAGCTGCAAGGTAGCCAGAAACTTGAGCTTGGGAGGAAACTATAATTAAAATAAGTGGTGCCTGAACTGTTTTGAAAAAATAATAAGAAAATTAGTGTTTCCATTATTGAAATTTGTTTTGATCTTAGGAACCCTGTAAGAATTTTCAAGAAACTTCGTAGAAACCTTACTGGAAAGTCTCTCAACTGTTTTTAAAAATTGACCTTACAAAATCAGGTACCATTAAGGATGACCAGCCAATTGACCTCAACGAAATTGATCTAGAGTCTGAGTGGATTGCAAATGATGATATCTTTGACAATGATGATTATGCTCTCCTTAAGGAGTGCAACTATGATAGTGATATAATTGAACAACTTAAGAGAGGCTCTGACCTCAGAGCTTCATCATCAAGATCTGCAACCTTCTAGAATAGCTCTCTTCCTAGCAGCAAGATTCATTGGCTACATCTGCTTTTTTTGAAACTTTGTATTTAGCTTGTAGGTTGTTTTTTTAACAAAGTAGATTATAATTGAAAATTTGAAAACTATTAGCATCTAGTTTTTATTTATGCACTATGAAGTATGCATTATGCAATGCAATGTCATCAGCAATATGAAGATAAATGACAAAAATCTATATTCCACTATCGATGGGCTAAACTCTCAATTTTATTTGCTCTCTATATCTATGTGCTATTGGAATGTCTTTGAATTTCAAAAAGAACAAGTTTTTGTCCCATTTTCTACAAAAAAAAAAAATTAATCCATTTTTTCCCATTTAAATCCCAATTTAAAAAAAAATAAAAATCATACTTTTGGTTTGCTGATTTTTGCTGCTATAACTTGGTGTCTAAGGTCAAAATAAATAGTAATCTTGAAGTTGATACCTTTTATTAGGCCTCAATTGCTGTAAATATTGTTGCCTGGATACATGACATAAAACATCAAAGTGATAACAACCTTGTCTCATGACTCCACTTCCCCTTGTTTTCCCTGGATTGCTTTTGATGCTCAATCAACTTCTAATTTAACAGTGTGTTCTTGGGAAGCATCTATCTGCCTGCGCCTGTACCCTCTATTTGGGTGCCTGGGGATGATATACAACATAATATCTATTCACAGACATTTTTAATTCAGAGGCACGAGTTAAGTAAATTTCAGCTACTGGTGAATTCTGACAGGCATAACAATAGTAAGACCAGGTTCAAATCGTGATTTGTTATCATTGGCTTGGTTTTTATAATCTGAAATGCTTCATTTCAAAATGCTATTGGCATTGTATGTATATATATATAATGCTTTCTATTTTGAGGGACCTTTAGATACTTATTTTGCTATCATTGTTGGTTGTACTCTGCAGCCCTGTTTACCTCTGGGCACGGTAATATAAATTATTTTGTTCCATCTTTATAGTTTTTTAACAGAAAAAGGGTTGTCTACTATGTATATGGTCAATTGTGACATTTTCTTTCTTTCTTGTATTTTATATCCTACATGATTTTGTATGTGATTTGAAATCAGTCAATGAATTTTTTTTTCCCTCAGCCAAAAGGACATGTTGATATTGGTCAATTTTGATGTACCTTTTATGTTACCATCTTTTGAGATCTTATTGCTTTTGCCTTATATTGGTCATTATTGCTTGATAGTTATTTTATAGAAAGCATTGTCTACTACACGTTTAGAAAAAGAGGAAAAGCTCTATTGATGCAGACCACTCAAATTTATCTATGTTTGGTTCCTGGTATTTTCTTTTTTTAAAGTTTTGTATTGAGGACTGTAGTCAGCTGAAGAGGGTACTTGGGTGTATTAGTTATAGTTAGCACCAAGTGCACTATGTTATATTAAGCCACTGAAACACCATTTACGTAATTATTATTGTTGTACCCAAACCAAATTTTTTGCTTCATTAAGGCATTTTGCTTAAAATGGTTTAAACCTTGTAAAAATGATGTCAAAACATAGTTTCAAGGCAAATTAAGTATGGGCTTTGAGTCAATGTGATGTCAGGTAGATACTGGAAAATTTTGAAAAATTGAAAATTAGGGTTTTTGGACCCCTGTTTTTAGGTCAAAAAACCCTAAAAATTGGAACTTGTCAAAATTGACTGAAAATTGTTTTGATTGGCTTATTTTGCTTCATGATCACAATGGTGAAGTCAGTTTCAATTAAAACTTAGTTTAAGTCTGGTGGGTAGTTTTCGCTTTTTCAAGTAAAAAAACTGGGATCTTCGTAGTCAACAATGGCAAATGGCCAGGTACCAGGTGTCGAAATCTAAGCTTGAAACGTTCCGGTGAAGATTCTATGGTGAGATATGTCCAAAATAATGCTTCGTCTCGAAGGGGATTTTCGTCGAGGTAAAAATGCTAAAAAAATTTCTAACTCTAGAGCCAAAGCGCACCTATTAGCCAGGGGTGCCCTTGATTTTGGAGGCCCAAATCAACTTTATGAGTTTTGTCACTTCCAAGAGGACTTCTCTGGAATCTTGTTAGCTTCGCAATGAGCCAGCCAGCCAGTCCAAAAGATATGTCTAGCACTTGAAACTGGAGATTGAACGCGAAATGAGGGAGATGAAAAAATGACTAACACTGGAGTGAAAAGCACGACTCTTAGCCAGGGGTGCCCATCTTTTTGAAGCACTAGATGGAGATTTTTTATCAAATGACACCTAGGATGTTTGTCTCAGACTTGGTCTGGCTTCGCAACGCATTCATCAGCGAGTGAATTTGAGTTGCTGAACTGCTAGAATCATGAGTCAAACATGGGGTCTTAGTCATGGTCAAAAATGTCCAAAAAAAGCAAAAGCGCCCCTAGAGGCCAAGAGCACCCAAGGTTTTGGAGCCTCAAATGCAGTCTTTTTGCTCATCTCAAATAGACATCTTGTCCGTGACGCTTCCAACTTTCCGTTGCATACCTTAGCCGAGTTAGAAGACTTGTCAGCAGCCTGCAGCGGGAGTTTAAGTGATTTTTAACCAGTTGCAAAAATGGCTATCTCTGGGAAGAAAAGCGCCCTTGGAGGCCAGGGGTGCCCATGTTCAGAATTTAGCCAGCTCCGCAGTGAGCCTATCAGCTAGTTCTAAAGTTTTTTCGAACACCGGGAAATGCGAGATGAAGTAAGCTCAAAATAACCTTCAAGATGATGAAAATGTATGAAAAAAATTTTGAGGTCAAAAGCGCCCTTGAAGGCCAAGCGCGCCCTGCATTTTGAGGCCTCAAATGTTAGAATTAGGGTTTGCAGCTTCAAGGAGATTCTTGTCAGTTTTGATCCTGCTCTTCAATGAACTGTTAGCCAATCAATCCAACACGTCAGTCAATCAGAATCAGTGATCAAACATGGGCTCCAGTGAGGTTTTCAAATTCAAACTTTCGAAAATTGGTTGTCTGGAAAGTGACGCCTAAAGTCAAAGGTTGACATTTTGAACTCAAGAGAAGTGGCGCCCTATAAAGGTGGAAGCAGTTAACTGAAATTAACTCTTCAGTTCAACTCTTCAAGTTGACTTCTTCTTGACTTCATTTTGCTTGTAACTAGGTGACTTATTTTTGCATGCACAATTAACTGAGGTTTTTAGAGGTGGCGCCCTAATTAGGGCATATTTCTCAACCAATTAACTGTTTTGAGGTCCAATCACAAGCAAGGCATTGGTTTTGGAGGTCCAATCAAAAGGCTAGCGCCATTTTAAGTCAAATGCATGCATTTAAGATGCCTTTCATGATAAATTATTATTTATTAAGTCATAGGTGTCCATTATTTTTCATTACAAGTGAGAGCAAACACGTCTTTCTTGAGCAAATAAAGATCTGAAGGTGCTACAGGTGTCAGATTTTTGTGTTCTTCGCAGCACCAAGTCCAAATTGTTCAAAGGAAGCATTTGACAGACTTCATTTTTTCAATTGCATGCATACTTCATCAAATCCAATTCAAGTATAGGCGACTTTTTCAGAGACAAAACAAAAACTTCTATTTCTCTCTCTAAAATTCTTTTATTCTTGTCTTAGGTTTCTTCTCACATGTCAAAGTAAACGACGAAATTTTCAGAAACAGATCATCTGGGTTCATATTTTTCAGCGTCAGCAGCAAAACCCATGTCTTAGATTTTTTTGAAAAAATTGCCCCGCTGCTTGCATTGTGGAGCACTGTGCTTTTTTTCGAAGATTTCTTTGCATGTGGGCCAAGAACTCGTTTTTCTCAAAATCGAATCATTTCAGCTGTCTAAGAATTCCATTGCCTACAAAACCCATGTTTTAGATTTTCTCGGAAAAAATTGCCCCCAGAGCCCCTATAGTTCTCGACTGAAAACCTTTTGCATGCCTTGCTAAAACTTAACTTTTTCGAATTTCTGACGATCTGGATTTGCTAAGAATTCAATTCTCTACAAAACCCACGTCTCAAATTTTTTCCGAAAATTTTTACTTCAACCGGCTATTTTTAGCCTATCCTAGAGTTTTTTTCAGCTTTTTTTGAAAGTTGTCCAAACATACCCAACTTTACAGTCAAAAATCTAGATTTTCAAAATGCAATTCAACCCCATAGATTACAAGGCCAAATCGGTCTTGGTTCGCGACTTTTTGAAAACTCTCGATACAGACTTGGGCCACGTATATCCGGTGATCAATCTGAGCACGTTGGAAGGCACTAGCAATACCACAGTCAGAAATCTTGAGCGTTTCGGGTTGTTGGCAGCAGCGTCTATTCCTATCACGGTTTTCGATCTTGAGTTTGTGATTGCTTGCATTAAGCATTACGACTCATCCACAAGACAAATCATATCAGTCGATGGGAGACTCATTTGCAGCCTCAAGTTGAGGGACGTTGAGAAGTGCTTTGCTATTCCTCCTCGCTCAGACAATTTTGCAGTGGCCATTCCAGATTGTGACAAGATATGGGAAGAGGACAAAGATAGATCACAGAGAAAAGTTGCTTAGAGGTGGTTGAAAATTCAGAAAACCAACATGCCAAAGAAAGTTGGGCGTGGTGAGTTTAAGGATGAGGTTGCTATCTTAATAACTTTGCTTAACCGAGTTACAGGTCAGAAGGAAGCAAATATTTTCTGATCGTGGATGTTCTATATCATCTCTCGGATTATTGACAACAAGGAACACTTTGACTAGGCGATGTTGATCAGCGAGTGTCTTCACCAATAAATCATAGAGTTCCTCAAAACCCACAAGTTTCACATGGTGTCTTTTTTGGTCTACTTAATTGCGTTTCAAGGCAATTTTAGAACTTTGAAGACCAATGGAGCTCTTGGCGTTCAGCGCATTCACGAATATTACTCACACTTGGAGTTTTCAAAGGCTGAACAGGATTTCAAGGCAGTGAATGATCACTTTCTCATGAAGACAGTCAAAGACCTCGATAACGAGATGCATATTAGGATTTCACCAGAGGCAAAATCAGCGATGGAGTGTTGGGCAGATTGGTTCATTCAATTCCCTACTTTCACATACATCCAAGTGTATGGTTACACCGGAGAACCTTTGATGCTACCAAGGTACCCGTCAAACAAGGTCCTATTCATGGAGTTTATGAGACAAGCTCAAGAAGTTCACTCTTTTCTTCGCAATCGACACAAATCAGCATTCACCTTTCCATTTGGATTGGGTATATACAAGTGCAAGTCTGCTGTTGATTGCAAGTTAATTACAAATGAGTTAGAGAAACTCCAACTTAAGTATCTCACTTAGAGGCGTACTTATGATCCTTTGGGTCATTACTCAACACGGTTGGAGTGAAATAATTCACACAGGGCAGCGCTTGAGGGCTTTTGGGTCAACTGCGAAGATGAGTTTGAGGTGCACCGACGTCATTGTTGCAAACTTACTCTTCCACAACTTGTTGATTTCCTGTCAGAAGATGTTGAGGGTTTGTCAAATGATGATGGAGAGGTGCTTCTTAATTCATTCGTTAAAGTCTTAAAGACCAAGTTGCTCGCCAGCCACTCCGCCAACCTCATTGGTATGTCAAGGAGAATACTTCAATTGAGGACTTGTCGAAATCAGTTATTAAGACAAGCATGTACTTCTTGGAGAGCAAGAGGAAGCGAAGGACAGTTCTAGTTTCAAAGTCACCAGTAGGGTTTTCTTCATTACCTTCCACTTCTAGGTCGAGGCCTCGAGTTAAAGTTGTCTTGAAGCCGCCTGAAGGTGTCAAAGTTAGTGGGAACTCGAAGGGGAAAAGCATCACAAAGCGAAAGTAGGTTGAGAAAACGTCAAAAATTCCAGTGGAGCCAATGGTATAGGCTGAGGCCGATTCATCATCTCCTGGTCCACCATTTTCTCCACGATCGTTTCCTATTGATATTGACTCAAAGCCAGAATCGCCAGTTCATGAGAATTTCATTCCAGTTGATCCACCAGTGGTTGACGCAGCAAGAGTAGTTTCTCCTCAAGAGGACAACATTGATCATTCGTGTTGGCTCGAGAGATCTTTGGGAAGACAGAGGCTTAGGCCTTCATACGAGCTTGATTTGTCTAAGTTTGGCAATCCTTATCAGAATAGGTCGAACAAGAGAGTCAAGAAGCAAGTGCACATTGAGAAGACTCCTAAAGCAGAGATCGTCATTGAAGTTGCTACACCACTAGAGGGCAAGAGCCTGGATGAAGTTGAAGTTGGTGCTTTCACCTTCGTCAAAGCAAATCTTGGCAGGAGCACTCGACACGTGGACGTGAGCCTTTTCAAGGTCGTCGCGAGTAATCTAGAAGAGCATGTCATGAAGGACGGAGAAGATAAGGCAGACCTCAAGGCGGAGATCAGGCAGCTCCGACAATATATCTCGGATCTACTTCATGGAACCGCAGGACAAGAACCTATGCTCCCACAGCTTCGAGAGACACCTACAGATCAGCAGAGACTTGGTCATTTAGTCAATCGCAAGAAGCTCTTGGACAATTGGATTGAAGACTTCATTGTTGCAGGTCTGTACCTCCTCACAGAGTTATATCAGTTGAGGTACAAGGCACATGAGCTTCGTCAGAGGATTCAGCAACTCAAGATACTCATAGCTAAACGCAAGCCAAAAGACTTGATACTCATATTTCAGTTGGCAATTGCACATGACGCCATTGTAGTAGAGGGGGATAAGAAGAAGGTTTTCGCTTGGAGAGAACATCTTTTCAAAGTGGAAACGTATGATAGAATCTCTACAAAGATGGCCGCACTCAAGGAGAATGTTGTTGCAACTCTCAGACTTATCAGCGAGTTCATCACTCAGATCCCATGCCACTATCGTCGTGAGAATGGTACATATGCTGAGTTGGATGCAATACAGGTTGAGTTCGAGAAACTGGTTCGTGATAACCTAGGTGGAGATCTTGAGGTGTCCAAGTTAGATCACTTCTTAGTGATGACTACCAATTTCAACAAGGCGACTGCAGATGTCAAAGTGTCAAAGGGTGATCAAAGATGGAGAGGAGTTGAACAGGCAATTCATCATTGTGGATAGGGTCAGAGTACCAAAAGACGAGACCATCAACAAGTTCTTGGACGAGGTGAGAGACAAAGAGGGCTTGTAGAAGACAGCCAGTTAGAACCTGCAGTTATTTCCAAGGATAGAGTCAAAAGCAGCAGTTAACTCAACGTCATTTCTTGAGTTCTCATTGCTGATCTCATGCACGCCTATCTCATTCTTGGAGATATCTTCGCAGGAGGATGGACTTTCAGTTAGGATCCAATTGACTGATGTTAGTTATCAGTTAGCTTTCATTTCAATAAGGATGTGCATGTTGCACATGTCCATTTAGTCTAGTTTGTTTCGGTTAACTGATGGTAGCTTTCTAGTTAACTATATAGTTTCATTTGGTTAGACTCGGAGAATAAATTCTTGCATGCTTGCAAGACTGATTGTAAACTCAAGGTGATTTTAGGGTTCCCTACACCTTGGAGTTCTATAAATAAGAGCATCCTTGCTCATTTGTAATTAACTTTTGCTTGATAGCGTACATGCTGAGCCAACTCTTGCTTGTAGTATTGCTATTTGTGTATTTGTTCACGAACCATTCACTAGGATAGAGGATTGTTGTGTTGTCAGCAATATTCCTATGTTCAGTATCAGTTCACCTTTGAGCTTTTATTAGTAATAAACAAATTGATGAGCCACCTTGTCGTGCAATGTTACTTGTAATGGTTCATCTTTGTTCAATATGATGTTGGTTGATCGTTTATTTGTGTGATAGGTCCTTCATACAATCTGCTGTCCTGGGTTATATTTGTGATTAATAAATTTGTTTCATATCTACACCTCGGATAGGAATCGTCTCCTCCTTGGGAATTTAGAAGTAGCTTTATCGTATTGTGTTGTGATTAATGATCTTTGCTTCATATCTACACCTCGGATAGGAGTCATCTCCTCCTTGGGAATTTAGAAGTGAAGATTGTCGTTTGATGTTGTTGCTAATAACCTTTCTTTCAGCCTACACCTCAGATAGGAGTTGTCTCCTTGGGAATCCTGACTTAAAGTTTATCGTCCAAATACTCCCTGCTCCTAAGTCTTCATGCTCTATTTCTCTTGAGGAATAGGATAGATTAAAAGTATTTAATTAGTTGTAGTTAAGATCTGCAAAACCGGAGAAAAACCTTAGCTGCAACGTTCTTGGTTTCCTTAACCTTGTGCCTCTTCCAGCTGAGTCAAAAAGATAGGATTTAGAATCATTTACTTTTTCACGCATATCAGCAAAAGAGGGAGCTTCCCCTCCTAATTTGAAGAGCAGTCATTACACACTGTGCATAGCTGTCCGTTGCCAATACGCACTCCAGAGGTGCGAATTGTAACGCCAACAATTATGATTTTGAAAAGATATCAGCAAAGGTTGCTCTGTTGACTTAAGTTGACAAATATTTATGTATCTTTTGAAGTATGAAATCATCATTTAATTGTGACCCATTTCATGGCTATTTGATCGTACCTTTAAAAGACTGCTTATAGTTTACTTTCCTACACAGCTGTAAAGAATGCATAAGGTTGAATGTATGTCATCATAATGTGGAGCTAATTTATTTTGTTCATCTTTCTAGCAGTGAGGTGCACCAAATGTTCTTTTCTTATTTTAAGCTTCCAGAAACAGTTACTTCGGTCATTGCATATGGTGATTTTTTCCTTTAATTGATATCAATGCTTTATACTAGTACTGTAGACGACCCTGATATAAGCTATCTGAACAACTTTATGTTAATATGTGCCACTGGTATTTTAGCTGACCTAAAAGATGTACACAACAAATATAAAGTCAATTAAGAATTTATCATTTTCTTGTATTTTGTATGCACTTGCAATCAATCAATTAAATATCTTTTTACTTGGTTAAAAATACATATCCATTTGTAACCAGATTATCTTCCAAATTATCTGATCTTGATTTACCATTTTCTTTAAAGTTAGTTTAGCTCTCCTTGCTTTTCACAGTTTGGAAAGAAATAACATTATGGTTTTGTATTTAATGATTTTCTCCTTATATGGGCAACCATAGTGTTGTATTATCCTATTATTTACATTGTCTAAACAAAGTTCTGAAGGTGCAATAAGTTTGGAAGTGCTGCTCATAACCTCGCCATGATCATATTCTTTACTTATTCCTTTTCCAAGGAGAAATTAGTTATTCATACTGCACTGTATTTCTTTTTTTTATTGACATCTCACCATGCATCATTTATGCAGGCACAGAGATTGCAGAGTCAAAAGACAACCCCTGCCACTGGCCCCAGTGCAGAACACCGGAGGACATCATCATTTGACAGGTCATGGGAGGAAAACATAGCAGAATCTGTTGCAAATGAACTAGTATGTCATGCACAAGGTAAAAAGATGTATTGCTCAAACAGTGGTCCTCTTAGCACAACAAATGAACATCCATCTGGAATATCTACTTCCGCAGCAGCTGTCCCAATGGGAAGTGTTGATGTATCCAAGAATAGATCGAGAGAGGTTAAGCCTATTAAAGCGGCCAGGTCTTCTCATGAAGAAAAGAAGCCAAGCAAATCACATGAAGAAAAGAAAGTATCTAGAGCACGCAGAGCTCTGGAATTTCAGAACATAAAGATAAGTCAGGTAATGGCTCTTAGCATGCTCCAGAAATACAAGCCAGGAAACCATTGTGAAGGCTCTTGATTAACAATTCATAATATATTCATCATGGTTCGGTTTCTTCTGCCAATGCAGGTAGAGTTGCTTGTGACATATGAGGGATCTCGACTTGCATTTAATGATTTGAGACTGTTAATGGATACCTTCACTCTAGTTGATTATACGGGCACTTGGCGGAGATTATTTGGTCGTGTCAGGAAACACATTATATGGGGAGTTTTGAAATCTGTTACTGGCATGCAGGTATTAAGTCTCCCTCCAGCCTTTCGTCTTATTTCTATTTGATACCAAGTTTGCTTTACTAATGGTATTCTTTCAATTCTTGCAAGTAGATTGTTAACTACAATATTGTTGTTTGTAACTGGATGCTTTATTTGTTGAGTTTAAGTTGGTGGAAACGTGACCTACAATAATGTTCTTTTTCGTATAGCTAATTGTTATGCTAAGGCCAGGCCTGTGGCATCTTCATAGCAAGTTGCCTGTATTTGAATCACCACTATCTTGTGAAAAAGTTCATGTTGGACAGCATATGTGAAAATTTAAGTGTCTGAATATTTTAAAAGCCTGCTAAATATTTCAATAGTTAATGGTCATTTGTTCGCATTACAATGGTATTTATAATATACATACACGTTGAAGAGGCACATGATTATTATTCATGTGCTTGTTGATTTTTAAAATTCCTCACTGGCACAGGGAAAGAAGTTCAAGGACAAGGTTCAAGGCCAAAGACAAGCAGATGGAGGTGCCTCCCCTGACAGTGATTTGAATTTCAGTGATAGTGATGGAAGCCAACCAGGCAAAAATGACCAGTTTCCAATAACTTGGTTCAAGAAGCCAAGTGACCGTGCAGGTGAAAGCTTTGTAACATCTATCAGAGGGTTATTCAATTCTCAGCGACGGAAAGCAAAAGCATTTGTGTTGCGCACAATGAGGGGGGATGCTGAAAATGAATTTCAAGGTGAATGGAGTGAGAGTGATAATGAGTTCTCTCCATTCGCAAGACAATTAACCATGACCAGGGCCAAGAGGCTTATACGACGACATACAAAAAAATTTCGTTCAAACAGACACAAAGGTCTGTAATTGGTTCTCAATCCAAAGAAATTTGACGTTTGAATGAAGCTATGATTTTTCTTTTTTCAAGTAAACATTTCCATCTGACATGTATTGTATATTTGTTGCAGCATTACCTTTTCTTCGAGATTCATTCCAGTCATCGCCAAGGACAACACCTTTCCAGAGCGAAGCAGAATCTTCAAGTGTGTCTTCCGCATATGAGGATTTCCATGACTAGTATCAGCATCTTTGTTGCAGCCATGTTGTGCTTGTTTGTATATGATATTGATGCCCGCATCTCGATGCTTTTCCAGTTGGTCTATGCATGTATCCTTTTCCAAGGCTTTATGTAACTTAACAATAATGTGCCAATAATAAGAAAAATATTTAATGACATCAACTTAAACCGAGCAACCCACAACTCATTCAAAAGCAATGAGTCAAAATTATGCCTTGTACAATGAGTTTCCTTCGGACTGTGTGCCCAATGGAGCCAATTTTGTTGTAATTATTGAAGATTTAGCTCAGATAGCTTCAAAAATTGTATTCTTCCCCACAAGCAGATGGAGATATTCATCGGAAAACCAATCGACAAATTTTGTATCCTCAATTCATGCCAAATAAATCAGTACCCCTCAAGAAAAAGTAGAGGGAAAATATCACATTACAAAAAACAGCGACTGAATTCTGGTGTATACATTCTTCATGCTTAATTCGAAAATTCAAGCCTTTGGTTGAGAAGTATGATACATTGGAGAATGTCCGCAGTTTAAGCAAGTAGGATAGCCTGTTTAAGTTAAATTTACATTACAAAAATGATTTTGCAGCATAATAATTACGACTGCTACTTAATTTCGTAGTTATATCTTTGGTTCTGTTCAAATGCCATTCAAATATGATGTTGGAAGTGGTTTTGAATTTAATGAGCATGGGTAACCAAGAAAGCTGTATAAAAACAATATATTACCAGTTATATTATTATGTATAAAATTGCAAGAAAATCCTTTCGTGAATTAATCTCAGGGATGAGATCCTTCTAACCCAAGAAAAGAGGCAGAAGAAAGTTTCAGTAGGTATAGACCATGGGTACTGAAAATGTAATGCTGTCAAAGTACTTTTTGCTTTTAATAGCCCTTTTTTTCTATTAGTTCCTGCAGAGGCAAAAGGAACTATAGCAATAATGTTTGCTTAATTGGTCATCATTAATGTACCTTTCAGCCATAACTATTTATTCATATTTTTTTAATGTTGAAGGGCCAAAAATGTAAACACGATTTCAATTACTTTTAGATTGAAAGTTCGTTCTTATTATATTTTAAACGCAATTCGAAAAAATATAGTAAATCATTGTTACGAAAATCAGAAAATTTAAGTATGTTGATAATTTCTTTTTAAAAACTCAAATAAAATTTAATGCCATTTAAAAAAAAGTGAATCCGTGTCTCATTGTTTTCGCAAGGACTGGTTGGTTTATGACGGCATTTTCAATTAATTAATAAATACAATCAAGGGTGCAATCTGTCACCTTCATAGACAATTCCGGTGTATGACTGCTTGTTCAAAGTTGTGGATGGCAGTCTCCTCTTTTGCTTCTGTTTTAGTAGTCTGTTACCACCCTTTACGTGGGTTTGGGATTGGTTTTTTCTTTGTTAATTTTTGTTTTAGTTGGGTAACTTGATTTGTTGAAAGGGGAATATTTGATTTATTTGTCTTTCTCACATTTTTTTAGCTCATCTAAGTGGGCAATTCATTTTATTTTTACTCGATAGATCAAAATATTGATGAGAATAAAAACATACATTGTTTAATTTACAAATACTTATTCTAAATTGAACTCCCATTATGATGAGAATTGATCATCCAACTATATTATCACCAGACACATATCCAACTGTATTATCACTAGACACATGAATAGATGACCTAACATATAAATATACGAGACAGAAGGAAGATACAACACTAAAAAGTATCACTTGAAAAAGTTTTGAAATTGAAATTAATGTATGATTGATTTTGATATTACACGTTATTAGGCTTTATCTATTTCATTAATATTCGTGATTTTACAAAGAATGATTAATTTAGAAAGATTAAAAAATAAAACTTTTTATTTAAAAATGTTGTATACAAATGTATTTTAAAATATTTAATTCTAGAAAGTAAACAACTAATATTTAAAATTTCTAACTCCTTAATCTTCTAAAAATAAAATATACCTTATTTTTAAATATACCAACACATTCATTGTCAAAATATTGGTAACAACTAGTCACTATCAACACTTAATTATCATACACAGTACAAAACACAATGGATGAAGTTAATCGACTATAAATTTTGTAAGATTTCAGCCTTTATTACTAACAATTTAGAGGAACAAATGTAACCAATAAAAGTTTGTTGCAAAAAAATTTTCCACAAGAATGTCCAAAGCAAGTTCCATCATGTACATATTACATGAATGGATTGAGGTGCCATATTGAACAAAATTAAATATGTTTCTTTGTTGTGTTGATTCTTGGCATAATAGGATTAACGTGTATAATATTGTTATAAGCTCCGAAAGAACCTTGAATTTGTGACAATCCTATGGAAATATTTGGTCATACTAATTTGCAATTCTTGAATTTTATTACCATTGACAAAATTAGAAAATTATTAATTTATATTAAGATAGTTTCTTTAATTTTGTTTTTTAATGTATTGCAAGCTTAAAAGTGATAATTTGTCTAGAATTTAAAATGAGTAAGGTTTCTAAGATGGAATATGAATGGTCTTACATCTTATATACTTTAAATATTCATGAGTTGGTTATGACAAGATCTAGTGTGTTCATTATGCATGAAAAATCTTAAAAGTTGCATTCTATGACTTCCAACCCAAAAACATAATTCATTTTACGTAGATTGAGATAGTTTTGAAAAGAGATAAAATATTTATTAAAAAAATAAAAATGAAAAGGATAAAAAAACAGAAAAAGAAAAACTATCAAAGAACTCTATTAGTTGGATGATTCAAGTAACTTTTGAAGGAAATAAATTGGTTGCACATGCTATAAGGCCTCATTATTCTTTGATAATGTTTCTTTATAATGTTTTATTTTTTAGGTGGGTTTGATTTTTTCTATGTTTTGATGAAGAAAGTTTTGAAATGACTAATTTTGAAGGATTTTATTTTTTAGATTGCAAGAATCGGGATCAGGTAGCCGCCCCCTTATAAACTACAGTCTGCTTGGTAAACTTTTTTCATGTGACCGGTGATGTTGGCGCAGCACACCCTCTGGTACCACGAGGACGGTGGGGAGACTAGACCTCGTGGCCTCTTGCTTGCAACAAGATGCTTTAGCCAATCGAGCTAGGCCCATCACCCCTTTGAAGGATTTTGATCTTAGAATGCTCGATAGATTTTTTTTGTTTAGTTGTCATTTGTTTTTCTTTGCACACACCCTATTTTGCTTTGGAAAATTATAGACTGGCTTTTTTGTTTCTCTTTTTTTTATTTGTTTGCTTGTTTTCCCTTTTGACCTCTTTTGTGTTGTATTGTTTCTTGCTTCGTCTTTAGTCTTTTTTGGGAAATTATCTTATTAGGCTTGTAGAGTTGGTCATTTTGGCATGACAATAGAAGAAGTTTTCAAACTCCGATATCCTTCCTATAGACTAGATTTATATTCTCTATACGCTATATTTTCATACTTGCAGTGTTGGTCATCTCGACATGATCGAGGAGACATTTTTGAAACTTTGATGCAAAGGATATGATGTCATCCCCATCTATACCTTTTACTTTGCATTAATTGTGGAATTCCCATGTATGTTTTTCCCCTTTTTATTATTTGTTCTCATTTTCGTTGTGTTTATTTATCTTTTGTGCTTGTTGTGCTCTTTGTGCTTTGCTACTTGTGCCATCTACAACCTTTTCTCCAAAATCAAACTAATTTCTATCAAGATTTGAACCTAACACTATTCACAATTGCATTGGGTCAATGGGTACTTGTGAGGAGATTTTTTTTGTGTTGTTTTTGTGGTCTTGTCATCATTTTTAGTAGGTAGGGTTTTTGCAACCTATTCATTAAAGGTGATTTTCTCTTTCATTTTAGTTTTTCTTTGTCTTTAAAGTGGTCCTTGATTGTTTTCCTAGCTCCTTTGTTCAATTAGGATTGTGGTTGGTCTTTTTTGTCCCTTTTGGTCTTTTCCTTGTCTTTATACAGTTTTTATTCTTGCCCTTGTCATTTTATTTTATTGCTCTTTATCATTTTTGCATGCCCTAGTTAGGTTTTATGTTTTCCACTTTGTCAAATCCACTTGTTAGAGTAGTGGTGTGTTTTCCTTGCTAATGTCATGCTTACATCAGCCCTTATCAGAGTTGGTTGGTTGGGATGATTAAAACGATTTACTTGGAACCCTAATGCCAACTTTATGTAGTTTATTCCTTCCATCTAAGTTCCTTGCTTTGTCATCCTTTGTTGATGTCATGCTTACATCATCAACCTATTGGGACTTTGTATGATCACGAGATTTTGATGTCATTCTAATGCCAATGGCTTCATGCTAACATTATAATGGCATGGTGCTAACATCATTCCTAAAGAGTTGTAACAGACTCTAGTACTTTTTTTTCCAAACTTTTGATAGTCAAACCTTTAAGATTTCTTTGTTGAGATACCTTGTTAAGGGTTACTCCAAAGTCTTAATATCAATAGACCTACCATTTTATTCATTTTAGAGTCATGATTTTGGAACGTCTTTATAACGATATCTTGTTAGGGGTTACTCCAAAGTTTGACCCTAACAAAGAGCTTATTTATAATCTTTAAAAGCTAAAAATTTCAAGATTTCCTTAATGAAGTATTATATTAATGATAAGTTTGAAGTCCAATCCCAATGTAGTACTAATACCTTATATCTCTTCAGTTGAACTCCTTCCCTTTGAAGTATTCATTCATTGGTTCTCTTGATCCATGAACCCCAACACCTTTTAAAGGCTTATTTTGTTAGGTTTTCTAATGTGTCTCTTAGCTTTATATCAGTTAGTTTGAGGGAATATTATGCATTTCTATGGCTTTCTTTTATGATAACCTAAATATATTTAAAGGGCTCAAATGAATTAATCAGTAATAGTAAGATTAAAGTAAATTTGCCTTGGTGAGTTTACTAATGACTTCCGATGTGATTGATGGTACCATTTCACGAAGGCCAAGGAACTCAAAAGGAGATGGCATGTACAAGTATAAAGGATACCATCTAGCCTCTAAAATGAATTACCTATGGAGAAATATAGGAGACATAGATCTTGGACATGTCAATGTCCATTATAAAAGTTGAATATTAGCTCAATACCCAAGACAACCTGCAAAAACAATGAAAACCTTCTACAAGAAGGTACGCAAGAATATGAGCTTGTTTGATATTAAGACCTATCAAAATGATGATGAGGTATGAAGTATATTACATATGAGCACAATGACCTTCCTTATATAGGCAAGGTGAGGAATATGATTGAACATGATTATGACATGTGTCTTAATCCTATGACATGTGACAACTAACAACCTAACTACCTAGGAATCATGCATAAAAGCTAGATAAGATAAGTTCTAGAAAATCCAGCTAGGACTTCTAGAAAGAATATTATATCCTACGTAAACTTAACATGTGAATGAGTCCCCTAAGTCCCTAGTAAGATAAATTACTAGGTACAAGACATAGATTCACACCGTCCATGAGTTTTTGCAAAGAGAGTGCAAAAAGGGATAGGAATTTGTTGGCTCGATGTACAACTCAATCCATATTAGTGCAAGTTGTTGCATTTCCTATTTATTTGTAGTCAACAAAATTAGTCCTAACTTATTGAAAATCATATAATCAACAACAAAGAAAGGTGTTTGGCTTGCAAATTAATTTGTATAGGATTTTAATTTTGAGGTTATTGAGAGTGTTTGGACTTCCTTTCTATGCTAAATAAGCTAAGATTACTATAATGAGAGCTTTGAGGTATCATGAAAACTACACTACTCAAGTAGTAAATTTTGCAAATGACAACTTTCTACTACACAAAAGAAAATCAACTATCAAACTAGCTATGATCCTTCACAAAAGTGAATTTCAAGAAGATCCTAAGGGTGTCGTTACTTCATTGAGTAAGGTGTTTGGATTACCTAATGCAAGGGATTTTTATCCTTGGATGTTCAATTCCATTCTTCAAATTTATAGTTATAAAAGAATAGATTGAGTTACTCACACCAATGATACTTTGCATGAGCAATTATTGCAATTGATGGAAATCAATAAATTTCATATGGCATCTTCTAGCTTTCCAAGATAGATTTTTAGGGCTAAACTAGTAGGTGCACCTCAACTTGGTGAGACTAAGATCTATGATCACTATCCACAGCTAGAGTTGAAAAAGAGTTGGAAGCATCATAATAGAGTTAATGACATCTTCACTTTTGTCATAATCAGATCTCTAGAGAATGATTATGCTAAGATATTTTCTCTCAAGGTAACTATGACTATAATAGGTTTAGGGAATTGGTTTCTCTAGTTTAAAACTTTCTCGTATATCATAATAGGTAGCTTCCATGAAGCACCTTACAAGCTACCCAAATACCTAGGTGATAAGATTGTGCTATTGTAAATATGTAGGCAAGTACTTGAGATCCAAAAGTTGTTGATAGAAAACACTAGGTATTTTCATCCCTATCAAGATGGGTGAATACTCCTATTCTAGCATAAAAAATGCCAAATCGATTGAACTTAAGATGCCCTCATTTAATTATGCACATGTATGAGTCTCAAGAAATATTGACCCTATTGGGGAAATTATGACTCTTATTGTAGCATTATTTGTACATGTACCTACAGTAGGGGATTTTTGGTTTGATTGTCTTAAGAAGAGTGAGGTGAGAATAAGGATTATTGTAGGATGTCTCTCTTAAAGGATGCAATTTGGAAAAAGGTCCCTAGAATATTTTAGGAAGATGGTAAGGTTCTAGACTCATCTTACAATAAGGATAAGGTCTATAACTAGGTGATGGATAGAATAGATTAATGTCTAAGGATCCTTCCATCGGGAATAGAACAAAAGAAATGATTGTCAAAACAAAGAGATGGTTAAGGTATCCCTATCCTATGAATGATATACATTCACAATAGCAAAAGCCTACTCCAAACCTATTAAAGAGGAAATCCCAAGGGGAGTCTTCTACTCCTACCAAGCATAGATAGGTTAAAAAGAAGAAAGCAGAGACACCACTAGTAAAATACATGGTGAAAGAAGAAGAAGAAAATATTGATAAGGTTCCTTTGTAGAGAAGAGCATGCACTAGATATTTAGTTGTTGTTCAAGAGAGGATCCAAATAATTTTTCAAGTGTTACTCACCACTCCTACTATTTGTCTATTCCTTCTCCTCCTCTTTCCCCATTGCTATCAAACCCAATTTCTTACCCTTTGCAAATTGAGTGGCTAGTTAAAGAGGAAAATATATTGATAGAAGAGCAACTGGTTGAGTTTACTTAATAGGATATTCAAGTGCTTTTTCAAGTTCAAGAAGAATTTGAATTTCAAGATAATGCCCCAACTTTTAAGGAGGGTTCCTATACCCCAACTTAGCTACTCTCATCTTCACCCCCTCCTTCACTAGGTCCTATCTCGGGAAGAGTTCCCACTCCTTGACTTCATCTTCCTAGTTCCCCTCCAAGGGTACCATCATCATCCTCTATATTTGAATCAAGTGAGACTCCTAAGGATGTTGGTATGCCAATGTGGTTAAATGCCACTATTCGAAAAAGGAATAAAAATCTATGAATAAAGATTTTTTTAATGTTTTAGACCCAGCCAAAGAAACAGAGAGCTAGAACACTATCCACAATCACCATATATGCATGAGGGATTATCAACTAGCTTATTTATCTTAATATATTAATCTATATATTATACGTTGAGAGGTATCATTTTCAAAGCGTATTTTTTTATTAATATATATTTTTTTTATTTTTTTGCTTTTTTGAATTTAAAAATACACCTCGAAAATGATACCTCTCAACATATAATATATAGATTAATATATTAAGATAGATAAGCTAGTAGCACTCGCAGCACAACACATAACATAAATTAATATATAATTATGGAAAAATAGGGTTCAATTAGGGAATAACCTTTGAGTTAGGGTTAGGGTTGAATTAGGGGAGATATTTTAGTTAGTTTTAGGGTTAAACTATGGTTAACATTCAAATAACACTAAGGTTAGTGATTAATTAGGGTTAGTCTTAGGGTTAAATTTTAAATAAGGTTAGGGTTAGTATCAAGGTTAGGGTTCAATTTAAGTTAGGGTTAGTCTTAGGGTACAATTATGCAAGTGTAAAGTATTCTATGTGGTTTTATATATGAATTTATGTGGAATTAAATTTTTAGTTATGAAGTTATTTTTTAAAAATTTAATGATTAAAATTTGTTTGTTTTTATTTTGGGATGTTATATTTTTAGTAAGGAGTTGATAATGTTTATAAATATTTTAGAGAAATTTTTTGAGGGTACAATCATGCAAGTGTAAAGTATTAGGGTTGAGATTCAAGTTTAAAATTTAAAAAATGAATTTTAGGTTTCAAGTTTAGATTTGTAAGCACATGAATGATGACAATAAATTCTACACTTTAAAACTTAACCCTATCCCTAATCTTAACCCTAATTCTAATCATGAACCTAACTCAAACCTTACCCCTTATCCTAATTTTATCTTTAACCCTAACCCTAATCCAAACCCTATCTCTAACCCTAACCATAATGGTAAGCCTGATCCTAATACTGACCCCAACCCTAAACCTAATTCCATCTCTAACCCTAATCTTATACATGTTCCTAATTCTATCTCTAACCCTAACCATAACCGTAATTGTAACCCTATCACAAACCCTAACCTGAAGCTTAACCCTAATCCTAACACAAACCCCGACTCTAATCCTAATTATATCTCTAACCCTAACCCTGATCCTAACACTATCTCTAAATCTATTTGTGTCCCTAATCCTAACACCAACTCCAACCCTAATTCTAACCCTAATCATAATTTTCTCTATCCACAACCTTAACCCTATGTAGGTAACCCTAATCATAATATAAACCTAATCATAATCCTAATTATATATTTAACCCTAACCCTAACCTTAATTCTTACCCTATCTTTAACCCTAATCCTATTGTAAACCCCATCCCTAAGCCTAAGTTTAAACCTAATCGTATCACAAACCCTAACATTGATCCTAATTTTATCTCTAACCCTAATCTTGACCCTATCTCTAATCATAACCATATCCCTAAACTTGATCCTAACACTAACCCCAACCCCAAAACTAATCTTAATTCTATTTCTAACCCTAATCCTAATTTGATTCCTAATTATCTCTAACCTTAACCCTAACCCTAAACCTAACCCTAATCTTAATCCTAATCCTAACCCTAACCCTAACACTAACACTAATCATTATGCTAACTTGATTCCTATTTTTTATCTCTAACCCTAACCCTAACACTAATTGTAACCCTTTTTCTAACCCTAACATTAATCATTACCCTATTCTTGATCTTAACCCTATTCCTAACATAAATCTAAATCCTTATCCTAATTCTATCTCTAGTTCCCTAAGCATAACTCTAATCCCAATCCTAACACCATTTGTAGCCCTAACCCTAACCTTAATTGTAACCTATATCTAACCCTAACCCTAAGCTTAACCCTAATCCTAATGCAAACTCTAACTCTAATCCTAATTTTATCTCTAACCCTATCCGTAATCGTAACACTATCTTTAACCCTAACCCTAATCTTAATTCTATCTCTAATCATAACCCTAACCATAATATGATGTTATCTCTAATCCTAACCCTAACCCTAACCCCATCTCTAACCCTAACTCTAATCCTAACCTAACCCTAACCCCATCTCTAACCCTAACTCTAATCCCAACCCTAATCTTAATTCTATTTCTAACCCTAATCCTAATTCGATTCCTAATTATCTCTAAACTTGACCCTAAACCTAAACCTAACCCTAATCTCAATCCTAATCCTAACCCTAACTCTAACACTAATCATTATCCTAACTCGATTCCTAATTTTTATCTCCAACCCTAACCCTAACACTAATTGTAACCCTATTTCTAACCCTTACACTAATCATAACTCTATCCTTGATCTTAACCCTATTTCTAACCCTTACACTAATCATAACTCTATTCTTGATCTTAACCCTATTCCTAACATAAATCCCAACACTTATCCTAATTCTATCTCTAGTTCCCTAAACCTAATTCTAATCCTAATCCTAAAACCATCTCTAACCCTAACCCTAAGCTTAACCCTAATCCTAACACAAACCCCAACTCTAATCCTAATTATATCTCTAACCCTGACCTTGATCCTAACATTATCTCTAAATCTATTCTTGTCTCTAATCCTAACACCAATCCCGACCCTAATTCTAACCCTAATCATAATTTTCTCTAGCCACAACCTTAACCCTAAGCAAGTAACCCTAATCATAATGCAAACCTAACCATAATCCTAATTCTATCTCTAACCCTAACGCTAGCCTTAATTCTAACCCTAATCCTATCACAAACCCCATCCCTAAGCCTAAATATAAACCTAATCCTATCAAAAACCCCAACCCTAATCCTAATTTTATCTCTAACCCTAATCTTGAACATATCTCTAATCCTAACCATATCCCTAACCCTGATCCTAACACTAACCCTGACCCAACCCTAATCTTAATTCTATTTCTAACCATAATCCTAGTTCTATCTCTAACCCTAACCTTAACCTTAATTTTGACCCTATATTTAACCTCAAATTAGTGTCTTAATCAACACACTTGTTTGTACTGATTGTATTGTCTTTGATTTTGTTTGATCGTTAAATTGTTTCATGTTTAAATAGAATATCTTATATCTATTAACACTGTAAATGTAATCAAATATTTATCAAATAGGGTCCTAATAAATCTAAGGAAACACTAAGGTCTGAAAATTTTGTGTGTTAGAATTCTAAGTCAAAAATAATTTCTAGATTTCTTCTCTTTATGCCGAATGTGTTGATTGCAGAACATTGATAAATTTTGATGTTTGCATATCAATGAGGGAACTATTATAAGTATGTTGGAGACCCGCCTCTAAGAGACGCGTCTCATGAGAGGACATGTCTCCACTCCGCTCATGGGACATGTCCCCTGAGCGCGCGGGTTCCACACACAACCGACTAACATTCAGTTAGTTTATTAACACGCACATAACCTTATATGTGGCGGGTATGAGTTCCAATTTATATTTAAATGCAGAATTTAACATCATTCATTATATTGAATTTATGCATGCTTACAAATTTGATTTCACTTATTTTCCAAAAATATAATAAGGATTAATTTCGATCATGTATAAATGATGATGATGCTTTTCAGCAATCATCATTTATATCTGATCGAAGCTATATCTCATTAACAAACACAATAGAATAATATAACAAATACAAAATAACAATAAAAATCATACACAAATTAATTTTATATAATTTTCTTGTCTTTCAATGATTTGATACAATATTTTCCTTATCCTTACTCAATGAAATAATAAACAATATAAATTAACAACAAAATAAAATCAAATATTAATAATATAATCAAAATTAACTATTAAAATAATAATTATTATAAAATTCTAAAATCATAATTAACTATTAAAATAATAATTATTACAAAATTCCAAAAAAATTACGATGTAAAATTTATATACTCTCAAAAAGTCTTTGAAGTCTTCTGCAATGTCCTTGCCCTTGTCCTTTGAAATCTTTTTGATTTCTCTATTCCATAATTTTGATTGAATACTTCACTATAATCCATAATCAACCTATTTGTAGGTAATGTTTATGTCACATGTTCAATGATATGGTCATCCACAATGTCAATAAATGGTTGACCATAAACCTTTGAGTTGTATGTACAACAAAGGGCAAACTGTGGGTAACAATTAGGTCAGTAAAGTAGGATTAAATTAACTAACTCCATTTGATTGTCACTTTCAAACACATTCTGATAGAATGTCCATGCTTCCATTTCAATTTTAATTTTCCCATTAATATAGTTATATTTCTCAAGTTGGACCCCCCAACCATACCAATATGATTTATCATTCACAAAACTCAAAAGTGTTAATTGTTGCAAGAATATATTTTATTTTATGAATGCTTGCAATTCTTCACTTTGGTTGGTTGAAATAGATAACATTCTCCATTGCCACACAAAAATTATGACTTTTATATTATTATAAATTCTACATAATCATATAAAATATAGTTCAACTTGAATTCAAAAAATCAAATATAAATTTGCTTACCTTTTTCTCTTAACTTCACTGATAAACACCATAATTTCTTTGATTTGCTGCATAATTCATCATAGTGATGTTAATAAATTTTAATAATTTCATGACCATGATAACTTAAGATTGTCTATTTTTCGTAATGATGCTATAATGCTTGGGAAATAGAAAAACAAATCTAACTATGTAAGACCAAGACACATAAAATTGCAAAATTAATCAATTCTTGAGTAGATCCATGGGAGAGTAAAGTGCAAGTAATCTGAAATTCTCCTCTTTTCATGATTATATTTATACATATTAAGCTATCGATATTGACAAGTTTCTTTTTTCTCTATGGATAAAAATAGGAATAATATTTTGGATGTTGTCTGTACTACTCTACCATATTTTTCCATTAAAACAAAGAATATTTAATATTGGCAAAATTTTATTATTTCCTCTTAATTATTTTAGCCTTAGACAACTCATATATTTACCTTTGTCATCTATATATACGTTCATTCGACTCCATCAATATGTAGAAAGATTTGCATTATTTATAGTTGACATGCATTGCATTGGGAAATGCAACATTTAAGATGATTTTATAACACCCCAGTAGAGGAAATTCTAAATGTGGAGGTAAAGGGAAATGATGAGGCATGACTGGAGGTGCAATTTCTTTTGCATTTATGGAGCAGTCCCTCGATACAAGTGGAAAAAGTGGTGTCACTAACCTCACAAGAAAAGAGCAATGCAATGGTAATGAGTCCACATAGATATCATAATTTCAATTATAAACTATATCACTACTTTTATCAGGCCTATAATAGAGCATTTTTAATAAGTTGAGTGTCTCTTGAAGTAACGCATTATATGTTGTACTTTCAATAAAATAACTGAATTTACCACAATTAATGAAGTTTCCATGTCTATGAAAGAATGCTAGTAATGACCTAAGGCACAATACTCAAGAGCGAATGTAAAAACCGAACTTAGAAAAAGATTTATCTGAAAGTTCATAGATCTAGACAAAAATTCAAGCTTTCATCTTTTAAATTAGTCCAATGTAGGCAAATACAAATTTCTAAGTCCAATGTAGGCAATCCCTTGATGCTCTACTACACACTATAATAGCAAGTGAAGAAAACGTTACTTCAGAAACTCTCACTAAATGTGATGACTCAAAATAGATGAATTCAATAATTGACTATACCCTTCAATAAAAAAAAGAGCTATGAAGAAATAAACCTTCACAGTCAAAAGAAAGGGATTCTTTTTCATTGAGAAAAACCAATTGTACTATCATAAGGCCTATTATGTGGTCGACTTCAAAGAGGAACTGAGTATATGAGGTCGCGAAGGAGAAAGACGTAGCAGGGAATGAGTTTGATGGGGTTTCACCAAGGATGTACAATCCACTATAGTATCACCAATGGGCTACCTCATATTCATGCACCTTAATGAAATCTCAAGAAGCAAAGTATATTTTCAAACTATAAATTTGTATGGACAAGATTCAGATGATGCATACATGATACTGATGCGAGTAGTTGGCTTCTAATCTTGCAGATAAGATCTATGTGATAGGTTTGAAAGATATTTTCCGTAGGAGGAAAATCAAATCAAATCAACTGCTAAATAATCGTAAACAACATAGCCTAATGATCTGAATGACACGGTAGGCGAATTGTTTGACAGAATGGCTCCAGAGACGTGACCCATTTCCATCATTTTTAACGAAGACAATGTTCTAGTGGAAAATAATGGTGAAGCTAAATGAAATAATCTGAAAAGATAGGCTTGCACTATAATATCGTGCAATGGTAGACACACGTAAAATCTGTAAGCATAGTCAAGGCATGTGAACTGTTTGACAGAATGCCTCAAAGAGATGCCATCCCATGAAATACAAGGATTGCAGGATAAGCATAGAATTGATTTTGTGAGGATGCTCTCAAAATCATTGAAGTAATGATAACAATCATAGTAGTAGAGGAGGGGGCAGAGGAATATTTCAAGGCACTGGAAGAAGCCAGGGAAGTGGAGGCGGGCAATGAGTAGAGAGAGACAGCGATGAAAAGCCACTCACAGTAGCAGCTAAATTACAGGTCAAAGAGATTTCAAAATTGATTGCGAAGGAGAATTTTGGCTTCATATGAAATCAACGCTTTAATGCAACAATAATTCTCAAGAACATACTTGTACTCTCTCGATTCGGCAATCTACGATTAACTTTTTGAATCCCTTTGTGCCAACCTTGATAACAACAATGTCGGTCTTCTTCAGCTCTCCAATTAGTAGTGATGATCTATGATATTGTAGGAAGTTTCAGGTTCTTCACACGGAAATAGAAATTGATTAGAATCATAGTAACCTTTTGTTGAGGACGTCGATTAGAATCAAATGGCAACATACGATCTTGTAACTGGCAGTCACTTCTTTCCATTACTGGAACTACATATCATACCATATTAGCGTTTCATCTTCCACATTTTGAATTGTAACGATACACAGTTTGAGCAACGTAACTGCCAGGACGAACCATCAAGGCAGCACGTCATTTTTAATTACGCCAAGAGGATCCATGAAAGCAGGAGAACATCAAAATAAATGTTGCTTCAAAAAATGTACACGAATTTTATGATGCCACTGAAGGACGCCTCTTGGTGTAATTAAAAATTAACTAAGCATGTAGGTGTTTCCTTATTTCCCCTTCAAGGAGAATAACATAGCAATCAAATCTACAAAAAAATAAAAGCATTTTAGTATCTAAACAACATACAATAAAAATAATGAGAGGGATAATAAAAACACAAGAATAAGTGACACAAATATACCCCAGGAAAAATATTTTAGGAAAAACCTAACTTTCAAAATAGTGAATCTAATGTATTCCTAACAACACCAATGTTACAATACAATATTAGGCTTTGTTCCTTCCATATAGATCAATATTCTTAAATCATGGAGGAAAACCAAAAGTATAACCCCATATCAAAGAATGCATAATGTCTCTGTCTTGAGCCCTCAATATATAGATTCATGGAGGTCCAAAAAAACACCAAAAGACAACAACATGGCCCCAAACAAGGGTCCAAAATACCACAGTAAGGGTTCTCATGACCCACTCAAGAGAGTGTCCTCTAGAATAGAATGCAACTCCCTACACAAGCATCTTTGACTTCCATTATGTAAGTTGGTGTATATAACTCTCAAGCACTCCCCCACTAAGCATAAATTACATCCCACACCCAAATAATAATAAAAAATGCTCTTGCAAGTCCACTATGTGTCCTGCAATTCAATACCTCATTACAAATAATATTTCCATGTCTTGAGAGAATAATAAATTAATTATATATGTTTCCACTCTCACATGGGTATCCGATTTGGCCATTCTACGAACTTTGAACATGGCATGTAATTAATCATCTATGAACAATTCAAACCAAAAATATGCAAGGTGAATAACACACTAATCCTAGTAGGTTATACATCTCATCAAATAATAAATAAATTAAATGAAATAATAACCACTTTGAACATTTATGGAAATTGTAACTTGGGACACTTATAATGAAAATGTGAGTCAAAATTATACTTAAATAAGAAAAATCAAGAACAAAATATTACAATGTTATTGTTGCAAGAATGATGGTGTTTTCATTGATGTCAATAGGAAGTCTACTTATTTGTGTTGTCATTGATGTCAACTATGAGATGAAGATGTTGAGGATATTGAGAAAATTGTGAAAAGAGGAAAACAGATTGTGAAGTAAATTGTGCATGTGTAGTTGAGACCTTGAGGAAGTGTTGTGAGTACATGGAGCTATTATTTTGTTGCAGAGTCTGAAAATGAGTTGGAATGAAGTAATGAGTTGAGATGATGTCTCTAGTACTTGGTTTTCAAGTGTTTTTGAGAAAAATTAATAAATAGAGTAAACTATGTTGTGCAATGTTCATAGTGTGCTATGATATTGTGCTCCACATTCTTTCTATGTTGATGTTATGCTTGTGTGGGTCTTAAAAGTTATTCAAAGTTGTCAGAGGTTGCTATATTTAGAATTTTGGTTTTTGGATCATTGTACAGTGTGAGATATTTTCACTAGTGTGTGAATCAGTTGTTCAGTGATGTTTTCTATGGTCTGGGAGAAATGTATTTGCTCCATATTTCTCCACTATTTGACTTTAGGTCATGCAAATTTGGGAAGTTTCTTATAATGTTTTTATTTTTGTATTTTCAAGTTTTTACTTGATTTGGTGCAATACAGTGTGAGTTTCATTTATCAATATGCAAATAACGGTTATCAGTTGTTTTGAGTTAAACTATTTGTTGATGTGATATTGGATGAAGTGTTTGATGAATCTTAAGTATTTCATGGATTTTTCTAGATTAATTTCAAGTGAGTTATGTTATCTGGAACTTTCAGCTTGATTTAAGGAAGCGTGTACATAATGATTATGGTGTTTTCACGAGTGTTAGTCTATCTTGTGCTTAACACTATATGTGAGGCTTGTGGAAGAGTGTTGAAGTATGTTGAGATCTATTTGGGTCCTATTTAAGTATTTATGTAGGTTGCCTTTAGTTCCTTTCCATTGCAGGAATGTTTAGGTGCCAACCTATTTTGAATTTGAATATATAACGGCTAGTGGCTGACATTGGATAAAGTTTTTGAGGTAGAGCTTGATATAAATATGTATGGTGTTGATGCAAGAGGGAGAAAAAAATATTAAGAAGTAAGATAGATGAGAGATTGATGCGAGTAATGTGTGTGATGCGAAATTGAGTAGAGCAATATTAATTTCATGTTAGGGTTCTTGAAGGCAGTGAGCTAAAGGCATATGAAATCTTTCATGTGAGACTGCAAAAGTGTGCAAGCAATTGTGGTGGACTCCTTATTGAATTAAGAAGTGTTTTCTCTATGTAACATTCTTCTTCTATCATTTTGTATTCTTTATGTGGCATTGATCCCTGTCTATGAGCCTTTTTGGATAGTGTATCATATTTTGGCAATGAGCCTCTTTGTACCGGTTTTGCTATTACTTATATTGTAAGATAATCCTCACCGTGGTTTTTCCCTTAATAGTTTTTCCATGTAAATATGGTGTTCTTATGTGTATGGTGTTGTGATTTTAGTTTTTTTTATCTGTATTTCATGATTAATCAATCTAATAGAATAAGGGTTTAATGAATGCTTGTGGATCTAATTATTGTTGATGGTTTTAAAGGTTTAATTTGCTACAACTAATTCACCCCCCCCTCTCAATTATCTTGTTCATTTCAACAATTGGTATGAGAGCAAGGTTCCTTGAAGAAGAGCTTAACCACTTGAGGTAGATCCAAGACGTTGAACAATATTCCTTTGGAATATCCTAAATTCAATGGCTCAGATTATGCATTTTGGAAGACAAATATGGAAGGATATTTGTCTACTCAGGGATATGAGATTGAGAAGGCTTATCAGAATACATATACTCCACCTCTAAATGGTCCGAGTACAAATGTAGAAATCAAGGCGAATGAGATCAATGCTAAGGCAATATTTATTATTGTGAATAGTCTTTAAAATATTGAATTAGTTAAATTTACAAGTTTGAAGAATGCTAAAGAAGTTTGGGATAAGTTAGAAATCATTTATGAAGAAGATCCGAAATTAAAACAAGAAAAGTTGCAGAACTTGAAGACATAGTTTGAAATGATGCATATGTCTGAAGATGAAACAGTTAAAGAATCTAAAGTGGTGAAGAAAGTTATTAGATCTCTTCCAGATTGTTACAATGAAAAGGTATCTACTATTAAGGAAATTGTTGATTTTGACAATTATTTCATAGATTAGTTGATTGGTACTCTGACTACATTTGAAATGAGAAAAATGAAGAAAGGTACAAAAGTAGAGACTACTTTCAAGGCTGGTAAATCAGAGAAGGTTAAATATTCAAGTGATGAAGATCTTGATGATTTGGAAGCTAACTTTGTGAGGAATATGAAAAAGGGCACCGATAAGTACAAAGGTAAATTACCTTTCAAATGTTTTAGCTTTGGTGAGATAGGTCATTATACTTCTAGATGTCCAAAAAGAGCTCTAAACAATAAGAACAAGGAAAATAAAGGAAAGATGATAAGAAAGCTTACTATGTGAAAGAAGATGCCTGTATTTTTTATGATGAATTGGATTATGGAGATTTTGATGATAATGAATGTTTGTTTTTGGTTATAAAAGAAGAATCTGATTCTGCTAACCCTGAAAGTTGTGTGAAGGAAAGTATTCTGAAGATGAAGGATAAGATTGAAGGTACTTTGGTATAAGCTTTTCATGTCAAAGAGGATAAGAATTATTGGTTCATTGATAGTGGTTGCTCTAATCATATGATCGGAGAAAAAAGTAAGTTTGCTAAATTTGAAAAGTATGATGGGGGATTAGTTAAATTTAGAGATGATTCAAGAGCTATGATTTGTGGAATAGGTTCAATCAATTTTGATGGAAAACATAATACTAACAATGTTTACTATGTTAAGGGATTAAGACATAATCTCTTGAGTGTCAGAAAAATGTGTAGCGAAGGGTATAATCTTGTGTTTAAGGATGAAGAATGTGAGATCTGGAAAGGGTTTGAAACTGTGATTGTTGTTGGTAAGAGAACAAATGGAAACATATATCAACTTTAGGGTGTTGATGGTCATTGCTTTAGGTCTCAGATTAATGATAGTTGGTTATGGCACCAGAGGATGTGTCACATGAATTTTGATAACTTGGCAAGAATTAGTTTAGTTCATGTTGTGAGAGATTTACCTAAAATCACAAAACCTATCAATGTTGTTTGTGAGAGTTGTCAATTTGGAAAAAAAAAACAAGGAGTAGCTTTAAAGGAAAGGAACAATCTACTATCAGACTATTGGAATTAGTGCATACAAATTTTTGTGGTCCTACAAGGGTGAGAAGTTTGTAAGGTGATAGGTACTTTATTCTTTTGATTAATTATTATTCTAGAATGACATGGGTTACTTTTCTTAGAGAGAAATTCGATACATTAGATAAACTCAAGGCATTTAAAGCTATGGTTGAGAATGAAATGGATTTAAAAATAAGATGTTTGAGGTCTAACACAGGTGGTGAATTCACCTCCAATGATTTTTAACATGTTTGTGAAGTTCATGGAATAAAGAGGCATTTGTCTGCCCCTAGAACTCCTCAGCAAAATGGAGTTGTTGAAAGGAAAAATAGAACTATTCGAGAAGCTGCAAGGACTTTCATGAAAGAGAAAAATCTACCATAAGTCTACTAGAGAGAAGCTTTTCATATTGTTGTTTACATACTTAACAGATTTCAAGCTAAAGCTAATAGCACAAAGACTCCTTATGAGCTATGGTATGGAAGGATTCTTACTATGAAGTAATTTAGAGTGTTTGGAAGCAAATGTTACATCAAAAGAGAAAAATAAAGCTTAGGAAAGTTTGATGCAAGGTCTAATGAGGGTATCTTCCTTGGATATTATATTAGAAGCAAAGCTTATAGATGTTACAACAAAAGGTGGAGAAATATAGTTGAAAGTGCAAATGTTAAAGTTGATGAAAACATGCAAAATTCTATTGTAATAGATGGATATGTGTTAGATGAACTTGATTGTAGAGAAGTAGAAGAAAAAGCTAACGAACAAGAAGTGTAGAATGAAGAGGAAGAAGCTCCAAAGAAGACCCCTAAAACCCCTAAGTATGTGCAAAAGAATCATTCCAAAGATCATATCATTGGAGACAAAAGGAAAGGTGTGTTGACAAGAAGAAAAGTTGCTAAAGTTGAGGTAAATTTTAGTTTACTTTCTAAAGTTGAATCTAAATTAGTGAGTGAAGCATGTAAGGATGAGAAGTGGATGAAGGCAATGAAAGAAGAACTTATGCAAATAGAGAAAAACTAGACTGGGTAATTGGTCCCTAGATCGGAAAACAAAAAACATAATTGGAACTAAATGGGTATTCAAGAACAAGTGAGATGAGAATGGAGAAGTGAGAAACAAGGCTAGACTTGTGTGTAAGGGTTACTCACAAGTAGAAGGTATAGATTTTGAGAAAAAAAAAATTCCTATGGATAGAATGGAAGCTATCAGAATTTTCTTGGCATTTGTAGCACATAAATATTTTAAGGTCTATCAGATGGATGTGAAGTCTGCTTTTCTAAATGGGGAATTCGAAGAACAGGTTTATATGAAATAACCAGAAGGATTTCAGTTGTCAAATCAACTAGATATGGTATGTAAGTTGAAGATGGCACTATATGGTTTGAAGCAAGCTCCCAGAGCTTGGTATGCAAGATTGGACATGTACTTGATACAACAAGGATTTAGTAAGGGCTTTGCAAATAGTAATCTTTACTTTAAAATTGAAAAATATAAAATCTTGATAGTAGTTGTATATGTGGATGATATTATCTTTGGTGGAAATGAGGCTATGTGATAAATTTGTAGAAGAAATGCAGAAAGAATTTAAGATGCCAGTGTTTGGGGAGATGAATTTCTTTCTTGGGCTACAAATCAATCAAACAATAAAGGGATTTTGATTTCACAGTCTAAGTATGTCAAATAAATGTTGAAGAAATTTGGAATGGATGACTCTAAACTGGTATGTACTCCTATGGTAACTGGTTGTAAATTAAGCAAAGATGATGATTCATCTAAGGCTAGTCGGAGCAAGTATAGATCTATGATTGGTGGACTGTTGTATTTGACTGCTACTAAACCAGATATCATGCACACAGTTTGTCTTGTGGCTAGACTTGAAGAAGATCCTAAATAAACACATGTTGCGGTAGTAAAAATAAAATTCAGATATTTAAGAGGCACACTGGATTATGGAATGTGGTATCTTAAGGATACTAATTTCACATTGAATGATTATATAGATGCAGATTGGGTTGGTTATATTAATGTCAAAAAAAGTACAAGTGGTGGTGAATTATTTTTTGGATGTAGATTGGTGTCATGGCTAAGTAAGAAACAAGATTCAGTTTCTTTATCCACTGCAGAGGCTAAGTATATTGCAGTAGCATCATGTTGTACACATGTATTATGGATGAGACAGACATTGAAGGATATCGGAGTTGTATATGATGAACCTATATCTATCATTTGTGATAATACAAGTGCAATTAACATTTCAAAGAATCCAATGATGCGTTCAAGTACAAAGCATATATCTATCAGGTATCACTTTTTAAGAGAGAAGGTCATGGAGAATGAAGTGAAGCTTGGGTATGTTCCTACAAAGGATCGGATTGTTGATATATTTAGTAAGGCACTTCCTAAGGATACTTTTGAGTATCTTTGGGAGAAGTTGGGGGTTATTTTGTTAGTCTTAGGATCATAAATGAAAGCAATTAGAAAATGCAAAATGTAAGACAATGAACACCACAAGATACCCTGGGAAAACCCTCCTACTTGAGGGGAAAAACCCAACAAATATATCTCTTATATATTTAGGAATAAGAGTAGAAATATGCTTACAAATCAGGCCCAACACAAGGCCAAATTTGATACAATGAATAATAGCACCTCTCCCAGATGCGGAGATACAGAATATGTTTCTCCTTGAGATCAATCTGCTACTAGAAAATGATGATTTGCTACTACAGAATGATCTGCTGCTATAGAATGATCTACTGCTCAAGATCATGATCTGTTGCTCAAGATAATGATATGTTGCTCAATATCATGACCTACTGCTCAAGTGCAAACTTCTCCAAGGAGTGTGAATATGATGAATGAACTTGATGGTCAAATGAGATATCATCACCTTGTATTTATACAAAACAAAGTGTATCTTCATGTAGGTCGGCCTCCTTAAGGAATAATAATAATAAATAAATGAGTCGGCCACATTAAGGAAGTCAGCCATAATAAATAATAAATATTATTTAGGTCGGCCCCATTTAATTATTATATTATAATTTCCAAGTGAAGCGCCCCTTCACTTAATTATCACAATGAAATAAATAACCAAAGGCTATATGCAATTTTATGTCTTCGATTAGGCTAGAAGAATGAACCCAAAGCTGCAATAACTTCAACACTCCCTCTCAGCTAGGGAGGAATACTTCCAGCAGTACAAGACACATCACCTCATCATGATTTCTACCACTATGGCAACTCCCATATGTGGAAAAGTATCATATCACTTCATCGTGATATTAACCATCGTAGCTCTCCCATGTATGGTAAAGGAACATATCACCTCATCATGATATTAACCATCATGGATCTCCCATGTATGGAAAATTTACATAAGTTCTCATCACTCAATCGTGATATTGTCACCTCATCGTGACATTCACCATGGCTACTCCCAGAGGGTGAAAAGAACAAGTACAAGAAAATCATCACGGAATCTCTCACATGATGTTGTCATGGTGTCACACACATGACATCCACCATGGCTCTCCCAGAGGGTGGAAACAAGGGCTTTCACCTTGAAATTCTCTCATAGAGAGAAATGCATTAACAAGGGCTTGCACCTTAAATCTCTCTAAAAAAGAGAAATGCATTAAAGAAAATCTAAAGTTCACTGATGTTGAGACTCCTTCTTAGCTAGGGATTCATTCTCCACAATATCAAGCTTGTCTCGAAAGTACACAAACTTGAATCTGGCAAGAGGCTTGGTGAGAATGTTTGTCGTCTACTCATCGGTGCTAATATACTTCAACTGGATTGCTTTCCTCAATACCATATCTCTGATATACTGGTATTTGATCTCAACATGTTTGGTTCTATCATGAAACACTGGATTGATAAAAATCTTCACACAAATTTGATTATAACAATGAATGGCAGTCGGCTCCATCGATTGTCCAAACAATCTTGCAAGGAGATTTTGAAGCCACACTGATTCTCTAGCTGCCACACAAGCTACAATATACTCAGCCTCTATGATGCTCAATGCCACTGAAGACTACTTTCTGCTACACCAGGAGATTAGTGACACACCCTACCCAATCAAAATCAATATATCCATGCAATTTTAAGTCTACACTAGAATAATATCTCAAGCCATATCCAACTATGCCACGCAAGTATCTTAGGATATGCTTTGTTGCAACTAGATGTATTTGCCTTGGTTCACACATGAACTGACTAAGTGCACTCACTGCATAAAAAATATCCGGTCTAGTATTGACTAGATACATCAAGGATCCAATCAACTACCTGTACATAGTAGGATCCACTAGATCTGAACTAGTTGCAACCTCTTTAAGCTTTTGAAAATTGGTTTCCATAGGTGTAGACATGGATTTGCAATCCATCATACCAAATCTCTTCAATATTTCAATAGTATACTTTCCTTGACTCAGAATAATCCCATCCAACTTCTGCCAAGCTTCTAAACCAAGGAAGTAGTGCATGAGACCTAGATCATTCATTTCAAATTCAGAAGCTAGCTCCTTCTTACATTTGATAATGAGGTGATCTTCTCCTAGTAATAATTAGATCATCAACATATAGAACCAAGATCAATGCTTCACTATCAATTACCTTGAAGTACAGGTCTGAATCAATGTCATTCTTGGAGAATCCCAAGCCCATCAAGTATCGATCAATTCTCTCATACCAAGCACGTGGAGCCTGCTTAAGACCATATATAGCCCTTTTTTCAGTCTACAAACATGAGACTCCTTCCCATGAACCTCAAAGCCCTCAGGTTGCTCAATGTATACCTCTTCCTCGATCACACCATTCAAAAATGGTGTCTTCACATCCATCTGGTGTATCTTCCATCCTCTAGATGCTGCAATAGAAATGATGGTCCTAATGGATGTATAACGAGCAACTGGAGCAGAGGTCTCCTCATAGTCTACTCCCTCTTTCTAAGAGAATCCTCTAGCCACAAATCTAGCCTTGTACTTCTTGATGCTCCCATTAGCCGCATGCTTGATCTTGAAGAGCCACTTAGAAGATACAATTGATTTGCCTTCAAGTCTAGGTACGATGACCCAAACATCATTCTTAAGGATAGATTGAAATTCTTCAACCATAGCATCTTTCCATACTTTTTGACTTGAAGCTTCCTCAACACTGGAAGGCTCAGATTCAATTATTTGACTCATCAATGTAACATAACTTGGAGCCTGCTGACATCTTTTGCTTTCTAGGAGTTGCAAACCTTTCTGCCTCCGGCATTGTTTTCCTAGCTCATAGAGGTCTCTTTCTACTAATAACAAAGTTGGTAGGCCCATTAGAAGGTTCCAATGGCTCAAATTATAAATCACCATCCTCTTCTAGTTCAATAGACTCCCTTTGAATCTCCATGTGCATACATCAACCTCCTGAACTCCTCATCCAAGGTTGCCTCGGTTGGTTTGACAGACTCCCTCTGAAGGTTAATTCCTCCTCTTCGATGAAACTAATCATAGTGACAACCTAAATAGGTTCTTCAAGAGAGAGATGTATTCAACCACCAACTCAGTCCCATGGGTGCAAGTTGTGTCTCCATTCTTCAACCTACAGGATGCATCAAGCTCTTCTTCTCTTGAAAGAAATCTCTTACGCTTCTTGGTTTGTCCTAAAAGCATTAAGGGGAGATTACTAATAGTTCATGGAACTCAACTATCTCGAAGAGAAAATAAGAAGGCTAGAAGCATACATGTTTTACTATCTCAATGTTATAGCATGAATTAATAACTACAAAAAGAAAATTCATGAACATTATTCAACATGAAATACTTATCTCATCAGAAACTCCTTAAGTGTTGCACTTAGATGCTCATCAGGTCTGCACTTATCTTTCCTGGGACCTGCTCATTATCTCTCAATAATTTTCCAGATCTTTTGAATCTTCACAAAAGTAAACTTAGAACCAATACTTCAACTCATGCAAAGAAGACTCTCACAACATCTCCATATACAACATGACACCAAACTTGGAAAATGTAAGGTATCATGAAAAACTTGACTTAACACTGCTTCTACAAATGATTAGACTCAGATTTAAAAGCAATGTACTCTATCAACACTTACGACTCAGAAATAGAACAATCACCATGGCATAGAGAGTATATACGGCTCAAGCAACTCCCACACTCTAAAGCATACAGAAATTCAACCCATGACCAATGCCTTCAAAGTTTGATTACAATGCTAATCATAAGACTAAAATTGAATGCATCAATGTTTATGAAGTGCTCTAATGATTGCGCCTAACAATAATGCATAAGACTCAACATTCCATGAAGGAAACCTGGAATTATATGCTGCAACATTCATAAGAATATTCAAATCTTCTAGGTATGGTTGTGTCTGATCTCCAGATGTTGCGCCTAGCCCTTATACTTTATTTGACAAAACATTGCACCCTTGGGGAGGTGCGTTCAGTCTCATAAGAGCCTCCAACATGTCCTCTAAACACCAACAAGGTTGAATCAGACAATGATGAAGAAAGGTGTACTCCAACGCACAAAATCATCCTTTGCAAGGATTGAGATTATACCACCAGAATTTTCCAAAATCGATTTCTCCTAAAAATATGTGGTCTTAGTCAAATCTGATTACTTCTTCTCTCAGAACTGCTCTGATACCATGTTAGTTTTAGGATCATAAATTAAAGCAATCAAAAAGTGCAACACATAAGACAATGAACACCACAAGATACCTTGGGAAAACCCTCCTACTCGAGGGGAAAAACCCAGCAAATATATCTCTTATATATTTAGGAATAAGAGCATAAATTTGGTTACAACTCAGGCCCAACACAAGGCCAAATTTGATACAATGAATAATAGCACCTCTCCTAGATGTGAAGATACAGAATATGTTTCTCCTTGAGATTGATCTACTTCTACAAAATGATGATCTGCTGCCACAAAATGATCTACTACTCAAGATCATGATCTGCTGCTCAAGATCATGATTTGTTGCTCCATATCATGACCTGTTGCTCAAGTGCGAACTTCTCCAAGGAGTGTGAATATGATGAATGAACTTGATGATCAAATGAGAGATCATCACCTTGTATTTTAACAAAACAAAGTGTCTCTTCATGTAGGTCGACCTCCTTAAGGAATAATAATAAATAAATAAATGAGTCGGCCACATTAAGGAAGTCGGCCATAATAAATAATAAATATTATTTAGGTCGGCCCCATTTAATTATTCACAATAATTAAATGTTATATTATAATTTCCAAGTGAAGCACCCCTTCACTTAATTATTAGAATTAAATAAATAGCCAAAAGCTATATGCAATTTCATGTCTTTAATTAGGCTGGAAGAATGAACTCGAAACTGTAATAACTTCAATTATTTTCACTCCTTTCTTGAACAAGATGCATATGGATATGCATCAATCCAATGGTTCTACGGATATTTCTCTTTTCTAGATTGATGTTGGTGGATACCTCTCAAGGGGAGTAGGTAGTGTCATGTGTTGTCATTGTGTTCCTGATTTAGTTGGGTGTAATCCTAAGGGGAAGTATTCAGAGCAGGTATTCTTGGTTTAGTGTCAAAGAGGGAGAATAATGCAATATATGTTATCCTTTTCCATTGATGTAAAAGGGGGAGAGATATTCATGTGAAAAATAAATTATCTACTGAATGAGAGAGAGAATCATGTAAGGTATCAGGAGAGAGTGTTCAAAAATATTATGTGGTCTTTGGTGGCTTTTCACATCTTGTATTGCCATCAATGACAAAGGGGGAGATTGTTGCAAGAATGATGGTGTTTTCATTAATGTCAACAAGAAGTCTATTGACTGGTGTTGTCATTGATGTCAACATGAAGTCTCCTGACTAGTGTTGTCATTGATGTCAACTATGGGATGAAGATGTTGAGGATATTGAGAAAATTGTGAAAAAGAGGAAAATAGGTTGTACATTTGTAGTTGAGACCTTGAGGAAGTGTTGTGATTACATGGAGCTATTCTTTTACTGTAGAGTTTGAAGATGAGTTGGAATGAAGTAACGAGCTGAGATGATGTCTCTAGTACTTGGTTTCCAACTGATTTTGAGAAAAAATAATAAATAGAGTAAACTGTGTTGTGCAATATTTATAGTGTGCTATGGTATTGTGTTTCGCATTATGTTCGTGTTGATGTTATGCCTGTGTGAATCTTACAGGCTATTCAAGGTTGTCAGAGGTTGCTATATTCAAAATTTGGGTTTCTAGATTGTTGTATAGTGCAAGATATTTTCACCAATGTGTGAACCAGTTGTTCAGTGATGTTTTTTTGTGGTGTAGGAGAAATTATGTATTTGCTCTGCATTTCTCTGCTATTTGAATTCAGGTTGTACAGATTTGGGAAGTTTCTTATAATTCTTTTATCTTTCTGTATTCAATATTTTACTTGATTTAGTGCAGTTTAGTGTGAGTTTCATTTATCAGTATGTAAATAAGGGTTATCAGTTGTTCTGAGTTAAAGTATTTGTTGATGCGAGCTTGGATGAAGTGTTTGATGAATCTTAAGTAGTTTGTGGATTATTCTAGATTGAGTTCAAGTGAATTATGCTATCTAAAACTATCGACTTGATTTAAGGAAGCGTGTACTTAATGATTATGGTGTTTTTCATGGGTGTTAGATGACCTTGTGTTTAACACTACATGTGAGGCTTGTGGAAGTGTGTACTTAATGATTATGGTGTTTTTCATGGGTGTTAGTCAATCTTGCCTTTAACAGTACATGTGAGGCTTGTGGAAGCATGTTGAGGTATGTTGAGATCTATTTGGGTCCTATTTAAGGATTTATGTAGGTTGCCTTTCGTTTCTTTCCACTGCGGTAATGTTTAGGTGCAGACCCATTTCAAATTAGAATGTATAATGGCTAGTGGCCAACATTGGAGAAATTTTTTGAGGTAGAGCTTGATATAAATATGTATGGTGTTGACACAAGAGGGAGAACGAAAGAGTAAGAAGTAAGATAGATGCGAGATTGATGCAAGTAATGTGTGTGATGTGAAATTGAGTAGAGCTATGTGAATTTCATGTTAGGGTTCTTGAAGGCAGTAAGTTGAAGGCATCCAAAATATTTCATGTGAGACTATGAAAGTGAGCGAGCAATTGTGGTGGACCCCTTGTTACATTGAGAAGTGTTTTATTTGTGTAACATTCTTCTTCTATCTTCTTGTATTCTTTCTATGGTAGTGAGCCCAGACTGTGAGCCTTTTTGGATAGTGTGTCCTATTCTGGTAGTGAGCCTCTTTGTACCGGTTTTACTATTACTTATATTGTGATCTAATCTTCACCATGGTTTTTACCTCATTGGGTTTTCCACGTAAATCTAGTGCTCTCATGTGTGTGGTTGTGATTTCAATTTATGTTATCTACATTTCATGATTAATCAATCTAACAAAATAAGGGTTTAATGAATGTTTGTGGATCTAATTATTGTTGAGGGTTTTGAAGGTTTAATTTTATACAACTGATTTACCACCCCTCTCACTTGTATTGTTCATTTCAACAGTTATTACCTATTAAATTTGTATTTTCTTATGATAATCACTAAAATAAATTAGATTAAATTATGTTACAAAAGTACTAAAAATCCACCTGATTTACTGATTTTACAACTTGCTTCAAATGTTAATAAATTTCTAGTAGTTTTTTTATACTATTAAATATGTACCATTAAATAATAACCACTAAAAATAAGACCAAAATTTAGTGTTGTTATTGGTAGTCTTTTTTTTATGCCAACCTTTAGTGGTATATATTGACGGTTAACGATTTATTACCATTGGTAGTAAACTAAAAAATCTTTTGATTTAGTATTTTCTTGAATTTTTAGTAGAGTATCAACTATTTTTTCTAGTGGAATTATGTCACCTATAGCTCCAAATAATTTAGGGGGTGGCTAGAGATGTATAAGTAGAAACATAATTGCATATATTCATATTTTTGCTATTTTTATGAAACACTATTTTTAATTTTCCACCAAAAGGTTCTCTTTAAGCACTAGTGAGTGCTTCCAATCCATCATGTTCCTTTTTACATCCATTTGTAGGGATAATTTCAACACGATCCTTATAAATTTTGAACTATTAGACACATTCAATTGCTATTAAACACACCATCCAAACATTCTAGAATACCACCCAACTTCCCTCTCCTTTTCTAGCCATTCTAACTGACTTAGAAATATAGCTAATCATTCTTACATCCATCATTCTAATCAGATTCAAGATATGACACGTCACCAATTAAATCCAAGTCTTCGACACTACTCTCCAAATTTCAAAATAATTTACCTCTTCATATGTATTGAAATTCCTCTTATTCCTCTCCCTCATGTACCCTTCCAACATAGAAAGCTTGAAACTATTCATTGTTCATGTCCTTGCTTCAACAACCCTTCTCCCTGGACATTTCATGAGTTGATACCAATTATTTTCTTCCTAAATTCACTTTTGATGAAAATTTTGACCTTGTCCTAAACCTTAATCATTTTTTTCTTTACTGAGATCGGTTTACCCATCAGTATAACCTATGAATCATTCTCTCAAACCTTAATTGATTTGGTCCTCTTTTATTATCTTTCACTTTTGGACTAATCAATAAATCATTTGATGATCTCCTCATAGACTACGAGACACAATTTTTTCTTGAAAACATTCCCAAGATAACTTGCAATAATTTATTGATCTCAAATTTGAAAATAAGGTGTTTACAAAAAATTTCATTGAAGGATGGAAACTTCTTAATTTTTAAGACCTTCATAAATTTTCATATATCATATTGTTATTCTCTTTGCTCTATATTGCAACAAGGAGTCTATATATTTAATCCCTAGACCCTAGAAGAGACCATAAACCAATCCCACCAACAAGATGCTTTCTTTGGTCACCCATCCAAAGTAATATTTTAGTATGATATCTTGATCAATCACATAGACATTGAATTATATTTTATGCAACTAAAAATGAAAAGTATTAATGACATTAAGTTTCTCATGCCTCACTTATAGGTTTCTTAAAATTTTGCATGCCAATATAAATATCATTGGTGTCATTATACTTATAGACATTCTAATAATTATCGTGTAAAACTTTGAGGCATTAGTTGGAACTACTCTTTGGGACCTAACTTCAATTTACAAGAATTTATTCTGAAAGGCAATATAAAACATGCTAACCAATTAGATTTTCATAGATTAATAAACTAATATGTGAAATGAAAACTCCTAACATGATAATATATTCACCTCTCAAATATCATATCTTTCACATCCCTCAACCTCCTCCACATGGGGGGAAAGACTAGGTCATTCCTACTAACATTTATTCAAATCCCATTCACACTCTCTTCCTATACTCCACTTCTTTTCCTCTATATTAGACCAACAAGAAAATAATTCAAGAAGATTATGTTTGTATTATTAATTTCTTGGACGTCTCTTATAATTCTAAAAATGGCCTTATTACTTCCTTATCATGCTCTCCTCTCCTCATCCTAGTTCTCCTCCACCATCTCCTTCTACCAATACTATAGCCACTGTCTTAGATGGTTCTAAATTGGCCATTGTAAACTTTTTCAAATAATTTAACTCATGAATAGTGGTGGTCGAATCAATAGCTAATATGTTATCCATCTCTCATCAACACTCCAATGAGTAAATATATGTTTCACAACATTAAAAAGGTTAGATCAAACAAAATATTGAAACATACAATTTGGGAATGCTAAATATAAGAAATTCATTCACCTAATATATTGGCTAAGTAATTAGTTTCATTAAGAATTTGTTCCAAAGTTCCTTCTAACATTTTTTAATAACTTAAGATATCTCTTAAACATCAAATAATATTTTTTTGCATAGTCAATAATGGGGTTTCAATTTATTTTCATAGAAGTTGAAGTTGCAATTTTAAAAATATGAATTTGAGATGTATGATTTTGTCTCATCAAAATTACAAGTTAGATTGATAAATTTGAAAATTTTAGATGTATTTTTTATGTATAAAATTGATCTTTTTAAAAATATGTGGAAATAAAATCTCAAAAAAATTACATCTTGTAATGGCACGAATTTGCACCCTTAGCAAATTCCCTTTTTATTTTTCCTTTATTTAGAATCTATAAGTTTGTTGATGTAGTCACCACCATCGTCAACTTTCTCCATCTACATGGCCTTGTCCTTTTGCGTTAGTGGAGGAATCTTTGTTGAGGACGCGTGTGCACTGCGTGGATGTTTGCACACCGCGCTAGCATCCTGACAGGATTCTACCTCTAGAATCTACAGAACTGTTACGTATTCAGTTGGCTATGAAGGTTTCGGCTCTTGTGCTTCTTTGATTGACAAGAATCACCCCTTTTCCTTCATTCTTGCATTCAAAATCTAATTCTTTCACTTATTCACTCTCTATTGAATCTCTCTTCATTCGTTCATTCTCTAGACACTTCACACTTCACTCTACACACTTGCTTCTTGCTTCTACACCATTTTCTTTCACTGCTACAAGTTCTTCTCTTGGCTTCAACAATGTATTCTTGTTGAAACACCATTGCCATTGTTGAACTGTCAAGATTCATCTTCTCTACTTGGTGGTGTAATGCTCTACCTTTCATTATTGGCCTTGAGTGCTCATAGGTGGGAAGGTAACATTGTATTTTTTTCAATTGCATCATCGTGCTTTTACAGTAGCATTTTGTTTGTTTGTGCTCTCTATTTGGTTGTGTCATTTCCTTTCTTTTCTCTATCACTTTCTCTATCTTGTGGAATTCTAGCTATCCATGGAGGTGGGAACATCAAAATGGAGGTTTGACTGAGGTAGACCTCAAATATAGCCCCAAAATTTTCTCATTCTTTTGTGTATAGGTGCAGCCTTATTACTTGGAATCAGTTACAAGACTAGATTGCGTGTGAAAGGTACATTTTCTAAATCTTCTCTATCTTTTTTGCATTAGAATACCTTAAAGTATTCTTCTTGTTGTACTCTTTCATTTTCATACTTTCTTTGTAAAACCGTGAAAACTTTGTTAGTCAGGTCGTTAATATACCCTTAGCATTTTTGTCTATTTGCTAGACCCTTGTTTGTATAGGATGCCAACGCATCATGTTGTTGTCCTTAAACAATGTGCTATCTGGTTAGTAGTCTGAAACTTTTGGGGTTGGCTCACCCAGTTTTTGAAACACTTGTTTTTAGTAGAAGTAAAGCGGTGCACTGCTTGCCCTTCCTTTTCAATCTCTCTTTTCCAATTCATCAAACAGTCTAAGGTAGTTTAGGGAAATTCGTTCTGTGGGGCTCTCTTGTGACTTGGAGTCTCGAGGGTGACGAATCCCCCTTCTCTACATTTTTTGGTGAACCTGACGTGAAAATATTTGTTTCATTTCTTGGTATCGAGGAACGTTCTTTCATTTCCTAAGTGCATTGTAGATTTGTGTGTTGAAGGGCATGTAGCCTTGCGACCCAATCTACGACCCCTAGCTACGTAGTTATAAGGGCTCTTGGATATTCAGAAGCAAAATTTAGGTAGGCCACTATCTAATGGTTCAATCTTCTACATCATCTGAAGTATTCCCATCTGGGTACATGAATATGGTTTTGTTTACATGTACTCCTCCCTCAAAAATGTGAGTGCTACACTTGAAATAAAATTTACCTCATATGATGAGCCTATCAATAAAGAACTCTCCCCTTTATACATCCCCACCCAAATCAACAAAAATATTGTAACTGCCATTTTAATTGATTCGACGAATTGGGTCAATGTGGTAACAAAGGAGACATTATTCATAAATGATTGGCATAGGGAGAAGTATGAAGAGTCATAGACCACCCTTCATACATATGATGGACTCTTAGCTACTCATTTAGGTTCTATTTCTTTGTTAGTCTTGGTAGGACCCAAGGTCGTCGATGCTTCATTTGATATTATTTTGGAGTCTGATCTATTTCGAGTTAGGCTAGGCATCCTCTGGCTTGCCTCTATGAATGATGTCACCTTCATGGTTCATAAATGTTTAAAATTCATTCATGACGGTTTTGTGCATGTACTGCACGACATCGATTATAAACCACTGGTGTCGCGTGGGGGTTTTGCACTAGATCACTTTTGGCCTACCCTATTTGGATCTCTCCCTCCCAGGGGAGATTTGCTATATAAGGATTATATTAAGGGCTTAGGGCTGAAGGTTAGTTATTTGGTGTCCCCCTATGCAATCTCCATGAAGGCTTCCATGATTGTGTAGCAGTAAGCTGCTTCTTTTGCTTGACAGAAGGGGAAGGAGAATCTTTCTCATGCTCAAGGGCCTTCTTCTTCTTCTTCTTCTTCTTCTTCTGTATCATCTGCTTCTGCTTCTACTTCTCACCTTGTTGTGGATTCTTCAACTCTTTTTCTCATGCATCGCATGGGAAGTTCGATGGTGCTCGCATGGAGAAAAGCTAAGCGCCAGGTCTTCGAACTTCCTGTCTTACCCACAATTCTTAGGCCCATTGTTTATGGAAAGGGGAAATGTTCTCATGGGGTTTTTCCTATGTCTTAGCCTCAATAGCCTCCTACTACTTCTCTACCTAAGGTAGAGAATGGTAAGAGGCCCATCGTTGAGGCATCGATCTATGTTTCTCTTCCCATAGTTGCTCCTGCCCCTGTGCTTCCTCGCCCTACTTCTACCCAGAAGTCTACCCTTCTACTAGCCACTCTTGTGGTTGAGCAATAGCCTCTGGCCTCTTCTCAGGCCGCATCTTCTAGCGCCCATAGCCTGTTGAAAATGAAGGTAGAACTATAGTAAATATGTAGCTTAAAATTTGTAAATCTTGTGTAACTGTAGATTCAATTTTAGTATTCTTTGTCACAATCTCTTGTGTATGATTAATCTTGAATTAGATCAATTTTAATGTTGTAGAAAGTAGATAGAAGATTGATAGAAGAAATATAAGACAGAATAGAAAGGACACTGCATGTACGTGGAGAAAACCCTTTCGAGTAAAAAACTCCACCAGAATTGTTCATGCTTGTATCATTTAACCTTTGAATGAGTTACAATAATACTAATTCAATTCTCCTTGATGTGCTTCTTTGTTCTTCAACAAATACTCTTCACAACTTGCAATATTTTCTCACAAAACTCTCTCATACAATTGTTGCAATAATAGACAATATTCTTGCTTACAAACTCAAAGAGTTAACAAATATATAATCACAAATCCTCTTAAGAAAATCCATGCCTAGGGTTGCCAAGTTGAGTTCAAACATGCATGACAAAGTCAAACAAGAGTCTCCCTCAAATTTGGCACCCAGCATTAAAGTGTTAACCTTGTAGTTGTCAAAAATATCTCATTCAAGCTCATCCTCAAAGTAGGTGCCCAAACTTGGTCCCACTTAACTGATCATTGAAAATATCTTTTCCATGCAATAGTTGTAACTCAAAGATGCCAACTTGGGCACCCAAGGTGGACCCAAGTTAATCTTTGTTAACTGAAACACATCTGTCACCGATTCATGTAAAACAATGTGCATGCATGATCCTCCATCTATTAACTGAATGTATCAACCTATTATTTATCCATGCAACTCAAGTCAACTGAGATTAACTAACATGCAACTGAAGATAATTGAAACATAACTAAATTGAACTAAACTAAACTAAACTGAATTGAACGTCGTAAACATCAATCCCTATTTTATAGGTACTCAACATGCATAAATCAAAACCCCTATTTTGTAGGAACCTAGGATGCATTTCTGAAGTGTACTCAATTCACCAATCGGTTAATTGAACCAAGGTGGATCCCATGGGCGCCCATGTGCTCCTATTTTGTAGGAGCTCACTCCAAGGAATCCCCACATTCTCCTAACACTTAGAAATAACTACAAATGTCAAATTAAATGTTTATTTCATTCCAAATTAATCTCTTCCTAATCCTAGTGTTGTGTAACACATTCCAAGGACTTGGGAGATACATGAAATATGTTTAGAATGCAATTAAATGGCATCATATTCCCGACATTCTCCCACTTGACATTATCATTGCAATTATTAAAAATAAGGAATCATTTAATATAAATCAAGTACAGGACTCAAGGCCAATGGCCTTCCTGCACCACAAAAACGTTTTTGCAACATTGATTAAAGTGTCAAATTTCTCAATCAATACCTTTCCCAAGTCTTTGTAGTATCCATTAGCACCCACCAATCAAACCATGCCAACTTCAAATGCAACCTGCATAAGCATGAAGCTCCAAGCAAATGATTAATACTCAAAACACAAAAAACTACAACCTCTCCAAATTTCATGAAGATAACCATATCCTACCAAAGCTCCATAGAACTATAATACCGAGCTATACATGGAAACAAGATAAACGTCAAAACTATCACTATCAAAAACTCCAACTGAGACATTTAACCAAGCTATCCAAGATATCGTGATAACCATCTCCTAAATGAAGATCATCCATGGCCTCAACACAATCAAAGAATATGTTGTTAACTATACAAGTCCCAAAAGGTCAAGTAAAACCATAATCTTTAAACCAATAAGATCAAACTCAAGGTAACTATCCCCATAACTGGAAATCAACCCATAAACCATGTCATAACATCCCTCAAAATGAATCCTCCAAATCTAACTATCTATAGCTCAAGATCCATATCTGTGAAAGATAAAACATATAAACTCATGTTAAACCATCCTTAAATGAGTCTCCATAATCAACCATGAATCAACTCAATCCCATGAGAAATCAAAGCATGAAACATAAAATATCTTGAAAGATATAATGGGCAAATACCTCTCAAATAAAGAACTGTCGAGTGTGTTGAACTCATGTCCAACCAAGGTGTAGGATTCTCAGTCTTTACTGTTGAAAAAATCTTTTCTTACAAGTAACCATTCCAACATATATCTCTTACCATAAGAGAACTCAAGCCTCACCTATTTCTCCAAGTATCCATGAGGACCTGTAACCAACCAATCATGCCAAACTCCAAATGCAACACAACACCATCACGAAGTAATCAAGCAAATGATTAATGTACCCAATACAAAGAGAACTACTACAATCAATGTCAAAGCTCCAATCATGAATTAGAAACATAAGCATGAAATCCATGATCTAACCATCTCCTCCAAGGAGATCACATGCATCATAACATACATAAACATCGCAGTCTCAAGAGAACAAGTACCATGCCAAACTCTAAATGCAACAAGAGTAAACCATGACATAACCACTCTAAACCAAGAAAACATATTCCCAATCACATGAAGATGACCATACCAATGATGCATCCACTTTACTGCCAACAACTCCCACTAAACCGTGGTACCGAGTCACACATGGCATTGTGACTACCATCCTCTCCATGAAGATCACTCTGAAACATCAAGCAAAGAGTTATCACAAACAATATTAGCTGAAATAACCAATGCATCATTACTGTCATCTGAGGATTCCTATGTAGAAGAATCAAAACACTTTTTCTTGTTCTTACAATTCTTCTTCACATGTCTTGGTTTCCCATAGTTCCAACACTTTACCTTAATCTTATCGGGGGTTTTAGGTTGTCCTTTGGACTTAGCCTTTCCTTCCTTGTCTCCCTTAGGTTCCTTTTTCTCGAGCCTTCCTCTTACAAACAAGGCATCTTGGGATTCCTCTTTAGAATTCCTCCTCATCTCCTCTGATAGGAGAGTAGGAATTATATTGTCCATCTTTATAAATGCACCACTACCACTGATAGCAACAATTAGATTTTCCCAAGAATCTGGTAAAGAACAAAGTAACAAAATGCATTTATCTTCATCTTCTAGCTTTACATCTACATATGCTAACTTACTCAAAATAAAATTAAAAGAATTTAAATGATGTGCAACAGAATCACCATCTTTCATCTTTAAAGAATATAATTGTCTTTTCAAATACAGTTTATTAATAAGGCTTTTAATTTGATAAATATCACCTATTCTCTTTCACAGATCAAATGCAGTCTTTTCATTTGAAACATTCAAGAGAGCAACATCAACAAGACATAATCTTATGGTTCCTCTTGCCTTCTTATCTAACTTAGCCCAATCCTCATCTAAAATCGATGTAGGTATCTTTGTCTTATTACCTATAGCTGACCACTGATCTCTCTCTTCAAGGAGATCTTCCATTTTTAATTTCCACATCTCATACGCAGATCCATTAAACCTTTCAATATCTAAATGAGAAGTAGAACCCATTGCAACACTCTAATTTTTAAAATCAGCAATTGACACAATATTAAAATCTCCCACTACATCCAAAACGCCTTCAACCTTTTAAGAGAAAGGCATCCCAAACTCTACCCAAGCTCTAGCTTTGATACCAAATGTTGAAAATGAAGGTAAAACTATAGTAAATATCTAGCTTAAAATTTGTAAATCCTGTGTAATTGTAGATTCAATTTTAGTATTCTTTGTCACAATCTCTTGTGTATGATTAATATTGAATTAGATCAATTTTAATGTTGTAGAAAGTAGATAGAAGATTGATAGAAGAAATATAAGACATAATAGAAAGGACACCGCATGTACATGGAGAAAACCCTTTCGGGTAAAAAACTCCACCAGAATTGTTCTTGCTTGTATTATTTAACCTTTGAATGAGTTACAATAATACTGATTCAATTATCCTTGATGTGCTTCTTTTTTCTTCAACAAATCTTCTTCACAACCTGCAATATTTTCTCACAAAACTCTCTCATACAATTGCTGCAATAATAAACAATATTATTGCTTACAAACTCGTAAGAGTTAACAAATATATAATCACAAAGCCTCTCGAGAAAATCCATGCCTAGGGTTGCCAAGTTGAGTTCAAACATGCATGACAAAGTCAAACAAGAGTCTCCCTCAAAGTTGGCACCCAACACTGAAGTGTTAACCTCATAGTTGTCAAAAATATTTTATTCAAACTCATCCTCAAAGTAGGCACCCAAACTGGGTCCCACTTAACTGATCATTGAAAATATCATTTCCATGCAATAGTTGTAACTCAAAGATGCCAACTTGGGTGCCCAAGGTGGGCCCAAGTTAATCTTTGTTAACTGAAACACATTTGTCATCGATTAATGCAAAACAATGTGCATGCATGATCCTCCATCTGTTAACTGAATGTATCAACCTGTTATCTATCCATGCAACTCAAGTCAATTGAGATTAACTAACATGCAACTGAAGATAATTGAAACATAACATAACTGAACTAAACTGTATTGAACCTCGTAAACATCAATCCCTATTTTATAGGTACTCAACATGCATAAATCAAAATCCCTATTTTGTAGGAACCTAGGATGCATTTATGAAGTGTACTCAATTCACCAACCAGTTAATTGAACCAAGGTGGATCCCACCTCCCATGTGGGTGCCCATGTGCTCCTATTTTATAGGAGCTCACTCCAAGGCATCCCCACATGCTCCTAACACTTATAAATAACTAAAAATGTCAAATTCAATATTTATTTCATTCCAAATTAATCTCTTCCTGATCCTAGTTTTGTGCAACACATTCCAAGGACTTAGGAGATACATGAAACATGTTTAGAATGCAATTAAATGGCATTCTATTCCCAACATAGCCGATGTAATCATCTTGCACATGAGCATAAGAGATTACAAAAGGCTCTCATTGTTGAACACACAACCTCACAAAAGATAAAGGGGGAGTCAGTGGCCTCCATTTCTGTATCCTCTTCTATTGTTTTGTCTTCTCTTGTTGTGCTTGCTTTAGTTCTAATCACCTATGTTCTACTCCTGACTCCCCCAATGAGTGTTGATAATCCTCACCCCAAAAGGTGCAAGTCTTCATCACACCGTCTGTGGATCCTCCCTCCCTTTTCTAAGCCCATTGACATATTGAACACCATGGCAGTGTCTGTTGTGGCTCTATCTTCTTCCTCCTCAACTTTTTTTTCTATTGGGATTCTATGTCCTCCACTGAAGAGCAAGTTGGAGGACGACCTCGCTTTAAGTGGAGGTCGGAAGAAGGGATCGCCTTCTTCGGAAGGAGGTTTTGTCTTGGCTTGTGTCATCCTTGTGATGGTGGTGACCCCTACATCCCCTAATTTTGTCACTACCCCTCTCGACGAGGTTGGTAGTGGATCTCAAGCACCTCCTTCTCCCACCTGGTTAACACATGGCACTTCGGTGAAGTGCATGTTTAACTCAGTGGATGATATCCAGGCTCTATCCTTGATCTTTGCAAGATCGATGACCTTCACCTCACAAGAGCTCAGTGAAGAAGACCTTGAGGGGCCTTCTTCCTTAGCCCTTGTTGCAGGGGAGTTAGAGGTTATTGCCACTACAATAAATCCTTGTGATTTGCTCCATTTTTTGCTTCCACCCAGCATTTTAATGTATTTTTTGCCAATTTTTTGAAAATGTTGGCACTATTTATCAGGATGGCGCTATTTTTGGCATTTATTTGCGCCAATCAGGACTAGTTGGCACTAATTTACATCGGAATTATCAACGCCTTTAGTGTCAATATTGACTTCGAGTGTGGTGCCGCCGTTAGCGCTGCCTTTGGCTTTGAGTTTAGGGCCACTTTTAGCTCTCGACTTTAGCTTCAAGTTTAGCTTCAGGTTTAGTGCTGGTTTAGACACCCCTATGTCAAAGAGACTTATTTATATGTCTCATTGACAATGTAAAAAAGTGAAATTTCAACAAGATACGGGCATATCAAGGAGAGAATCACTTACGTCACATCGACAAGGTATATCTACAAGTGCTCGGTGAAACACAGCTCTTGGATATAATGAAGTAATGTCGGTGAGACATTGTGATATCAATAAGACAAATAATATTATCTCATCGACACTCTTCAAGTAATGATCAAAAGCATACACCACTAGCTCGTCGAGAGGGTGAGCAACATATACGGTAGAGCGGTATACATCGCAACCCTGCAACAAGAAGCCTTGAGCAAGGCGGTAGTGCGGTAAATAGCTGAAGAGAAGGGAAAAACACCAACATACCGCAACAATAATCATGAGTCTCCCCGACATGGTAGAGTTACACCGATATATAAAGAAATACCACCAAAGGAAAATATCGATGAGACAGTGGCATATCGGCAAGAGATATTAACTTGTCTCATCGACACCAGCAACCAACATCAGAAGAACATAAGATCTAATGTCGATGAGACATTGAGATATCGGTAAGACAAAGAAGATTGTCTCATCGACACTCTTCAAGTAATGATCAAAAGCATACACCGCTATACCGCCGAGAAGGTGAGCAACATATGTGGTAGAGTGGTATACACCGCAACCCCACAACAAGAAGCCTTGAGTAAGGTGGTAGTGCGGTAAACAACATAAGGGAAGGGCAAAACACTGCCATATCACAGAGGGTATAATAAGAGATGGAGGCAGTACAGTAATAGTGGCAGCAAATCACGTCAGTCATAATCCATTTGAAAAAATCATTTAAGGAATCAAGAATATAGCTTGCCAAAATACTCTAAAACTCTAATAAACATACTCTAAAAAATTCGTCGAAATCTTATTTTTAAGCATAGCTCGCCAGAATGGAGTTTTCATTTTAATAAACATACAATCAAACCTTTGTTGAAACCTTATTTTCAGGTGTAGCCTGCCAAAATGGAGAAGTGTTTCAGTAAAGAATGACAGAGAATGGTAAGGAGATGTGCATGATAGGAGGCATAAGATTCATTGTTGTTTATCAATTCCAACTCTGATCAACAAGGATTACAATGTTTGCGCTACTATTTGTAATCCAGGTATTTAATTGACATATGTTTGCATAATCTCAAATTCCTTCAGATGCTTTTGAAGTATCAATGTATCCTATATAGGGTTTAGAATGACTTCTTTTATTTTTTTATAAAAAATCAGATGCTTTTGAAGTATCAATGTGTCCTATATAGGGTTTAGAATAATTTCTTTTAATTTAAATAAAAAAATAAATGATGTATTTTTCCATGATTAGATAATGTGGAGATCTCCTAAATCTGCCCTAGCACACTATCCTCTTTCACACTGTGTTCAGTACTCCATCTGCTAGGGTTTTGCATTTGACATCTTTAATATCTTCATGATAGTGGCTTTTAAATAGATCTCAATCTTTTCTTTAATCTTTATCATGGTAACCCTTGAGTTCCCTAATCCACCTTCAATTTCTTCTAAGAACATTGTCTTAAGCTAGACTGCATAGTATGCATTTAAAGCAAGTCCTTCATACCTGCCATTGTTCCAAACCACCACTCACCGCCTTGCTTAAAATGTTACCTCCATAAGCACAATACCAAGTTTTAAAATCATGGTTTCCAGTGATTGACCATTAAGGTCATTACTTTCATCAAGATACAATGAGTTTTTATCTTCAAACTTAAGGCATTATGTAAGATAACATTGTGAATTGTTTGTTGTGTACAATTTGATTTTCTTGCGTATTTACTGCTTTGCTAACTGCCTTTAAGATTGGATATTGCACCATCAGTTGAAATCTCAAACAACTCACTCACTATCAGTTGAAGATTCCTTTCGTGAGCATCCTTGTATAAAATCAAACTATGCCCTATAGACTTCCTACTTACTTACTAATATAGGGGACTCATTGTTTCACGGTATTTTGAGTTTTATTTAGAAGGGGTTAATATGTGGCATTTTTATGTGCAGGAAGAATAGATTGTGATGCAACGTTCGGGTATGGATGGTTTAGGCAAATTTGGTTTCTATCAGTGTCATAACCATGTTGGATTCTACCTTGAGTTAGTGTGAAACACTTCCAGGTGTTCTCCTCTTCAAACTTGCTCTTTTCGCCCTGGTATGGTTTAAAGGATGGTTTGGATCATCCCTTCCAAATCTTAATAACCCAATTGGATCTTGGGTATTAGTATGTGTTTCATCAAAATCTTCTACCTATCAACAAATGCAAGCATTATTTAATGTTTGGCAACAATTGGAACAAACCTATCTTTTTAAGTTTCTATGTTATGTTAATTATGCTTTAGTTAAGAAACGATGTAACTTTTGTGAACGAACCTGAAGCTTGTTGCTTCCCGTACAAATAGGGAAACCAAGGTCCGATTTTGATCATCATATCATCATCATTTCAATCCATTAGAATAGATACTAGACTATCTCATCCACTTATTCATATCAAAATAACTCATGTTATGTATGTTTATATTTTGAGCAATATAATGGAGTAGATACATTATAACGCGTAATCCATCTTCAGTGTTCAATTGTTGTGTTGATTTTCATGCTTATTTATTGCTTTGTTGTCTCCAAAGTGGTCTTTTCAAGTTGTTTAAATCTGCAAGATTTATTAGGGCACATTTGTTGTTGTTATTTGGTCCAATTTGAGGTACAATTGTAAGGATTTGTCTTTTTAATTATACTTTCTGACATTTGTCTTGATACAAATTGTTACTTTAGAATTATGGTATTCCTATGGAGGAAATTTGTTTGTTCTAATTATTGTAGGAAGGAGTTAACGCTAGCAAGTAGAGGAATGTGTTTTAAATTCTTGAAGGACTTGAAGAATTGATGAAGGTATTGTTGGCGGCGTTGGACATATGTTCAATAATAATGGTGAGGGATGACAATAGGATGTGTTTTAAAGACACACAAGGCATTTCGTCTGATGCTTCTTGGTTTATGGTGGCAAGGAATGTAACAGGTCTACGGTGTGAGGCAGTTTGGAAGCTAGTGTACTAGAGAAGAAATGGAGGCCAATTTCACTCTACATTTGAGGATAAAATTGGACCCTTTTATTGGCAAAGCAATTGTGAAGAGGTTGAGAGGATTGTTCCTCTCCAATGATGTGAAGGTGCGCAATTTGTGCAAAAAATCCTAGGTACTAGCTTCAAAGATTTGAAGCACAAATATCGTACTAATATGGATATTTACTCACCGATCATGGCATGGGGCTAGACTTAGGAGAGTCAATAGAGGAAGTGAGGAAAGTAATGAAGGTGTTGGTACACAAGGATTTCTTAGTGAATATGGAAAGTATCTTGGAATGGGCTATACTGGGAGAAGGCTTTGATGTGAGCGAAGGCATGGAAGATCATGTGGACCATGAAGTAGCAGAGATAAATCATCCCTTCATTAGGTGGCTAGAAGGAATCACCAAATCTATGTGGAGAGGAGGAGCAGAGCTAAGATGGAAAGCCCTAAAATTTTGTGTATAAATAATGGAGGTCGAGATGGTCATCGAGGGACACAAAGATGTCGCTAGAGAGGAGCTACGAGAGAAGAAACGTTTGCGCCCAAGGAAGAAGATGAAGCCAATCAAGTAAATATGCCCAATGCAACTGGGTAGCACGTCGGACACTTCCGCGTAAACTGAAGCTCAATTTTGGTTAAAATGCAGTTTATATCTTAGTTTTTGTTGTACATTTTCTAGGGTTAAGCCCTATTTTTTATTTGAGACTGTAAATAGTATGGGGTATGGGTAATAGTAGATAGGGTTGTTTACAGGCGGATTCAATAGTTTTTTTCTGGTTTGTTGGGAATTGTGGTGGTTAAACAAATGTATTTTAGAAGCTGTTGGATGGACTTAATTTTTCAAGTTGATGTAAATTCTACATTATTATTAATAAAATCAAATATTATCACCGATCAAAAAAAACATAGTAGGTTGCATGTTAAATTTCAAACATTTTATTTGCATTTTTTTGTATATATTATTTTCTCAGTGCATCACTATGTAACAACAATTTCACTTCTGAGATATATAGTAAAAATATTTGAAAGCACATGTTTTCTTTGTTAAGGGAAATGTATGGTGAATACCCAATGTCTTTCAGATAAGTGTGCAAGCGAAATAAGACATAATTGATTGAATCTGATTTTCTACTGTACAATTGTTTTTTTATGTGTTTTTTACTTTTTGCATGTGGATTACCCTCAAAAAGAGACTACTTATCTTTTCTTAAATGAAGCCTTTAAATTTCCTATCTACGAAAGGAATTTATTGCTTGACAACAGGTTCGTGAACTTCATACAAATTAAGATTGGTGTAAAAGGCCATCCCAACAAATGTTGTTTGGTCTAGAATTATAATGGAAAATAAAAAAGCTTGCTAGGAGAATAAAACAGGTTTTCAAATGTCCAAGTACAACATAATATTACAGAAGCATTTCAAAGTTTAGGCCATAAGAATCATCCTTTTTTAAACATGGATTGCAAATAATTTTGAAAATTTAGAAGTCTTGGTCATTAACATTATTGTCTGCTATAATGTCCACCCACTTTCCTCTTAGGGATTTAGTATTTCTACACCGTCCATGTCCTCTCTCCATGGCCTCTGTGAATAAAAATGTTGCCACAGAAGCTTTCACCACACTATCGTCGAGAAGGAAGAAGCAACTTGCGGGACTGTGGTAAAAACCGCTCTACCGCACCAAGCTGATGAAGGAGCCACGGGACAATGGTGGTCACCGCAGTACCGCACACCATTAGTAGAAGACTTGTGGGAGTCACCGCAACACCGCTAAATCCTTAAGGAGGGGGAGAAGCATGAGGACGAGGATATGTTTATGCCTTAGTATTTCATGGATTTGATGGAATTGTGATTGATTTTCATTGCAACGGATTGACAGAGGTTCAATTTTTTTTGAACAAAGAATTTTCATGCTTCAAAACAAGGTCTGTGGTGCTCATCTTGGTTCACAATTTACTTTTTATTTTATTTTATTTTGTATTATATTGCAATGCCCTTTGTTTGTTTGTGGAAAGTGTTTAGTGCAGAGGCTAGTCTATTTAAGCCCTGAAAGGCCTTGCATGTATATGTTTTAAATTGATGCTCCTTTTTAAGAAGGCTTTAGTAATAGTTGGGGTTTCAATGAAAGCATTTATTTTTAATCTACCATTAAGTTTACGAGGATCTATTAAAGAAAGAAAAAAATGTGAGACAAAGTAGTGAAAATGAAATAAGCTTCGCGAGTCTTGATCTCTTGACCTCTGGACACAAATATGTGGTCGAATAATTTTGTTCCAAAAGCTTCAATTTTATGTGATTCTTTTTTGCTTTTTCTTCTTGGGTTTTAGAGGAGCCTGATCTTAATTTTGGTGTTTGAGTATTTTGTGTTTTTAATTTATATCCATTTTGACTGTTGAGAATTTGGGGTTTTGTCTGTGAAGGATTCATGCTTTTTGTGATTGTAAGGGAAGGAGGAGGAGGGGGTTGTAGAAACAAGAAACCTATACTAATTGTAATGAATATGATATATATATATTTTTTTGCAAGAGCAGCTTGAGGTGAGACTAGTGGTCATATAAATGAAGAGAGGAAGGGAGGAGAGCTACATGGGGGGTGCTCAAGTGAAGCACCCTTCTATATCTAGATGTGAATCGTAAGTTCTTGTCCTTATCCTTGTTAATTCAAAGCTAATTATTTTATCATCGTATGTTTTTTAGAGAATTGTTAAAGGAATTTAATCCCTGGTTACTATGTATGCTTGTATTTTAGTGGGGAGACTATATCTCTATTTTGTTTTTTGAATGCCTTAAAATGAGTGTGTGCATTATGGATAGCATGATCTTATTTGCAGGATATAATTAGTCTACAGTTTTAGCATCTTTCCTTTTTTACATGTTTTGTGTTTTTGCAGTCCATGATTATGTAATCTAATCTTTTAGATGAGGCTGCTCCCATAGCTCTCTTACATGTTTTGTGTTTATGCAGTCTTGTCCCTCTCTTGTTGTTCTTCCTCAATTTCATCAGGATCATACATTCACCTTCTTGCCCCTCCTAAAGTTTGGACCACATCCATTACCTCCACATAAAACTAGACATCCTTGGTCTTCTTGGTTCCCACACCATGATATGGTTATGCAAATGAAAATGAAGCAAAGTAATCATTTCCTTCTCTGTTGGCTAGAAGAATGCATGCTTAATGTTTTGATACATGATATCAGCTCTCTCTTATGCTCTCATGGTTGAAGACTGAAATCTTTTAGATGAGGCTACTCCCATAGCTCTCTTACTCGCTTGACAAATCCTTAAGAAGGAGGAGCGACATGAGGACGAGGATATGTTTATGCCTTAGTATTTCATGGATTTGATGGAATTGTGATTGATTTTCGTTGCAGCGGATTGACGGAGGTTCAAATTTTTTTGAACAACGAATTTTTGTGCTTCAAAACAAGGTCTGTGGTGCTCATCTTGGTTCACAATTTACTTTTATTTTTTATTTTATTTTGTATTATATTGCAATGCTCTTTGTTTGTTTGTGGAAAGTGTTTAGTGCAGAGGCTAGTCTATTTAAGCCCTGAAAGGCCTTGCATGTATATGTTTTAAATTGATGCTCCTTTTTAAGAAGGCTTTAGTAATAGTTGGGGTTTCAATGAAAGCATTTATTTTTAGTCTCCCAATAAGCTTGCGAGGATTTGTTAAAAAAAGAAAAAAATGCGAGACAAGGTAGTGAAAATGAAATAAGCTCCGTGAGTCTCGATCTCTTGACCTCTGGACACAAATATGTGGTCGAATAATTTTGTTCCAAAAGCTTCAATTTTATGTGATTCTTTTTTGCTTTTTCTTCTTGGGTTTTAGAGGAGCCTGATCTTAATTTTGGTGTATTTTGTGTTTTTAATTATATCCATTTTGACTGTTGAGAATTTGGGGTTTTGTCTATGAAGGATTCATGATTTTTGTGATTGTAAGTGAAGGAGGAGGAGGGGGTTGTAGAAATAAGAAACCTAGACTAATTGTAATGAATATGATATATATATATTTTTTGCAAGAGCAGCTTGAGGTGAGACTAGTGGTCATATAAATGAAGAGAGGAAGGGAGGAGAGCTACATGGGGGGTGCTCAAGTGAAGCACCCTTCTACATCTAGAGGTGAATCATAAGTTCTTGTCCTTATCCTTGTTAATTCAAAGCAAATTGTTTTATCATCGTATGTTTTTTAGAGAACTGTTAAAGGAATTTAATCCCTGGTTACTATGTATGCTTGTATTTTAGTGGGGACTCTATTTTGTTTTTTGAATGCCTTAAAATGAGTGTGGATATTATGGATAGCATGATCTTATTTGCAGGATATAAGCAGTCTGCAGTTTTAACATCTTTCCTTTTTTACATGTTTTGTGTTTTTGCAGTCCATGATTATGTAATCTAATATTTTAGATGAGGTTGCTCCCATAGCTCTCTTACATGTTTTGTGTTTCTATAGTCATGTCCCTCTCTTGTTGTTCTTCCTCAATTTCATCAGGATCATACATTGACCTTCTTGCCACTCCTAAAGTTTGGACTACATCCATTACCTCCACATAAAACTAGACATCCTTGGTCTTCTTGGTTCCCACACCATGATATGGTTATACAAATGAAAATGAAGCAAAGTAATCATCTCCTTCTCCGTTGGCTGGAAGAATGCATGTTTAATGTTTTGATACATGATATCAACCCTCTCTTCTACTCTCATGGTTGAATACTGAAATCCATTATGGTGGGCCTCCAGAGTTCTAGTCATCTTTTGTCGTCTTCCACCAAATGCTGGCTTGATCCACACATCTGCCAACCTAATTGGATTTGGTTTTGAAAGCTGAAGTTTCTATTAAGTCACCAATGTAGCTCTCTCTGCCTTTTCAGACTCTTATTGCTACATATCATCTTTGGGATTTGGGATTTAATCATTTGTACCACATGGCTGATGTGCTTTGAATCCTTGCATCTAAAGGAAATTCCTTAAAATAAATACTACTAGGGAATTTCAATGTCGCCATTGTAGTTGGCAATAAAGCCGGTACTTGCAACATTGAAAATTATCCTTATATAAGAATTCCCTCCATCTTGTTGGCTTGTAACACTCTTGATGGTGGCTACATGAAATCTGATTCTAATTCCTCTTCTACATCAAAGGGTTCATATCCTTGATCTGACTCTTCTGAATTATCAGAATCAAAATCACTAGCTCCCATATTCAAAAATTCCCAACCACCATCTTCAATAAATTTATTTAGATCATCAGTAATAGTCTTCAAAATTGGCCACCAGTTCAAGTTCATTATGCTTTCATAATACTTTATATCCATGAAGTTCAACCATTCTTTGATGCCATTAAGCAAAGATTGAGGAATGGCATACATTCAAAGTACATCCGACTTGAAGTATTTGTAAACAATAGCCATATCAAATGCCTTTTTACCAAGTCCTACTCTCTCAAGGATAACAATTCTCAATCTCACTAATAGCGATTACCAAGAAAGGTAATTCCACCAACTCTACCAAACAGTTTATCATAGGAACAATAAAAGTAGAGGCTTTAAAAGGAACTCCATGAAAACCAAGCTCTCTAAATGGTATATCAAACTCTAGTTCAAAATATTTTAGATGAGGCTGCTCCCACAGCTCTCTTACTCACTTGACAAATCCTTGAAACTGTATTTATTTTATTTTTCCTATCCCCCTCTTCCTGTTCTTCCTCAATTTCATCAGGATCATACATTGACCTTCTTGCCCCTCCTAAATTTTGGACCACATCTATTACCTCCACATAAAAATGGACATCCTTGGTCTTCTTGGTTCACATGTCGTGATATGGTTATGCAAATGAAAATGAAGCAAAGTAATCATCTCCTTCTCCACTAGCTAGAAGAATGCATGCTTAATGTTTTGATACAGAAATCAGCTCTCTCTTTTTCTCTCATGGTTGAATACTGAAATCCATTATGGTGGGCCTCTAGATTTCCAGTCATCTTTCTTCCTCTTCCACCAAATGTTGGCCTGATCCACAAGTCTGCCAGCCTAATTGGCTTTGTTTTTTAAAGCTGAAGTTTCTCCTGACTCACCAGTATTAGCTGTAACTTTTTTAAAATTTTATTATGGTATGTGCACTTTGATATGATGTAATATGATTATGGTTTCATATCATATGTTGTAATATTAGATATATAACAGAAAAATAAATTATTGCATGAAATAAATAATTGCATGAAATAAATAATAACTTTTCATTTTAAATGTTTTTTTTGCAGAACACGGGTCTTCCAGAAGATCAAGATGATCCTCAACATGATATAGATCCATAAAATATTGGTTCTACTGGTATAGGTCACATGGCAGAGGATGATGATGATGCAGATGTAGAAGACACCTAGACCGATGACAATGATGATGATGAGACGGTTGGTGATAGTAACCAGTGACATTCATGATCATATAGACTACATCATGGATAATTGTTGATATATCGTTATGATGACTCTTTTCATGGTTACTATCATATGTATCATTTTCACGGCCTACAGTACTATATTGTTGAGTTGTATCATATTGACATGTATCATTTTCACTATATCATTTGGACATGTATCATCTTGACTTGTATCAATTTGAGTTACATAATTTATCAATTTTATTTATATCATTTGTACATGTATCATTTTCACTTATGTTGATTGTTGGACATGTATCATTTTGACATGTTTTTGAGGTACTGGCATATTTGACTTTCACTTGTTTTAGTTATATATGATGATGATCTTATCAGTATTGACTTGTCAATTTATATAAATTAAAAGTGGTCGATGATTTTTGGATGGATATTTATTAAGTATGATGATTTTAATTTACTGCTCAGGATGGATGTTGTCAAATTCAATTAAATTATAGATATTTGACTCACTTGTTTCAATTATAGATGATGATCATGTTACAATAATTATATTGTTATTTAATCATATGAGTTAAATAATTAAATTACTTACTCTATAATCATATGAGTTATTTAAGAGGCACAATATATTTAACTAATCAAATTGAAATAAAACATATTAAATTAATAAATGGAAGCAAAACAAGAAGCATTTTTAGAAGCAAAAAATGAAGCAACAATGGAAGCCAAACTAAAAGAAATCTAAAACCGGAAGCAAATTTGGAAGTAAAATTGGAAGCAAAATTGGAAGCAAAAATGGAAGCAAACCCAGAAGCAAACCTGGAAGCAAAACTGGAAGCAAACATGGAAGCAAAATCGGAAGCAAAACCGGAAGCAAACTTGGAAGCAAAACTAGAAGCAAAACCGGAAGCAAACCCAAAAGAAAACTTGGAAGCAAACCCATAAGCAAAACTAGAAGGAAAACTGGAAGCAAAATTAGAAGCAACATTGGAAGCAAAACTGGAAGCAAAATTGGAAGCAAACCTGGAGGCAAAACTGGACGTCAAATTGGAAGCAAAACTAGAAGCAAAAATGGGAGTAGACATAGAAGTAAAGCCGACACTAAATACGAAGCTAAATCTGACGCAAAAAATAACACAAAATCCAACGTCGAGCTGGCCATGCCTGTTTGCGCTAAGTTTGGCACCAATCAAATTGTTCAATTCATGCACTCAAATACACTAAATTCCGGTGCAAAAGTTAGCGCTAATTGCATGTTGTGCTATTGTGTGCCCTTGCTATCTCACCCTTGCAGGCTCGTCCTCCCTCCCCCTATAATGATCTAGATTGGGAGTAGAATGACCTGCTGTTTGATGAAGATTAGGGTGGTACCTCTTCTTTATCTGTAGATTAGGTTTGTTTGTTTGTGTTCCCTTGTGCTTGTTTTTGTGTTTGTTATCTTTCCCAAAGCACCCTTGCTACCCTTGTAGGTGCTTGGATATAGGATTGCATTTTTTTTGTGAATTTATTTTATGTGTAATCATCATTCTTTTATATGTTGCAAATTTTCTTTTTGACAATTGGGGATGATGCAAAGTGTTGGGGGGTATTTAGGCCCTCTTCCATGTTGACCCAATTTTTATTTTTATTTTGTCTTCATGTGCTATTCTTTATGATATGAGTACTTTGGGGATTGATGACCGTCATGCAACGCATAATATCCATTTGTATCTATGAACAGATTTGACCTCAAACTCTTAGATCCCCTTGTCTCTCTTGATTTCTTCATCTTTGTATGTTTCTTGATGTTGTGGTTCTTATGTGTTGTCCCTCGTATGTGTGTGACAACATACCACAAAATACATCTCATCATGTGTTGCGTGCTACATCTTTTCCTCTCCTTTCTCTCCTTAGGATGCCATGTGCTCCTTTGCATAGCACACACCATCCTAAGGGGGGCTACCATGATGTTTTGATTTTCAATTTTGGTGATTTCTTTCGAAAAGGATTCTTTGGTGTTACAATTTTAAAATGAATCCCTTGACAAAAGAATCCCTTGTTGAAACCCATCATTTTCCAAAATGATGAATTCTCTCAAGACTCTTGAATGAAATTTTCTTTCGAATAGGGTCTCGTATGTGAAAGAATCTGAAAAGTTTCCTTTGAAAAAGGAGTACTTTTTCTAAAATGAAAGAGTCTGAAAACTTTCCTTTGAAAAGGAGCATTCTTTCCAATGGATTCCTTGACGAAAGGATCTTTCAAAAGGATTCCTTGATGATAGAATCATTTGCAAAAAATGTGATGTTTTTCAATCGTAGTGTTCCTTTAAATGGATCCCTTGGTGTCTTGAAGGGTTTTCAAAGGAACCTCTTTGAAAACATCTCCTTCAATTGCATCCTTTGGTTTTTTGCAAAAAAATGAGTGTTTTGTATTTGATATCCAATGTAATTGTGTCCAACATTGTATATCCTCATGTCTAGCTTGGGGGTAGCTAGACTAGACCTGCCTTTTCTATGACTTTCCTGCAATAGAGTTTGCAACAACCTTAGCCTTAGCTGACCAGTGTATTTGATTAGGAAATGTTTGATCATGCCGATTTGTGTGTCTCATGATTTTCTGCCTAACATGTTTTTGGTGAGATCACAACTTACTTTGCAGGATCGAGAACTTGTCGATCCCCCTTTGTTTTCCATAGCTTTGCAGGACTAAGAACTTGTGGATCCATCTCTCTCTTTCACATCCAGGTGCACTAAATCGAAGATATGCTTCGTCAATGCTATTAGTATATTCTCTTCAATCTCTTTCTACTTTAGCTCGCATTCACACTGACACATATGTTCACTAAAGTGGGCGAAAAATGTAATGGCGAAAATTTGTACCCTTAGCAAATTCCCTATTTATTTTGCCTTCACTTTAGAATCTATAAGTTCGTTGATGCAATCCCTGCCATCGTCACCTTTCTCCATCTAGGTGGCCTTATCTTTTTGCGTTGGTGGAGGAATCTTTGTCAAGGACGTGTATGCGTCGTGCTAGCATCCTGACAAGATTCCCGCCCCTAGAATATGCAAAACTATTACATCTTCGATTGGCTATGAAGGTAATGACTCCTATATTTCTTTGACCGATGAGAATCATCCCTTTTGCCTCCATTCTTGCATTAAAACTCTAATTATTTTACTTCTTCACTCTTTATTGACTCTCTCTTCATTCTTTCATGCTCTAGACACTTCACACTTCACTCTACACACTTGCTTCTTGCTTCTACACCATTTTATCTTGCTGCTACAAGCTCTTCTTTTGGCTTCAACAACACCTTCTTGTTGCAACACCATTGCCATTGTTAGATTGTCAAGCTTCATCTTCTCTACATGGTGGTGTCACGCTCTTCCTTTTGCTATTGGTCTTGAGTGCTCGTAGTTGGGAGGGTAATATTGTATTTTGTTATTCAATTGCATCATCATGCTTTTAGAATATCATTCTATTTGTTTATGCTCTTTATTTGGTTGTATCACTTCCTTTCTTTTCTCCATTGCTTTCTCTATCTTGTGGCATTCTAGCTATCCATGGAGGTGGGAACACCAAAACGGGGGTCTGGTTGAGGTAGACCTCAAATACAACCCCAATATTTTCTCGTTCTTTAGTGTGTAGGTGCAACCTTGTTACTTGGAATCAGTTAGAAGATTGGATTGTGTGTGAAAGGTACATTTTCTAACTCTTTTATATCATTTTCACATTAGAATAGCTTAAAGTATTTTTCTTGGTGTACTCTTTCATTACCATACTTTCTTTGTAAAACCGTGAAAACTTCATTAGTTGGGTCGTTAGTAGGCCCTTAGCGTTTTCTATATGTTTGCTAGACTCCTGTATGTACAGGATGCCAACGCGTTCTTGAGATGCCAGCATGCCGTGTTGTCATCCTTAGACAGTGTGCTGTCTGGTTAGTAGTCTGAAACCTTTGAGGCCAGCTCACTCGATTTCCAACACTTGTTTTTAGTAGAAAGAAAGAAGTGTGCGGCTAGCCCTTCCTTTTCAACCTCTCTCTCCCAACTTGTCAAACTATCTAAGGTAGTTTAAGGAAGTTCGTTCCACAAGACTCTCCTGTGACTTGAAGTCCTGGGGGTGATGAATTCCCCTTGTCTACACATCTTAAATTGTTTTTTTTAATGAAATTATTTTACATTATCATGTCATTAAATTCTTAAAAACTCATAACATTACCTAAAATTACTATCAAACAACTAATAAACTTAAATATTTATAAATTTATAAAATAAAAATAAATCAATATACATACTTAACTTATAAAAATTATAACTAGCAAGTTTGCATGAGAAGGGTGCAATGGTCACACCGATAGAAAAATATTTATAAACTTATATGTTAGAGATTACAATTCAAATTGTGGATAAAAGATATATTATTTTATTTTCTATTTTTGTATATAAATATATTTAAAGAATGATGCATTATATTGTTATGTTTGTGTATAGAATATTATTTTTGTAGTTTAATTTTAATTTTATAGAGCGCTAATAATGACGAGAAACATATGTTTGAAGGTGTTATTTGACATATACTTGTATACATATTTTTTTTTTATAATCAAAATTGAAGAATATTTTATAACAACTTTAATTTTGTTTGAAATAGAAAGTTAATGATAAGTACACAATAGATGAAGATGGTTGCTTATCCAACCATCTTAGATAGAAGGGGTTTTGTTATGAAAGGATATTTTTGGAAAGATGCACTGTAAGTTTGAGATTTGTCCATCATTGCCTTTCAATGCCTCAATTGTTGGCAGATGGTCAACGCTCCCCTCGGGATTCGTGACATGGACTAACCACCTCCCGTGGATCCGTTAACTTTGGCAGTTGTATCGGGCATTAACAGGTCGATCTTTTGGTGCAACAACAACTGTGGGCCAACAATTGCTATCAGAGCCAAAGGTGCCGAGTTCGAATCCCCTCGGGTAACGCTGAGGGGGAGTTTGTTGGTAGATGGTTAGTGCTCCCCTCGGGATTTGTGACATGGACTAACTGCCTCCCGTGGATCTGTTAACTTTGGAAGTTGTATCGGGCATTAACAGGTCAATCTTTTGGTGCAACGACAACTGTGGGCCAACATCAATAACCTACCATGTTTCGAAGGGCTATCAAAAAACTTGAATAAATGGAAAATTTGAGTTGCATGTGAAATGATCATTCAATATTCTTGATATTTTATGCAAGCAACTATAGTGGAATTCCAAACAATCATGTTAGCATTAAATAAAATTTCTAAACACTTGAAAGTCGATCCTACTTATGGCACCTTATCTCCCGACCTTAAATGTTTACCAAACAATCATGAATACCCTTACGTTCCCCATTATTATACACTCCTACGATTCTTTTTGTTATTTGATAGATGCAATTCAAAAATATTTCACATATTATTGATGTCAGAAGGAATTGTAGGATGCAATTTCACTCAGTCTTGAAATTGTAGTACCTGCATACAACAATTCAAGATTGATAATTTTTTGTGCAAGTGCTAGTATATTTTTAGCATGCCCATAGGGCGAGATATTGGATGAGAAAGCTGCACTTATAAAAGTTTTCCTTTGCTTAATTTCACTTCCATATGATTTTGATCAAATTAATTCCCGTACTTACAAGCTCATAACCCAACAAATGCTCAAAAGTATTTTTCAATATCTACCCCATTTTTAAATTAGTATAAAATTTTAGTTTGAGTGATACGACTTCTTAACTAGATTTGCAAGCTCAAAATGACATCTGGAAACCTGTTTCAAACTGTGAAATGGATTTTAAGTTGTATGGAAACAATTACAAAATTGTGGATGGTTTTTTGTCATTTCATTATTACCTATCAACCTCATGCCTGTCATATCTTTACCTTTAAAAGCCAAGAGATATGAAATCATATTCATTTATTAATAAAATTAAACGATGAACAGGAAAAGCCATTAAACTTGAGAGGAAATTGTATGAAATGACTTATAAAACATCAAAACTTGGGTTGAGCTAAATACGTTTCCATATTTGACAACTGGATAGTCTTAAGATCACTTAGTGAGCTTAAATTAATATATAGGTTAATATCGTAGCCAAGGAGCTTTAAAATTGAAGTATTGAATCTAAATCGATTCATTATACTTCAAAATACGAAACCCTTCTAAAGAAAAAATTTCTTTAAAACTAGACGAACCAAAACCAGTCTCCCTAAGCCATTGCTTCAACCTATTTATGATAAGTGAAAAGTAAATCTACACATATCGGGGTTTTAGAGTTGCTCGATTCTTGAGCTCGAGACAAGATGTTGTAGCTTTTTAAATAGAAAATATTGGTTGCGAGTTAATATCTGTTTTCACACATGACATTATTTCATCAACATAAATTGAAAACTAACAAATTATTTCACAGTTTAATGACAACTCAAGAGTTGTTTGATAGCGTGAGACTTGTTTTTTGATTAGATAAGCAACATTTCTAGGATATTGTACCTTTAACACAAAAACCACAAGAATAATAATTGAGAGTAACCTCATGTCCCCATGCAGCTGCTTAACTCCATTTTCTGCTTAAGTTTAAACGGCGAGAGTGTTCCCATGCATAAATTTTATTGTCGGGAAAGGATAATTTGGAATCTTTTCCTATTTTAATGGAGCAACTACTGTTTAGGAATTGAAAATAAGCTGTGGAAAAAAAAAGGGGGGCTGAAAATAAGTAGCAACTACATATTGTTAAAAATCCACGTGGCTCCACAAATTTCTTTCCCTCTTTTTAAATATTTGCTTTCATTTTTCTTTTTCTAATTTTTTTTTGTACAAATTATTATTAATACTATTAATACAAATTTAAGTTGACTCCTAAAAAATAAACAGAAAAATTAAGCATTCATGGGGCCATCAGCTCCACAAATAACTCCTAAATAAGTTGAGCAATGGTTGCTCGTCAAAATAAACTAAGCAACCGCATGAGGACTTGCCCTAGCAAGTTCAACAACATAGAAGAAAATGACCCAATACTTGAGCATGTTCCAATAGTTGTGGTAGCATTTGTTTATAAAATGTCCAATATTTTTAACAATATTGAAGCAATAGTTGTGTTGTTAGTGTTGATGATGACTACCATAATTAAATGAAATCTATTATTTAGATCTAAAAAACAACCAATCATATGATGTCACATCAATGCCCAATAAAATATGATGTAGATGCATCGATCTCACTTTTTTTCGGACACCTTGATAAAAAGCATGCTAATGTGACATCATGTTCGATGATGTAGTCCTAAAAAATTGGGAGTGATTTGAAATTTCCACCTAAGATTTTGAGAAGCATGAAATTAGAGTGCTCAACTAGTGGATCCTCTCCCCTAGATAACACACCAAAATAGCTAAAAAAAAAAAGTGGAATTGTTTCAAGGTCAAATATCACACTATATAGCCTGTCGGCTAAATATCTGTAACACGTTGCGGGTGGTCTGTATAGATATTTAGAATCGATAGAACCCTAAACCCCAGTAAAAGTCAAAGGCCACCCGCAACGTGTTAGCAGCGCAGGTGCTGACCCAAAGGCGGGAGGTGAAAAATCAAAGATTTCCGTCTGCGGAGCGTTAAAGAAAAGAGGACGTACATCTGTGGCGATGGCGGACTTCACCTCCACATCTCAGAGAAGCTCCTCCAGAAGAGCGGCGAGCCGTTCCCGATTTTATAGAGACTTGGCGTCGCCCGTTAAGATTGATTTTTCCTCCCAACCACAACACTCTTCATTTTCTGGGTCATGGCTCGATGGTCCTCCGCCTCCTCCAACGCTCTCTCTCCACGACCAAGTCGAAGACGTTTCGCCCGCAGCCCACCAATTAAAAACTCCGCCGCCAAAGACGCTCGCCTCAGCTTCCGCCGCCGCCTCCTCGTCGGTTTCCTTCAGAAGAAGCACTCCGCCGGATGAAGCAGGCTCCTATGGACGAGGTTTCAGCTTTCAAACGCCCGGGAATTTGATCCGCAGATCTCACCTCTTTTCCGAAGGAGATAAGGAGAATGAAAGTCCTTTACATAAGGAGAACGAAAGTCCTTTAAATGACTGGTCGCAGCAGGAGCCCCGCGCTTTGCTGGAACTCCCACCTCTTGAAGAAGCGGAGCATCCTCATAGCCAGACAAACGGAGCGGCAGACGGGCAGTGCTGGGTTACTGTTTACGGGTACGCAAACTTTTTGTTCTTTTCTCTGTTCTTATTTTACCTTAATCAATAAGGAATCGAACCCAGGGCCTCCATATTAGATTGCTGCTCGCGCGCCATACTATTGAGCTACTTGTCCTCTTTTTTGGGGTCCAGACTGCTAATAGTTTCCCAAATGCAGAGGTTTGAAGCTGAACGGGTTAGGGTATGTGCGAGTCATAGTGTAGGGATACTCTGTCAGCTGGGTGGCCCCAAAACCTCCCTTCAAGTCTCAACTCAGTTAAGTGCACAGGGCACCACATAATGGAGCTTAAGAGGACCTGTCCTTTTCCCGTTTAGAAAAAAATTGTTAAGCATTAATTGAGTCAGGTTAAGGATGGCTTTAGCAGGCTGTATGGTAACCTTGGTCTATGTTCTTATGTCTTGCACACATAGATGATACTGCAATTCACCCCAAACTATGTGCACCTGAAGTATTGCATATTGAACTATGCTCTTTTGATCTGAAAACATGGATGAAACATACATCCAAATTACGTACATCCAAGGTATTGAACCTTGAACTATGTTCATATGATTTGGAAACATAGAGGAAACTACTTTGCACCCCAAAGTAGGTACACCTGAAGTATTTACACTAGGTCTTGGCAGGTCCATTTTGGGCTTGGACTCTGATACATCAACAAATAAATTGATGAAAGCACGGTTTATTAAATTGGTTGAAACTCATTAATAAATTCCAAGATTGACCAAAATACTGAAAACTGCCAGTCCTCCATGTGGCAAGTCGTATTTTTCTTTTGTGGTTCTATAAAAAGGAATTTTAGATGTCCCTTTAAAGAAGGAAGGGTGGTTTTGCAGCTGCAAGGTCTTTTTTCTTCTTTATCCTTGCCTGGTTTTTAATAAGTACCAAGTCTTCCAAAGTTCCAAACTAAGTCAGTGGATTCACTCAGCTCAGAACTTGGCAAGTTTTACTGTTATTGTGAGACTTTCCAAGTCTCTTAGCTAGGGTTACACCAGAATCTTGTCACATCAAGCAGAAACCTGGGCAGCTGTGTTGCTCTGCACTCTGCAGGGATAAGAAGTAGAACATGTCAAACCCTTGAAGTTTCCCCTATTACCATTACAGTATAGCCTCTTGGACTTTGCTGAAGTGTACTTTTTGTGGATGACAAGATGCAGGGAGTCTGCTTAGATACAATTCCTCGATTCCCATTTTAGAGCCTAGGGAATAGGGTGAAAAGTAAAACTCACTCCTAGCTGGGTGAGGTGCTCTTAGTGGGTGCATTATCTAGAACGGGAAACTTAGATCAAAAGATGTAATGTCCCCCATTGCTTGATACCACGTATGAAGGAATTTTCTAATCTTTCATTCCTAAATTATAAATAAATCTTAATATAAGGGAATATGGGAATTATTAAGTGGATAATTAAATTAAAGCTAAAAGCTATAGTCGGTGAGTTTATTTAATTATTCATAAAGGCGGGGCCACTTAAAATAATAAACTCTTTGCTAGGCGATTCAACATAGTGGGCAAAAAATCAAATTTAGCCTAAGTTTCTTATTCTTAGTTAAGAGCAATTATTTGATATGGGAAAAAGAAAAAAAGACGTCTGATTTTTCTAGATAGAAATGAGCTCTCTTGAAGGAAATCAACGGATTTTTGTGAAGACAGGATTGGAAACTTTGAAATGATTAAGAGGCACGATTGGAAGGAAGTGGACATTCAAAAAATTATTATGATTTTAATTTCTCTTGCCGTGTTGTGAAGAAGTTCATATCAGGACGTAGCCCTGAGGAGATTGGGACGAAATCCCCAATCCTAGTTTTATTTCCTTTGGACGTTTGGAACTACTGTGTAAAAATCATCACGTGGAATCTAATTAGGTGTTGGAGACGAGGAAGATAGTCTAAAATGATTTCTAGGAGACGGGTTACCTCTGAGAGAATCATTGCATTCACTTGATTGAAAAGCACGTAATGCTAGATTGAGATCGATTCATGCTGGGATAAGCACTGTGGTTTACTCAACATCAATTCGTGGTTGCAAGGAATTCTGGGCGCACACTTCAATCCTTATATTTTTTGAGCAGCGACCTCCAGCAATCTACATTTTATCGGGAAAGTATATTTCAGTGGTATCAGAGCCTAGAATCTTGCCAGCCTGTTGGGGATTCATCTTTGCATGTTAGTTTGGGGGATACCCAAAAGGTTGTATGTGCCTTTTTAATGCATGTCACATCGATATTTCACCAGAAGTAGGTCAATTCATCAAGAAGGAGGAGTTGATAATAACACAGTTGAAGTTGAGATGGGTGAGAGAAGAGGTGAAAGCCCACCGAGAAATTTGAATGCGCGGTTGGATAATTTCTTAACCACATTTGCCCAACAACAGCAAATGCTACAACAGGTTTAGGATCGTATGATCACAGCCATAGGTCAAATGAGAGTGGATCGTGCTAGATTGAGTAGATCAAGCAGTGGCCATAGCAGAAGTGATGTTGGTCACGAAAATTGTGATAGAGAAGCCACTAATGCTGTTAGGACAACAAGCACAAGGTCTGATCGGCCTTTACGTCCTACATTTGTGACTAGACAAACTGAAGTGGAAGCAATTCCAGAGTTGGAGGAAGATAAACACATCTTTGATTCTTTGATGATGTTATGACGGCCCACGAGGAATATAGAATGCTTCCAGTTGAAGTGAGGCAATTGATTAATTTGAATTAGTTTATGAATCAGCGGAGAGATAAAAACAAAGTCAGACTGGAAAGGCAAGAAAAGGGGCTTAGAAGGCAAACCGGTCAATTTACTCATCCCAAATAATACAAGGAAGCATTAAATAAGATTCCTCTATCGATCTTTGATGGAAGTTGGAAAATAAGTGCTAGATCATGGGTGTATAAACTTGACACATTCCTGTCCCTAAAACCTATGGAGGAAGAAAAGGCTATTCAATTTGCTATGATGCATCTAGAGGGAGTAGCATATGACTGGTGGCACCATGGGTTGGTTTCACAGGATCATGCCATGATACATTCATATGAGGAGTTTGTCGATAAATTGATTACACGCTTTGACCAGAAGGATATTGAGGTTTACTATAGGGATTTGGCTCAAATGAAGCAGATTGGACATGTTGAGACTTACATCAATGAGTTCCAGAAGATTGTAGTCATGGTTCTTGATATGTCTACGAGGCGAGTTACTATGTTGTTTGTTGAGGGTTTGAGTGACAGATTGAGGGGTTTAGTGAAGGCTCATAAGCCTAGTACATTATATGACGCTATTGGCCTAGCCTTGGATTTGGAGTCTACCTCGCCCCTCTAGCCTTAGAAGAAGACTTTCGGTGGATTTCCATCAAAACAAAAGAGTTTCAAGCAACAAAAGAACACTACATCGAAATTTGATCAGGAATCTAGAAATGAGCTACGTAGGAAACAAATATGTTTCTACTGCAAGGAGCCATGGAATCGTGACCACCGTTGCCTTGGGAAAGGCAAGGTTCATTTGATTGAGGTTATCTCAGAGCAGGATGGTCATGAGACCAGTATTGGAGATGACAGTGGATAGGAGGAACTACCTCCATGGTTAGAGTTGGATGGTTCTGGAGCCAAGGAGACTCCCTAGAGCAACATAGCCTCACTATTCGGGGTTCCTAGATTTCATCCATTCCATTGGAAGGGTGTCATCAAGGGACAACACATGGTTTGCCTGGTGGATAGTGGAGCCACGCATAATTTCATTGATGAGGGCCTAGTGGTGAAACATGGGCTACAAATGGAGGAGTTTTCGGGATTCAATGTGATTGTAGCAGATGGGTTTCAGTTGAGTTGCACTAGGATGGTTCTCCAGCTTAGCATCCAAATTAGGGATTACACCTTGATTGATAATTTCTATGTGCCGAGTCTCGGTAATATTGATGCAGTCTTGGGTTTGCAATGGTTGCAGTCACTTGGGAGGTACATTCAGGACTTCCGCAAAATGGAGTTGGAGTTTATGATTGATGATAAGAAGATTGTGCTGAAGGCCATGTCTGATGGTGGTCCTTGTGTAGTGTCAGCCAGGAGGATGGAGGCTTTACTCAGACATGGGGAGGTGGATTGGGCAGTACAGTGCTTTGTTTCTACCAAGCCTACCTCAGACAGCAAACCACACCTCCATATTGACATATAGACAGTGGTGGATAAGCATGGGGTAGTGTTTGGAGACATTCCTCTGGGTCGGCCACCTAATCGTGGGTTCGAGCATGTCATTGAGCTTGAGGAAGGGGCCAAGCCAGTTACAACTACGCCCTATCAACACCCATGCCATTTTAAGGAGGTTATTGAGAAGACAATCAAGGAGCTACTAAGCATGGGACACATCTGGCCCAGTTCTAGTCCGTTTGCCTTGTCAGTTGTTTTGGTTAAAAAGAAGGATGGGACTATGCACATGTGCATAGACTACATGGCCTTGAATAAGAAAACCATAAAGAACAGATACCCAATCCCTAGGATCGACAAATTGCTTGACGAGTTGCATGGGGCCGTGTTCTTTTCCAAGATTGATCTTTGTTCGGGCTATCATCAGATACGAGTCCGGGAAGATGATGTCCACAAAATTGCTTTTCGTTGTCACTACGGGCATTTTGAATTCCTGGTCATGCCATTCAGACTCACAAATGCACCAACCACATTCTGGTCGTGCATGAACCACACTTTTCATGAGCAGTTGTGGAAATTTGTTTTGGTCTTCTTTGACGACATTTTGATATACAACAAGGCTTGGGAGGATCACCTGCATCACTTGGATGTAGTGTTGAGTATCATGGAGGCTCAGTCGCTTTACGCGAAGGCTTCTAAGTGTGAGTTCGAGATGACTGAGATACTCTATCTTGGACATGTGATTGGAGCTGATGGTGTGAAGGTACACCAAGAGAAAATACATGCAATTCTGGATTGGCTGCTACCGAAAACATATAAGAGTTGAGAGGCTCCTTGAGTTTGTGCTCTTACTATAGGAGGTTTGTGAGAGGCTTCTCACAGTTGGCATCATCCTTGACAAACCTTACTAAAAAAGGTGCATTTCTTTGGAGTGAGGATGCACAGGTGACTTTTGACAAGCTCAAGGAGGTCATGAGCTCATTTCCAATTTTAGCATTTTTGGATTTTTCACAGCCGTTTGTCTTAGAATGTGATGCGTTAGGTTAGGGAGTTGGTGCAGTTCTAATGCAAAATCGACATCCGATTGCATTTGAGGGCAGAAAGTTGAGAGACGCTGAGAGGCTGTACTCTACTTATGATAAGGAGATGCTAGTGATTATGCACGCACTAGCTAAGTTTAGGCTATACTTAGTTGGGACTAAATTTGTGGTTAGAACTGATCACAACAGTCTCAAATATTTTCTTGAGCAAAACGACTTAAATGAGTGGTAGCAAAAGTGGGTGAGCAAAATTCAAGCATATGACTTTGATGTGGAGTACATTAAGGGAAAGAAGAATATTGTTGCTGATGCTCTTTCCAGAAAACCAACACTTTGCTCTCTCACTGAGATTTCAGCTGATTGGAAATCTCAATTAGTGGCCGAATATACCAAAAACACTTTTGCTTGTGATTTGATTGATGGTCGGGTATAGGATGATTATAAGAACAAATTTTATCTTGTACTAGTATCTAAGCTGAAGGCTAGGATTTTGAGGGCTATGCATGATACCCCTCTAACATGACACCCAGGGTTCTTCAAAACTTATCGTTAGATTCGTGAGACTTGCAAGGGTTTGAAAGATAATGTGTTGCAGCATGTTAGAGAATGCCTGGCTTGTTAGCAGAACAAGGAAGAACACACATTCCCTGCAGGACTTCTATAGCCTTTACCGATACTTGAGTAGAAATGGGAGGGGATATCCATGTAATTTATTATAGGATTGCCACATATCCAAGGGAAAGATTGCATATATGTAGTGGTGGTTAGATTGACCAAATATGCCCATTTCTTTGCTATATTTACTGACTACACCGTAGTTCAGGTGGCAAAGTTATTCTTCAGAGAGGTGTTCAGGTTGCATGGACTCCCCAAAACAATCATCAGTGATCGGGACAACAGATTCTTAAGTATGTTTTGGCAGGAGTTGTTGGGACTAGCAGGGATAGAGTTGACACCAAGCACGAGTTACCATCCTCAAACCGATGGTCAAACAAAAATAGTAAATAAGTGGATTAAGGGATATTTGCGGAACTATGTGTCAGGGCAGCAGTGTGCTTGGATCAGATGGTTGCATTTAGGTGAGTATTGCTATAATACTACCTACCACATGTCTATTGGCATGTCTCCCTTCAGAGCCTTATACGGGTATGATGCCTTATCATTTGTGGATTTGGCCTTTGACGATATTAGGGTCCCACAGGCCAAGGAGACAATGCAAAACTATTAGGATATTCTCAAAGTGTTGAAGGACAATCTGCACCATGTGCAAAACCAGCAGAAAATGTATGTGGATAGGCACAAGGTTGAGAGATCATTTGAGGTTGGAGACTTAGTTTTTCTGCGTTTGCAGCCATACAGGCAATCCTCATTGAAGAAAAGTGGTGCAGAAAAACTTAAGCCACATTTTTATGGACCTTTCAGGGTAGTGAGGAGGATTGGTGAAGTTGCATATGAATTGGAACTTCCAGAGGGCAGTAAGATACATAACGTCTTCCATGTGTCTTGCCTCAAGAAGGCACTGGTTCAGCAGGTTGTGGCATCTCCAGAGCTACCTCCACTTGATGAGGAAGGGAACTTGGTGTTAATCCTTGAAGGTATTGCAGATTGGAGAGAGAGAAAGCTGAGAAATAAGCCGATCTGAGAATACTTGATCAAATGGAAGGATTTACCAGTTGAGGATGCAACTTGGGAAGGAGAAGAAATTCTACAGCATCCTAATCTAAGATTGCTAGAGGACCAGCAATCCTGGGAAGGGAGGACTGTAATGTCCCCCATCACTTGATACCACGTATGAAGGAAATTTCTAATCTTTCATTCCCGGAGATTAGAAATAAATCTTAATATAAGGGAATATGGGAATTAATAAGTGTATAATTAAATTAAAGCTAAAAGCCATAGTCGGTGAGTTTATTTAATTATTCATTTTATTCATAAAGGTGGGGCCACTTTAAATAATAAACTCTTTGCTAGGCGATTCAACATAGTGGGCAAAAAAATCAAATTTAGCCTAAGTTTCTTATTCTCAGTTAAGAGCGATTATTTGATATGGGAAAAAGAAAAAAAGATGTCTGATTTTTCTAAATAGAAACGAGTTCTCTTGAAGGAAATCGACGGATTTTTGTGAAGATAGGATTGGAAACTTTGAAATGATTAAGAGGCATGATTGGAAGGAAGTGGACATTCAGAAAATTATCATGATTTTAATTTCTCTTGCCGTGCTGTGAAGAAGTTCATATCAGTACATAGCCCCTGAGGAGATTGGGACGAAATCCCCAATCCTGGTTTGATTTCCTTTGGACGTTTGGAACTACTGTGTAAAAATCATCACGTGGAATCTGATTAAGGTGTTAGAGACGAAGATAGCCTGAAATGATTTCTGGGAGTCGTGATACCTCTGAGAGAATCGCTGCATTCACTTGACTGAAACTTGGACTGCTCTGTAAGCACGTAATGCTGGACTGAGACCGATTCATGCTGGGATAGGCGCTGTGGTTTACTCAACATCAATTCGTGGTTGCAAGGAATTCTGGGCGCACACTTCAATCCTTCTGTTTTCTGAGCGGTGACCTCCAGGTTAACTGATATTTATGCTTTACTGTTACAATTCTGAAGTATTGTATGAAGTCTCAATAAATGGAACTCTTGTAGCTAGGTGTAGTTTCATTCTATAATAAATTCCTAAGCATGTCATGAGCCATGATATAATTCTGGGCGTTTGGCAATCCAAATTAGTTGTAATGAAAATTCAGTATAAGACTCTTAAGTCTTTGTAGCATGCATTTCATTCATGAGGTTGTTATCATTGATGCAAATTACTGAACGCAATCATAAATCTCAATTTTTTTTTTCCTATCAAACTGAAAATTTCACAAGCAATCTACATTTTACCGGGAAAGTATATTTGAAAAGATCAATCTGTTTGGGTTCATTTCCCATTTTGGAAGATACAGCTAACTGTTTAAGAATGGGGTAGAAAAATGAGTATCCATTCTTTCCAAAACAAAAGGCTGTAGGTGTGTGATGTTAGTGAGATCCTCTAACACAAACTTGGTTTGGTTGAGTTTTTGGTTTCCTATGGTAAGGGATAGATTATATTATACATGGATTCCAAAACACAATCTTGGTTCTCTGGTAAGACAATGGTTAGACCGTTAGATTATATTGCTCTTTCGGTTGTTCTGAAATTGATGTACTATTTCTTGTACCTTTTCCCACCATCTGGGAAGAATCATCAAGTTGTTGTCATTTTTGATAGGGCTTGGTCTTTCTAAGCCTGTATTCTCAGATTCTTTCCTCCCATGTCTAGATCCTTACAATTACTTGAGATACTTACTTTTCCATATATTGTTCTGCAATCATGATTCCTTTTGATAGACCCTCACTAAATGTTTAATTTTTGAACCTAGTCACTTGGTAATACTTGCAACAGTATCTAGTTCACATTTTTCTTTTTGTGTTCTACACTCTGATTGTTAACTTGCATAGAAATATTTATTATGCGTGCATGTGTTATTGCTTCAGAGGTTTTCCTACAAGGGTAATGCTATTGGTGCTAACATTTTATATGCATTCCAATTTGTGTTGCAAATCACTTTGCTAAGCTCTAATGGTGTCGGCTATACTTTATTTTTGAAGGAATGATGCCCAGTTCAGGTGATACAAAAAGCACAAGGCTGGAAAATTTTAATGTGACATTTCTTTAAGTTGTTGGTTTCAAAATTCATCAATCTTATGTTTTTCTTATTTGATCATCTCTCCATTGAATCCAGAAAATGGATCCACAGTTAAATCCTTCTTTGGATTAGTATCACAAAAGAATTTCTTGGAACTTTGAACCTTTTTTTTCTATTATCAGTCCTTGATAGTTTTTTAGTGTTGTGCCCCATTAATTTGCTTATATTGTAGCTTTTATTTTTTTACAGATTTACTCCACAAAACACAAATTTAGTGGTGCGCGAGTTTGAAAAATGTGGAACAATCTTGAAACATGTTTCAGGACCAGAAGGTGCCAACTTTGTGCATATTTTATATCAGGTAATTTTTTACTTGTTCCTTTTTATCCTTTTATCTCAAAAGAGAGTTTGCAACTAAATTAGAAAGTCACAGAAGTTAAAAAAGAAAGTATGCAGTTCAGTGTTTGTTGTTCACCTTGGAACCTTCTAGAGTTCACTTAAATGGAGCATTGGAAAATTTTGTTAGCTGTTGAATTGCCATGCCCTTAAAGCACACATCAGATTTGCAACATCTATAAATTGTCAGTACCATTCTCAAATCGACACCAGCTTAAAGTACACTTGTACTAATGTGATGTCCCCTATCCTGATTTGCCCTAGAATTCGCCTATTGATCACAAATTGCAACAAATTAGGGTCAGGGTTTCACCTTATTAAATAAATCTCTTTAATGATGGAATCTTGGATTGGAATCCTGCATTCACCACATGAACAATATGTGCAAATATGTATATATGCTTGTTAGGGTTAGATCATTGCATCACATCTAAAGGTTATCAACAATGCAAACATATTAAGACATTGGGAGAAGGGACATGATGGGTCTGCTCGAAGCCATATGCCAAGCCCTGGCCCTTCCTTCTTGAGGAATTAGGCGGAGGTTGCAAGTGGGCTTTTGGCCTCTACCACTCCACCCCTGCCCCTTCCCACATGGTGGGTTTCAGGCAGTCAATGTAATTCTGATTTAATTATAAGAAACCTTTCTTTGTGAACTTATGAGCAATATGCATATATATAATTACTTGCAGAAATTACACATCTAATGTTCCTTTATTATGCAGGATCATGTCTATATAAGTGTGGGATAATAGATAGCAGAAATATACCTAAATATATTGATATATTTGATAATAGCAACCTGCGGTGATACACGGGTTTGATTCTCTCTTTCTTTCTGATCTGTATGTTTCTTATCTTTGATCGATCTGTCCTTAATGCTGACAGGATATTGTTAGTGTAAATCAACACATAGGAATCTATTAGCCAGATTCGTATTTAAATAAACATGACAACTTATAACGCTTAATAATTGCTGCAAGCATCATTATGGCATAATCGAATAGAATCTATGTATTCATATTGTATATGAGTATATATAAATATATCTATGATTATGTGTAAACTTACTGTTTACATATATTCTGCAGTACTATACCTATCTGATGATGTCTGCTGCTATGCTCAGGTAATACTTCTGGCTCCTGTCCTTATTCACTGTTTGTGATCAATCAGACTTTCTTATTTCTTCCTTTAAATCCGAGTATACAATATGAATTGTAACAGCTGCTATATGAGTCCAGATTTCCTTATTATTTGTCATGCTCCGAAATATATTCCAACTTCCCTATTATTCTCCTAAAACTCTCTATTATAAACTTCTTTATACTTACATAGACTGTTATCTTAATTCTCTTGTTTATCTCTTCTATATCCATATGTATCTCCCCCTCCCTAACTTCATATTTCTCAATAATATTTTATACTTCCTTGGGGGCAGCGATTCATGAATGGATGCATCTATTGGCAAGGTAAGAACTCTAAATAAATACGCACCCTTTCATTGCTGCCTTGACTAATATAATCACTGCCTCCATAATATAGTTGCTGCTTTCATATATAATATAATCACTGCTTATTTTGTCCTTTAGTGTATGAAGCACTGCCTTAAACCAGTCCTTCAGTTTGGGCGATAATAATCTGCCTTAATTAGTATATATATTGTTATATCATATAACATTATTAGCATTAATATTTATATTTTAATATTATGTATATATTTAATATTTATAATATTATATTATAATAATATTAAATTGTTAATATTTATATTATATTGTTATTTATCTAAGTTACCGGGTTCGCACCCACACACCTCGAACCCGGTCCGGGTACGAACCTGGGACGGGTTTCGCCTGTGGGTATGCCTTGGGTACGCACAGGGTGCGTGCCTAGCCTTGTGCATATCTGGGGCGAACCCAGCCAAATGGTTCGTGGACCCAGAAGTATCAGCCACGTACCTGGGTGTACCTGGAAGAACCCACGGCCCAACACTTAAAAAGTGGGCCCAAACTTAAACAAAATACAATTTTTTTATTATTATTTTGTCTCCTAACCCTTGACCCCGCCCTGTACTGCGACAGGGAGTGCGCCAGGGGCGTTGCCCTTGGACCCCGCGAGGGGCACTCCCCCTGGACCCCGCTTGGGGCATTGCCCCTAGACCCCCACAAGGGGCACTGCCCCTCGACCCCATTGGAGACATTGCCCTCAAACTCCCATTGAATTTAACTGATTTTCTAGGTACTCTCCAAGTCCAAGTTTCCATAGTTTGCCTACAAGTCTTCATCTATAATATCACATTTAAGGCTTCTAAAACCATACAAAACTCCATAGCGCACCTCATTTTCATGGGAAAGAGGAAGATGTAAATTTGTAAAATATATTAATGTAGTATTTACATTCATTTTTACAAAAACAATTTTCTATTTTCATTTTGTTTAAGAATATCAACATCAGCGCATTCCACATGAGGATGCCATTTTGTACCCAATTTGCTTTCAAATCAATCAAATACAACTATCAATTGGCATTTAATATTTATCTTTGGCATTTGGCATTGATCAATGATTAAGTATCATACTATGAAATGATTTAGTTTTACAATTCTATATATTTCTCTTTTTTTTTTTGTATATATATATATATATATATATATACACACACGTACCCAAACCCCTAATTTTTTTTTTTCACGTACCCATGTACCGGGTTCTCGTACCCGAACCGGTAACTTAGTTATTTATTCTATGTTATTAAATATTTAATTATTTGCATTTAACACTTGTATTTTTGGGGCATGACAAGTAACATTTGCACTCGTGGGAAGCTATTGCAATAATGGCCTAGTATGACAATGAGACAAAATAAATTAAATAATATCAGAAAATAAAAAGTTTTAAGTCTGTCAAATATTACCTTTGATACAAATATCTATAGTAGTATTTATAGGTTCTTTGTTATGGTGAAGTGGTAGTTCTTGTTTCATGATGACACACCACTTGAGAAAAGAGTTTGTTGCAAGCCACTAATTGAGTGGAAGGGAGATGATAAGGGACTGCATCAATACATTGCTTGGGTGTTGCTTCATGAGTCTGTGAAGGGTCTTGGGGTTTGAAAATACTTTTTTAGTGTTCAACAAAGGCTTTCAAAACCTCAAGAAGCTCTTAAATGTGCTTATCTGCTTCAAATTTGGTTGTTTGGGTTGGATTATGCACACTTGAAGGTTGGAAAATTCCTTGGAAGCTCTATTACCAACCTTTAACTAGTGAAGTTTGGCTTTGATTTGAGCTCCTTTGGTAGTATGTGCATCAACGACTCACACCTAGTGGCAAAGTTTGGCCACTTGAACTTGCAAGGGCTTGTGGAAGGTTGTCACTTTGAGCTGAATGGAGAGTCCTTTAAGCTCCAAGGACATGACCATGTAAGACTTGAAGCAAATCTTAGCAAGCTAGCAGACAGATCCTCAAAAGAAAGGAATGTGAGTGATAACCTTAATCCACATTGCGATCTAGCTTTTGTCACCTTTTGGACATGGCATTTCACTCTCTAGTTTAGATGCTGATTTGGTCTTATGGGCGGTTAAAGGAGAATCTTTGATTGTGTGCTGGGAGGATTAGCACTTGAAACCTGTATTTGATAGATTGATATAATACCCTTGTTGAACATGGCACATGTTGTCAATCTGTATAGCAATGGTTTCCTTGATTTATTAGTAAAGGTCCATTTCCACAAGTATTTTGCATGGTGGATGTGCTGAGTAAAACTTGTTCGCTTCAACACAAACCATCCTACCAAGAGGAGGCAATATGGTTCAGAAATAACCAACGAGGCAAAGGTAGAATAGGAAGTCCAACCCACATCAGCACCTTAAGGACGTGGTATTTAGACACAACAAAACCCCTAGTCCAAAGGGAGAAAACTAGTAATGGGTTTCAGACATAGATAGCATGGGCCATGCCTAAGGACACAGCGTCTACATTGTTAGTTTTTGCTAAGTGGAAGAAAAAAGCCCTTGGTTAAATTTTGGAACACATCTAGTTTAACCACACGAGGGACCCGAGTGGTATTTACTATTCACCCAGCTATTAAGCGTGCTTTTAGACGAGTTTCTTCTTGCAAAATACTCGACGCGAGTAAATTGTTCTATGCTCTAGCCACTTGCAAAATTTATCAAAATTTGGAACTGGAAGAACAACAGATGGGTGAGCTTCAGAGCCCCATAACTTGTGAAGCAACTTTGGAGCAAATTTCATGGGTTTCTTTGCAAGTGGTGCTCCAATACCAACTGCATTAGCATTAACAGCTGAAGTGTTAGGTTTGGGTACCATTTAAATACGGCTAAGTGCCTAGAGGCCGAGGGAAACTAAAAGCTTCTGCAATAAATGTAGGAAATATACAAATATTCTGTTGCACTATTGGAAGTTGGCATGACCAGCAAAAACTTAGAAAGGAAAACAGGCTTCAAAGCCAAAGCAGCTTTTCAAGCTGCTCTTGAGCTAGTTGAGATATTTTTTTGGGTGGGGGAACAACTGTGTGACAAAATCTTCATTTTATCAAATAAATGCCAAGTTCAAAGTATTTCTTTTTCAACCATGTTAGGTAGAGTAAATTAGAATAAAGATCCGAGCTATTTAAGAACATCAGATAGTTCTTTTACATCACTCAACATTAATAAAAAAACAGTTGAAATAATCAATTCGTACCTCTTGGCCAAAAACTTATTCTGTACCCTGTTGAACATAGCATTCAAATTTCAGATGTATCAGACTTTAATTAGATTTGGTCAAGCAATAGACTATCACATTATGTCTCTGCTAATCTTATTTTACCTGTTACTGATTTCAGCAAGCAATGGAGTCAAGAACAATTAAATAACATTAAATACCCTGTTTATGCCTCAACTTGTCCCTGCAGAAGTCGGCAATAAATTTAAATCAAAATAGCATTATAATAGCCAACATGCAGCATGTTGACATCACTTTCAAGCTTGCTGATGCCACAAAGTATATGTATGGTCTTTCTACCTTTTTTTTCTGAGCTTCTCCCTAGACAGGTTATTTTGCAATGATGATGAAAATGAGGCATGCCAACAAATATATGCATTTAAATTAGCAATTATTTAATGGGTTGGCCTGGTTAGGGCACAATAAAATATAGGAAATTCTGATAAATATGAAGTGTCTTTGTTATTTGTGCCAAGAGAAATATAATGTGCAGCGATGAAGTATGATACGATGAATTTTATGAATGATGTGGCTAAATATTCTTAAGTCTGTTGGTTGTTTTTCTGTGAATGTTAAGTATGGTTAGGGCCCAGGGTCACAACATTCGTTCAATAGACTGAAAGATGAAACTTCTCCATGGACATCTCTATGGAGGCTTTTGATAGATGCTTGATTCTTTGAACAGTTCCAAGTGAAGAAGAGTTCTTGTTATAGTTTTACAATTATCTAATTGTCAGTTCATATATGCATAGATGATAATAATTGTCAAGGCTTTGTGCTGGGGATGGTGAGGCCAAAGTAGAACTTCAAAACCAGTGAAGCAATGCTTGTGACAACCAAGTTCTCATGCTACTCAACAGTAAAGTGTATTTTCTTTGTTGAAAAGCTTTTGATGTCCAATTTAATGGGCAACTTGCTTTTACTGATTAAGGACATCTTGAATCTCTTTGGTGACAGTTATTCCATCAAAAGTATTTCTAACCTTAACAAGTCTTGCCTGGAAGGAGGAAGCAATCCGCTGTGCAGGATAGGCTGCAACTGATGCATAATTGTTCAATAAATAATTGTGCAAATGGTGTTGCAAAGTGAAATGGGGTGGTCGGCATTTAAAAATCTGCTATTTCTAGAAAGTTGGATCTAAAATTACTAACATTTATTAGCGTAAGAATTTGCCTCGGCTATTAAGATTTATTAACTGCTTCCAGCAGATTAGGTTTTATGGTTTCCCAATATATATTGAAATAGTGAAGAGGGTTAAAACATCTGGCTCAGGACTCTTGTCTGGTTTCAGCAAAAAGACTGCTTGGTTTAACTCAGCTTCAGTAATGGTAGCATTTTAAAATCAATCTAGTCTTCAATTGACAAGGGTTGGAGTAAGGAAGCCTGTTTCGAAAACCTCCTCCCTAACTCTTTATAATCTCTTGGATCAACAGGATATTTTCTCTTTAAGATATTTATTGGTAGCCTTGTTACAACCATTGTTCCAGAAATATCCTGAAGAGAATTATACCCTGTTATAAACCTTTAAAGCTGTCAGCTGATAGAATGTGTCAATGAAGGAGGGGTTGGAGGATGAGGGTGATTATGATCTTGATCAATGTTGGGGAAATAATGCGCTTGTGTGGTAGGTTGAAAGTATTGTGAATTGTTTGTTGAGACATTTTGACAGTTAGCTCTCTGAGGGTCTATGGTTGGCCCATTTGAATTGTTTTGTGTGTAACCATAGACAGGGTATCATTGATCTGCAAGAAGGCAGTTGATAAAAATTGTGCTCTTATAAGATGTATGAAACTTTTCCCTAATCTTTTTAAGCACTTATATTTGGAATGCTAGAGAATAGAGTTTGTTAGAATAGGTTGATTGAATATTTGAATGTCATTTGACTAATATGAGGGGGTTGTGAGGGATATCCAAATTTACCTCTTGAAACTGTAGCTCTGAACCAATTGAGTCTCATGTCCATCCTTGATTTATTTAATTGGCACCCTTTTATTTCTTTGTATGTCCTATTGGTTGAAATATGATTTCCTTTGCGTGTCCTAGTGGTTTAAGTATGTTATCCTGTGGCTTTGTTACAAGCTCTTATTTTGTCGTTTGTATGAAACTAAACTAGATCATAGTTCTCGTTGGTTTGTTGTTTTGATTTGCTCATTTTCTTCCTTGGACCATTTTATTATAATGGATTATTGTCCACCCTTAGTCATTCCTGCACTTCATGTGTTAAAGTTCCTGTTATTTTTTCTAATAACATTGCTGTAATCTGTGAATGATTCTGACCATGCACGATTACAAGATAATGAAATGAAGTGATTTTTACCAGTATTTTGGGTAATGATACTACATTGGGATTAGGTGTGATCTGTCCGGCCCACTGCTCTAAACAAGTAATGTAAGCTGACAGATTACTTAAATCATTTGTTGTTAATTTACTTAATAGCTAATTAACATCAGACAGTTGCCTTGCCATCAACTGGTTACATTTTCAGTCCTTATTTATTGATATGATTTTTATTTGTATATCAAGTTTATATGATATTGTGTTCTCTGCTTGTTGTGAGGTCGATCTGTTGCATTATACTGATGATTTAAGCACTGGTTTGTGTTCTGGAGCTGTTTTTGCTACTCCTATTCAGAAGTTCCATATTCTTCTCAGTTATACCCAGCTTGATCTCTAGACTCAAAATGGTGTCTTTAGTCTCATTTTGATGTTCACTGACGATGATGAAGAATTCTTATTGATATTTTCATTATTAATGCTGCAAACAAACCAAGATTTGAGTGAACCATTTTGGAAATGGTTTTTTCCTTCAGAGGGCTTTATAATGTTTCGTCAACTTCATCACAAGAATTACAATTAATGCCAATGGTGTAATTCTCATTTTGAAAATTGTGGACGAAGATAAAAAACCCTGATTGATGTTTGTGTCAATGGTGCTGAGGAGTGGTGTTTCTCTTCGATGGCCCTGAGAAAGCAACTTTGCAGTTTCACCAAGTATAGAATGCAGTTTAAATGCCATGCTGCTAACTATCTTGGAATGTTTCTTAGTCTAATTAGTTTATATGAAGTTGTATTTATTCACTGGTATTTGTTTGATTGGCTTTCTATCATCCAATAGTTATGAATCATTTCTATTTGCTTGTAGAACACCTATGATGCACAAAAAGCTCTTCAAAAGAATGGAGTGCAGATCAGTTTGTCGCTGATGGTAGGAGTGAAACCTATGGATCCATTTCAAAGCCAAACCTTTACTGAAAAAGCAAAGTCTGGCTTCATGGTATTGCCACCTCGATTGCCTGGAAAAGTTGCAACATCAACCTCAGCTACAAAGGCATCATCTCGACCATACTATCTGCAACAATCAAATGAGAAAGGCCAACGCTTTTCAGGGGCCATTGCTTCACCATCCAAATCAACTATATTAAGAATAGTTGATTTGATATTTGGTGTATGATGTACTCTTTGTACTATAAACGGAGGTAAAAAGACTTGATTTGGAAGATGCTAAGCTGTTTTTTCACAGCATTTACCAGCAATGTAATTCCAATACAATAAATCACAATTATTCATCCTGTTCCTGACATATGCTAGGAATTGTACTTTTTATGATTGCAATGAGATGTATGCCTTGTTAAGCTGGGGTTTGTATCTACAAGCGAAAATACTACTATTTATTTTTTCATTCACTGTAACAAGATTTATGCTTTTCCTGACTTAAGAGTTTTGTAACTATTACCTTAAGAAACTCCCCAACTTCTTTTTCAAATAACCATAAGACTACAACATATTAAAATATCGTAGTTCTTTAGGTAAGGAGCCCGAGGTCTAGCTCTCATTGATGACATTCATTGAAACTATTTAACCATGATAAAGGAAGGTGATTTTGGTCTATCTTCAAAGAAGCCATGCCTTTATCATAGGAGGCAACATTTTATGTAAATGGATAATAAAAGAGCTGAATGTTAGTTACACATTCTTAATTTAGGGGTTTTACTCAAGGTTGTATTAATGGAATGTATGCTGTTTTTCTTAAGATGAACTTTAGTAAATAGTTTTCCACCTTTCTTGAGTAACATATAACAACATAGAAGGTTAATGATGTGAAGAATGGTTAGTCAGAAAGAGTTCCTCTCCACATCAAGCTTCAACGAAACTTTGAATCTCCCATGCTCGTGTCTTTTCACTCCATAATACCCCACCATCCCTGGAAAGCCATTTTGTACAGCCAGGCTATTTTGAGAGGCTGAGGGCTTACCCAGTCCTTCCTCTATGGGAGACCATGGCCTCTTCAACAGTTCCTGATTTCATCGAAGGGGTTTCATACTCTAGCTGACTGAACAAAGAACATCTTTTCAAGATCCTCCACCACTAAGCCTATAACAGTTTAAATTGCATTTTCCAATGTGGCTAGAAATTGGTTGTTACCTTCAAAAGGTAAACCCATCTCCAAAGTTCTTCATGGTGGATGAATCAGAAAACCATCTCTGGGTTCCCAAGGAACAAACTTAGGGTCTATTCTGATGGGTAAGGACCTTATAGTGGCCATTAGGACTCGTAGAATATATTGGCTTAACTATCACCTTTATGTGTTTTCATTGGGGGCCTCTTGAGACACAGTTAAATGTGACACACTATTAAGGAACTGAGCCAATCCCATGTTCTATTTCCTCCGGCCTCAATATTTTATTGAAGGTTTTGGGGCAAGTGGTTTGATTCCACGTACTTGGGTTTCATTCTGTTGCGGGAGATATTTTGTAGAGACCGTGGGGACATTTAGAGGTAGGGGTCAAACTTATTCAGCTCTTTAACTTTGTCCCACCTATATATTTTGCCACGAGGGCCACCAAGCCATTCTAGTGTAATTAAAGACCAAAGCCCACCACCATCATCACTGAAGATACTGTACGATATCCTATTTCTTAAAAAAGTGTGATCCGATACATTCATTTTTTTTCTTAAAAATCTAATAAAAGATAACAAAGAAAAACTAACCTCGGCTAAGCAAAATTTAGGCAGACACATTCAATAAATTTAAACAAAAGCGCCTAATAATTAAGCTCTTACGTTAATTCGATTTTGAAAACAAATCTCTCAAATCGTGCAACAGTGAAATAATATTCTACTCAGCGTCATTATTGAAGTATGTTTATTCCATATTTATGAAAAACAAAACATAGTGATTTGTGACATGTGCGTAGTTACAAATATGTTTTTCCTTGGAAATGCAAGAATGCAAATGTTTATTTACATACATGGCAAGCAGATGGTTAGTAAATGGAACGAAAACAATAGTTCCCCATAAAGACAAATAAATAATCTGTCACAGTTTAAAATTTTTGTATACAAATAAAAAATTTGCCATGAATCCGAAAGAATCCTAACAAAGGCCATATTATTTGCCAAAAAATCAAAGTTTAAGTGTTTCATATTAGCTGCTGTTTAAAGCTTATGCCGGACATCTGTTTGAGGTGTAGTTTGAAGAGGAGAATTGTGAGCTGTGGAAGTGTGAGGAACATTACTTGTCTGGAATTGAAATGCCTCTGGAGATGTGTTTAGGCCTGCAATAAAATTCTAGCAAGGTGCATACAGAATGCCACCCAAAATTGCAAGATTCATTTTTTCTTTCAGTTATGTTGAATATTTTGAAAAGTCCTTGACAGTGGTTGTCGGTAGTGTTTAAATGAGTAGTGGACATGATTGAAATTGTGGACACAAGAAGTCAGATAAAGAAAAGAAAAACTAGGGTAATTTTTTTTTGATAGGTTAAACAAGGGTTCTACGGGACCCGCTCGTTCCTCCAAAACTTCATGTATGAGCCACACAAAATCTGGACAAGTCTGAAACAGATAAAAGGTTACAAAGTTAAGCCACTCGACTTGAGCCCAAGGGAACTAGCCAAACAACTAAAGCCTCTGCTGATCACCAAAACGAGACCCTCCTACATGCCCATTCAACACGTGAAACCCGATGCAACATCATCCTTGGAAACCACATGAACACCTAGCTCCAAGGAGATTCTACGAACAGCTCAAGAAACCCCGGCCTGCACAATGGGAGGAAGGTGATGGGCGCTACAAATTTTTAGACACCCCTCCCTAATAACCACCTTTAAATTTTCCATACATAGTCAAGTCTTGGCAATACAAGCCCAATGCTACTCTTCTTTTTCAGTAGGGAATGTGGTGCCCTTGCAGCTGCTCCACTCTTGCTGGAGACAGGCTTCCGCTAATGGGGCGACGTGGATTTTATCAACCACATTATACCCTAACAGAATGAGATCAACATAGGGGAGAATTCTATTGAGAATCCATTCCCTTGCCACAAAATTTATCACCCAAGCTTCTAGCTTGTAAATGAAACATTCAACAATAGATGCCTCATCCAAATGACCCCCAAATTGGCAAGCCCCTCTTTACCCTACATCTCTTCCATGAAATGCAATTAAAATATCTTTAATGCCGAATATTTTCCATAAAAGCTGGTCTTATATTGGATTAATGAAAGGAAAACATGTAATTGTATAATCTCTTTTCATGGTCCTTAGGGCAAGTTGAAGTCAAATGATTTGTATAAAACCCTACATAAGGGAAAAGCTCTCAACACAAAACTAAAACACAAAGTATGCATTGGAAAGAGGAAGAGAATACCATATGAGCAGGGATCCACACGAGCCACAGTTGCTGCATGTACCTAGGAGCAAAAAACAACGTGAGGGCTATCATATCACATGAAAACTTTTTAATATAAGTCAATGCAACCAAAATAAATAATTATTTTCATAGAAAAGACATTATTTGATTAGAGATTTTATCAATTACTCTATAAATGCGGGAGCAAATATTCAACTCAAGTTGAAAATTCATTATTGCTTTTGATTATATAGGTAAAACAAGTTTTTGAAGGATCTCAAAACACTTTATAATAGATAACAATTGACACAAAAGCTAGACAACAAAACAATTACAACCAAGTTGCCCCTAAACAACATTTTTCAATAAAAATGCCAATGTAAACACAACCAAAGGATCAACCCCGTAAACCACACTAGGCCTTTGCCTAGTAGTTTGCACACCCAAAATTGTGTCTTAGAAACATAAACATGTTTAAGAAGACCTTGTTAAACATGTTTATGTTTCTAAGTCTCTTTCTCACATATTATAATAGATTTTTCTTTCACCTCATCATCCTTGCAAGCCATTTGAAATTATGAAGTTGGTCCCTCATTGTTGCCTATAGGTCATCTTATTGATTAAAACATTAAATCCTCATCTTTGCTTGCCAAAAAAATCGTGAAAATAATTCCCCACTCATTGGATGATCAATCGTTAATGTCAAGAGTTTCTAAAGCATGTACTTCACATTTTAGAAAAGGTTGTGGTCTTTTGTTCATGTTTTGATCTCCATGGATGTATCTCTTGTGGCAAGACCACTCACTATGTGACATTTTTATTATTTTTAGAAATAACTTGCAACATTGACGAGACATGTACATTTTGGTTGGATTGATCAACCCAAATGGAGGTTAGAGAATCAATCATTAAGATCCTATAGGAGAGGCCATTTCATTGTTGATGATGGTGACACTTTCTCCAATGATACCATGTCCTTGTCTACTATTCATTATAATTTTGCTACTATGATTAAAGATGTTGATGCTAGTCCTACTTGTACTTTTCTAGATAATGCTTGTGCATCCCATCTTTTTTTGATCATGAATACAATATCATTGGCACAAAACTTGACATATTTTATAGAAGAATAGTTGGAGGTTGAATTCTAGAGTTAACCTAGATCCACATAGATAATGTAATACCATTTTGTAATACATATGACTAATTTTGTATCTACATATCCTAGTTTTGAGGCTTAGGAGTTTAGTGTTGACTAACTTAAGCATACCTCACATGAAAGTAGATGCAAATTAATATATGCATAACCCCACTACCTGGTTTACTAACACCTAAGCTCGTAAGAAGATTTCATCTAGAAAAGGAATATTGATGCATCCTACACTGCACTGTGGGTCCCATCCTTTACCCAATCCCATAATACTTATGTAGTCATTGGTAAGAGCACCAGTATAATGATGTGCACAATATTAAAGGCCATTTACACAAGTAAACCATGAATGACTAACATATACATAGTGAGTGATTGACACAACCATAATGAGTGAATAATACCTACCCTTTTAGTGCATCCCAAATAGGAAAGGAATGATGGTGCATTACATAATAAACCATGGGTCCCATCCTTTTCCTTGATATTTTGCACCAACCATAATGATAGGCAAGCATCCCACTCGACCAATAACAAGATTCACATAACTCATTAATCATCTAGGCCATCAAACCACTGTATAAGTGACATAATCAATGTGTCTTATGGTAATGCCATAGACCTAATGCTAGGACCTATACTATCAATCACATAGATTGAATTAATGATTTAACCAAAAAATCCTTAGGAAAACACCACATAGAAAACACAAATTCTCTAGATACACTAATGATAATATTGAATTCTTGAGACAGGTAGATCTTAACGTCCATCACCTACATGTCGTTGGCCTTAAGGCTCACATGTCGTTGGCCTTAAGGCTCACATGTCACTGGAAAAACCCTTCCAACCCTTTAGCGTAGCATTAGGCATCCATTGCCTACATGTTGTTGACCGTAAGACTTGCATTCCATTAACATACAAAATCTAGGCCTATAGAGTAATAGGAGGCATCCATCACCTACATCTTACTAGCCCTAAGGCGCACATGTCACTAGCGGAAACCATCCCGCTATATATGGGATACAACTAAACAATCTACAAGTAGAGCATGCTCCTTAACTATTGCCAACCTGGAGTATCAATAATCTTACCTTTTGTGGGTCACAAGATTTATCATTCGATGATCACCTCAAAAGGAGAGAAATAGTTTAAATCTTATGGGGTATACAATCTCTACCTATCACCTTATAGGGTCCTTACTCCATCTGACTTGTGTTGCCTGAGAAGTTAGCTCATATATCAATCTCAATTCAACATTGTGACATTATAAAAAACTAGGACAAATCAAAACAAATATTGGGAAGGGTTATACCATGTCTAATTAATCTAATTACATTACCTAAAGTGGATTTGGTAAACTATTAAATTATCTTATAGGTCTAGGGATAATTTAACAACTCATAAGTATCACATTGGATCCTTGTAAGATGGCCTCTATCCAAGCACATACATAAACCCATGCAAAATCACAAGGAATCGAAGTCCATTTACTTCAATTAATTATTATTTGGAAACACATTATTTAATAGACATGATTAATCCATAGATTTAATATTGAATAAAATTCCATACGATATTGGTAATACTTACCCTCATAATTGAAAAAAAACACCCTTAGGAACTCAATCCTAAGCTCAACACAAATCAAAGTGTATATTAAAAGCAAACAATTCATCCATATATACATGTGTTTCTCACACTCTCAATTCATAATGGCTTATGTCGACATCACCATTAAATAAAAGCTAGTAGGTTTTCATAACTCCATAGCTAAATAATGGTCAACTTTATTCCACCCTTATTTCTTGGAAAAACAAGCCTCCCTACCGCATAGGGGTTAACTATAACTTTTGTACATATCTTGGAGTTGAGATACCAAGTCATAGGGTTCAATACCCAAACATCGATTGATTTAGTTTAGATGCATTTTCCCACATTCACCTTAAGACAACCACAACAACCATGAATACAAGTTCATCCAAGGTTTCTTCAAAAATACATTATTCAAAGACACATTAAATATTAGAAAAATGCAAGGGCGTAACATCCAACCTTACTCAATAATACTTATAGTTTTCTCCTATAGATGACATAGGCAATATTAAGGAATGTCATCTCAAGCTCAACCAAAGTCAATGACATAGCTACACAAAGTGGACCATCCATAGTCAATAAGAATACTCATTGTTCACTTCATTAGATGCTATTAGAATAATTTTACATCATTATTAAATACAAGTTATCAACTTTCCTTAACTAATTCATGACCACCTAATTTTTTCCCTCAAATTGAAGCCTATTGAAGAGGAAAGACCAAACAAGTTTAGGAACAACCCCAACCTTGGAGTTATCCCTTAAGCTCCCTTCCCCCGCCCCCCGCCCCACAACTATAAATTTGAGGTCATAGAGGCATCCTTCGTCCAAGGACTATCTACATACCCACTTCCAAACAAAACCAAAATCACATGTAGTTCTCACAAGGTCTTTCTCATGGAACACAAACTTGAAATTCTTACATTGAAAAAGACTTGTAATTAATAAATAAGGGCAATACAATTTTCCACTCAAGGGAGTTAATTAAATGTTAGCAAACTAATATTGATTCTTTCTTGAAAACCCACCAAGGTTTTATACACACTAAGATTTTCTTACATGGGAGAATAAGGATTAACTAGGTTTTGTTAATAATACTATTATCCATGATATATCTCTCCAAGCGTGGAGATTGAAACATACCTAGGAACAAGTTGCCATGTGATCTAGAATCAATCAAAGGATATAATTTCGGTAAAGATTGTACTTTCTTAGATAATAGTAGTCAAAATATTGTTATGATTTAACAATAATGCAAAAGCCTAAATAAGGCTTCGAATGAGGTCCCTATTAGCAAGTTCACAAGACAACACCAAAACCTACCACAAGCTACCACATAGGACTTGTAGAACCTAAGGCCAACATATGAGGATCAATAATAGGTACCCTATAAGGGTCACGCCTCTCTAAGAGACAATGCATAAATGTATGTATGCTATAAATGTAAGAGATATATAATAAGTACGAAGAGAATGATAAATACAAAGTAGAAACTAAGTCCTACCTTTGTAACTGATATGTGATAGTATACATATGGAGATACAAGGATTGATCAATATATGTGTTATGAATGAATATGATTCTTATTTCAGTTACAGATGGAATGCATTTAGATATAGTTTTCCCTTGCACAATTACTCTTTTCTCTCATTGTATCTTCTGGGGTATAAACAAACTACATAAGGGATATTAGGGTACAAATATACAAATTGTAATTTCCCTTTTCCTCTTTCCAACGATCCCAATACCGTATGGTTCAATGATATCAAGTATCATAACAATGTATGCCATCATCCCATCATCAAGGCCACATAAAAATCCTCTAAACATCAAAATCCATAACACATTGGTTATAAAATTCTGTAGGCATGATTGATACTTGAGTCATCCTTATGATAATGGGAATAATGTAAGTTTTAGATCACAATGATAATTTTATAGCTATTAAGAACATATATCCCTGATGCTTATCGATTAACATTATTTAAGACTAATAAGACCTTATAGAAAAACAATCCACCTTACAATATCAAGGTAACAATACTCCCATTAATACACAAAGTTTACATGGATGCTCCACCACAATCAAACACAAGCACTTTAAAATATTATTCAAGTTAGATCATTTATGTGATGTCCCTTATTAGGATATTCTTGATTTTTGCCTTAAAACAATAATCCTTACTCAAAATGAATCCATCAGACATAACTAGACCTTCATCAATGAAGTTATGTGTTATCGCCACTATCAACTAATACAATCAGCGTTTGACCAAGTGTAAAACATTAAATTCTAAAAGGGTGATACTTGGGTGCCCCTGAAAGTGTTGCCAATGTACCACTTGCAATTCTCCTTCTTCTTGTTTCCTCTTCTTCCTTTAAGGTTCAAGTTCTTCCCCCTCTAATTCTTCACTTGTCATTGCTTCTATGTTGCGTACTTGTCTCTTTTTGGAACATTGATGACTCGACTCCCATTGATCTCTATAATTAAAACAATTTCTTATTTCAAAGCTCATTCTTGGTTTCTCCCACCATGTTGGATTGAGGAGCTTCTGCCCTTGGTTGCCAATTATCTTTGTAAATAGGTTGTTTATGCGACCTTGATGGTATATTCTTGGGATAGGTCTTATTTTTAGGTGTAGTATCTTCTAAATTTAAAGACCTCCAAATAGAATCCTATAGAGATGATGGTTCAAAATCTCAAACCAATCCCCTAAGTGTTTTAGAGACACCTTTGATAAAGAAAAATTTGAGTCTATTTTCAGTAATATTTGGCACCATGATTGAGATTCTTTGGATTTCTGTTACATATTCTTCCAGTGTACCTCATCATCTTAGTTGTGTTAATTCCTTAAATTACATTTTCGGGTTTTTTTCTATCAAACCTTTATATGAGTCTTTGTGTGAAGTCAGTATATGTTACAATTAGATGATGCCCCTTTGTGACTAGCCCATGATGCCACCATTCATGTGTTGTTCCCTTTAAGTGAAGAATGCAAAATTTAATAGCTTCGTCTTCCATCATGGGGCTAAGAGAAAGATATGTATCTAATGTTGAACCCATGCTCATGTAATGACCTTGCTTGAACCATAAAAGTGGGGAGAGTCATCTTACTTAGTCTTATCTATAACTTTTTGTCGGGTTGTGTATTTTCTCCTCTTGAGGTATTTCTTGATTTGGCACTACAATATTCTCTAAATGGAATTTGTCTTTTAAGGTCTAGATAAAGTCTTGAATATGCATCTATACATTTATCAAAGTTATTTTTTGCCATGTTTGGTTCTTCTTCTTCTTGTGACTACTCATCTCTAGGTAAGAATGTAGGCCGTGCTATTCTAGGTGGTGATCTCAAAGGAGTTCTATTTTTATTTTCAGAATGGTTTGAATTAACATCTATTTTAGACATTGGTTTGTGTAGGCCTAAGAGAACTAATTGTATTATTCATATTTTGGTGTGTTTGGAGAAGCAATTGTGTTGTTTATTATTATTGCTGCATAAAATCCTTCAATTTATTCTCTTATTATCCATTTTATTCTTTCATCTAATTTTAGTTTTGTTGCTCGTTACCTCTAGTTTCTTCCTTTATCTTTCCAAGGCTCGTTGAGATCTTTGGCTGAATTGCATATACTAATTTTAGATCCGTAGGCTGGCAGGATCAATGCTCTGATACCAATTTTAATGTCCCTTATTAGAGTTCGAGTAATCATTCATTAAATAATAATTAATTAATTAATCTTTAATTGATTATTATGCTAATTTCACTTTATGCACTTAAGCTAAACTTAGGAGTGATTTTTTATTTCATTCGATTGAGATATTATTAGATCATTATGTCTCATTACATGTGATGTTGACACTTGTCATGATCTAATCCCTTTCTCATTTAGGAATTTCTCTTATAATCACTCTCCTTCATTGTATTATTAAGTAGAGTGAAAGCTCTAGCATCTCTTGTAAGTTTTTCTTTTTGAGGAAATAGCAAATCATTGTTTACAAATCTCATGCATGGAAGGTGTTCTTGTTTTCTGTTTGATCCTTCTTTTTGTTTGTTTTCACAATTTCAATAATTAGGATATTCCCATTTTTTGCCTTAAAGAACGATCCTTACTCAAAATGATCATAGCTTTGCCAATTTTTTTGAATTATTATAATATTCAAATCAATAAGTCATAACATAATTATGAAAATCAATCATATCTTGAATTATTTGTAAATTCTTTCAAATTTTTTGAATAAGAGGTTTTCATCCCTAACTCAACCTATTATCACTAAACCCAAAGCCGTGAAATACCCAAACAATACCCAGGTGACAAATTAGTGATGACTCACTAAAGAAAACTAATACAGTTATGTCGTAAACTTGTAATGACCATCAATTTAACTTCATAGGCTTAATTCCCACTCAACCCATTACATATTATGTAGATTGCCACATTCATTGCAAAGAATGCTCAGTTATTTGCAAGATTATTTAGTCATACCTAAGATTCTATGGTAGAAGATATTTTCCCCTAAAATTTGTTGAATCACTTGCATAGCTAGTTCTTACTGAACTTTAGGAATTTCAAATACTTGAGATGATGGATCGCCTCCCAAGTCAAGATCACACTTTTGTGGATTCGTAAGTTTAGAAACCTCTCCATATCCTTTATCAAACCCATTTCATTTTGCCCCTTCACATCCCATCTACATTTTCTCTGTCACACATCCTACCTTACTGCATAAGACAAATTCCCCTTTGCCATCACTAGTTGGCAACCTCCTTAGGCATTTTCCAAGTCACATGATCTTCTCCTCTCAACTTACTTTCCTCACATCCCCTTGTGTTCACTAGAATTCCTCTATCCTTTATGCTTTGATGGGAGTCCATAACTTGTTCCAATGCCCTCACTTCTGTATAGGCAAGAAGGATGCCACCAAAGGTTGTAGAGTTTGGCTTTCTACACCTCCAACTTGGTGGAGCTAGTTTGAGTGTTGGCCTTCTAAAATTTGAAATTCCTTGAATTGTGCAAGGAAGTGTACAAAATTGTGTATTAGGGCTTCTAAAACTCTGACTCTCATTTAAAAACCTAATGTTTATCTTAGACCCTTGTATTTTTCTTATGTTTCGTTGTTGACTTGTAATTGAGGTCACCTATCCTTCAAGGAATAACCTTAAGGATTTTGTCCCATGTGTTTATCAACCCCTTCCGTTAGAAAATTGAGCATTCCCGCCTTTATGAATATTTTAATCTATTGGTTAAAGACTTTGAGCTCTTTCGGGTCCTACTGGACATGTGTTAGCATTTCACATAGTCTCTTTTGTTCTCTCACATAGTCTCTTTCGTTCTCTGAAGCCTTTCATGTTCAAAAATTCTCTCTACAAGCCTGCGAATGCATTTTCTACATCGACATGTATGTGTCCATGGCCAATCAAATTAAAAGATACAATTTTTGCACTATTCTTTTAAGTTCTCTAGCGAAGCCCCTTCCCATCGTTCATGGCCGACCCCTTTCCCTAGTAGCCTTAAGTTGTTTTTAAAGCACATACATTTTGAAACCCTTTAGTATCGTGCAAAATCTTTGTATCACAAAGCCTTTTATTCTAACAACATTAGTACTTGTGAGTTTTCAAAATGCATTTGTTTTAAGAAAAAAGGTATTGTTTTACCTTTTAATGCAAAATATAGCCAATGTGGAGCAATGTTAAATTGAACTGTTTTCTCCCAAAATTGTGCCACGTGTTTAGTATTTTCTATTAATAATGTTTCATAGTAGAATGAACTATTGATAGCGCATCAAAGCTTCTCTTCAGGCTCTCGCAAGTCCTCAAAATAACAAAATGTGTCCTAGACCTGTGCAAAGACAAAAGTGTGTTTTATGAATGCAAAGGAATTTCAATTTCTCGTGATCAGTCTCGATTTCCTCAAATCAATGGTCCACATTAAAAAAGAGGAACTGCTACTATTGGTCACGCGTTTAAGCATGCAAAGGCATTAATGGTGGATTTGATCTATAGCTACCCAATTATCGAAGGGAATGGTTTAATTACTTAATTTTTCATCATTCAAATCATAAAATTTGAGTATCAAAGTGAATTGCTGAAGATTTCTGAGCAAATGAGGGTTTTCACAACAAAATTAGGGCATCTTGCAAATGATCAACAAGTAAGTACATTTGATCATTTTTGTGAAAATTGGGGGTATAGAGACATTAATTTTATAGAATCAAGTATTCAAAGATAAAATAAGGGTAGATTCTACAATTTTTTTACAAGTCTTCATAGAAGTGCAAAATTTATGAAACCCTAGTTGTTTAAGTTGTAAACCATAAATCGGGAAAATGGCTGGAATGTCAAGGGGATATAAGAGGGGGTTGGATGATGATATCATCACACAACTTCCTAGATCAAGAAAGAGGCCAAGGATGGCACAAGGGTTTGCAATTCTATTAGATAGGATTTTTGATAAGAATGATAATTTTAGAGACCCCATATCCAGTTCAGGGGTATTTGTTGGAGTTGAGAAGATACAACACCACATAAGCCCAAAAGATCTTTGCAAGCAAATAACCTGTTACAAGGAGAAACAAAGAGAAGCAACAAAAGAAATGCTCAAGAATGTGGAGCAATGTATTCACCTGAAAATGTAAAATGAATAATGATACAAAAGATAGTTTTCAACTACATATAGATGAAAACCCTAAAAAAGAAAACCCTAGGCTTGCACAATAATAATTAATAAAGTAATTGATTATTATGTACCTAATGTTAGCTTAAGTGAAAAAGAGGTAAAAGGGAACTTTACGTAATTAAACAAATATTGTTTATTTAATAAAGTAAATGTCCAATTACTCTAACACCCTCCCTTAAAATAGACATAGGGAGAAGCTAAAACCTAGAAGAAGCTACTAAAAGCAAAAGCAATGGGTCCCGACAACAAGGCCAGATCAGGTACCCAAGTACAAAGAAATCTCTATGAAATGGAGAAAAGGAGAAAACCCAGTGGGAAAAACTCCTCTCCAAAAAGAGATAGAACAACATGCTGAAAGAAACATGAAGGAAGGAAGGCCTCATAAAGACCCCCCAAGGACAACTTCTTTCACCCCAAGCATAGAGCGCAACTGAAAATAGCGTGAAGATGCAAAAAGTTTCGTGAAGATGTCTACAACCTGCTCGACAGTGGGAACATACTCCAAGATGAGAGAACCATCCTGAATCAACTGTCTGATGAAATGCATATGAAGCTCAATGTGTTTCGTCCGCTGATGCTCCACCGGGTTGCGTGAAATGTGTATAGCACTCTGATTGTCACACCAAAGAATAGTGGGACTATCAGGAGGAAAACCAAACTCAGTCATCAACTGACGAAGCCATAAAATCTCCTTACTAGCGAGCACAATAGCTCGGTACTTAGCCTTTGTAGATGATAATGCATGAGCAGTCTGCTTTTTGCACGACCATGTGATAGGACCAGAGCCAAGACAGAAAACAAAGCCAAAAGTAGACTTTCGATCATTGACATCACCAGCCCAATCCGAGTCAGTGTAGCCAACAATGTGAGGATCCCCTAATGTGTAGTGAATGCCATATGAAGTGGTGCCCTGAATGTACCTCAAAATACGCTTGGCAACTTGCTAATGACTCTCATGAGGATCATGTGAGAATCGAGAGACAAGACCAACCGCAAAGGAAAGATCAGGACGAGTGTGAGTTAGGTACAACAAACTGCCAACCAACTGCTTGTAAAGTGTAGAATCTACTAAAGGAGTGGGGCAAGTAGTAGTCAAAACAAACCCTGACTGAAAAGGTGTGGGGGCAGGCTTGCAATCAAGCATGCCAAAGCGCTGAAGCATATCAAAAGAATACTTCTGCTGGTAAATGGAGATCCCCTCTGAAGACTGAATCACCTGAAGACCAAGGAAATAGTGTAGAAGGCCAAGATCTGTCATCTCAAAATGATCCATCAAGGCTAGCTGAGAATTTTGAATCATAGAGGATGAGCTACCGGTGATGAGAAGATCATCAACATATAGCACAAGAATCAGGATCTCACCCTCAAGATGCTGAATATAGACCGTGTGATCAGAATGACAGCGAGTGAAGCCAGTGGAGAGCAAAAAAGAGTCCATCTTCTCATACCAAGCCCGAGGGGCCTGTTTGAGACCATATAATGAACGCTGAAGTTTGCAAACCAAGGAAGCATCATGAATAAATCCCTGAGGCTGCTCTATATAGATCTCCTCCTGTAGGTCACCATGTAAGAAGGCACACTTCACATCCATCTGAAAAATGAGCCATCCTCTAGAAGTTGCAAGTGATAATACAAAACGAATAGAATTCATCTTGACGACAGGGGCAAATATCTCGGAGTAATCAATACCCTCAACCTGTGAGAAACCCTTCGCAACAAGACGTGCTTTGTACTTATCAATAGAACCATCAGCAACATACTTGGTGTGATACAACCATCGGCACCGAACCATCTTTTTGCCCTTAGGAAGAGGACAGAGATCCCATGTACTATTCCTTATTAAAGAAGAATACTCCTCCTCCATAGCACTATCCCACTTAGGGTGACTTGTGGCCTTTGAAAATCTTTGAGGATCCTCTGAAAGAGCATGAGTCAAAAGACTAGAACCTGTAGTATGAGAATGGGTGCGACGAGTGTCTGAAGGATCACCGGCCATAGATCCTGCTGCCTCAATAGTAAAGCGAGCCCATTTGGGCCTCTGAGGTGGAGCAAGTGGAGGTGGAGATGGGGGATCATCAATATCCTCATCAGAATCATCTTCAAAATAATCCTGAAGAGCTGTAGTGGGTGGAGTAGGTAGTGAAGTGGACACTGGAGACAGGGTATCAACTGGAGGAAGGCGCTCATCAAACTGAACATCCCGTCGAAACAGGATCTCTTTGGAATCAGGATCAAACAACCTGTACGCCTTAACATCCTCACAGTAGCCGACAAAAATGAGGGGTCGACTCTTTCGCTCCGTAGCTCTCCTCTGAGCATCATGAATAAAAGCCCATGCCTCACTACCAAATACTCGAAATGATGAAATATCAGGCTTGTCATGAGACCAAGCCTCCTTAGGAGTCATATGCTGAATCGCCTTGTGAGGCATCCAATTCTGAATATAGTTGGCACAATTGACTGCCTCAGCCCAAAAAGATGAATCTATGGACCTGGACTGAATCATACAATTAGCCATCTCCTGTAAAGTTTTGTTCTTTCGCTCAACGATACCATTCTGTTGAGGGGTGTAGGGAACAAAAAATTGATGCTGCAAACTATGCTCAGTGCAAAAATCTCTGAAAGCCTGATTCACATACTCTCCCCCATTATCTGTACGTAGCTGTCGGATAGAAATACCAGACTGCTTCTCTACAAATGTCTTGAAGACACGAAAGGAATCAAAGACATCAGACTTGTACTTAAGAAAGTACAACCATGTGCGTTTGGAGAAGTCATCAATGAATGTGAGTACATACTTGGCCCCTGAAAAAGAAGGAGTGGGAAATGACATGAGGTCACTATGAATCAACTCCAAGGGTGCCAAAGCATGAGTGGTACTTCCCTTCGGAAAGGGATCCCTGTGATGCTTGCCAAGCACACAACCATGACAAACACCGTCAGTGCAGGAAATCTGTGGAAGACCAAGAACAAGTGACTGTGTACTCATCTGCTGAAGATATGTGTAATTGACATGGCCCAAATGCTCATGCCAAAGCTGACTCACCGAATCTGCATGTGCTATAAGAGATGAACCTGTGCCCTCAGAAGGCACAAATCCATCAAATCTGTAAAGATGAGATGCAGTATCAACACTACCAATAGCCACAACCAAATCAGAATCATGGAGGTCCCAAATAACCACATCATGTGGTGAGAACTTGACTGTCTTACCAGAGCTAGTGTGGCAAATTTGATAAATGGACAAGAGGTTCATTGAGATGTCAGGAACAACCAAAACATCTTGTAGAGTGCCCCCATCCAAACAGACAGACCCTGAACCCAAGACGGAAAGATGTGAAGAGTCACCCACTGCAATTTGTGAAGTACTACAAGAGGCAAGAGAAGTGACCAACTGCTGAGTGTGAGTCATATGGTGAGAAGCACCAAAGTCTAAAATCCAAGTGGACCCATTGGTCGATGCTCGTGTAGTGATAGTATGACCCTTCCCTGTGGTGGAAGAAGAAGAAGACTGAGGTGAGGAGATGTGTTGCTGCTGCATGGCGTCCTCTAAAGCCTCTAATCGTTTCCAACACCTGTAAACTGGATGACCTTGCTTGCCATAGAAACTGCAAGTGTCTCCTGATTTCTCCTTAGTCTTGGAGGAAGACTCACCAAACTTCGAAGATTTCCCATGTTTTGGATTAAATGGTGGTTTAGAATCAGACTTAGGAGGCGTTTTGGAGGAATGCTCATTGCCTGCAAAATCTTTCTTGGGCCTCGGTTTCTGCTTCTGTTTCCCCTTCAGTGACTGAGCAACCAATGCTTTGCTCTTTGAACCTGAGAGCATATCCATCTGAGAAAGGTGAGACTGTTCCCGAGACAAACGCTCACAAAACAAATCAAAGGTAGGCATGGTAAAACTAGCACCCAAACCATCCATGGTGGAGTAGAAGGAGGAAGCAAATATCTGAAATGGACCACAAAGCTTCGAAAGAATCAAGTAAATGCACTCTGTGTCTGTCTTGTTCTTTCCACAACCTTGTAAAATAGTGTGGATAGTTTTGAACTTGTTCAAAAAATCCTCAATAGTGGGAAATGAATCAGGTAACAATGAAGTCAGCTCTGCCTCAATCTGTAATGCGCGGAACTCATTAATGGCCCCAAAAAGTGTCTCAAACTTCAGCCACATGGCTTGAGGAGTGAGCAAAGCATCAAGGTGAAACAAAAGACTGTCTGAAACATGCATGCATAACAAACCCATAGCCTCATCAATCTTGTTTTTGTGCTGCATAATCTCAAAAAGATGTTGCAACTGAGGCTGAACCTCATCTAAACAAGACCATAACCCTCGTGACCTGAGTAGCCTCATCATACGAGACTTCTAAGTGGATAGTTATGTGATGTGAGTAGCTCAACTGAAGAGTCTGCCATGAAACCCTGTACTTGTACCTGCTTGTGTTTTTTATTATTATGTGATCTTTCAGAATAGACAAAAGATGCAGAAGGGTTTGTATTTTTGAGAGTTTTGGTGTTCTGGTTTTCTGATATAAATGATAGAAAGCAAGAGAAAAAATACCCCCCACAAAAGATAAGCCCAAACCCTAGTACAAACTGAGAAGAAGGAAGCAATGCATAAGCAAAAAATACTTCAAAAAAAATTCTCGTGTACCTGGTGAAAATTCTGATAAAATATATTACATCACTGAATATAGCATGTTGAGAGCTTTCCAACGCCTATTCAAGTTTGAAAAACGGAGTCCGTTTGCATCTTCTATGACCCCGGAAGTGAAGAAAGAAGACCTCACTTTGACTGGTAAAAAATATCTAGACTGATAAATTTTTTATAAAATTACTTGCACCATTAGATCGGTGTGGAAACCAGCTTTCCAACACTTCTTCCTATTCGAAAAACGGAGCTAAAATGTCCGAGTTATGCCCGATCTCGTGAGAGAGCAAAAAAAATGCCCTATTGGACCCCTTTAGCACTTGGGGGCTAAAAAAAATGGCCCCTGGTTGCCTAGGCGGACCAGGGGGTTGAATCTGGGCTGGAGCCCTTGGTCACCATATGACCGGGTGGGGGTTGAGGAGCCGACTCGGGTCAGCGAGCTCGGAGCTAAGCATGGCGGCGGTGTCGATAGTGGAGCGGTGGCCGCTTGGTGACGGGCGACACGGTGGTGGCCGCCGGGCGGTGTGAAAAAAAATGCACGAGCCGCACAAAACCTTTGTTTTTTTTTAATTTTTTAAATAATTTTTTTGTGTTTTTTTTTCTTTTCTGAGGGGCCGTACGGCCAAACCCTAAAAATTCTTTTGCAACCCTGGTTAACTGTGGCCAAAATCGACGATTTGACAGTCGATTTAGGGGTTTTTGGGCGCTACGAATCCAATGGCACTGTCCGTTTGAGCCCAAAGTGAACCTAAAATTCAGGGTATGCTAATTCCACAAGAAGAAACCTTAGAACCCTAGATTTGCTTCCAATGCAAAATCTCAAAACAAGAACAAGCAGTTGCAAATCTGAAGCTCTGATACCATGTTGGAGTTGAGAAGATACAACACCACAGAAGCCCAAAAGATCTTTGCAGGCAAATAACTTGTTACAAGGAGAAGCAAATAGAAGCAACAAAGGAAATGCTCAAGAATGTGGAGCAATTTATTCACCTGGAAATGTAAAATGAATAATGATACAAAAGATAGTTTTCAACTACATATAGATGAAAACCCTAAAAAGGAAAACCATAAGCTTGCACAATAATAATTAATAAAGTAATTAATTATTATGTACCTAATGTTAGCTTAAGTGAAAAAGAGGTAAAAGGGAACTTTATGTAATTAAACAAATATTGTTTAATTAATAAAGTAAATGTCCAATTACTCTAACAGTATTGCCCTTTTCAAACAATGCTTTATAAAGGTTCTAATAGATAGGCCTATTTGCAACATTTTGACGACTAGGGTTAGGAAGAATGGTTGTGCCAAATATTTTTATTCAGGGTAAGTGTACGAATATGTGACACAATTTTGGCTTTTAAGAAGCCGCTTTTTTTTTTTTTATATGAAATCAACAAAATTTGATTTGCATGAGAAAATGAAGATAGTTACGCTCAAAATTTCAAGATGCAGAAAAAACAAAATTTGAAGTGCTCCGAGTCTAGTTTCTAATATACTATTTTATTTTGAAATTAACAAAGATCAAGGGTCTCAAAAAGGGCGGGGGACAGGTCTTGTTTTTTTTAAAAAAATAGCATAGCGGCTGAGGGCTCCCCCCTTTTTGATTAACTTTTTTTTAGAATTTCAAAAATCCCAACGGTGAGAAATTAGTTAACACCATGTAGTTTATCCTTGCTCTTTCAAATAATTTTTTTAATGAATATATAATATTTTATGAATTTTGAAAGTGGACACATCCTGAAAAATTGAAATTTGAGCATGCTCCCCCCTAATTTTTTTGAAAACTAATCAAAAATAGATTTTTTTTCATCATGTGTAGAATGGAGTCTAGTTTCAAAAAATGTAATTTGTTTCACATTTCGATGAACGAGTAAAATTTTATCCTAAAAATAGCGCATGTTGGTTTTTGACCAAAAAAAGTTGCATTTACAAAGGAGTCATGGATCAAAACCTTAACTAAATCAAAATGAAAAAAATAATTATATATTTAGATAGCTAAGAGAGAGGTTAATGCGATCACATTTTTTTTTATATAGTTGGACTGAAATATGTGCAAAGAAGATGAGGAGCACATACAAAAATATGAGGAAATTTGGTGAATCCTGTCAATTAACACATCCAAAGCAGGCCATTCGACAAGCGCCAAATATGATGAGTCATTAATTTGGTGCTCACCAAATTACTTGCTTTGCACAAAACCAAAATTTCCCCTCTTTGGTCGAGAACTTTGATAATGCTTAGAGTGCATAGTTTATGATTGTAGATGGATATTTGAGGTTTTACCATTCATACGCTCTCTAACTTGTTACCCTGATTGGATAACTCTTTATCCCTCTGAAGTCTCTCTCTCTCAGGTCTTACTCCCTCCCACATGACCTAGAATACTCTCTTAGTCCAATCCCCTCTCTTAGGTCTCTTTCCCTCCCACATAGGTACCTAAATAAATCTATCTCACTCCAACCCTCTTTCTCACTCTCCCTCTCCCTCTCTCTCTCTCCCTCTTTGGTATTTTTGTCTCTCTCACTCCATCTCCCTCTCTTAGGTTATATTTATCTCTCTCTCTCTCTCTCTCATCTCTCCCTCCTAGCCCCTCTCCCTCTCTTAGGTGTGTCACTCACTCCCTCTATCTCTCCCATTCCCTCTCTCTCACTCACTCTATCTCTCCCTCTCTCTCCAACTTTGTCTCTCTCCCTCTCTCTCAGGTCTCTCCCTCTCACCCCCTCTCCCTCTCTCTCTCAAGTATCTCCGTACTACTCCCTCTCCCTCTCTCTCTCAAGTATCTCCGTACTACTCCCTCTCCCTCTCTCTATTTTTCAAGTCTCCCCCTCCTACCCCCTCTCCCTCTCACAATCACTCCCTCTATCTCTCTTCCACTCCCTCCCTATCTCACTCCTATCTCACTCCCTCCCTATCTCACTCCTTCTATCTCACTCCCTCTATCTCTCTCCCTCTACCTCTCCATCTCTCTCAAGTATCTCCCTCCCACCACCTCTCCCTCTCTCTCAAGTCCTCTCTCTCTCACGCCCTCTATCTCTCTCCCACCTCCCTCTACCCCCCTCTCCCTCTCTCAAGTCTCTCCCTTGTACCCCCTCTCCCTCTTTCAGGCCTCTCTTTGTCTCTCTCACTCACTCCCACTTTCTCTCTCCCACATCTCTCTCTCATATATCTCCCTTTGACCCCTTCACACACACTCTCTCTCCCTCTATCTCAAGTATCTCCCCCCACCCCCTCTCTCTCTTTATCTCTCTCTCACTCCCTCCATCGCTCTCCAATCCCTCTATCCCGAGTACTCCCTCTCCCTCCCACACCCTCTCCATCTCTCAAGTCTCTCTTTCTCACTCCTTGTATCTCTCCCAATCCTCTATCTCCCATTTCATCTCTCTCCTACTCTCTTAGGTCTCTCCTTCCCACCCCCTCTCTCCCACTTTGTCTCCCTCTCCTTCTCTCTTAGGTGTCTCCCTCCCACCCTCTCTTTCTCTTTCTCTTTCCCACTTTGTCTCTCTCAGGTCTCTCCCTCTCACCCCCTCTCCCTCTTTCTCTCTCTCAAGTATCTCCATCCTACCCCCTCTCCCTCTATTTCTTTCAAGTCTCCCCCTCCTACCCCCTCTCCCTCTCACAGTCACTCCCTCTATCTCTCTTCCACTCCCTCCCTCTCTAACTCCCTCTCTCTCAAGTATGTCCCTCCCACCACCTCTCCCTCTCTCTCTCAAGTAGAGGGTTTAGGGTTTAGGGATTACAATTTACGGTTTAAAGGTAGAGGGTTTAAGGGTTTAGGGTTTAACCTGGTTAAGGGTAGAGGGTAGAGGGTTTAGGGTTTAACAGTTGAGGGTTGAGGGTTTAGGGTTTAGGGATTAGGATTTACGGTTTAAGGGTAGATGGTGTAGGGTTGAGAGAGAGAGGGGGTGTTGAGGGTAAAGGGTAGAGAGTGGAGGGTTTAGGGTTTATAGTTTAAGGGTAGAGGGTTTAGGGTTTAACTTGGTTAAGGGTAGAGGGTAGAGGGTTTAGGGTTTAAGGGTTGAGGGTTGAGGGTAGAGGGTTTAGGGCTTACAAATTAAGGGTCAAGGGTAGAGGGTTTAGGGTTTAGGGATTACAATATACAGTTTAAGGGTAGTTGGTGTAGGGTTGAGAGGGTATAGGGGTTGAGGGATTAGGGTTTAAGGGTTGAGGGTTGAGAGTTGAGGGTTGAGGGATTAAGAGGGTATGGGGGTTGAGGGATTAGGGTTTAAAGGTTAAGGGTTGAGGGATTAAGAGGGTATAGGGGTTGAGGGATTAGGGTTTAAGGGTTGAGGGATTAAGAGGGTATATGGGTTGAGGGATTAGGGTTTAAGGGTTGAGGGTTGAGGTATTAAGAGGGTATGGGGGTTGAGGGATTAGGGTTTAAGGGTTGAGGGTTGAGGGATTAAGAGGGTATAAGGGTTGAGGGATTATGGTTTAAGAGTTGAGGGCTAAGGGTTGAGGGATTAAGAGTGTAAAGGGGTTGATGGATTAGGGTTTAAGGGTAGAGGGTAGAGGGGTTGAGGGATTAAGAGGGTATAGGGGTTGAGGGATTAGGGATTAAGGGTTGAGGGTTGAGTGATTAAAAGGGTTTAGGGGTTGAGGGATTAGGGTTTAAAGGTTGAGGGTTGAGTGATTAAGAGGGTATAGGGGTTTATGGATTAGGGTTTAAGGGTTGAGAGTTGAGGGTTAAGGGATTAAGAGGGTTGAGGGCTTAGGGTTTAAGGGTAGAGAGTAGAAGGGTTGAGTGATTAAGAGGGTATAGGGGTTGAGGGATTAGGGTTTAAGGGTTGAGGGTTGAGGGATTGAGAGGGTATGGGGGTTGAGGGATTAGGGTTTAGGGGTTAATGGTTGAGGGTTGAGGGATTAAGAGGGTATAGGGGTTGAGGGATTAGGGTTTAAGGGTTGAGGGTTAAGGGTTGAGGGTTAAGAGTGTAGAGGGGTTGATGGGTTAGGGTTTAAGGGTAGAGGGGTTGAGGGATTAAGAGGTTATAGGGGTTAAGGGATTAGGGTTGAAGGGTTGAGGGTTGAGTGATTAAGAGGGTATAGAGGTTGATGGATTAGGGTTTAAGGGTTGAGGGTTGAGTGATTAAGAGGGTATAGGGGTTGAGGGATTATGGTTTAAGGGTTGAGGGTTGAGGGTTGAGGGATTAAGAGGGTATAGGGGTTGAGGGATTAGGGTTTAGGGGTAGAGAGTAGAGGGGTTGAGTGGTTAAGAGGGTATAAGGTTTGATGGATTAGGTTTTAAGGGTTGAGGGTTGAGTGATTAAGAGGGTATAGGGGTTGAAGGATTAAGGTTTAAGGGTATAGGGTAGAGGGGTTGAGGGATTAGGGTTTAAGGGTTGAGGGTATAGGGTTGATGGATTAAGATGGTATAGGGGTTGAGGGATTAGGGTTTAGAGTAGAGGGTAGAGGGGTTGAGTGATTAAGAGGGTTGAGGGTTGAGGGATTAAGAGGGTATAGGGGTTGATAATTGAGGGCATAAGGTTGAGGGTATATAGTTTAAGGGGTTAGGGTTTAAGGGTTTAGCACGTATAGGATTTACAGTTTAAGGGTAGAGGGTAGAGGGTTGAGGGTTTAGGGTTTAGGGATTAAGGGTTAAGGGTAGAGGGTTTAGGGTTTAGCGATTATGATTTATGATTTAAGGGTAGATGGTGTAGGGTTGAGAGAGAGAGGGGTTGAGGGTAGAGGGTAGAGGGTAGAGGGTAGAGGGTTAAGGGTTTAGGGGTTTACGGTTTAGGGTTTAAGGGTTAATGGTTTAAGGGTCCCACTCCCTCTCTTAGGTCTTCCCCCCCACCATAATTGAATAAATTCTTTCCCTCTCAAGTCTCTCTCTCTCTCTCTCGGGTCTCACTCCCTCCCATGCTAGCTAGACTAATTTGTGTCACTCCAATGCCCTCTCTCACAGTCCCTCTTTGTCAGGCCTCACTTACCTCCCACCCCACTTGGATGAATATATTTCACTCCAACCCCCTCTCTCTCTCTCTCTCCCCCTTTGGTATTTTTGTATCTCTTGGGTCTTATCCCTCCCAACCCCTCTCCTGTTGTCAGGTAATTTCCCCCACTGTAACTGGATAAATCTCTATCCCTCTTAAGTCTCTATTGCTCTCAAGTCTTAGTCACTACCACACTACCTAGACTAATCTCTCTCACTCCTATCACCTCTCTCTCTATCTCGAGTGTCACTCCCTTTGTCTCTATGGAGTCTCTCCCTTTCAAAACAACACATTTGGTGCTTGCCAAATTTGGCGAGCGCCAAATGTGTTTTACCTTGAAACAGTAAAAATATGGGTTGACCCCATGATTCAGGCCCACATGCTTCTGTATTTGTCTGGTTCAATGCCTTATCCGATTCAAAAACGCCTTTTTTTATGCAGTTGAATTCATGTTGTACCAATCTATGCTTGATCCATCACCTTTTTACCACCAATTTGCATGGTAGACAACATAGAAGAAACATGTTGAAGTTTCTACATCATTTTACATTATCTGAGGTAATATATTCATTTTGGCAATAATGAAATGTTTATATTTATAATATTTGTTTGTTTTTGACAATATAAACTAAATTTCTTTAATGATTTTATTAATCATAACAATTGGACATAGAATTCAACATTGAATTAGATGAGATTTGCATAAAAAAGTTTAATTTTTATGAGTTTCAAGAAAAAAAAAATGAAAAACATGACATTTACTTAACAAAAATTTACTTATGAATTCTATTTGCAATTCTTATATAGTAGTTCATTTCCAACATGGCTAGTGGAATTCACTCTATTTCATTTTATTTTCAACTAATTTGGAACACCTAATAAATTTCATCAATGTTAATGCAAGTTTCCATTAATTTTTTGTTCCATAAAAAATTCACCTTCATCACATGTGCTTAGATAAATTCAAGTGAGTTGACATAGTTGTTAATGCAAGTTTCCATTCATTCATACCATTTACTTTTCTAATAAATAAAAAAATGGAAACTTTTGTGCAATTGAGAATGCTTATTGTCTTTCTAAGTTACCTCATTGCCAAAGAAATAGTGAAAAATTATAAGATATAGCATCACAAACCCTTCTTTGAATTCATATTCTTCAGGACTTCGTTGACAATCATAAATCTGGTTTTGAGAACAATAAACACAAGATTCTCTAGTTTTCATTTAGGTGGCAACAACTTATACCCTAGGTTTGTGATGCAGAGCAAGGAGACAAAAACTTCAACAATCACAATTAGATAAGTTTCAAATAATCTTCAATCTCAAAAACCTCAATTCAATGCTCAACTGACCAATTCACATTCACTTCCTTGTACATTCACAACAAAGAAAATTGTTCATATCTTATCATATCTTAGTCACTGGAACCCTCTCTAATGCATCTAAACACTAAACCCTTGCTTTAGGCCTTTTTATTCTTTGAACAAGGAGGGTTTATTCAAAATAAATGTTGTTATGAGTCCATAAATGTGAGGAGAACCTCGAGGAAGAGGTGAGAGTATGGAAAAAATGAAGAAGATCAAGAAGTATTCCTTGTTTTTAGTATAAAATTATGAGTTTTGACTAGTAAATTTGTGGTTCATGGTCTAAAAGCTATGGGAAATGTTAAAGACTTATATTACGTTTCATTTTTAGTTTGTTTGATTGAATTTCATGGAGGTTTGTGAGTTTTATGATCATTTTGGTGCTAACGGGTATGAAACCTTGTTTTGGGGTTTTGAACACTAAAGAATGCATGTATGAAATTTTCCTTCGGTGGATACCCCTAGAACTTAGTGAAATGAAGGATGACAAGTTTTTTTCCATATTCAATAAGGATTCAAGAGTTGAAGTGTTGATGGAAGTGTTTTGTGAGTTGATGTCCTAGTTGATTTCTTTTGTGTCTTGACAAAAAAATGAGGTTTCAAGTACTTGGGTTTGAGGAAATAACAATGCTAAAGGTTGGGAGTAAGTTTTTAGAGCATGTTCAGGCTATTTTTAAAGTGTTCCAAGTATTGGCTGGGTGTGGTGTGTTGAGGAAGTCAGGGTTTCAATAAATCCCAAGGGGAAACCTAGTTTGAAATAGCTTAGAGTGAGGGTTTGAAGGTTGGTAACCTAGTGAGGGTTTGAGGGTTTCATGATGCAATTCGACCCATTCCACTTACTGTAACTTATGGAATGGGTCCTCTAACTTGTAAAATACATGCCTACCCTATTTAGAATGTTGTGGGGTCAAGGTAGGGTGTTTGGGATGATGTTCTAGGATTGTAGCAAGGTATTTTCATGGTGAAAATGAGGGCTTCAAGTGGTGTTTTGACAAAATGTGGGAAGGACTGTCCATGTAATGTGTTATTCACCATGTGAAGGGTTTGGTAAGTGTGTTTGGTGCTTTGTATGGGTTTGGCAGGTCTGGGAGATAGGAGTTTCATTAAAACCCTAAGTATTTTGCTTGAAATTAGGGTTTGGTGTATTAGGGGTCTAGAGGTCTTTGACCTATAAAAAAATGAAGAAATTACAGGTTTTGACACATAATATATTGTTGTTTGAGGTGTTTGAGTGAAGATCTAGTGTTTAAAAGATACTCTCTTTGTAAATTAGGCCAATTGAATAACCTTTTCCAAGGTGGGTCTATTGGAAGTCGATGTTGGTCCAAAGGAGTTGATGTTGGGGTTTACCTATGTTTTATAAATTGCAAATGGGTATCTTAATCATCCCTGAGTTTGTCAAGTGTTTTGGAGAATCTTGGTGAAAATTCCCTTGAACCAGGTTACCTATGCTACAAGGGAAAACTTGGTAGAAGTTGGGATATTCAGTTGAACATCTGATTTTTCTTTGGAATCTAATTGATTCTCATTAATTTGGTGTATTGAATGGTTTCCACCCCTCTCTGCATCAAAAATTGTGTTTCTTGGTAAGTTAAGTGATCAAGTTGTGTTTGGTTTATTATTTTAATCTTGTTAGATGCCTTAATAGGCTCATGCAAAGCCCTTATACCTTAGTGTGGATTGGAGTACTTAGAAGCCTATTTCATTTGATAAAATACTCTGGCGTGTTTCATATTTAATGCAATGTAATCAACGATATCAATATTTTTTAAAAATGCATTACTTACTTTTGTTCTATGTGTGATTGTGGTTGTAGGTGTGTTTGTGAACATGTACCATTGAACGTCATGCCGAGGAATGACCGAAGCCTCTAACACCGGAAGAACATGTAGTTAAAAATGCAAGGAGAAGAGAATAAAAAATTGTAGCTCGTGAAGCAAAGGAATTGCAGCCCACACAATAAAAAATTCCCGTGCAATCTAAGAGAGATGTCAAATTGGCAAAACAAAGGGCACGGATGAGGAAAGTTCGTGAAAGGACAAGAATTGATACCGAAGTTGGGGGCACATCATCAACCATAGGTGAAGCTCAATGCACATATGCATTTGAAGACACATCGACACCAACATGTGGTTTTCCAAGTACATCGGAAATCACATCTCGAATTGAAGACACACCATCAACAACATTGCATTTTGAAAGTACATCAACAAACACATCTCTATTTGAAGGCACTCCAGAAATGACATCTCAAGTTGGAGGTACAACATCGTTTATATGACAATCTCAAGGTATGTCATCAATTGTACCTTTGATTGAAGGTACGCGATCTATCCCCGATGTTGTTGACCTTCCCAATGTTGACACAAATTTAAATTTGATAACTCCTAGATTTTTGCATAGAAAACCTACATTTTTGATTGATATTGATTCCAATGTTTTGAAATGGATGCTTAATAAGATTCCAAAATGTACATGTCAAAGATATGCACAGAGGATATGGAGTTTTTTTTTGCGAAACTAAGTGAGGGTATAAGATGCCAACTATTTGTTGAAATGATGAGGCAACTCAAATTTAGGCCCACCATGAAGGCTCTTGGGCTAAGAATTTCGAATGACTCAAGTGAAAATTCTATTGTAAAGAACTTGATGAGTGCATATGAGAGCATGGGTTCCACCTCACACACGAAGGATAGTTGTGCCACACGACGTGTGATGACAACAACATTGTTAAGCAGTTAAACAAGGAACAAGGTGAATCTTACAAAGATAATTAAGTCTTTGAAAACAAGTAGATCATCTCTAATGAGAGCCAAAGAAAGGCGTGAAAGAGTGGAGGATCCAAATAGCAATGAGTTATGGGCATTATCGGGTAGAGTGCCACAGAAAGATACAAGAATTTCTCAAGGCTTGAGATATTTAATTGTGAATTATTGGAAGGATAACACAAGAACCTCCCCTAATCAAAGAGATGTTGTAAGAAGGATAATTGGTAGTAAAATCTGTGAGCCACATCCAATGCATTATTTGGATACCATTCAAACCCAATTTTTTGCTGATTTTGTACAAAAGTTTCCTGAAATTAAAATATGTCAAAGGTATTTTGAAATGCTAAAGCCTTTTTATGTCAAAATAAATCACACACGCACTACTTGTTGCTCTAGGGTTCATATCAGTTTTCTAACCGTTATGATGTTTATTGATGTATATGTGTAGATATGCATACTGATAATGTTTTGCAGGAATGTAACATAATGCCTCCACCTAAATCGTCAAGGAAATTTGTCTTCCATTTTATGTGAAAGAGAGGATGGTCAATTCTTTTACAAGAAGTCATATTTGGATGGCACATGTGATCATTGTGGTGGCATGCAACATTTGCCAATTTTCCAACACATGGCTAGTACACACACAATTGGAGACAAAATTGTGGAATTTGGCAAATATAAGACAGTGGCATATAGTCTAAAAGATAGGAAAGAAGCAAAGAAGTGTGAATTGGTCAGTGATAAGATTTTAGTGTATCAATTTATGGGGATTTTTTGTGATCAGGTGGTCTATGAGTATGCAAGGCATACACATAGAGCACAATGGTTGGACTCACAGTTCAAGTTATGCAAGGAAACATTTCCACTTCGTCATATTGTTTCAGTTTTTGACTTCGCTGAGAACTACACACTACAACTATGTTCAATCAGACCGATCCCTCAAGAGTCAAAAGTACAAAATGGATTCAAACTTCAACATGCTATTACTCGGATACCGTGATACTTAGAAACTTATTGTCTGATCCTACGTGATCGCATTGGGCCTCTCTACAATAACCTCTCTCAGTTTTTGATATCTCAGAGGAATTTTCCTGTGGTGGTGAATTTTCACTTGGGGAAAAAGTTGTCAAATGCAAGTTGTTGAAAGTTGCAAAGTGGTGCAACTTTCGTTTTGCATCTCGTGTGACCAAACAGATTGTTCCAACGCGTTCGGGTGGGTACGTTTACATTAAAAATTATCCTCTTTCACACCCAAACACATGAAATCGCTCCGAGCTACGTTCAACTAGATCGATCCTTTAAGGGTCAAAAGTGCAAAATGGCTGTGAACTTCAGCATGCTCGTATTTGAACACCGTGACACTTAAAATTCTTGTTTGAGCCTATGGAATCACGTTGGGCCCCTCTACAATGACTTCTATCGGGTTTCGCTATCTTGGAGGCTTTTTCCCTTGGTGGCGATTTCTTGTTTGGAGAAAAAGTTGTCAAATGCAAGTAGTTGAGTGTGTAAAAATGACTTTTTAGCGATTCCACCCATTGTATCCTACTATAACTTAGTGGAATAGCGTAATTAGGGGTAGGGAACATATGTGCATGGTTTCTAGAGTAGGGGATGCAAGTTGAGTGGTTTGGTGTGATTCCCTAGCTGGCAATTTGATGAGTTTTGGTGAAATTCAGTGGTTTAAGAGTGGAAATGGTTGAAATCCTTTGGGGCAATAGTTTGTGAGGAAATTTTAAGCATGTGCAGGTTCTTTTAAGCATGTTTGATGCATTGGAAAGATGTTATGAATTATAGGAATAGGATTTTCAATAAACCCACTCATTTTAGGCTTTTAGCCATAACAACAAGGTAGTGAATTATTTGATAAAATGCTTTGGTAAACATGTACGAAAAATGTGTTAGCATAGACAAGGCATTGAATTGTTTGAAAAAATTCCTCAAAGAAACATGGTCTTATGGTGATGGAATTTCATGACAATCCATAGCTATGGGGATTTGTGACTTGAAGATTGTGATTAATGATTGGAATTGTGTTTAGTGAGATTGCAGGACCTCCCCTACTGTATCAATGTTTTAGGGTTTAATCCATAGTAGCAAGGCAATTAATTGTTTGATATAATGCTTTGATAGACATATATGAAAAATGTGGTAGCATAGAAAAGTCAGTGAACTCTTTGAAAAAATGCCTAAAAAAAATGAGGTCTCATGGTGATGGAATGCCATGACAATCAAAATCAATTTGATTGTCATGGCATTCCGACACCATGAGACCACATTTATTTGAGGCATCTTTTGAACTAGTTCACTACCTTGTCTATGGCTTGTCATGGCATTCCATCACCACATTTGCTTGATGCATTTTTTCAAACAGTTCACTGCCTTGTCTATGCTATTGCTTACTATTATGCTTTTGATATATTATTTCGAAGCATCCATAACTTGTTCGAAATCACTTGTTTTAGGATTTTAGCCATAGCAACAAGGCGGTGAATTTTTTGAAAAGATTCTTTGGTAGACATGTATGAAAAATGTGGTCACATAGACAAGACAGGGAACTATTTGAAAAAATATCTCAAAGAAATTTGGTCTCATAGAATGCCATGATAAGAAAATGCAATTGGCAGTTGCTCCTAGTTATTTGTTATGCAATGTGAAGAAATTGCATAACTGCTTAGGTTGACTTTGTACAAACTATATTGTAATTGAAATTTTGTCATCTATCAACATCTAGTTATTAGTTATGCAAAGTGAAGTAATGTTTTGACTTTGAAAGATGTGCAATGCAATGTAATCAACGATATGAATATAAACTACAAAAATCCATTTTTTACAATTCATTAGTTAAAATATTTATTTTATTTTCTCTCTATATCTCTATATGCTATGGAAATACCTTTCAATTTTTGTTTTTAAATTTTTTTATCTCTTCTACAATATTTCTTGATTTTTTCACAAACTATTATACTTTTGGTTTGTCAAAATTTTCCCCAAAAGATTTTTGCTGCTACGCATTGGAAGCATGAAGCATACACATGAATACACACAATATAGGTGAAGTATACATGTGAATAAGTGAAGCATACATGTAAATAAGTGAGGCACAAGTAATTGAAGCATTCCAAAGGATACAAACCACTACGAATGGAGCTTATTTACACAATACACTTTATATGGGGCTTTTTGAGCATTCAATAGTAATTAATTAAGACTTAGATGTAAAAAAAATCCATGTCTACAATATTCAAGCATACAATTTACATGATACACATGATAAAATCATTCAAGAATGGCAGTAGGAAAATAAGATTTTCTTTAATCAAAAAGCCCAAAGGCTATACAATGATATATATTGATAAAAGTATATACAATATATCCAAAAAACCCATACAGGCTTAGTACAAAGGATCCATATGGACATAAAATGTCACGTATATATCGATAGTACAAAACATATGTTCCAAAATGCCACATAGGCATACAACAAACAACACTAATACATAGTCATTTCCCTCTAGGGGAAGGAAATAGATCCCGTGCTGCCTTCAAAATTCAACTTGATGGAGTGATTGTTGCTTCTCTAGTCTTTCAAACACGCTCGCTAGTCCTCCTCTCTTCACTCTGGACATTCAACTGATACAATTAAAATTAAAGATGTTAAAACATAGAAATTGAATTGTGGAATGACATATAACATAATATATAATCACTTACCACATACATATAGTCATCATGCACATTTATAGCATCACCACGTCCACGATCTTGAGTGACAACCACCTGTAGCAACCATCAAGATAGAAATTAAACTACATAAAATTATCATGAAAATTTTCTATAATAGACCATAAAAGAGAAAATATAATGTCAAATCGACTAATCTATTCCATACCTCTTTCAATGGATCAAAACTAGCTATTGCTGCAACAAATCCATGGTCCATCATGCCACCAACATCACCAGGGCCGTCTCTTGTCAACAACTGCAAAAGAAACAATATCTCAGGTATCATGTTGATATAAAGACCAAGAGGGGATACTGGAACATAAGGCGAAATAAGAGAGGGTAATGGGACGGGAATAGAAGGGTGATGCAGAGAGGGGGCTCAAACTCATTCAAAGTGAACAATTTAATTCAAGAGGAATATAACAAGATTAAAATGGCCTATTAGAGTAATCCAAACAATCCTCAAAGCTTTACAATAATCGAGAGTCTAATTTCTAACTTTCATCCATGTAACCTAGCAGTAGTGCAAACTCAGCTTTTGGCCTTTAACTCCCATGCTTTCCAAAACACTTGAAAATCAAAAGGTGGATTCAAATACCCATTTCAGAGTTATACAACATATTTCTTAACTAGATACAAAGTATTTAGGACCAATCCCTTGAAATTAGACCCTCAACGCTATCCTAGGGCATAAATTAGGTGAGATTTACAAAGCAACATAACTTTAAACTTAACATAAACCCTTGAAACTTTGGGGTAACATTTCCTATGCCCTCAAACCTCTAAAACCACAATTAACACCCAGGGTTGACACCTCCAACATAGAAAACTCCAAAACCCTCAATTTCATGCCAAGTCCAGAGGGTTTTGTTGTGCTAATAGCACACACACCCCGTTCAGAATGAGGACCCTCCCTTTCTTTCAATTTTCTAGGTCATTTTGTCATTGCTTCATTTTTTGTGCCCCTTGTTTTGGTATCCTAGATGGTCAACATCCCTTTAAAGCGTCATCTTAGGTTGACCATGTCTTGCCCCTCAAAATTTGCTAAGTCTTGGGTCCTTTTGGGGTTCCTTTGTCACTTTGCCTTTGCTAGCGTTCGTGGGACCCTCTGGGCTTGGCTTTCTAGGTTTCCCTTGTTGAGTTTCCTTGCCTATTTTTCTCTTTTGGACAAGCTTCGGCCTACATCACTCCGGCTTTTGGGTCCCGACTTCGTCCTTTCTGTTTTGGACTTGTGTTGAAACTAGCCGTCCACCAGGCCCTCTGGGCCCGGTTCGTCGGGATTCCTTGCCCGGGTTTCCTATGACGATTCCCTATTTTGGACGACCGTCGACTTCCATCCTTCTGATCCTCAGACCTCGACACCCTTTTCGCTGTTAGCTTTTCACTTGGCAATTTTCGTACAACCGTGCACCAACGTCCTTCCGACCGCTGGGTTCCGATCCTCCCACCGCCATCCTGATTTTTGAATTCACCAACCTCAACGTCCAACGTACTTGCATTTATTAGGTGCATTAATTGCACTTAGGGGTATAAATATTAGTCCCAACATGTCATTTTCACATGTCAGGAAGATTAGAGAAGTGTAGTGCCTTCCCAGCCTTCGCCGCCCTCATGTCCGAGCCTCCACTTCACCGTTCTTTACGAATTCAACGACTTTCTTCATCGGGTCTTCAAGGTATGATTTCTGTCCGAAAACCTACCTCATTTTTTAAAACTTTATGCTTAGTAACGAGAAATGAGGGAAAAAATGATAAAAATCTAATAGAGGGGAGATCATGTAACAAAACCCATGAATTGAAATCTTCAAAACATCCCTTAAAAAACTTGGAATTTAAACTCGAAATCTTGCTTTCCTGTCGCTGTTCTTCGAACTAGGCAATAGTGCCCTCAAGTCCTGAGACTCCCTATTGCCTTGGTCGTTTAAAGTAAAAAATTGACAAACTTTCCTCGATGACAAAACTCCTCGTGGGTTCCTCACTTTGGATCTCTGCCTCCTGATTGCCGCTCCTTCTCTGCGGTTTCAAACAACATTTTCTCCAAGAATTTTTGGATCTTGGACTCCGGATGGCCCTTTGACGCAAAATTTGCGATGAAAACAAACGCCTCCAAATGATCCTCGGGCCCCGGTCCGCAAACTTCCACCTGTGGGTCGCCATTCTCGTTCTGCCATTTCAACGACCGACAAGAGACTGCCTTTTGGCTTCCAGGTCCTGAGCACCTCCCTGTTGCTTAAGTTCGAAACAAAGTTGGAATGAAACTCTAGGTTCCCAGCCTTCATCAAATCCCAACCCCTGGACTTCCGCTCCTGGGATTTCATCCTGTCTCGGCCATCCTAAACAGCAAACCCAAGCCGCCTTTCTGGCTCTCGGGCCCTGACACCACGATCTCCACAAAGTTTCAACAGATGAAGTAAGAAGAGAAACGTCTCTCCAGGTCCGATCTGCCAGGTTCTAGGTTCCAGGCTTCCATCCTTGCTTCGCTGTTTCTCTCGGCCCACCTTTAATCGCTTCTCAGCCTCTGCGGTCGGAATGCTCAAACGACTGAAAATATTGCAAGGATTTGACTCGCGTCCTTTTTCCTTCTGGGTTATGGACCTTGGAACTTCGCCTTCAGAATTCTATTTCTTCAGAGCCTTTCCAAACAGCTAACCCTTGACAACCTTCCCTCGATTTGACTCCGGGTGCCCTAATTATGACCTAAATGACTTTCAATCTGGAAATGAACAATGACCCACGTGCCAAAATTTGACCTCCCACATAGACACTTCATTATCCAAATCCAAGATCAAGAGAAGTCATCCGATCCTCCCTGCTTTGTTCGCCCTTCAGAACAACATTTTAACCAAGGAAGTCCGGCCTCAAGGGCCCAGATCATCCAAATTCCCTCTAGTAAACTACCAATGATAATTTTGATTAAGTTTTAGATTCCTTGAATGATTAATTATTCAATCTAACAATGTTTTGCAAGAATTTTGGTTAATATTTATGCCTTCATGCTTAATTGTGCTCACCTTGCCTCCATGTGCAGAATATATGGAATCAGCTGTAGGAACCTCTGGGGCAGTTGTAGAGAAAGACAAAGGAAAGAGAACTACCAAGGCTCCTTGGGGAAAAGAAGATAAGGATCAAATGAAATTTCAATTCCAGGGGGCACCGTTGCACTCCAAAATCACAACCAAGTGGAAGGATATTTCTGACACAAACATCAAACATGTTAACATTGATGACTTCATAAAGAGGGTCAGGGTAAACCCGAAGACATACAATGCAAAGTTAATCAGAAGCAACTCGATAGCTAAAGCGACTGGTTTCCCTCCCGCTTTGATCGCCCCCGAGTTGGTAATGGCTTGCACAGAGGCATATCAGCCAGAAACAAGAACTATTATTGATAGAGATGGGAACATTTTGGCTGACATGTCACCATCAGGAATAATGAGAACCTTCCATATTCCTATCTTCAGAATGATGGAGCTACCTAATATCAAGGAATGTAAAGAAATGTGGGATGAGGACCCCATAAAGTGCAAGAAACTCATTAATCAATACTGGCTAAAGGACAAATGGGGCGGTGCTGCAAAGGTTCCTCAGGAACTCTTTCACAGTGACTTCTTCAAAGACTACCATGATTTAGTCACCCTGCTGAGTAGAGTAATGGGACAACATATTTTCAAGAATGGATGGTGTACTTCATCGAGCACATTCTCCATGGAAAGGACACCACATTCTACCAGGGAGGAATAATCAAATGAATGTTTTCATGAACAATTCATGAAAGTAAAAAATACCTCCAAGTTCTATATGACCTCTTACCTAGTATATTCATTAGCTGATCAGAGGCACTACAATGGGTTATTTAGAGCTCTGAACAAAGAGTTTTGCAGAGAACTCAAACCTTACGATAGGTACTCCCAACTATAGTTCAGGAACTTCAAGAAGGACTACTGTAGGGTGAACGATGCGTTCATCGCTTATATCATTAAGCTGCTCAGGGGTGACTTTGAAAGAAGAGTTTACCATAGTGCTCGAGCTTTTCTCAAGTGGTATGCCTTCCTGTTTATCTAATATCCAAATTTCACCTATATTCGAGCCCAAGGATTCTCAGAAAAGCCAAACAAGCTGCACCGGTACCCTAATGACCGAATAATATTGTTAGAACTCTCTTGGCAATTGCGACACATTCACACTGTTCGAAGAAACAAACATCTAGCGGGGATCCCTTATCCCCTTACAGTTGGCCAGGGGATGTATGAGCTCTATACTTCCCAATGTGCAGGAAACTTAGAGAAATAATTGGTGGAATACCATCTCAAATCCCACACGACTAGACCATGGATGGATCCATATGGCCATCTCAGAAAAGAAATTGGACAGGAGTATGCCCACCTCCATAGTGTCAAAGAATTCTGGGCGAATTTTAAAGATGAATTTGAGGTGCGAATTAGGCACTATGTGTGGATGACCACATACTTTGTAAAGAGGGTGAACTTGTTCCCGATGCCCGATCAGCTGGAGGAGGATGATCATTGGCTAATGGATGTGTGGAAACGAGACTTCGATCATCAAAAGGAGAGGCTAGAATAGATACATGAAAAGGTAAATCTGAATATTGAATGGGCCAAGGAAGTCAAAGAGGATTGCCTCCGATATCTAAAGTTAGTGATGGGATATGATATGCCCGTTTTCCAAATCAATCCGAAAAATATAAAGCCTCACTTCCAAAAGAGGATGGAAGATGGGATGTCAGTTGAAATTACTACAAATTTCATGGGTTTTGCTGCCTGAGCCTTCACCCATTTAGAATAGTTTAGGGATTAGGCCGCCAAGTATGGCGAGATTTGGGAGAAGCTCGTTGATAATTCCAAAGAGTGGAGCTACCAAGTGCCGAGATTCGACATCATAGAGGTCGATAAGCTCCAGTTGGTGATCTTAAAATTCATGGAATATGCAGCTTTGAAGAAGCAATAAGGCAACCCTATTATTGATGAAGAATTTATAAAGGAATAGTTGTATCAAAGAGCAGTTGACAAGAAGACAAAATGCTACAATGCTGCCACTAGAAGACAAAATAGGGATATGGACAAAATGTATTTTAAAATGTAATATATTGGGGGTAGGTAGAACCCTAGGTTATAGTGAATTGTGGCCACACAAATATAAATCAATCTTGGCCACATATTCTACTTTTGGGACACTATAAATAGGGGACCTCCTCTAATTTTCAAGGAGAGTTTAGTTGTTGTAAAGGAATGCTGCAAAAATTGCAATAGAAATACATTGAATTTGGTGCATTTCTAGGTTTCTTCTCATGTTTCATGATTCTTATCTCATAATTAGATGATTTGGTTAAGTTTAATTTTCTGTTTTAGTTTTCTTTCAGTTAACTTTGGTAGATTTTGTAATGCTATTCCATGACCTTGTGAATATTTTTGCTATGTAGATGCCTTCTTTATCCATACTTTTGGCTATTTTCTGCTGGTAGATGGCTATGTAAAGTTAGTCTGAACTCAAATTTGAAGTTGACTTTAAATATTTATCTTTGTTCATGCATTTATGTGGTGAATGAGTGGTAAAAAATTTGTAGTTCTTAGAAGATAGCACAAATTTCATGGCATTGTGAAATTTCTGGTTAAGTGAGATTATGTATTTAGGAAGGTGTCCACAACAAAGACCTCTATGATCACTATTCATTAGTAGTTGCAGGTCCAGGAACTATCTCTCTTCCCTGCTCTTTTTCTTTTTCTTTTTGTAAGTAACCTGTGCTAAGGTTCATTGCACATTGTAAAGCCAAATCTTAAGTAAAAAATGGAGTTCAAGGATGCTTTTTGAACCTGCTTCAAACATACAACTTTCCATCTTTAAAAATCTATTTGTAGATCGACCTTCCTTCTAGCTTAACTCACGTAAGTCTGCCCTGTGATTACTAGAAAAATCACATCAAGTATCAACTGAGATATTCCATGCAAGTCATGACCTGACACCCGAGAAACCTTGGGGCAATTTTCAACAATTTGCTGGATATTTCCTTTCAAGAGAGGTAATGCACATACACATTCCCTATGTTGAGAAAGTGCATAAAAAACACATCAAAAAAACTATCACTAGAAGGAGGGAAGTTTGGGAGCTAAGCTAGATCGAATTGGGTCTTTCTCCCCTAAAATATGTCACAGAATAATGAGGTCTACACCAAACAAAGGGGAGTTCCAAGAGCTACTGCCCCCTACCCGAGCTAAGAGAGCTAAGAAAGGGGAAGCCTCCACCTTTAACACATCCGGCCAGCCCTTTCGATTTCATCTTCATCCTCCTCTTCTACCCATTCACCACCATCTTCTCCTTCATTCTCGACAACATATTTTGCCACTCGTCTTCTCCAAACAACCTTCTAGGCTGCCGCTTCCCAAGGGATAGACACTACCTTCCAGCCCAACATTGTCTCACTTCTGAGAGCTATTCTGTCAACCACTGCTGTCCCTTTGCAGCCACAAGTCAATCTGGCATAGCCACCTCCACCGCCCCCTCCGATGGCTTGGTTGGGAAATAATCCGTCTCCTTTGGCCTTCAACCTCTATCATGACATGCCAAAGAACCCTGAGAGATTTTTCTCAAAGTTCAACCCCAGAGATCCGTAGAGGACAATAGAGGAGCATGTTAGGATTTTTGAGATAGTCTTGAAGACCATGCAAATCATACATGAGGATGTGGATTTTTGGCTTTTTCCCTACTCCTTGGGGGAGGAGGCCTTCTATCGGTACGTTAACTTGCCGAAAAGAACTATTAACACGTGGGTCCTTCTGAAGAATGATTTTTTGTAGAAGTTTAAAACTCCAATTAGCCCAACAAAGTCATACCGACATTTTATGTCAGTTCAAAGAGAGGTCAACGAACCAATCAACTCCTTTAATGATCGATTCCATAGAGCATATACTCGACTGTAGGATCCGTATGTGTTCAATGATGCTGCTATTTTACCTATCTATTATGTAGCGTTGGACAATCTTACTACAACATTAGTAAAGAGGATGTGACCACCACCTGTCAGATTGGTAGATGCGTATGCGGAGGCCATCATTGCTAGCACAGACTTGGGATAAAACATTTCTGGTCCGCTACCCTCTTTGGGGTAGGTTGCTCATCCTTCACAGATTCAAGGGATTACTCAAGCTTTGCAGCATCAAACACCCCTCATGAATCCAATACCACAACTGCCCATAGTACAACACCCCAGACATCTAATGAACCAGATGCCTCTGGTTCCTCACTATTTGCTGCCCCAACAACAACAAGTCCATTCTTAGCCGCCCCAAGTGTCGACATATCTCCAAGCATCTGAATTTTTTCCCGCTCACCAAAATCAACTAGTGGCTCAACTGGTGTTCCTCCAAAATGCAGCTCCACAATTGAACAACACATAAAAGGATCAAATCGATGAACTCACAGAAATGATCAAGAAAATATCTACGGAGATGACCCATTTGAGGAATCAAAACAATCAACTGAAATATTTGTAGAAAAGAATCCAGGCTAACCTCAACTGTGACAATCGCGATGACCGTGACAACTGTGACACGAGCACATCGTCCAGACAAAATTATGTTAAGAATCAAAATTCAAGGCAAAAATTCAATTTAAGGCCCTCCCAAAGGTAGAATCAGACGTGGAACACGAGGCATAACAACGGTGGTGTTCCCACATCTCTCGGTGGTTGGTGCCGCATACACAAAAACAAGTTGACATTCCGAATTGGATTGTTCAAAATTTCAGACAGCTGCTCAAATTTTTCAAGTTGAAGTCCATAATGCCATTGATAGCTCGGGATGCAGAGACCTCGTCCCTTCTGAACCTTACGATTCCTCAATGCTGGTGGCCAATCAAGCTCCTTTCGCTAAGGCTAAGAACAATGTGCCCGAGAAGGAGGATGTCACTACAAGCAACAAAAAGGCAAAAGAGGTAAGTTTCTAAAGTCCTTTGGCGCATCTTTTCGATTCAGTAGATAATGGTCGTGTAGATGAGGAAGAGCCTAGGGAAGATGAAGTCCAGATGTTTCACCAAAGGACTACCCCTTATGACCTTAGGAATAGACAGGCTGGTGGGCATGCTGGTGGTCCTTTCACTACCTCCACTCCACTCAACAATTTCAGCACCCCTCCTGACCCAAATACTAGCAACAATCCGGGCTATCCCCATGTACCCACATAGTACTTTAACAAGAATAGGTAGAAAAATTAAAACCAAAATCAGCCCGCTAGCTCCTTCCAAAATACCACTAGTTCCTCTTTAAATATCGCCTATGATGAAGAAATTGAGCGAATGAGAGAATATATTGCTGAAGAATTTAAAAAGGTTAAGTTAAGTGTGTTCGCCTTTGAGCTGCTCAAGGTCCCAGCCATTAGGAATGTCTTCTTTAGAATGATCAATGGGACCCCTTCATCCAGATCAACTCAAGAAGCTCCCACTAAGAGGGTTTCTTTTGAAGATTCACAAAATGAGCTAGTCATCAGACATGTTTTAAAAAGAAAGCCAATCCGCCTACTAATCAGCAAGCAAACAAACAACCCACCAAGGAAACGAATCAAACACAAGCCCAAAACAAGGGCAATGATAAGGATAAGGGCCAAGTTGCCCAAGTGGATGTTTCTGGAGGATTATTTCAAGGGAAGTTGGAAACTCCTCCCTTCCTAGATACTATTAGAATATTTGGGAAGAATCTGCATTAACTATTTGCTTGATTTGGGAGCTTCTACCAATGTCATGCCCTTGAGCATGTGCAAATCTATGGAAATAGTTATGACTCCTTCCCAGTGCAAGGTGACACAAGTTGATAAAATCGAGATCAACATAGTTGGTGAGATTAACAGAATACCCATATCGATTACTGATCCCATAATTGAACAAACCATTGACATCCAGGTTGCGGATATCCCGAACACCTATGGCATAATTTTAGGCAAGGATTTCACAAGAGTATTGAATGGATACACTGCAACTGACTATTCTCACCTTTGGCTACCATGGAAGGGGATGCCAAATCAGATTTGAATAGACCGGGAGCCACGCATGAAGTTTATGATCACATAATATTACGACACGAATGAGGTGTTGTTTGCTGAAACAAAATTGGGAAATTACTGTCTCGTGGCATACTCGGATGGGAAAGAATGCTTTGAAGAGGAGAAAACTGGGGAGGTAATTCTTTTCCTTTGTAGCCCACCTGCTAGTTTGGCCCATACCCCCTAGAGCACGAAAGTGCTAATTGAGTTAGATGACGAAGAACCCTACGAAGATGGCAATCTTGGATTGCTGGATGGCTTCCAAGATTTTATGAAAAAATGTGTACAATATTAGCTCAATTTGGGAGCTAGAATGAATTTCCAGGAGCTCTTGCTGCCTAGTTGGTGCAGGGTACATAATGCTACTCACTCATAATTTGACTGCTGTTTATGTCAAATAGAAATTGAACATATCAAAAGGCAGGTCGCCCCTAAACTAGAAGTTTGGTCACCACCACCAGATGAAAGAAAAGTAGAATCCATGCCACCTCCTAAGGTCGCTGAAATGAGTCCACTATTCGAAGAAGTCAGACCTGTTAAATCCAAGGCCAAGGACTCTTTCGAGTTATGGATCCAAGTCCAAGCATGGATCCGGGGCCAACTTTGAGTTGATTAGTCCTAGAGGTAAGTCATACTTCACCACTCACAAACTTCAATTTTACTGCACTAATAATGTAGCAGAGTACGAGGCGTTGGTATTGGGACTCCTTATGGCATTAAGAAAAGGAGTCAAAATGCTACAAGTCTTTGGAGACTCAGAGTTAGTCATTAAGCAGGTGAGAAAGCTTTACTCTTGTTATGATCGTAGACTAAATAATTATAGGCATAGGGTGTGGGATCTATTAGGACTGGATGTGTTCAATAGACAATTGATCCCTCATGCTCAAAACTACACTGCCAATGCCCTGGCACAAGCAACTAGCACCTTGCAACTACTGTCATTGTCTGGGCTCAAAAGATTCATGATTGAGCTTACATCCATTCCGTCTGTGCCAGCCAATGTCTCAAATTTCTAGGTCTTCAATGATGATAAACACATCTTGGATTTTATTACCAGCTCTGATGTGTTTTTTGCACAAAGAATTGATGAAGATGAGCCTAGGGAGGCTGAAATAGACATAGAGGGACTCATCAACCTCAAAACCAACACTATCCCCAGGGGGATGTTCCAACTTGAGCGAATATTTTATCTAGATCAGATAAAATATTAGGATCAGTAGGCCAAGAAAGACACCATTAGTGGCCAGTTTGACACCTATAACCTTGGAGCAATTGAGGATGCAAAGAATGTATTTATTGGCAAGGTGTGCACACCAGAAGAGAGGATGGGTATAGTGGATGCTTTGTGGAGGTACCATGATGTCATTGCCTGGATCTACAAGGATCTGAAAACATGACACCTCAATAATCATGCACACCATTCCCCTCAGACTAGATGTGAGGCCATTCCGACAAGGACAATGCCCTGTCAATGCTTTGATGGAACCAATTATATACAAGGAAGTGCAAAAGATATTGTCTGCCAAGATTATCTTCCCAGTTTGACACTCCACATGGGTGGCCAATTTGGTCTCAGTCAGAAAAAAGAATAGAGAAATTAGATTATGCGTTGACTTCCGTAATCTGAATAGAGCTTCAAAAAAGGATAACTATATTGTGCCGTCATTCGATGAGGTACTGCAGATAGTGAATGGTTCTCAAATGATGTCCTTGTTGGACGGGTACTCTGGATACAACCAAGTCATGGTGGAGTATGAAGACTAACATAAGACAACATTCACCACCAAGTGAGGCACTTTTTCCTATAGGCGGATGCCGTTCAGGCTCATCAATACCGGTGCTACCTTTCAACGTGCCATGGAAATTGATTTCAAGGATCTGATTGGAAAGTGTATAATCATCTACATGGATGATTTAACTGTATTCTCAGAGCAACAAGGTAATCATGTAGCTGATTTATTCAAAGTTTTTCAAAGGTGTCGTGAATTTGGAGTTTCCCGTAATCCGAAGAAATGCATCGTCGGGGTGACTGAGGGAAAGTGTTATAGCATGTATTATCAGAAAAGGGGTTCTCCATTGATCCTGAGCATATCCATGCCATCATGAAAACTCAGTTGCTAGGCAACAAGAAAGTTAAAATCCTTTTTTCAGAAAGATCAACTTTGTCCATAAATTTATCACAGGCTTTGCCGAAATCATCAAACTGCTCAATGCTATGTTAAATAAAGATGCCAAGATCAAGTGGACTCCTACAGAAAAGAAAGCCTTTGGAGAAATTAAACAAGCAATTGCTAAAGCACCGATGCTAGTCAATCCAAACTATATGAAGCCTTTCTACATCTACTCTTTCGCTTGAGATCATTCGTGTGCCAACATCCAGACCCAAAAGGATAACGAGGGGAATGAGCATTCAATCGCCTTCATGAGTGCTCCTTTAAAAGATGTAGAGATGTGTTACCAAAACATAGAAAAGAAAGCATATTCTCTTGTTAAGGGAGTGAATAAGTTCCGACATTATATTCTACACAATAAAGTGTTTTCCATAGTTCCTAACCCAACCGTAAAGACATTGCTTATGTAGAATGAGTGGGGCGAGTGAAGGGAAAAGTGGATTACATTGCTGCAGGAATACAATATGGAAATTCAGCCAATGAGATTGGTAAGAGGACATGATCTTACCCGAATGATTTTTGAAGTAGCAACGGATGTAGGGCCCAAACTCAAAGTGCAACAATATCAGCTTGAAGACGTCTCCCCAGGGGAATGGTACGAAGATGTTGTTTACTATTTGATGAATCACAAATGTCAACCCCACTTGCAAGGGGTCCAAAAGTGGGCACTTAGATTGAAGAGAAGTAGTTACATGCTGCAAGGGGCCATATTGTACAAGAAGAATCATGAAGGTATCTACCTGAGATGCTTGGGCAGAGAAGAAGCGGACTGGGTCTTGAAGGAATTCCATGACAAGTCTGGTACTAGTTACGGATCCGGCTTGTTTATCGCACATCAAATACTAAGAGAAGGATATTATTGGCCGACGGTCTTCAAGGAGGCTCATAGTCACGTCTGCTCCTGCCATGTATGCCAGACCGCGATAGCCAGAGAAAAGAACATTGCTGTCCTATTGCAACCAGTCTTGGAGGTAAGACCATTTGTGCAATGGGGTCTTGAATTCATTGGTCCGATAAGCCCTCCATCATCCGCATAGCACAGGTACATTCTAACTACTTTCGATTATTGCACTAGATGGACAAAAGAGATTGCATGTAGGAAATGCATAACTAAAATAGTTACAAATTTTCTTGAAAGCTTTATTTTAAATCATTTCGGTTGTCCTTATGCATTGGTGTGTGCTAATGGCCCCACCTTTGCTTCATTAAAATTCGCTAGTTGGGCCTTTGATTATGGCAATGCACTCAATTTTTCCTCCAACTATTATCCCCAAGGCAATGGTCTTGCCGAATCTACCAACAAGAACCTGATTACCATGATAAAAAAATTGCTTAATAGGAATCCCAAGGACTGGCATACCCAACTCCGTTTTTCCCTTTGGATAGATCGTACATGCCATAAGGCTGCCCTTGGAGATTCCCCTTACCACCTCATCTATGGCTGAGAGCCTATCTTTCCGATACACTTAAAAATCCCTACCCTCCAATTCATCAATGATTTTTATGAAGGAGGGGATCGCAAAGAAGGTCGCCTGACCGGCCTATTGCATTTAGAAGAAGTACGTGACCGTGCAATATAAAAATTTTCCAAACATCAGGGCATTGTCAAAAGATGGTTCAACCACGGAGCCAAATCAAGTCCTTCCGAATTTCTGATGTAGTCCTATATTGGGACAAGGCCCACGAAAAGAAAGGATGACATAACAAATTTGACAATCTTTGGCATGGCCCCTTTTAGATTGTTGAAATTCTCGGGGATAATGCCTTTCACTTAAAGACCTTAACGAGTGAGGACGTTCGTTTCCTGTCAGTGGGCAACACCTAAAGCATTATTTCCAATCATGAGCTCTTTTTGAGCTATCCCTGTAAATACTTGTATATAGGTTAGGGTAGGTTTCCTTGCTTTACTTTCCTGCTTTGTTTCATTTTGCTCGCTTCCTAGTGGTTTTGTTTTGATAAGAGTGTCTCCTTATTTTTGCTACAGTGGCCGTGCTCGGCTTAATGAACGGTTCACTCTGCGGCTCGCTCTTGTTTTGTTCTCTAGATAAGCCTTCATTCCCCACTATCAGTCTCTGAAAATCCCTAAGTGTTGGTTTCCTCTTTTGAACTCTAGACTAATCTAGGATTGTATCCTTGTTTGAATCTACTACACTTATCATGGATCATACATGAAATGCATTTTAAAGGTTTCTAAAGGATTGTGTGGTAATTGCTGGGAAGGTTGGACAAGTGAAAAATCTAAAGTCTACTCCAGTGACAACTGTGATTTCCAAACCCATCGTGAGCTTCGGTGCTTACACGGTTGAGCAAAAGAAGGAAAGTACTTCAAATAAATATCAAAAAGAGAGAAAAGAAAAGAAAATACAAAATTATGCAATCATATGGGTGTACAAATATCTCTACCAGGGGTATGGACGCCTGGCTGGCAATAGAGCTATGTTTGTGGGGTCACAACGAAAACTCCATTGGGGCTATGGACGCTTGACTAGTAGTGGAGAAATGCCTAGGTTACTTGTCAGATGAATTACGTAGCTTGTCCCTCCCAATTAGTAGTTGTCTACACAGTTTCTGAGGAAAGGAAATGAACTCACCATGCACACAATTCCATGATAATGCTGCAGTGCGATTCAATCTAGGCTCCCGTCCTTAACTTGTTCATTAGTTCAACCTTGGAAATTGGCGTCTAGTCTAAGAAACCAAATATTCTAGGTCTAGAATGAATATTTATCTTTAGAATACCAGAGCGTTCTCCCTAGCAGAGTCGCCATTTGTTGTGCCAATAGCACACACACCCTATTCAGAACGGAGACCCTCCCTTTCTTTCGCTTTGTTGGGTCATTTTGTCATTAACTCATTTTGTGTGCCCCCCATTTTGGTGTCCTAGATGGTCAACTTCCCTTTAAAGCATCATCTTAGGTTGACCATGTTTTCCCCTCAAAATTTGCTAAGTCTTGGGTCCTTTTAGGGTTCCTTTGTCACTTTGCCTTTGCTGGCGTCCGTGGGACCCTTCGGGCCTGACTTGCCGGGTTTCCCTTGTTGGGTTTCCTTGCCTATTTTTCTCTTTCAAATAGCCTTTAGCCTGCATCATTCCGACTTCCGGGTCCTGGCTTCGTCCTTTCAGTTTTGGACTTGCGTTGAAACTAGCTGTCCATCGGGCCTGGTTCGCCCAGATTCCCTACACGAGTTTCCTATTATGGTTCCCTGTTCTCGACGACCGTCGGTTTCCATCCTTCTGGCCCTTGAATTCGACACCCTTTTTTTCGTCAAATTTTCACTTGGAAATTTTTGTACGACCGTGCACCAACGTGCTTCCGATCGTCGGGTTCCGGTCCTCCCGCTGTCGTCTTGATTTTTGCATTCACCAACCTCATCGTCTATTGTACTTGCATTTATTAAGTGCATTAATTGCACTTAGGGGTATAAATATTAGTCCTGACATATCATTTTCACATGTCAGGAAGATTAGAGAAGTGCAATGCCTTCTCAGCCTTTGACGCTCTTGAGCCTGAGCCTCCAATTCGCCGTTCTTTGCGAATTCAACAACTTTCTTCATTGGGTCTTCAGCGTATGATTGCTATCTGACAACCTACCTCATTTTTTATAACTTTATGCTTAGGTAACATGCAATGACGGATAAAATGATAAAAATATAATAGAGGGGAGATCATGTAACAAAACCCATGAATTGAAATCTTCAAAACATCCCTTTAAAAACTTGGAATTTGAACTCAGAACCTTGCTTTCCTGTCGCTATTCTTTGAACTAGGTGATAGTGCCCTCCGAGCCCGGGACTCCCTACTGCCTTGGCCATTTAAATTCAAAAATTGACAAACTTTCCTTGATGATAAGACTCCTTGTAGGTTTTGGACTTCGGAACTCTGCCTCCAAATTTCCGCTCCTCTGCAGTTTCGAACGATGTTTTCTCAAGGACTTTTCAGACCTCAGACTCCGGATGGCCCTTTGATGCAAAATTTGTGATGAAAACAAATGCCTCCAAATGATCCTTAGGCCATGGTCTACGGTCTTCTACCTGTGGGTCACCGTTCTTGTTTTTCTGTTTCAATGGCCGAAAAGAGATTGCCTTCCAGCTTCCGGGTCCCGAGCGCCACCCTGCTGCTTAAGTTCAAAACAAAGTTGGAATGAAACTTTAGGTTCCCAAACTTCATTAGATCTCAACCCCTAGACTTCTGCCGTCAGGATTTCATCCTGTCTCGGCCATCCTAAACAATGAACCCAAGCCGCATTTTTGGCTCTCGGGGACTGACACCACGATCTTCGCAAAGTTTCAACAGATGAAGTAAGAAGCAAAACCTCTCTCCGGGTCCGGTCTGTCAGGTTGCAGGTTCCAGACTTCCATCGCTACTTCGTCGTGTCTCTCGGGCGACATTTAATCGCTTCTCGGCCTTCGTAGTCTAAACGCTCAAACGATTGAAAATATTGCAAGGCTTTGACTTGCGTCCTTTTTCCTTCTGGTTTTTGGACCTCGAAACTTCACCTTCAGAATGCCATTTCTTCAGAGCCATTCCAAACGACTAACCCTTGATAACCTTCCCTCAATTTGACTCCGGGTGCGTCAATGATGACCTAAATGACTTCCAATCTAAAAATGAATGATGAACCACATGCCAAAATGTGACCTTCTCCCACATAGACACTTCATTATCCAAATCCAAGAACATGAGAAGTCATCTAGGTCTCCCTGCTCTATTCGCCCTTCAAAACAACATTTTAACCATGGTAGTTCGACCTCGAGGGCCTAAATCATCCAAATTCCCTCCAGTAAACTACCAATGATAATTTTGATTAAGTTTTAGATTCCTTGAATGATTAATTATTCAATCTAACAATGTTTTGCAAGGATTTTGGTTAATATTTGTGCCTTCATGCTTGATTGTGCTCACCTTGCCTCCATGTGCTGAATATATGGAATCAACTATAGGAACCTTTGGGGCAGTTGAAAAGAAAGACAAAGGAAAGGGAACTACCAAGGCTCCTCGGGGAAAAGAAGATAAGGATCAAATGAAATATCAGTTCCAAGGGGCACTGTTGCACTCCAAAATGACAACCAAGTGGAAGGATATTTCTGACACAAACATCAGACATGTCAACATTGATGACTTCATACAGAGGGTCAGGGTAAACCCGAAGATAGACAATGGAAAGTTAATCAGAAGCAGCGGGATAGCTAAAGCGGCTGGTTTCCCTCCTGCTTTGATCGCCCCCGAGCTAGTAATGGAATGCAAAGAGGCATATCAACCAGAAACAAGAACTATTGTTGACAGAGATGGGAACATTTTGGCCGACATGTCACCATCAAGAATAACAAAAAATTTCTATATTCTTGTCTTCAGAATGATGGAGCTACCTACTATCAAGGAATGCAAAGAAATGTGGGATGAGGACCCCATAAAGTGCAAGAAACTCATAAACCAGTATTGGCTAAAGGACAAATGGGGCAGTGCTGCAAAGGTTCCTCAAGAACTCTTTCGTAGTGACTTCTTCAAAGACTACCATGATTTAGTCATCCTGCTGAGTAGAGTTATGGGTTTCCCTTGTGCAACATATTTTCAAGAATGGATGGTGTACTTCATCGAGCACATTCTCCGTGGAAAGGACACCATATTCTACTGGGGAGGAATAATCAGTGACTGTTTTCATGAACAATTCATGAAAGTCAAAAAGACCTCCAAGTTCTATATAAACTCTTACCTAGTATATTCATTAGCTGATCAGAGGCACTACAATGGGTTATTTAGAGCTCTGAATGAAGATTATGGTAGAGAACTCAAACCTTACAATAGGTACCCCTAGCTACAGTTCAGGAACTTCGAGGACTATTGTAGGGTGAACGATGCATTCATCGCTTATATCATCAAGCTGCTCGGGAGTGACTTTGAAAGAAGAGTTTCCCATAGTCCTCGAGCTTTTCTCAAGTGGTATTCCTTCTTGTTTATCCAATGTCCAAAGTTCACCTACATTCAAGCCCAAGGATTCTTAGAAAATCCAAAAATGCTGCCCATACCCTAATGACTGGATAATATTGTTAGAACTCTCTTGGCAACTGCGACACATTCACACTGTCCTAAGCAACAAACATCTAGCGGGGATCTCTTATCCCCTTACACTTGGCCATGGGATGTATGAACTCTATACTTCCTAGTGTGTGGGAAATTTAGGGAAAGAATTGGAAGAATACCATCTCAAATCCCCCACGACCAGACCATGGATGGATCCATATGGCCATCTCAGAAAAGCAATTGGACAGGAGTATGCCCACCTCCATAGTGTTGAAGATTTCTAGGCAGATTTTAAAGATGAATTTGAGGTGTGAATTAGCCACTATGTGTGGATGACTGCATACTTTGTAAAGAGGGTGAAATTATTCCTGGTGCCCGATTAGCTGGAGGATGATGATCATTGGCTGATGGATGTGTGGAAACGAGACTTCAATCATTGGAAGGAGAGGTTAGAAAAAATACTTGAAAAGGTAAATCCATATATTGAATGGGCCAAGGAAGTTAGAGAAGATTGCCTCCGATATCTAAAGTTAGTGATGGGATATGATATGTCCGTTGTCCAAATCAATCTGGAAAATATAAAGCCTCACTTCCAAAAGAGGATGGAAGATGGGATGCCGACCGAAATTACTATAGATTTCATGGGTTTTGTTGCCTGGGCCTTCACCCATTTAGAACTATTTAGGGATCACGCCTCCAAGTATGGCGAGATTTGGGAGAAGCTCGTTGATAATTCTAAAGAGTGGAGCTACCAAGTGCTGAGATCTGACATCATAGAGTTCGATAAGCTCCAATCGATGATCTTAAAATTCATGGAATATGCAACTTTGAAGAAGCAAGAAGGCAACCCTATTATTGATGAATAATTTCTAAAGGAACAGTTGCAACAAAGAGCAATCAACAAGAAGACAAAATGCTACAATGCTGCCACTAGAAGACAAAATGGGGATATGAACAAAATTTATTTTAAAATGTAATATATTGGGGGTAGGTAGAACCCTAGGTTACAGTTAATTGTGGCCACACAAATGTAAATCAATCTTGGGCACATATTCTACTTTTGGGACACTATAAATAGGGGACCTCCTCTCATTTTCAAGGAGAGTTGAGTTGTTGTAAAGGCATGCTGCAAAAATTGCAATAGAAATACATTGAATTTGGTGCAATTCTGGGTTTCTTCTCATGTTTCATGATTATTCTCTCATAATTAGATGATTTGGTTAAATTTACTTTGCTATTTTAGTTTCCTTTCAGTTAATTTTGGTAGATTTAGTAATGCTGTTCCATGGTGGTGAAGATTTTTGCTGTGTAGATGCCTTCTTTGTCTATACTTTTGGCTATTTACTGTTGGTAGATGGCTGTGTAAAGTTAGTCTAGACTCAAATTCGAAGCTACCTTTAAATATTTATCTTTGTTCATGCATGTATGTGGTGAATGAGTGGTAAAAAGTCTGCAATCCTTAGAAGATAGCACAAATTTCATGGCAATATGAAATTCCTGGTTAAGTGAGATTCTATATTTAGGAAGCTATCCACAATAGAGACCTCCATGATCACTATTCATTAGTAGTTGCAGGTCCAAGAACTATCTGTTTTCCTTGCTCTTTTTCCTTTTTTTTAGAAGTAACACGTGCTAAGGTTCATTGCACATTGTAAAGCCAAATCTTAAGTTAGAAATGGAGTTAAAGGATGCTGTTTGAACCTGCAACAAACACAACAACTTTCCATCTTTAAAACTTTATTTGTAGATCGACCTTCCTTCTAGCTTAACTCACGTAAGTCTGCCCTGTGATTACCAGAAAATCACATCAAGTATCAACTAAGATATTCCATGCAAGTCATGACCTGACACCCAAGAAACCTTGGGGCAATTTTTTAGTGATTTGCTGGATATTTCCTTTCAAGAGAGGTAATGCACATACACATTGCTTGTGTTGAAAAAGTGCATAAAAAACATGTCAAAAGGTTTATTCAAAGTCCCACTTGCACAACCTCCTAGACTATGCCACCGACTCAGACATGTATATTCTGACCCCAGTATGCTCAAAAGTTGGAAAAAATTCCAGACTCTCATTGATTTCCACAAACCCTAGACCCAAGGCTCCATCTTCATGTGTTTTTCTTCACAAAACTCATCAAGACAACAAGTTTATCTCCTTAGTTCCTTCACAACAACTCTAATCATGCAAACTACAACCTAATCAGACTCCCTAGGGCCCATTACACTAGTTATAGTATGTACAATTACTGTAAGGGCCCTCAAATCATGATTTTGGTTACAAAACCCTCAAACAATGTGTCCTCGTTCTATCATAGGAAAACAAGGATATTTACCAAAAATCACAATGGATCTCCCTCAAACCTATTCCAAAAGATTGTTAACACTTGCCACCACAAGTTAAAATTATTTACATGGCACAATCAAACTGTGTGGGCTCGTACAGGCTTGCAAATGACAAAAAAACTTAGAAATTTGATGAAAAATAGAGATATTCTTATTGCCAATGCTTCAAAATTCAAGCTAACATTACAAAACAAGTTTTCATGCCTTTTTAAAGGCTTCTCCTTATCAAACCAACAACCAAATACCTTACAACTACTTTTTAAACCTCTCATGACCGTTGCATTACAAATTTGTTGCATTTATGCAACTCACAAATTTGGCACTTTCAAGTTTTGACTCTTTATTGTTTCCTAGACCCTCTTAACACCTAAAATATTACAAATAGTCTAATGAGACCTTATTCAACTAATAAATTATTAATTACTCAAGAAAACATCATCCTATCTACCTTGACACCCCTTGTCAACTTTGACAATTCCTTCCACATGATTTGCAAACCTTACAAGATGAATACAAAAAACCCTCAAAGTTGATCAATTACAATAGAAAGGTCACATTGGACCTTATTAAGACTCAAGAACTCAACTCAAACATCCTAACACACCTTTCCTATCAGACACTTAATGAAGAAACATAGAAAAGAGTCATGCCCTTGCACCAAAGGGATTAATGGAACATAGGATGGACTAGTATAGATTGATGGGATGGGCTAGGATGGGATAACAAAATATAGGGTGTAAAATTAGCTCAGTTAATGGGATGCGATTAATAGGGAATAATGCAACATAGGGTGAATTAGAAGGTGTCTAGGGTTTTACTATAGTACACGTAGTGCGAATTTGACTTGTGTGTAGCAATAATAGAGAAGAGTTATCTAGGATGAAACATGGATAAATATGGTATAACATAGGATGATATAAAGGAACATAGGGTGGAACATATGGGATCATGGAACATCTAGGGTGAAATAATAATGGGTACAATAAGATGGGAGTAGAAGGACATAATGACACATAGCATGAACTAGAAGATATTAGTGGGATGGACTAGGAGGGGATCATGGAAAATAGGGTGAACTATTAAATATTAATGGTATGGGATTAAGAAGGAATAAAGGAACAAAAAGTGAATTAGGAGAACATAATGTGACACGATCAAGGAATACAAATGCAATGTTTGTGTTTCTCATCAATTTTTTAGATTTGTATATATGCAAAATTATGAAAACTAGCTAACTCAGATTTACAACACCATTAATGAATAAAGGCTACCTAAGTGTACATTTTTTGAGGATATGAATCACGAGGTGTGGAGGAAGAAGGTGCACCAGAAAACTGTTTGAAATCCAAAGCATGTTATGAGACAAACTATCAAATATAACATTCAACTATTCAAATGCAATAATAATATCTTTAATACTAGTTGCATACCTATGGACTCATGGTCAAGAATGTATAAGGGTTTATAGGAATAGAGCATGCCTCATGAACAGTGTGACCCTAAAATTTCATCATATCAAAACTCAACTAATTTAGTTATTCTTAAATTTCAAAATATAATTTAATAAACAACATTAAAATAACTTGCTAAATTTAATCTGAGTGTTAATGCCGAATATATCATTCAGAATATCATCTGTGAAATCCATCACCTCTGCAACTGATGTAGGCTATGTAGCTGTATCACGAGCAGTCTGATAATTGAATGTGCAAACAACACCACAAGCATGACAATGGTGGGGTGGAGCTTGGGGCCTACATGTCTCCTCCACACCAGGCTCTAGTAGAGGACTCACACACTGTAAAATGGTTTAGATGAGTGAGTCAATTGACTTCAGCGTGTCCACCTCTACACTGTCCTTAACAATGGAAGGAACAATGACATGCTCCATCGTGGGTCTGGCCAAGGCTCTTGGTGCCAACTATGGATTACATCGTGCAATAGGTCTATCATGTGTGGAGCCCCCACCTCTACCCTGAAAGTCTAAGATGTCAAAATAGTTTGGAATTTTATTGAGGAAAAACTCGCAATAGAGTTTCCTCAAAAAGTATTGCGACACCTCATGGTTATTGCATGGAGGTTGGTCAAATACCGTCCACCAACGCTCCCAAAATTTGTTTTTAATTAACTCATGATGGCACTAATGGATGGGGAACCTCCTGCATGCATGGGACAAAGCTTCATTGGTTCTCGAGTCTATAAATAGAGCACATAAGTCGACTTTGCTAATTTTTTGTTTTTTGACATCTGCATATGATAAATCACTAGCATAAAATTGTCTCATCTCATGCCTCTTATTTGACCAAAAATTCATTTTCTCACTCATTTCTCCTACATGAGTTACAATTGACTTCAATGATTCAAAAATCCCTCTCCTATAAGGGTGAGTTTCAGCATGCTCGGTTAATCTTCCAATTAATTGTTGAATGTCTCTTTTATTATTTTCAATTTGATTTTAAATATTTTCTTGTGTTCCTTGAGGATGTCTATGAATTTATGGAGGGGTTTCAGGTTGTTATTGTATAGGAGGATCTTCGTGAGGGGGTGATTGTGAATTCTCAATGTTTCGATGTGGAGATTCATTCCCTAAGAATTAAAACAAAGTTTTATTATAAAAACCTATTTAAATTTGCATCCTAAATCAATTTTGAAATAAATAGAAAAAAATACATACCTCTTTGCAATATTTGACCTCTCCGACGTGTTGGCGGGATCCTCATTGAAAATGGCAAGCTAAGGATGCAAACAATGGAGGAGATTTGGTGAGCATGAGTTACAGACCTGAAATCCTCTTCCTCAAGCCGTGGGTTGAAAGGAAATGAGGGTTTGAAACCCAATTTGTGACTTTTATGTCTACTTTTTCATATGGCGCATGCCAAATTTGGCGTGCGCCAAATGGCCTATTTCAGGATTTTTTGAACTTTTTTCAATTTGGCACCTAAATTGTGTCATAGATTGGTGCACTTACCCTTAACATTGATTTGATTCGAGCGATTACTAAGGATTATAAACTTGAGAAAAAGGCGTTGTTTACTACAATTGGAAATATCTCATGCCCCTTAATATATCCCATATTTGTAATATTTTCAATTTAAACCCTAATTCTTAGTTGCAAATTGATTTGTGTGCCCTAATTAGAGAGTATTAGAGGCATTAAGATAGTTATAGAGTGAAGTAGCTACCATGTTTCAGGCCAAGAGGGTCTAACTAAGAATTAAGAAGGTATGCTAGTGGGGAAATCGATCCCTTTGGTTATGAAATCTTTGAAGACATACTTTTTATTATGTCAAGTTTTGAGCCTAGATAGAAAGATCATGATGCCAACGAATTTGATGGTGATGGTTGTGGATATCTAGAGAAAAGATGTCAACAATCCGTATGGCTGCTTGATATGTTGTTGAGGAATTGCACAAGTCCTTGAGTTCACTCAAGAAGGACATCAAGATGGTTCACTTCAAATGGTACTAACTATTATGCCACATTATTTTGTATAGTGGAGAAAAGGTTTGGTCCTCTCATTTATAACTCAAAACCATGGATGACTAGAAGATAACATTTCCAATATAAGAGTGGACTTATATTTGGGATAAGGATTATGAAAAATCCATCTATTTGTTAGAATTGTGAAAAACATGATCCACAAGATCAAACAAAAAATAAAGAAACCTTCCACGCAAGAGAGATGAAAATAATAATATGGAATATCCTCAACAAGAAAAAGATATGACAATGAAACTGTAGAATCTCAAAAGATAATCTCAAGAGGAGAAGAGAAGAGAGGGATACTATAATGAGGGTTGAGTGCTTGTAAGAGGAAAACCCTAAATTAAAAAGGGATTAGATCATAAGTGTCAACATATCATGAAATGAGACATAATGATATAATATTAACTCAAACAATAAAAGAATAAAAAAACTCCTACGTTTAGCTTAAGTGCTTTAGAATAAATTAACCTAATAATTAATTAAAGATTAATTAATTATTAGCTAATGTATGATTACTCTAAAACCCCCTTAATATGTACTTAGGGAGTAGCTAAAAACCCTAAAAAAGAATGCATGATGGGTCCTGACAAACAAGGCCACATGAGGTACCTACCCATGTACAAACTATTGATGTTTATGGCAGTGTTGGGTCACATCTTCCAACCCAGATCACATAAGTAAAGAAATTAAATTGTAGCCTATCAGCTATTTAATTGGTGAGAATGATTTTATGTTTGGCCACATCATTTGATAAATAATGATTAATATTTATTTAATGGGAAATGACTCGATTTATCTTGGAGGCACAATTGTCTAAGGAGGCTGACTTCTTATTTGTAAAAGTCATGCCTCTTGGATGAGGCCGACATGTTGATCTTGGAGAGTCATGTCTCCCTTTACATTGTATTTATACTCCTTGGTTGCAACTCATTCAATCATCTATTCTAGTTCATTGTTCATTATTGAGAGTGAATTATTTAGGAACAAGCTCATTCATATAAGTCGTGTGTGGTAAGAAGAAGTTCACATATGGAGTAGAAAATCGATCTCAAGGAGAAACATTATCCTGTAGCAACATATCATCTCCTTTAGCAACAAATCATTCTTTTGTAGCATCATCACAGTGATTCAAGGAAAAATATCTTCAGTTGTATCATTGCATTTAGGAGAGGTGCTATTCATTGTATTTCATAGGCATTGTGTTATGCTTGAGTTGTAAGAAAATTTCTGCTCTTATTCTATCAATATATAATGTTAGAGTAATCGGTTATATACTTTATTAATTAAACAATATTTGTTTAATTACTTAAAGTTCCCTTTTACTTCTTTTTCACTTAAGCTAGCATTAGGTGCATAATAATTAATTACTTTATTAATTATTATTGTGCAAGCTTAGGGTTTTCCTTTTTAGGGTTTTCACCTATATATGGTTGAAAACTATCTTTTGTATCATTATTCATTTTACATTTTGAGTGAATACATTGCTCCACATTTTTGAGCATTCTCTTTGTTGCTTCTCTTTGATTCTCTTTGTAACAAGTTATTTTCTTGCAGAGGTCACTGGGCTCCTATGAAGTTGTATCTTTTCAACTCCAACATGGTATCAGAGCTTCAGATTTGCAGCTGCTTGTTCTTGTTTTTGAGTTTTTTGCATTGGAAGCAGATCTAGGGTTCTAAGGTTTCTTCTTGTGGATTCAACATACTCCTAATTTTAGGTTCACTTTGGGCCCAAACGAACAGTGCTATTGGATTTGTAGCGCCCAAAAACCCCTAAATCGACTGTCAAATCGTCGATTTTGGTTACAGTCAACCAGGGATGCAAATTTTTTTTTAGGGTTTTGGCCGTACGACCTCCCTCGTAGCAAAAATTGCAAAAAAATTAAAAAAAAATAAAAAAATCAAAGGTTTTTTTTTATTTTTCTGCGTGGCCCGTGCAAAGTTTGTTGGCCACCAGCTGCACCGCCCATCAGCCACCGCATCGCCACCATGTCGCCCGACGGCCACTGCCTGGCCACCCCCTCGCCGCCCTCGCATCCGCCGGTCTCCGCCGCGCCGGTCTCCGTGCTCTATTGAGCTCCCCGGCTCCGTCGAGCTCCCCACCGACACCGAGCTCCCCGCCAACACCAAGCTCGTCGAGCTCCGCCGACCCCTGTCGGCCCTTCCAGCACCCGCCCGCGGTCATATTGGTGACCAAGGGCTTTAGCTCCAGCAACTGCACGCCAACGCCCTGGTACGCCATGTGGCCAGGGGCCGATGGATTTTTTAGCCCTTGAGGGCTGTGGAATTTTTTTTTCCCCTTTTTGAGTAGCTTGCACTAAATCGGGCGTAAAATGGACATTTTTTCTCGGATTTTCGAAAACAAGATATTGTCGAAAAGCTGGTTTCGGCGCTGTTCTAGTGGTACTAGTAATTTTTTCTGATTTTTCCGTTTTGTAGTTATTTTTTCTAGTCAAAGTCAGCACCTGAGTTTTTCACTCCCGGGGGCATATCTTTTGCGTCCGAACTCTGTTTTGTGCAAACGAATAGGCATTGGAAAGCTATTACAGTGATATTTCTAGATATATAGTCTATTTTGTCAGAATATTTACCAGGTATTTTTTATTCATCTTTGTGTGTTTTTACATTTTGCTCAATTACTTGGTTATTCTGGCTCTTACATGGGTTTTGTTTGCGTTGGATGGGTTATGTTGATATGATTTATCATTGCTGAGATCATTAGTCTCTGAATTTTTTATTTGAAGAGTTATCATGGGTTTTTCTACTCACCCTTCAGTTGTTATTCTAGAATGGGGTAATTATGAGTCACGGGTAAAGGGTTTACTTACACATTGTAGGTGGCTTAATATTTTGCCTTATTTGTATGATCTCATACCTGAACCAACCATTTCAAAGGGAAAATTAGCATGGGATATCATTAGAATTCACATAGTAGGACTTATATTGTCTAGTGTTGATCATGACACTGTGTTGGCTATATTGGACATTGATTGTCCTCACCCACTTTGGACACGTCTTTGAGAGATCTATGGAGACCCAATTCTCTCTCCATTCCCAGAGGATCCTATTTCAGATTGTTTCTTACCCATTGCTTGGAGAGAGAATACACTCTTTGATCATGATACTTTAGAGGAGCCTGAGTATTTAGACACCCTTACATGTTCTGATGGATCAGAGGTTTGTCTCATAGTTCCTACTCTTTAGACTGAGAATTTATCAACATCTCCTGTTGTTCTTGATTCAGTACAGTAGGGAATCATACATCTTCCAGACATAGCTACTTTGGACTCTTATGTTGCAGACATATCTTTCTTGTTTGTGGAGTCCTATATTGCAGATTTGGAGGATTATTTTGAGGACATTCATCTCCTCCACCTTGATAGTTAGATTATCACTGTTCACCCACCATTATCCGTGCATTCAAAGGTTGCATTTCAGTATTCTCCACATCAGTTTGGATTTGGCTTCATTTGTTTTAGTTCAAACAGTGATATTCTTCAACATCCTATCATGGCACACATCTTGAGACAGATTGGTTCATCATTCTTCACAGGGTTTCTTTGACATCGTCCTTTGGATCCGTTTCTTCCCAAGGGGAGGAATATCATTTTCCGCTTCAGGATCTCTTTTTGGATTCTACATCAGGCATCTACCATTGTGACAGGAGTTTCTTCATTGTGGAGGGGCCTTCTTCTCTCTTTCTATCTCTCCTATGGAGACCATTGTACATGTACTTATATGATAGAAGTTGTCTATGGGGGCTATCATATTATCCACCTCCTATCCTTCTTTCATTAGTGCATTGCATTCCTTCCTTGCATTCTATTTTGGGGAGGAGTTTTGTTCCCATTGGGTTTTCTCCTTTACCCCGTTTCATTTAGTCTGCATTGATTTTATACATGGGTACCTGATCTTTCCTTGTTGCCGAGACCCATTGCTTTTGCTTTCAGTAGCTTCTTCTAGGTTTTAGCTTCTCCCTAAGTCTAGCTTAAGGGGGGGTGTTAGAGTAATTGGTTATTTACTTAATGAATTAAACAATATTTGTTTAATTACTTAAAGTTTCCTTTTACCTCTTTTTCACTTAAGCTAACATTAGGTGCATAATAATTAATTACTTTATTAATTATTATTGTGCAAGCTTAGGGTTTTCCTTTTTAGGGTTTTCACCTATATGTGGTTGAAAACTATCTTTTGTATCATTATTCATTTTATATTTTGAGTGAATACATTGCTCCACATTCTTGATCATTCTCTTTGTTGCTTCTCTTTGCTTCTCCTTGTAACAAGTTATTTGCTTGCAGAGGTCACTGGGCTCCTATGAAGTTGTATCTTCTCAACTTTAACATCTAAGAGATATATTGGCTAGGTTTTTCTCCCTCAGGTTGGAGGGTTTTTCCAAGGTATCTTGTGGTGTTCACTGTCTTATGTATTTCATTTTCTAATTACTTTTAGTTTGAATTATCTGATCTTGAAAAACTAACATGGTATCAGAGCCAGGTTTGAAGAAGATCTTGATCAGATTTATCTTGCAACAATTTTCCTTATTCTCCTTCACCTTCTTGATCTCTTCTATCACTTTGTCAAGATAGTGAACAGTCTCAAGATCGAGAAAATACTTGAGGGAGCATCAATTTTAAAATCATGGAGATTCAAAATTATGCTCACCTTGGAAGAAAGTGAGTTGGCAGAGTTCGTGGAGAGCAAAGCTACCGAGCCTATAGATGAGGAAGAAAAGATTCAATGGAAGAAGAAAGATATCAAGGCGAAAAAGATGCTAGTTGATTCCATAAAGTACCATATTGTTCCAATCATCTCTAAGTTGAAGACAACAAGAGAGATTCTTAAGACTTTGGTGGAGATGTATGAGATCAACAACACAAGTCATGCTCTATCCTTGAAGCAACAAATTCATCATATTAAGATGGTGGAATGAGAATTTTTCATCACCTACTTCATGAAGATTTCCGAATTGAGAGATTAGCTCTATACCATTGGTCATATTGTTGATGAAAAGGATTTGACCATTTTGGCTCTTAATGGTCTTCCTTCATCTTGTGAGTCTTACATTCAAGGTATAAGTGCAAGATCAAAAATCCCTAATTTTGATTGTTTGAGGGCATATTGTATTCATGAGGAGTCGAGGTTAGCTGTGAGAGGTATTGGTCGAAGCTCTACAAATGAAGACATTCATGTACTTTCCACTCAATCCTTCAAGAAGAAAGGGAAAGGCGAAAAGAAAGGATATTTCAAGAGGAATAGAGATAAAGAAGATGATGGTGTTCCTACGTTCAAGAAGAAGAGGGACCTCTCCAAAGTCCAATGTTTTCGATGTGACAAGTTTGGTCACTATGCTAAGGATTTACCAACCAGGCCTAATCAACATGCTTCATTTGTGGATGTGGATAAGATCTCTCCTCAAAATGATTCTAGGGAATTTCTATTCTAAGTCATGGGCCTGTATTCAAGCAGTGAAGGTTGTGTATTGATCTGACCGCAAGAGAAGCGTATCGTACTATGTCCACCCATCCAAATATTTAAGAGATGAGTATTCTTTGATTGTGATTACCCTTCTAGGCTGAAATTCAGTTTGCTGAGTTGTGCAAATCTGACATTATTTGTTTGGATTACGTGTGACCAGTAAATAGTGATCATTGGGATAAGATTCATTAGAATTAAGAATTATTCACTGCAATTTGTTTCATGCTAATTGTTGAGTGTGACTCTGAAATAAAATGAGAACTAAAATTATGATTATGATTGATTTTATATATGCATGATCTATGATTCTATGTAGATTGTCTTTTGTTATGATGAGATTAGCTCTTCCGAGAAAATGGAAGAAAGACATCAACAAAGATGAATGATGAATTAATTATCTGGGATTACTGAGGAGATCCTAATTTCAATGAGATAAGTATTGCATGGTTGAATAATGTTCATAAATTGTTATGTAGTTATTAATTCATGCTATAACATTGAGATAGTCAATCATGTATGCTTCTAGCAATGGTACTTCTGTTCGAGATAGTTGAGTTCCATGAATGATTAGTAATATCTTCTTAATTCTTTTAGGATGGATCAAGAAGCATAAGAGATTTATTTCAAGAAGAACTTGATGAATCCTATAGGTTAAAGAATGGAGACACTTCTTGCAGCTATGAGACTAAGTGAATGGCTGAAGACATCTCTTTGAAGATTAAAAATTAACCTTCAAAGGGAGTTCTATGACTCACTGAGAATAAGTAAGGGTTGTAGTGTTGCAAGGCCGAATACTAAATCCTTGAAGTACCTCTTCAGCAGTTGAGATCAAAATTGCTCAAATCGGTCAACTTGGATTTAACATTAGTAGCTCCACAAACATATTTAGAATAGAGTGATCTAGGATGAGGTCAAAGTGGACAACCCTAAATCTCTACAAAGGTGTGCGCTGGAAACCATTTCTCTAAGGAAAGCATTTCAGGAAATCTTGGATGATGAGGTCAGGAGGTTGATGTAAGTGCTTGAAGATTCAGAGGGAGCCTACTGAACCTAAAGAAGATAATTGTGTTGAATGATCGGAAGAGTACCTTTGGATTTTTTTTCAGTTGAGGTATGCGATGATATCCTGGTGTAGGAGGAAGCGGTCTTCTGTGTCACTGAATACAATAGAGGCTGAGTACATTACAACTTATGTGGAAATTCGAGAAGTAGTGTGGCTTGAAAATCTCCTTGTAGGATTTTTTGGACAATCATTGGAGCTGACTATCACCCATTGTGATAATCAAAGCTTTGAGAAGATTTCTGTCATTCCAGTGTCTCATGACAGAACTAAGCATACCACTATATCAGAGATATGGTATTGAGGAAGATAATTCAGTTGAGGTATATCAACACTGATGAGAAGATGGCAGGCATTCTCACCAAGCATCTCTCCAGGATAAAGTTTGTGTACTTTCAAGATAAGCTTGGTATAGTGGAGAATCTAGCCCTAGTTGAGAAGGAGTCTCAATATCAGTGATCCTATTTTAATGCATTTCTCTATTGAGAGAGATTTGAGGTGCAAGCCCTTGATAATGCATTTCTCTTTGAGATTTGAGGTGAAAGCCCTTGTTCCACCCTTTGGGAGAGCCATGGTGGATGTCATGTGTGTGACGCCATGATAACATCACGAGATAGAGTCCGTGATGATTTTCTTGTACTTGTGTTTCACCTTCTGGGAGAGCCATGGTGAATGTGACGATGAGGTGACAACATCAAGTTGAGTGATGAGAAATTGTACATACCATCCGTGGGTATAGCCATGATGGTTGATATCATGGTGAGGTGATATATTTATTTTCCTTCCATGGGTGTAGCCATGATGGTTGATATCATGATGAGGTGATATCTTTCCTTTCCACATATGGGTGTAGCCATTGTGGTTGATATCACGATGAGGTAACATGTCTTATGCAACTGGAAGTATCCTCCCTAGCTAAGAGAGAGTGTTGATGTTTATGGCAACGTCAGTCACATTTTCCAATCCAGATCGCATAAGTAAAGCAATTAAATTGTAGCCTATCAACTATTTAATTGGTGAGAATGATTTTATGTTTGGCCACGCCATTTGATAAATAATGATTAATATTTATTTAATTGGAAATGACTCGATTTATCTTGGAGTAACAATTTTCTAAGGGGGCCGACTTCTTATTTGTAAAATTCATGCCTCTTAGATGAGGCTGACATGTTGATCTTGGAGAGTCACGTGTCCCTTTACATTGTATTTATACTCCTTGGTTGGAACTCATTCAATCATCTATTCCAGTTCATTGTTCATTATTGAGAGCGAATTATTCAGGAACAAGTTCATTCATCTAAGTTGTGTGTGGTAAGAAGAAGTTCGCATCTGGAGCAACAGATCGATCTCAAGGAGAAACATTATCCCGTAGCAACAAATCATCTCTTGTAGCAGAAAATAATTCTTTTGTAGCAGCAACAGATTGATTCAAGGAGAAACATCTTCAGGTGTATCTTTGCATCTAGGAGAGGTGCTATTCATTTTATTTCATAGGCATTGTGTTATGCCTGAGTTGAAATCTGATTTTTGCTCTTATTTTATCAATATAGAAGAGATATATTGGCTGGGTTTTTCTCCCTCAGTTGGAGGGTTTTCCCAAGGTATCTTGTGGTCATTTTCTTATGTGTTGTATTTTATGATTACTTTCAGTTTGAATTATTTGATCTTGAAAAAGTAACACAAACAATCTAATCTCTCACAACCAGAAAAAAGGAAAAAACCTTGTGGGAGAAAAATCCTCTCTAAAAGAGAGGCAAATGAAGGACTGAAGAAGCCTCCAAAATAATGTGGAGGACTGAGGAGCCTCCAAAACAATGTGAAGGACTAAAGAACCTCCAAAACAAAATGAAGGGCTGAGAAGCCTCCAACCAAAAAAATGTCTCAAAAAAGAGGAACATGAAGAACATCATTGAAGCATGAAGAAGTTGTAGAAAACAATCGAATGATAACTACTATAGTGCTAAAATCAAGAACGCCCTCTAAAATAAATGATGATCACGATCAAGAAAGAAATAATCTACAAAAAGTTTCTAGGAGCTAAAACATCCAAGTTATTCTTTAAAGTGCAAAAACACCAAAATTGAATAAAATATATTGAAGAAAAATATAGAAAAAAGGCATGGATAGCTGTGAAGAGATTTGAGAGTCCATCCCAATGTCATTAGAATTGTGAAAAAAGGAGAAATTGATCAAAATTTATGAGCTCTGGAGTGAAAAAACACCTCTAATTTCAACAAGTTATAAAATGCACCAACATGAAAATTTGAGAAAAATGCTAGCACCACTAGAAAGTGCTTGGAACTAACTTTTCGATAATATCTTGTTCACCAAAATTTGATACTGTATGCCCAAGTTATAGAAAAAATAAAAAATAGCTCCTTTAGAGCCAAAGAGGGCTTGCAGATGGCCTTGCCCTGTGTCCATACCATTGTTGCCAACAAAATATTCTGAAATATTCCTTGAGCTACCAAAAAACAAATCCAACCCTTGAAAAAAGAAGATACCACCAGAATATTCTAGGCATATAATGGAATATGTTCAAAAACATTCCCCTTTTTGATAGAAATCATAGTTGCCAAATAATTGTGTGACGTCACCGAGAAAACAAAATAGGTACCAAAAAGAAATTTGTGCTATCGAAAAATGGTTGTTGGATGGCAGGGAAAGTTGTCGGTCGACAAAGCTATTGGATGACTTAATTTCCACTGACCGCATGTATGGATGAGGTTGGTGTAGGCACCTTGCACAGGGTACCACCCTTGTGCAAGATTAAAAACCTACCTTTTTTTAATATATTTTTTGAAATTAAAAATAAAATAAAAAATTACTGACCTTTAGTTTTTTTGCCTTTTTTGATTTGTGTGCAAAGGACAACCATACAAAGGCTGTACGACCCTTGGGGAAAAAATATTTTTCTTCTGAAGCTCTCAACATGGAAATAGGGAAAATTTATATCAAAATGCATCAAATTGATCTTCTAAACACAATTGTGAGGTTCTTTTCGACTCAAAATGCTCTAAAATTGCAGCTACCCTTTAGATCTAGAAAAAAAAACTGCTTCAAACCCTTGTAGATATGACCTTTGGAGTCCAAATCAGGCCAAACAAAAGGAAAAGATTACTTTTTCAATGGCTATGAATCTAATGAAAAGCTCTGTTTTGGTCCCATATGCACCGAAAAATTGCCCACCTCCAAAAATTGTTAAAAAAAGTAGTGGAGATTCCTAATCTAAAGCCCTGTAACCCTTGTTGAAGAAAAATCTCATAAATTGAGAAGGGGTTCACTGAATCCACACTTTGATACCATGTTAGAATTGTGAAAAATATGAGCCACAAGATTAAACAACGAACAAAGACACATTCCATGCAAGAGAGATGCAAACAATAATATAAAATATCCTCAACAAGAAAAAACTACAATGAAAATCTATAATCTCAAAAAGAATCTCAAGAGAAGAGAAGAGAGGGATAATGTGATGAGGGTTGAGTGCTTATAAGAGAAAAACCTTAAATGAGAAAGGGATTAAATCATGACAAGTTTCAACATCTCATGCAATGAGACATAATGACCTAATAATAGGTCAACTAATAAAATAATAAAATCACTCATAATTTTAGCTCAAGTGCATGAGAATAAATTAAACTAATTAATTAATTAAATATTGATTAATTATTGGCTAATGTATGATTACTCTAACACTATTCAAATTTTTTGAATATTTTTTTGTCAGAACAATGCTTGACAACTTAGGTTATCCAATGGATTGGAGGTTACCAAAGGAGGTCAGAAGATTTTTGAGACCAAAGGATCTCATTTTTGAGTGAAGAAGGGAATCAATCACAATTGGGGTGATCTTTTTTCTACACAGATGCCACCATTATTAGAATATATGGATCTCCAGGGGCACCACACGTACTCTCCAGGGATATGCTAGACATAATTTATTTTTTAGAAATCATGTGTTAGCTAAATGAGGCTGATAAAACTCATTTTAGGAATAACAAAAAACATGCACTCCTCCCTTCTACAATAGTGTTTTCAAACTTTTGAGTGACATCAAGGGAGAGTATGGAGCTATTATATGACATTTGTTTTCCTTATAGAATGAAGGTAGATAAGGTGAGAAGGTGTGATCCAAAAAAGGTTCATACATGAGCAAAGAACTATTTTTAAATTGGCACCCTATCTACATGATTTTGATAAAGTAGATGACTTGATTAGGAATTGTTCAATAGAGAAGGAAGCTACATAAAGGAGGGTTTTATGGGTGAAAATTCAAACAACAGAGATAAAAAAGAAACAGGTAGATCCATCTTTCTAGGGATCATTTTTGCACATTGAAGATCCCATAGTTAGGATGATGACTATGTTAGAAAATTCTAATTAGTTACTATCAAATGTGTCAAATCCTCCTCCTAGCACTCCTAGTCCTTCCACTTCCACGATGAGTGTACCACAAATTCCTCAACAAGTCACTCCCTAAGGAAAATTGACCCTTCATCTAGACCACTAGTAGATTATCCTTTAGGCTCGAATGAGTTTAATGGAGATGAGGGAATAGTGAAAATGATGCAACCCCTTGCAAGGGTCATCATTGAAAGACCCAATAGTGACAAGCTAGTCATCAATTTTGAAATAGGTGGGAAAGTTGTGGATGATATTAGGGATCAAGCTTGTAGTGAATTCATGCAAGATGACTAGTTCATCACAACAACAGAGTTTAAATATTTTATCCTCAAGAATAAGGGAGAGGAAGTACAACATAGGGTTTCAGACATAAGGCTCTTTGAGAAAGTAAAGGAGATAATTGAGGAATTTTGGAAGAATGTTAAGGAATAAATAGAGACCATGACTCCTTAGAGAGGTAGAAAATTGGTTATAAATGTAGGTTTCCTCTTGTTTCTAGGATGGGAGATGCAATCTGCAATATAATTTGACACAATTAGAAGGTAGGGGGGAGTGATCTAGTTTTGAGATTTGAGGAAAATGCTGAGGCTCTCTATTTTGGGTTTGGTTTTCATCCGAGACATGAGACCTTTTTAATTTGGTCAATTTTCCTTGAAATAAATAATCCCTAGGTTATAAATGATCCCAATGAACTCACTGTGAATCTCATTTTTAGAAGAGTTTGGGATACAAGTGTTGTCCAAGGAGTTTCCCTTATAGTAAATACAACCCTTTTATTGAGGCAATAATGAAAAAATTGCATAGAGATTTTGACAAGGCCAATGCAATAAACTTAAAATTGCATGAGCAATTAAACATGGCCGTAGGGATACTTCCCTCTTCACAACAAATAAGTGAGGTTCAAGGGTCACAAAATGAGGAGATATTAATCCAAGAGATTAAAGGCTTAAAAAAATATCTCAAACATAGCAAAGTAGAGGGAAAAGCAACAAAAGAGGGGGCAGTAAAGAAATATTCGAATTTTGTTGACAACATTTTGGGACATAGGTTGTAAAAAATTCTAGCCTAGGTAGACAAGGTGTGGGATAGTTACAAAATTTTGAGGAATGCATACACCAACCAAATTCAAGTAGGAATAAGGTTAAGATGCTTCCAAGTTAGTTGGTCCCATGGGGTCACCTTGTTCAAAACTATCACCAAATTTCCAAATTTTGTTTGCAGTTTGACATATGATATTTTAAATAGATCAAATTTTTTGGATGACATAATTGGTCATCACAATAGGTATAAGGACCCTATGAGAAGGGAATTAATTACCTTTGAAGGTTTTGAGGAGTTATATATTCCCCCAATTTTGAATGATGAAGGGAAAACAATATCCTGCAGGGAGTGGAGGTCCAAATTTGTAGATATCCTCACTCCCATGTACAATAGAATGAATAATGGTGGAGAGATTGATGTAGAGAAGCCAAATCTATGCATCGACTCACTTTCCAAGTTGGAATAAAGTATGCTAGGTTTCTCTGATATGGTGTAGGTTTTAATTGGTAATGACTACAAAGAGCACATGGCAATAATAAACCAATTTATTCCACCTAGGACATATACATCAATAGAGCATGGGGATGATAAAGAAAAGGATGGTGCATAAGCTTGAGTTGTGTTTCAATCTGAATCCACCAATCATAACTACTGCATGGGCATTTCAGGAATGGAATGTCTATGTCCTATCATCTGCAAAGAGAAATTTTGAGGAAATTAGATCCATACGCTAGAGTAATTACCCCAAGAGGCATCCAACGATTTTTTTAGCTGATTGACTACAATGTATAAATGTTTTTTGTCCTTTTATACAATTTCACTGCCTAGGATTTTGTCTTTTGTGACTTAAGCGGCGAATGGGAATTTTTTCTTTTTGCTTCCCTTGTGTCTATAAAAGGGAATTTCGAGCCTCATTTTAAGGATTTTGGTCTTTAGTTTTGTAGTCTTTGTATAGTTTTAGGTCTTGTATAGTTATGTCTTTTGAAATTCAGATAAAAGATGTATCTTCTTTGGTAATTGAAAAAAAAATCTCAGTTGTGCACATATGAATATAAGATCATACTATTAATGTCTCCATATTGTAAGACATCCTCTTTTAAATCTTAATAAAATCAAAGATTTCTTAAGGTTCTCATTATACATTTTCTATGATGAATGTTTAGTTGATAAGATTTTGTTCAAGTAATGGATTAAAATGGCTTTCAATTGAATACTTAGGGATGTTGTCTTTGCAATAGGATTTCTAAGTAAATTAACAATATTATCACCTTACATGTTTCTTATTGTAATGTAGTAAGATTGTATAACTATTGAGTTTGTTATAAAATTTGTCATCCAAAAAATTTGCATCATTTTGAATCTGTAATGGATAAGGCACTGGCCAAGCTTGCTTACATAACTCATACATAAGCAATATAAAACTTAAATTAGAATTTTATTTTTACTTTGTTTTTGTTATTCATGCTCATTCCAAACTATCAAGAGAATATAGAGAAAATAAAGGGTTTTGAAGATGATTTAGCTAATCAAACTCACCCTTTAAGATTATCAGTGTGAAGATTTTATCTGTTTAAAATCATTACAAGTATGGATTCATCTCAAATGATGATGTATATAGGGGTACCCACCTTGTTTTTACAGAGCCTAAAGTGCAGAGGAGAACAAGTATACAATTTATCTACTATTTTTTGGCCATTGACCTAGGGTTCTTGAGTATAGGAATTGGCTAATCCTTAGAGAAACTTGGACAATCAATTTGAAAAACCAACACAACTATGTTTTCTTGAAGGTTCCTAAATCCTTTTCACTAAATCTGGTTCATGCATTTCATGCCTAATTTTTTTATCCAACCTACAGATATGAGTAGTAAATAAGGGAGGGATGTCATTTTATAGGTCACTCAACATTAATGGATACCCATTCATGTGGTGCCCACGTTGACACCTTCCCTCTTCCATTCCTTTCCTCTCAAGCACCCAACCTTCGTAATTAGTTTCTCTCCTCCGTCCACTTCTCCTATTTATGGTATTTGACCATGGGGATGTGAAACTCATTTCCCCAATCCCTTTCACTTTTTCAGCTTATGGCATGTGAATTCCTAAACCCTAGACTTTGAGATCTTAGGAGTATTATTTGCTCCTCCCTTAGGAACACAACTCTTTAGATCCTTGCCTTCAAGCAAGAAATTCTCTAGACTCTTGCCTTTTGACATGCCTTTCCACCCATTTCCACTATTTGGACATGGGGCTTCACCTATAATGTTGCATGACTATAATGCCACTAGTGGCCTCATTTGAACATAAAAATTAGAGGGAAACTCTCAAATTATTAACAACATATGTGGGTCCAATTCTATAACCTCAAACCTCTATTTATGGTAGGAAACTTCATCATTTTGCAACTTTTTCCATTTCAAACAAAATCTATTTTGTAGAGCTAATAATTTTTGTTCACTTGCTGGATTTGAGGATGAAACCCTTAGATTCTAGAGATCAATCGTTGAAAACCCATTGATTTAGAGATATTGAAAGATTAAAAACCTTTGGTTTCTTAAGGATTGATTCATACAAAGGTTGCATATGCTCTAAAGATTGGAGGATTTCAACATTCTATTTATTTTTACAAATACTTGTGAGTATTGCAATATTTTTTATTGATAACATTTTAGTAAATCCTTGTAGACATTTGGGACTGCAAAATATGAGTGAAATACCTAATTTTAACTAATATTTTAATATAATTTATTGCCAAAATATTTTGTGGGTATTATAGATTTAAACATTTGATATGAATATTTGATGTGGGTATTTTAGATTAGGGTATTTTACTAATAATGTTTTCTCAAGTAATCACATGACATATCAACCACATGCATTATTGAAATAAATTTTCCATGCATAACTTCTCAAGTTTCCTCCTATCAAGCTCATTGATACATCAAGACGTTCACTAAAGAATCCCATTGCTTATTACTTTTGTGACTAAATGAGACAACCATACAATGAGTAGATATATGTCACTCAAACATAAAATTCAAGATCTAATTGACAAGAAAATGGTATTGTAAGGACTCTAATGGTTACACATGATTTTTTTACTACCCCATTACGATGGAGATGATTCTTCCAAGGATATGGAAAAATAAAATAGAGGTCATGTGAATAAACACTTATCTACATTTAGCAGATAATGTTGCACACATAACGATCAAATCTAGAAATGGTTTACACACAAGTACACATTAATGGGCCACTATATGGTGGTATGTTTCAAAGAACCATATTGAGAATCAAAGTGAGGTAAATATTCTAAGAGATACATTTCAATATACCTCTCACAAGAAAACAAGGATGAGTCCTATAAAGGTATCGTCACTACATGATACCTTTGTCCACAAAAAATATTAGTGGATCGTACCTCACTTATATGTCATGATGTCAAAGGGATATGTCCTAGTGGGGTAACAATTAATGTGAGTCATCTTGTGGTTCCATTTGATGTAGATTTATTTATAATTTTGATTTATGAAAGGTCTTACTGGGGCTAATAGTTCAAGTGAGATATCTTGCGCTTTCATTTGATACAGATATTTTTTATTACATGTGCTATTTTATGTTCTTCCATGTTTTCACTTGCTCTTGCCACTTGGGGGCAAGGTATTTTTTTGTGTGGGTTTCATGAATTCATGTTTATCCTAATTGGGTCAAAAAGTTGGGGCATCCTTCATTTATCATTTCACATGCTCAATGATCACACACAAATGGAAGTATCTCATGTATGTATCTTCGATTTTTCCAAGTTTATCTTTATTTTTTCATGCTCAAGTTTATGATTTTTATGCTACATATTCAGTTTATCATATTGATGGCCAATTTGTATATACACATTATCATGATATCATATTATCTAATCTTTTTTGTTTCTTTATGTTTTATGTGCACACCTTTATGGCATACAAAATCAAGGAGGCATATTATTATGAATTATTCTTATATTTTGTGTAGGATTCATACGTAGAATCTAGATCATTATTTTTATTATTCTACTTATAGTTGTGCTTGTATTTTATTTTTCACTTTGATATTCTTTCTCATGTAGAATTGAATGCACAATAGAGTGAGGGTAAAATGAAAGGGTGAAAAGTGTATATTATGCATCTTTACCCATCATTTTATACCATCTTGCACGTGTGTCTTGAGTATACAATATGAACACATAATTTTGATTGATTTAGTGTTCCCATTGCCCCTCATCATGCTAAGAGACATAACCTATAATGGAAATAGGGGAGAGAAGCATTTGATCTCATGACCATGAAATACAAAGTGAAAGAAAAGCTATTTATAGTTGATATTTATTTTTTAAATAGAAAGACATCAAAATTTTAATATATATACTTTAAAAAGCAATATAAAAATATATAATATTTATTGCACTTTTAAAAGTAAAAATTAAGAAAAAGAGTTACTAATTGGAAGGATTTAGCTTGACAAATAATGACAAATAGAAATGATTTATGGTTGGTTTTTGGCGACTTTAATACCCTTTTATCCCTTTGAGAAACGTGGGGGATTAAATGACTATACTAACATCATGGAAAACTTGGTCGATTTCATCAATGCAACTGGCCAAATGGATATGGAGTTGCAGGGGCAACCCTTTACGTGGAAAAAATTCAGGAAAGGTAAGAATCTTATTCATGTCAGGCTTGATTAACTTTTGGTCTCTTCTAACTAGGATATGAGGTGCAAATCAAATCTGGTGGCTTTACCTCAGACTATCTTGGACCATAATCCTCTTCTTGTCTCTTGGGATGAAAGTCCCCATAAGGGACCTATTCCATTCTGCTATGAAATCATGTGGACCACACACCCTGACTTTAGAAATTGTATCCTTAATTGGTGGAACACCATTTTTGGGTACAAATATGTAGAGTCTCTCAAAAGCTAAACTTGATAAAAGAAAAAGTGAGGGGAAGAAACTGGCTAACCTTTGGGAATCTTCCAGAAAAAAAGGATATGTATGCAAAACTCATGGATTTGCAAATACAAATGGAAAATGGAGATCTCTTTGTTGACTCTCATCTTATTGAATAATCGCTACGAAAGGACTATAAATAAATTCTACAGAGAGAGGAAATTATGTGGAAGAAAAAATCAAGGGTTCAATGGCTAAAAGAGGGGGACACAAACTCTGCTTTCTTCCACAAGTCTACAATAATAGATAGGAAAAGGAACACTATCTCTACTCTCATGAATGTGCATGGTGAAAAGGTTACTAATGATATCCTTATTGGGATAATACCCTCAAAATATTTCTACATGGCTTACTCCGATCAGCCCCCTCCTTGTGACATTGAGCTTATGGATCAACTATTCAATTGATTACCAACTACACTAGCCCCTGAAGATAATGCACACATTATGGCTCCCATTTTTGAAGATGAAGCTAGGATTGCTACCTTTTCTATGGGAGCTTATAAAGCCTCGGGTCCCGATGGATTCCCTTCGACGTTCTTTCAATAATTTTGGGACATTATGGGTTTTGATATAGTTCGGGCAATCGAGGATTTCTTTCGCATTGGTAAAATCATTGAAAAAAAAAACTCTTATATTGATCTCATCCCAAAAGTTTAGGATCCTACTGGTATTTCTTATTTCAGACCTATTAGTTTATGCAATATGGTGTATAAGATATTTTCCAAAGTTCTAGTTAATATGATTAAACCCCTATTTGGAAAGTTGATCAATGTGAACCAAAAGGGGCTTGTCCTAGGGTGTCAAATTATTGATGCAGTCATTTCAACCCATGATATTATGCATTCAATGGAAAGAAGCCTCCTTCTTGTTATGAATCTCAAACTTTACATATCAGAGGCTTATGATAGGGTGGACTAGGACTTCATGTTTAAAGTTCTAAGAAAGGTGGGATTCCATGAGAATGTTATCAACATTATTAGGGAATTTGTTACTAATATGAAGTACTCAGTGTTGGTAAATGGTATTCCAAGGGGCTTCTTTGGGACTGATAGGGGTATTCATCAAGGGAACCCCCATCCCCTTGTTTATCTTGGTTGTAGAGGTCTTAGGGAGAAATATCCTAAAGCTCATTGATAATGGTGAACTAAGAGGAGTTAGGGTGGCTTCTTCTCTTGCTACTGTTTTGCAACAATTTTTGGATGACACCATCCTCTTTGGTGCTGCCTCTGTAGTCGAGGCTAAATGTTGGAAAAAGTGTTTGTCTAACTATGCAGTGGCTTCAGGTCAATGTATTAATTATGATAAAAGTAAGATCTACTTCAACTCAAATGTGGTGCTAAGGAGGAAAATCTAAGATATATTAGGCTATTAGTGTGTTGATCTTCCGAGAATTTATCTTGGGCACCCCCTTACTGTTGAAGAGGTCTCCCCCTCTTTCTAGAATTCTATTTTGGAATGTATGCAAAAAATATTAGCTGGTTGGAGGGAAAAAAATACCAAGTAATGTTGGTAAGTTGCAACTTCTTATTGCCTCCCTTCAGGGAATCCTAGAGTACTTTCTAACTCTCTTTAAAATCCTAGTCTATATTGTGTATAAGGTGGAGAATATTCAAAGGAATTTATTATGGCTAGGTATGGAGGAAAATAAAAAAATGGCTTTAGTCAGTTGGGATAAAGTTTTCCTTCCAAAAGTGCAAGGATGTTTGGGCATTAGGAAAATCACCCCCCTAAACAAAGCTCTTATGGCAAAGGTTGGTTGGACCTTGTTCAAAACAACAAGGATTGGTGCAAAATTGCAAGTGCAAAATATCTCAACCATTCAAGGTTCCATAGTGTGCTTTCTGAAACGAGTTTTCTTGGAGGCTCTAAGAGGCTCAAAGATTCATTTTAATATCCTTAAAACCCGTAGTTTGATCTTGTTGGTCCTTAAGTGGAAGGTGGGGAATGGTAGTATTATCCATTTTTGGGGAGATTGCTGGCTATTTGACCAACCCCTTAGTGACCACCCTTCTTTTAAAAACCTTAAATTCTCTGCTATAAGATCCTTTGGCCCCTATTTTGGATTACCTTTTGCATGACAATTCTTGGAAATCCTTCAACTTATTTCCAAGACCAATACCATCTACAAAAGTGATTTTCTCCTCCAAAATGATCGTTGCACGATTATATTCCCCATCTTTCCTAGGGAAGATTATTTCTTTTGGGCCAAAAGTCCTAAAGGAAAATTCTCTATCAAGTTGGCTTACAAATTGCTATTAAAGAAGGACAATTGTGCTGCCTAGATGAAAGTTTGAAACAAAAAGGTCCTTCCTAAAATTAATTTTTTTTGGTGGACAATCATGCACAATAGAATCCCAACCCAAGATAATATCATCAAGCATGGATTCTAGTTACAATATAGATGTGTCCTATTCAATATGGATGATGAAACGATCCACCACATCCTCATACATTGTGCTTTTTCTCAGAAAACTTGGGGATTTGTGCTACAAAAGCTTCAATTTTTTTGGAGCTCATGAACAAAGATCTGGATGACCTCATGGAGGAACGGGTTAGTCCTTCTCATCACCCCCTTATTAAAGAATTATGGAAGATGATACCTCTACACCTCTATTGGAGTCTTTGGAAGGAAAGAAACACTTGGATCTTCAGAGAACTGAAAATAAGTCTTGAGGAGGTTTGCTTGGATTTTTGCAAACTACTTTTGGATAATATTTTGGTTTCTCATTGGGTATTTCTTGATTCCCCTCATCTCCCTTTGGAATCCAAAACTTCTACTTAGTGGGGTTTTCCTTATTCATTCTATAATGTTGAAATTACAATTAAGATGGCCAAACTGCACACTAAATGGACTCCACCCCAATTTGGTTGGTGTAAGCTTAATTTTGATGGTGCTGCTAGTGACAACCTTGGCATGGCTAGTGGGGGTGGTTTTTTGAGAACCCCTTGGGGCGCAATGATGGAAATTTATGGTTGAGACCTTGGTGTTAACAAAATAAATTGGGTAGAGCATGGCTCTTTTATGGGGCCTCAAAATTTCTCTTGCTATTGCTACCAAGAATATTCTCATTGAGGGGGACTCTAAACTGGTGAATAATGTGGTGAAAGGTACAAATCAACTTGGCTAGGTGTTGGAGGAAATTATAAAGGATATCCAAAAACTCCTTGGATTTAAAATTTTTGAGATCATACATGTTTATCGTGAGGGTAATCGGGTTGCTGATGCTATGACACATTTGGGAATGGACCAAAAGTCTCTACAGTGTTGGCATAACTTTTCTAGTCTCCTAGATTATGTTAGAAAACTCCTTACCTCAAAGTGGAATCATGTTGCCTCTGATAATGATAGTTAATGGTGTTTTTTATTGGAAGGACTATAAACCTAACCTTAGACTTATGCTTTTGGTTGAGGGATATATTTTGAAGCGGGAAAATTTAAATTGTTTTTCTTTGGATTTTAAATATGGGAATTCTTTGTCTTTGTTTTGATACATGCTAATGTGGATGTTGAATTGACCTAGGGGTATAGGGATATTGGCATATGGCTTCTGGTGTTGTCAATGATGGCAACCTAAGTCATTAATCCAATGCACGGTTCAGTATTTGTTCATACTGGGAGACAAAGTGAAGAACAGGGTATCCAACTGAAGTTGAGTTTGTCAATCCATTTGCATTACCAGTTTATAAGTTTGGGTTGTAGATCTCAGGGAAGGTTGTTGGGTATCTGGAATATCTTATTCTAAAGTTTTGTGCCATCACATCAATTGGTGTATGAGTTAGGAGATCCAACTGACTAATTCTCTATTTAACAGTGCTAGAAGGCTGACTTGGTGGATGTAGCTGCTGTAGATGTTTGAGGAGTAATTTTTTAAGTACTTTTGTGTTCATACATGTTGATTTGAGTCACCACTATGCTGTGGCTGAATTTTGTTGATGCACATTGAAAATCATTAATGGATTGAGCTGACGGTTGGAAAATATTCTATGTTTTATTGAAGCCGACTTGTAGCAATTAAATCTTTAGTTGCGGATATATATATATATAAGTGATCATTTATATAATTTTGATATGTGTGCGAAGTGTGTTGGTGTAATGCAAAATTTAGAAGGATAGTAGAGAGATTATGCATAGTTTCACTTGTGTATAAAAGGATTAGTGATGGAAATTGAAGCAAAGTAGAGCAGAAGAGCATAATCAAACAAAAGGTCAAGAAATCGACTAATGTGCTTAACCAAAACTGTAATAAGGCATTGATAGATGCTATTTCTTCAGATGGATTTAATCTGAAAATTTTGTAAGGCAATGAGCCTTTCTGTTTTGAGCAATGAGCTTTAAGAAATGTGCCTGAATGTAAGTGCATTCCCATTTGTAAAATACTTATATTTGAGTACTCAAATTATGGATTGAACTCCACCATGGTTTTTCCCCTAACAAGTTCTCCACATAAAAATCCTTCTTTTATGGTGTTGTGGATGATTGTTTTATGTGCTTTCATCTTTCTTTTAGTTCAATGCTGTAAGTGGTTTAAAGATCAGATTAATAAAGTTAAATTTTGCAGAACACTGATTCACCCCCCCTCTCAGTGTTCCCTGATTCCAACAATTGGTATCAAAGCCTAGTTCCTCGGAATAAGTTTAACAAATTGAGGTGGATCTTGGAATGTAATGGACTTTGGTAGTCTTCAATAGCAACTTATGGTGGCACTTGATGATCTTGATCAGTCCAAAGCAGAAGTCTGAGAATTGAAAGCAAATCTTAAGGATGCTGAGAAATTCATTTAGATTTTGAAGGATCAAATTATTAAGTCCAAGGAGAAGAGAAAGGATCTCTATGATCAGATTAAGAAAAAAGAGAGAAAAATAATGGATGATGTTCACTTGAATTAAACCTTGAAGGAAATAACCAAAGAATGAAAAGCTTGCCAGAGACAATGCAACCCTAAAGCATGAGATGGAATCTATGGTGATGAAGATTGCTAAGGAGATTGAAGAGAGAAAGAAGAATGAGGAGAATATTGCGCATTCCTTAAAATAAATATCTGATGAATGCAGAAGAATTAATGGAGGATTCATTCAGTTGGAGATTGAACTACAACAATCCAGAAACAATGAAGAAGAGCTTGAAAGACAAATTTTTATTCTTAGGGATGAACTTGATACTGCAAATGAATACAATGAGAAGTTCAAGGTTAGCTTAGTTAAGCTTGATGAGATGACTCAAGGTCAGAAGAATGGAAATGATAAGCGAGGTCTTGGATATGAGAAAGGAGAAAGTTTTGGATCTAGACAAAGGAATTTCAGGCAAGGAAATCAGATGAAAAAAGAAAAAAAGGCATCTGGTAAGACAACCTAATGCTCAAAAGTTTAATGGATACTGTTTTGCTTGCAATAAATTTGGTCATATGGCTGCTCAATGTAGAAACAAAATGAAATCGAGTGATCCATCATTCTTTGGTCAATGTTTCAATTGCAATAAGTTTGGTCACAAGTTAATTGAATGCAAAAATATGTCTAACAACTCTATTACCAAAAGGAATGTTAAATATTATATCTGTGGAAGATTTGGGCATATTGCTAACCAGTGCAGATCAAGAAGAAAGCAATGGAATGACTAGTCTGGACAAGGAAATGCTATGTGTTACAATTGCAATAAATACGGTCACATTGCAAGATACTGTAGAAACAAAATATGGATAAAAGGGGTTCGGTATACAAAGGAAAAAATACACAAAAAAATGATAAAGGAAAAGGGAAAGTGATTGTAGATGTAATAAGAGATCAGGTGAAGAAGACATGGGTGAATAAAAGTCCCTCTGTTTCAGGAAATGAGCCAGCACCAGAACCTGCTTCTGGTAATTCCTTTGGGAATTGATTTCAGACCATTGGCATAGGTGAAGTTTTTCAAGAAAATCCTTTTTCCCCCTGTCTATAGTTGGTGTCGGAATGCGGAAGATTGTTAAAAATTGTATTAATGATTTACAAATGCATTGGAAAACATTCATAGAGAAATCCAAGCAAATTGAAGGTCCGCCAAAGAATTTTTCTCTCGCTGATTGAGAAAATAGGGTATCCGAGACACCTAGGGAAAAATAATTTAATACAATAAAAGGTTAGGTGTGCGAGTTATAAAAGCAAGTTGAAACCCTTATTTGCCACTTTATATCAAAGAAAAGAAGGAGAGCACTCTGCAACAAAATTTTGAAAGCGTAAAGATAATTCAATGATGAAACCCTAATCCATCAGGTACTTCAGTTGTATTGATAATTTTTCATTTAATTTGGTGTGCAGTTGAAGAACTTCATTGATAGAAACATGAGTACGAAAGGTAAAATGGAACAAATCAAAGGAATGATAAACCTAGATGAGTATAACAGTGAAAATATTAGAGTTGTAAGAAACATGCTATCACCTGACGAATTGAAATGGCTGAAAGAAGCAAAACAAAGAAGCCTGGATATTTGGAGTGAATTTCCCTATGTCGGAACACAAAAATCGTTAAGTTTATTCTAGATAGATTGAATGATGATGTTCTAACTCTAGATAAACCCTACCATATCTTGAAAGAAGTGATTAGAATTGTAACTAGATTATGCAAAGTTGGGGATGTGCCGAGAAAGAAGTCAATCCGAAATAAAGAAGTTGAAACCCTAATTGGAGTAATTGGAGATCAAAGGGCATTAATAATCTCAAAAATCAGAGATTTAGTGACAAGGTACATTGCGCATGGAGTATATTACAAAATATTTTTCCAAAATAGAGAAGGTGCAACCTCAATAGGTGCCATTTAAATTTCACATAAGATGATAATGGAAGATCATGACTTTGACCTTTGCGGATTACTGAAAGATCAACTAATGGAGAACGTACAATTGACAAAGATGATAGATTATCCTTTTAGGTTTGGTACCTTGGTTATATGTCTTGTGATGTATTTTCTAAATTGCTTACCACTGAATAACAACATAATATAGCAAGAGAGTAAACCAGTTTGCAAGCAAATTTACATACACTCTTAACAATTTGGAAAACTATATATGAAAGTTTCTTTAAAAGTTTTCTAGGAAAGTTTGGCTCAATTGGTATTTCCCTTTTGATAAGGGCACTTGAAATGGGTTCCTCCTCTGATGAGATGGAGAGAAAGAAGAAAATAGAAAAATAATTTGCTTTCTATACTCCTCCAACATGCAAAACTCCAAGAGTTGAAGGGAAAGGAAAATAACAGGTGATTGTAGATATACTAGATGTGGAATCTGATAAGGAAACTGAGGACACCCAAAGAAAAGAACTGGAAACAACCGAATCGAAACAAGAAAAGGAAATGACAGAAGAAAGTGAAGAAGAAGGTGATTTAACCAAAGAAGACCTATTGCGGCTTATTCATGAGGAAGATGGAATGCAAAAAATCACAAACATATGGTCTATTAGACCTTCATATGAGCAAGACATGATTTTAAACATACTAAGTGCTCATCTTGTACACAACCATATTAAACTAGAGAGTCTACATAATACGTTGCCAAAAGAGATGATTGAATGCATCAAGGAAATCATGGACTTTGAGTCTTAGAACAAGGAAGAAGAAGACACAATTTTAAACCTGAAGAAGCAGTACAAATTATCACTCACCAAGCTAAAAAGGCAGATGAATCAACTAAGGGAATGCATAAACTCAACAAACAACATCTTCAACTATTGTCTTCTTTGGCCTCATGCAATCGACAAGTAAAAATAAAAGTTGGAACAAATTGAAACATAGTTGAATAGTATTGGACAAAACTTTAACATGTTTTAGGATCAAGGTGGTGCAATTAAGAAAATGATTTAAGAATTATAGTCAAAGTATACAAATGTTCAAAACACCAGAAACAAGATTGTTGACACCTTTTGGAAAGTAAAGGACATAACCGAATGCAGACTGGAACAGTTGATTGAGATACTAAGGAAAGGAGAGATATTAGAAGAAGCCATCACCATTCTAGAATCCCTCATCAATATTATTAACCGGACATCTGAAAACAACAACATGATCATAATCATCGGGATTGCAGTAGAAGCATGGAAGAAGTTTCTTCTAGAGATGAAGCAAAAATACAAAATAATATTCAAACATAGTAGAGGCTATATTTCTTTAAAATTTTGAACCAGTTTTTGAATAAGTAAGTTTTTGGTTACACTTCAAAAGGGATTACTATAGGATTTTTTTTTGGTTTGTCATTGATGTCAAATGGGGAGAGAGAGCTGTGAAAAATGCCTTATCAAATTTAGGGGGAGTTATGTCAGCTATGACTTTTTGAAGACTTGAAGGATTGCAGTATGTTGGTTTTGACACTTAGTCATTTTCACTAAGTGTTGCCATCAATGCCAAAGGGGGAGATTGTTGGCATATGGATTATGGTGTTGTCATTGATGACAACCTAATTCATTAATTTGGTGTGCACTTTCATATTTGTTCATATTGGGAGATAGAGTGAAGAATATGGTATATGACTGAAGTTGAGTCTTTTAATCCATTTGCATTACTAGTTTATCAGTTCGAGTTGTGGATCTTAGGGAAGGTCATTGGGTATCTGGAATATCTTATTCTCTATTTTTGTGCCATCACATCAATTGGTGTACGAGTTAGGAGATCTGGTTGATTGATTTTCTATTTAATAGTGCTAGAAGGCCGACTTGGTGGATGTAGCCGTTGCAAATGTTTGAGGAGTAATTGTTCAAGTGTTTTTGTGTTTGAACATGTTGATTTGGGTCATCACTATGCTGTGGAAGAATTTTTTTGATGCACATTGGAAATCATTAATGGATTGAGATGACGGTTAAAAAATATTCTATGTTTTATTGAAGCCGACTTGTAGCGATTAAATCTTTAGCTACAGATATATAAGTGATCATTTATATCATTTTGATATGTGCAAAGTGTGTTGGTGTAATGCGAAATTCAAAAGGATAGTAGAGAAATTATGCATAGTTTCACTTGTGCATAAAAGGATTAGTGATGCGAATTGAAGCAGAACATAGCAAAAGAGCAAAATCAGACAGAAGGTCAAGAAATCGACTAATGTTCTTAATCGAAACTGTAATCAAGCATTGATAGATGCTATTTCTTTAGTTCAATTCTTCAGATGGATTTAATCTAAACATTTTGTAAGGCAGTGATCCTTTTTATTTTTGAGCAGTGAGCTCTAGGTAGTGTTCCTAAATGCAAGTGCATTCCCATTTGTAAAACACTTATATTTGAGTACTCAAATTGTGGATTGACCTCCACCGTAGTTTTTCCCCTAACAGGGTTTCCACCCAAAAATCCTTGTGTTATGGTGTTGTGGATGATTTTTTTTATGTGCTTGCATCTTTATTTTAGTTCAATGCTATAAGTGGTTTAAATATCAGATTAATAAAGTTAAATTTTGTAGAACACTGATTCACCCCCCCTCTCAGTTTTCCCTGATTCCAACAAGGGATGCGTTCTAGATGAGTCCAAAGAGTTGTGTGGTGGGCCACACTATTGGCATGGATCCTCCATGTTTGGGTTGATCATGTGATGGTGATAGTGTCTTGCCACATATATGGTAATTATGATGAGTGTACTCACTAGATATTTGACAAGACTTGTATGATTATCTTCCATCCTTCTCGAAAAGCTTTGAGTTTAACTATGATTGTGATTGTGATAGCCGACATAATAAAATCCTTTCAAAGGTCTACACATGCCATATTTTCTTAGGCTTTCTACCATTTTTTGAGACATTTGTATGAGGTCTGTGGAAGTGTGGAAAAGGAACAAGTGCCATCTTCCATCTTTGATAGGATTTGTATGATCACCTCCCATCTTGCTTGGAAAGCTTTGAGTTTAACTATAATTGTGATTCAAATGTCTACACATGTAATAGTTTCTTAAGCTTTCCACCATTCCACAAGACATTTGTACATGGTCTAAAAAAGTGCAAAAAGGGAACATGCGTCATATTCCATCTTTGACAGGAACTATATGATCATCTTCCATCTTGTCCGAAAGTCTTTGAGTTTAACTATGATTGTGATTATGATAGCTGGCATAAGGCTAAGCCCCCCATTTAATTACTCGTACCACTGACATTATGAGATGTTGAATGATTGACTCTTTATTTGGAGGATGCTATGTAATAATTATTGTTACTCTCAGAAGGGGTTATGCAATTATTATTATTTATCTTCTCTTGCTTACACTCATTGCTCAACTCTTTGGTTTTTGTGTAAGTTTTTGAGAAGGTTGGCTATCTTTTTGAAAACTCTATTGTTCTTCCAAGATAAGATGGGTGGGGATAGAGTTCATTTTGAACCCAGTTCTTGTGATGAGTTCTCCACTTATGCCACTGTTTGGTATATTTTTTGTGAAGGTGGGGTTGCTTCATTCTTGGAGTGCCTTAAGGGACACGATGAGAGTCTGCTCATTTAGTTTGCCCATTCTTAGGACTCAAGGAAAGTGGAAGTTGGTGAAATTTCCTTTGAGGTCGATGAAGATGTAATTGCGCAAGTGATGGGTATGAACACAAAAGGGAAAAAATGGAAAAAACACATTAAAGTGGAAAACAATGAAAACTTGACTCTTTTTTTTCAAATAAGGCAAACAACCCACCAAACTGCAAGGTGGGTTTGATAGGTAAAAAATTCTCTGCCATGGGAAAAGGTATGTATCATGCTTATGAGGTTTTTTACTTTGGAAGGTAGACACAAGTGATGTTATTTCAACCACTTCCCCGTCCTCAACCACTTCTACCATAATGTTATGATAAGATTTCCATTCTTCCTGTTAACTTCCTTGGAAATATCCATTAAGGAAGCCTTGGAATTAAATAAAAAATGCCCAAAAAAATCTCCCATTCCTCTGCATCAAGGTCTTATTCTGCACCTTTATCAATTTCATCTTGCCTTATGATTCCTAAATAAATTAAAGCCATTTTGATTGATGAAATCCCCCCCCGATTCCCCTCAGGGGAAAACCAAAGGTAAAATGAAGAAGCATACTGAATCTTCTCATACCCCCCCTCAATTGAGATTTTGGGTGAACCCTCTACCCTAAATGATACCCCCTACTCACCATCCCCCCTAAGCACATTGTGGATAATCTTTCACCAAATATTCTTGGCTTTGGTCAGTCTCAAGTGGCTCAAGGTCTCTATGACCTTAAAAATAGTCCCCCTTCTTTGGGATTTGACAAACAAGACTAGATGGGATCTCAGAAAACCCCCACCAAAAAGCAGAAAGTTTCCCCAACACAGGTCTTGGTTGAGAAGGCCAATGTGGTTGCTGTCAATGTTGAAGAATACAAGGTTGAGGATGTGAAGGATTTGAGTACCTATCATCTTAGAAGATCTAACCATTTGGTGGGCTGTCCAAAGTCTATTGAAAAGGAAGTGATTGAGGATGCTCTTGAGTAGGATGTGAGATTCTCTACCGATTAGGAGGTGAATGATCATCTGATCCCAAAGGTTTAGAGAACAGTAGTGAGATCCAATCTAAGCACACGATTAGTTCTGAAAATTCCAACGAGACCTTCATAGTGAGACTCATAGTTGCCCACAGTGTGTTGCTACTATGGAGGAGCTTGCAAAGCTTAAAGGGAAGGTGCTGAAACTTGAGAAAAAGATGGTCAACCTATCCAAATTTAGTTCCAATGTTATGTATAGATCGACAACTACCTTCTGTTTGCTATAGGACAAAGAACTGAAGAAGGTTGGTGATAAGGATAACACTCACAAGGAACTTTTCAAGTTCCTCGCCAAAGATTGGGGTCAACTGTTTGGTTAAGCTGGTGTTCTTTTTTGTCTTTGCTATCTCCTTCTATTTGCTATTTTGGACTCATTTTAATGTTTTGTTAAAGCACTGTTGATGTGTTATCTATGGTCTATGGAATTTGTTTTCAACCTTCGGGCTCTCTGTATTCAGGCCAACACCCTTGTTTTTCTGCTTTAATTATAAAAAATAATGAATGGTGGTTTTCCAAAAACAAAATTAAGAGTTACATGCAAAAGCAAAACAAGTGTATTATTGGAAAAAATAACTTTTCAAATAAATAATGTAGATTGAATACAATTAATTTACATAAACATGAAAATTTATGTGTCCATATATGTATATAATTAATAAATGAAAATACTTCTAAAGTAAAATAAAATAACTCTTAAGTAAATTTATTTTATGTTCTTCCATGCTTAAACTTGCTCTCTTGCCACTTAGGGGCAAGGTCTTTAATTTCTTTTTGTGGGTTTCATGCATTCATGATTATCCTAATTGGGACAAAAAGTGGGGTCATCCTCCATTCCTTATTTTACATGCTCAATGATCACACACAAATGAAAGTATCTCAAGTATGTATCTTTGATTTTTTTAATTTTATCTTATATTTTTCATGCTCAAGTTTATGATGTTTATACTTCATATTCACTTTATCATATTGATGCCCAATTTGTATATACACATTATCATGTTATCATATTATCTATTTATCTAATATTTTTCTCTGTCTTTGTTTTGTGTGTACACCTTTATGACATACAAAATAAAGGGGCATATTATTACTAATCATTCTTAAATTTTATGCATGATTCATATGTGGAATCCAAATCATTATTTTTCTATTCTACTTTTAGCTGTGCTTGTATTTTTTTTATACTTTGGTATTCTTTCTTATGTAGATTTGAATGCACAACAGAGTGGGGGTAAAATCTAAGGGTAAAAAGTGCATATTGTACATCTTTACCCATCATTTTATACCATCTTGCACATGTGCCTCAAGTATACAATACACACACATAATTTTGACTAGTTTAGTGTTCCTATTGACCCTAATTATGCTAAGAGACATAACTCATAGTGGCAATAGGGGAGAGAAGCATTTGATGTCATGACCATGAAATAAAAATTGAAAAAAAAAACTATTTAGAGTTGCTACTTATTTTTTAAATATAAATCTACATCAAAATTTTATTAATATATATTAATATGAAACTTAAAAAAAAAGCATATAATATTTATTGCACTTTTAAAAGTAAAAATTAAGAAAAAGAGTTACTTAAATAATGAATGGTGGTTTTCCCGAAAACAAAATTAAGAGTTAAATGCAAAAGTAAAACAAGTATATTACCAAAAAATAACTTTTTCAGATAGATAATGTAGATTGAATACAATAAATCTTACATGAACATTAAAATTTATGTGTCCACATATGTATATAGTCAATAAAATAAAATAGTTCTAAAAAAAAAAAGAACTCTTTGTTAAATAAAATAGCTCAAGACTCATATCTCTCCATATTTTTTAGATAGATGTATCTAAGATATCTATACTAGTTTCTAGTAAACTCTCCAAAATAAAACTTAACCCCTTCTTAGAATATTTCTAGCGAACAAATTATCGATATTTCTTCCTAGTTCAAATTTGTAGGTGCAAAAAGGACTTGGGTAAGTTCCACAACACAATTTTGACCCTCATGTTAAAAATTCAACATTTACACTAGGCCTAGGCTGATTTAGTTTCAACTAGCCATTATGAACTAAGCATTGCACCAAAACTTTCAAATTATGTGCCTGGGTTGTGTATAAAATGACATCACTTATAGATCATTATATGTTAAGGATCTAACACTTAGCATTCATTATCATTTATCCATCATAGAGAATCATTCTTTGTTTAAAATCACCCACTTTTAGCATCTTGCTTCTTAGAACCAATCTTGCCTTGCCATATCTATTCTACACTAACCATTATGATCATATCATTTCATTCTCAAGAAATTCCAAAACCCCAATTCTTAGATTACCACAATTGCATTAATGTCATGTATAGCATTGTTTTTTAGATCTTATGGATTAATTGAGGAGAACATCCTTGAAAAATAGGCTCCAAAATGTGTTCATCAACACCACCAATTTTTCATTGTAGATCTAGGTATCCAAGACAAATCATTGTTTGCAAGTCTTAAAGGTTTGTAGACATTTGGATAGAATCAATAATCAAAGGGTCTTTTTGGAAGTTAGAGATCATATATGTTGTAGTGGAGATCACCTAGATGTGCATACGTGACCTAGGTTGGCACAAATGCATAACTCATATGATACAATCATCATAATTTATTTATCTCAAATCCAAATGAGATTTCATAAAATAGTTGTTCGTCAATCTTATCTATCTCCAATTCAAATACACATCTATTTTAAATATTTTATTCATATGCTAAATCCTATTAATTATATGTGCCTATCTAAACTCTAATATCTAAGCTAAATTTGTGAAATGAATATTTAATTAATTAACAAATTCTAAACCCTATAATCATATGTGTCTATCTCAACTCTAATGTCTCAATTAAATTGTTAAATGAAATGCATATTTAATTTATTTAGTTAAATATTCATGTAGAGTGTTTTGTTTCCTCGTAAAATAAAGAGAGGAAAAAAATGGTATAGCTTATTAAATAATATAAAATAAATGAAAAACAACTTTTGATAAAATGAGAAATATAAAAAAAATCTCAAAAACTTTAAAAAACTACTTTTTAACTTTTTTTTAATCAAGATGATATAAAATTATTATTATTGTTTGGATTAGTGTCATGTTATTTTGAAATCTATTGGTATATCACTACACTTAATTTAAATTTGAATCTTATTCAATGTGATATTCAATGTTTTGGGAGAGGATAACTCAAAGTATCCAATTATTCTATTCCCCGTGCAACTCTCTCTCATTCTAATGTTGGATCAGATGTTGATACAAACAAAAAATGAAACAGTTTAATCCTGATACAAATAAAAAAATGAAACAGTTTAATCCAGAAAAAACATACTGTTACAATTATGAACTGTACTATCTTTGATCAAAGTATTCAGTTAAAACTTTTTCTGATTTTTTTTTGGGATGCTACACCTACTATCACCTTAGTATACTACTTTTTGCTCTATATACACATCCCATATCATGAAAGAATTAGTACAACATAAGCTGATTGGATGCTTGATCAAAGACTACAGAGAATAAGACACAAAGCTCGGCTCTGAAATGCAAACACAATCTGATTACAATAGAAATAAGAAAGATTGTATCATTTTAGTCATAGCAAGATCTCCTCAAACAGTAGCCAAGCTTGAGCATTTGCATATTTCCTCTACCTTGTTTCTATGCTGCAGCTGATATGGAGGTGGGCATAGCAATGAAAGTTGGCATGTCTTCACCAGCCATGATCACAATTACTTTCTCACCCTTGTCATCCTCTGAACAACATAACACATTCTTCATCATCTCATTCTTGTCATCAAAACTTGGATCACTATTGCTATTCTCATTATCTTCAGACTGAGTGTTGGGATGGCTCCAGTAGGAGCATGCTAGAATGATCAAAGCAAAAACTATGAGTGCAAGCATGGACCCAATTCCTCCAAACATATATGTTACTGGAGAGTGCCAGATTGAAGGAGGGCTTACTTCATGACGAAGAGCTGTAATATTTCTCATAGCTTTTTCTGTTCTTCACAATCTGATTGATTCAATTCAATTCAATTTTTACTGCAGATATTACTGATGCCACATCCCAAATGTGTGATATATATATATATTTTGCATTTTTCTCTGTATTGGAATATGAACTGAGTGCTAACCAAAGATAAGGTTGGGTGAAAGAAAGCAGGGCACACAATATTCTTTGGAGGGAGTGGCTCAGATATGCCTCTTTAGCTGATGCAAACTACTAGTCCAATCTCCCTCCTTTTTTGCGCTGGTCCCAAATAAAATAGTCAAAAGCAATTCTTTAGTCTTGATATAAAGTAAAATAAATTCCTTGTAGGGTATAATGATGTGGAATAACGTCAATGCACTCAATGGGTGTTGCCTTTGTATGGGGTAGCTCAATTGGTTTCCCAACCGCCTTACAAAGCTTGTCAATTATACTTGTGCCTCCCTAGTTCTTTCCTTTCCCTTTTATTGCTGTGTTTATCCCTACCTACTTGGATGGGCACATAGAAGGCAATAATGAAAGTTAAAAAAATGGATGATAGTACGCACCACAAAAAGTGGAAAAAGTTGAAAGATTAATGGATGGCGGACCACATTTATTTACCCTCCCAACAAATCATATCATGGGTTGGTTAGGAGTTTCCTAAACGTTCCATGGAAGAGAAATTGTGTGTACAAAAGTGATGTACATAATTACAATTGGGTTACCAACTATTCTGAATTATAATTCAGTTTAAAGATGAAATTATAAATTATTATAATATATAATTAAACAGATCTACCATTAAATGATTATCACCATCTATGGATTACATTAAACTCAATTTCGACAAAGTTTCTAGAGGGGTAATTTTGTTGGAGTAATTTGTTCTAGTCTCCCAGATGGAACTAATAATATTGCATAATTCAATGCCTTAAAGATTGGTTTGGAGCTAGCAATTGAACTTTTTATACCTCATATCCAGATTGAAGGGGACTCCATGGTTGTGGTGTCTGCAATGTTAAAAGGTCACTTGAATTCTTGGCATTTGAATTATCTTGCTTTTCATATTCGATTCCTCTTGAACAATTTTTCCTCTTATCAAGTAATGCATTGTTATAAAGAAGCCAATGATCAAGCAGATTGGCTAGCAAACAAAGCTATTGATGGAAACATACATTTAAAAATTCTTTCGCATCAAGAGTACTTGAGTTTGTTGAATTCCTAATTTTAAATTCTTTATTAATGGCTCCATGTTGTATGATCTTGCTACAAGCCTAATACATTCAACCTGGTTTATACGGCTTGGGCTAATTGTCTTGCTCGGTCATGTATGATTTGGATTCATTTATTAACATGTGGTTTTGATGAGTTGGAAAATATGTTTTTGCTTTGGATTAATTATGTTGTTGTGGCCTAGAAGGATGTCTAAGTGGAAAATCTATTCTTCGATCATAGGGATTTACTCCCTCTGATTGGTTAGTATGTGGAAGCTTTGGCGACGCATTTCAAAATCATTAGACATGGGGAATGTTGTGGTTTCAGATGCTTGTCAGTTCTCTTTCCCAAAAATAGGTTTAATGTGGCCAACAACTATATGCTTTGTCTTCAAATTTGGGTAACAATTCCTATTTGTTATCGGCATGCAATCCTTCTTTTAGCATTATTGCTAAAATGGAAAACAATGGTAAAAACTGACATGGAATTCTCATTTAATGGATTGCATTTACTGCCATTTCTTTGGTACTAGTGACTTGTGCGAATGCCATTTTCGAATTCTCTTTTCCCACGAATCCTGGGAATGCCTGGGTGTACATGGGCCGCCAATCCATTCTGGGTTCTTTACTTGTTTTAAGATTGACATGTGTTGAATAGATCTGGTGATCTCCATATTTTATCACTGATTTAAAATTGCAAATATCTGGTACCTCGAGGTCATCAAAGGTTTTCATTATGACAAATGGCTTTAATCTACTATATTGCCTTACGACATAACATTCTTGGCATTTCACTTTTTCTGTGCACCACTTTTTGGTGCAGTAAGATTATACTGGCATTAATTATCTTACTTCTGCCGTATGAATTTTGGCGTGCAAAGGTGCTATTAATGGATTACTTCTGGTTTCATGTCTCGATAACTTGTTTGCTTCTTGCAGAAGACATCATGCAAAACTCTTTCAGGGTTCTTGTTCCACCAAGATATCAAAAATTAAGAGATTCAAGGCCCTTCTCTTCTAAAAAATTGGGTTGAGCATGCATTTTAGAATGCAAACCAGTTGAAGACCAATAAAAACTGTCTTGGGACATGACTGGTTAGAGCTTCGTGCTATGTCACTTCCTCATGAGGTAGCATCTTGCTTTGTCTCTAATTTAATGGATGGATTATGGTGTGGCAAGATGGTTAAATTCTTAGTAGGTTCTTATATTCTTCCCCATGTTTGTCTTCTTTCTACATTGCATAATGCTTTAGAAGATTATGACATCTTGAATGGATCTAACCTTGTGTGTGGTGTCCTTTGCCGCCAATTTATTCTCTTTGATCGTTCAATCTCGACTCTTTTAAGTTCGATGACTCATGGCTTGTTGGATGATTATTCCTATGACTTCATTAGAAATCTGCACGGGCTCAAACCAAGATTGGGTCATATAATTTCTAATATGCTTCTAGACCTCTTTGATGCTGTACAATTTTTGATCTGACATGCTTTGGTGGAGCCCCACTCCACACCATATTTTGCTCCACCCACTAATTTGGAGTCCTCGAAGGAGAGCGGTATCTATTCGCGAGTCTCTTTGGTGGTGAAGAGAATGGTAGAGATATAAAAAAAACATACACAAGAAAAATTAATTTTATATTCCAACTTTCAACACAAAACAACCATTAAAAAACATTTGCTAATTCAGAGCAATTTCAAAATCAAAACAGTCTCACTTTTAAAATACAAAGTATGACAGTATATGAAAGATTACGACCCAAGATGAAATTAATACAAAATTTAATGACATAAAAATGCCAGCAAATATATGTCCTAAACATAGTCAAATTGTTTTAAATATACGTCCTAGTCATATTATAGACTGTTGAAATGGATGAAAAAAATACGTCCTTCAATTGCCAATGCAGAGCCCACAGACTGCCGTCAAAAAGTCAAAAATTCAAACACCACACTATCGCTGTGGTTTTCGGAGAGGCCACAGTGACCGCAAAAACCATACGAACAAACAAGAAATGGTTCACCGCAGTACCGTGGTAGTTAAGAAAGAGACCACGGTGGTCGCGATAACTGACCAGACACGGTCAATGAACAGAGAACGAAGCACACCGCGTTACCGCCGACGGTTAGCAAACAAACCGCAGTAGAGCGGTAATGGCTTGAACGAACGAAGAGAAGAGAGATGACGGTCACCGCGGTACCACGTGCAGTTAGTCTATAGACCGCGGTAGAGCGGTAACGGCTTGAATGGACGAAGAGAAGAGAGATGACGGTCACCGCGGTACCGCATGTAGTTAGACTGTAGATTGCGGGAGGGCAGTAATGATTGCCAAGCGGTTAAATGCATTGCCGCAAACATCATACGGTTAGACCGCGGTAGCAAGGTAAGCGTTGAAGACTACCACCATGCAACCGCCGAACATGAAGTGGATGACCGCGGTAAAGCGGTAGACTGTGGAGAGCATGACCGCAAAGCCGTGAACATGAGAGAGAGTGGGCATGGTAGCCTGATAGACGTTGCTGAACTATGAGCGAGTGAATCTAAGGGCACGGGGGTGTGGTAAGAGCAGGAAACAGAGGCGGGAGTGGAGTGAAACTCCAACACTCCCCCTTGAACTAAACTTCCGCCATACGTGATGCCAAGTCTACATCTTTGGTAAACAAATGAATCTGTGCCCAATGCTTTCGTGAAGATATCTACTTGCTGCTCCTCTGATCTGCAAAACTCCAAAATAATTTCGCCAATGCTGATCAACTCTCGAATGAAATGAAACCTTGTGTCTATATGCTTGCTCTGCTTGTGAAATACAAGATTCTTGGAAAGGGCGATTGCAGAGTTATTGTCACAATTTTTTTTTGTGGCCTCTGTCTGCTCATTTTGAATTTCCATCAATATTCGTCTCATCCACACTGCTTGGCAAGATGCACTCATGGCTGCAACATACTCAGCTTCAGCTGAAGACAATGTAACAATTGGCTATTTCTTTGAAGCCCATGCAACTACACCACTACCAAAGTGAAAAACATAACTAGAGGTACTTTTCCTGTCATCAACACTTCCAACACAGTCACTGTCAGTAAAACCTGTTAATTTAAAATCATCTGTTCTTGTATACTGAATGCCATAGTTCTTAGTTCCATTGATGTATCTTAAAATTCTCTTTCCAGCCATCCATTGAGATTCTTTTGGTGCTTCCATGAATCTGGAGATTAAGCTGACTGCATACATGATGTCAGGCCTTGTGGCTGTTAAATACATTAAACTTTCTACTAGCTATTTATACAAAGTTGGATTAACATCTAAGCCTTTGTCTTCTTTGCTCAATTTTAGTCCAGTCACCATTGGAGTAGGTGTTGACTTACAATTTATCATATTAAATCTCTTTAAAACATCATTTGCATATTTTGACTGTGAAATAAAAATGCCATCTTTATTTTGATTTACCTTTATTCCCAGAAAGTACTTCATCAGACCCAAGTCTATCATTTCAAACTCTTTCATCATTTCTGTTTTAAACAAATCAACTGATAGATTCCTAGTCAGAATTAAATCATCAACATACAGGCATATGATCATAATTTTACCTTCATCATTCACTTTAGTATACAGTGTTGGTTCACTGTCACATCTAGTAAATCCATTCTTTGTGAAATAGCTATCTATTCTGCTATACCAAGCTCTTGGGGCTTGTTTCAGACCATACAATGCCTTCTTCATTTTGTAAACTTTGTCTTCTTGACCTGAAATCTCATATCCAGGCAGCTATTCAATGTAAACATCCTCTTCCAGGTAACCATTGAGGAATGCTGATTTAACATCTATTTGGTGAACTAGCCAACAATTTTGTGCTGCTAAAGCTAATAAAATTTTGAATGTGTCAAGATGTGCAACTGGTGCAATAGTTTCATTGTAATCTATTCCAGATTGTTGTCCATAACCCTTTACCACCAATTTTGCTTTGTGTTTCTACACTTCTCCATTTGCATTCAGTTTAGTCTTGTAAATCCATTTAACACCTATGACATTTTTGTCTTTTGGAAGACTTTGCAAATCCTATGTCTGATTGTTTTCAATTAAATCTATTTCATCATCCATTGCTATTAACCATTTTTCTTCCTTGATTGCATCTTCATAATGAATTGGATCTTCAACTTGTGAGTAAAATGCAAAAAGTGTAAATTGCTAAGAATTGTTCTCACCTTCATTTTGATTGTAAATATCACTCATGCTCCTAATTTTTTGTCTTCTCATGCTAGCCAAGGTTGGGTTTGAAAGATCACTCGAATCTGTAGAATGTGGACTTGAAGGTCCTGCGCCAGAAGTTCTTCCTATGATTGGCGTCTGCAGTCCTCTTGTTGCTGCTCTTGTACTACTTGCTGGTGTCTGTTGTTGACCACTTGCTTGAGGTTGAATAGGGACAATAGGTACATTAGCTGGAACTGTAATTTCATTCTCTTCTTGAGGGATATTGACTATGACATTGATAGTGCTCTCTTTGCTTCCATCCCATGCTTCATCTTCAACAAATTGAACATCCCTGCTGATTATAACTTTCTTGGTTGATGGATTAAATAGTTTTTATGCCTTGGATTCTTCACTATATCCAACAAAAATGAATTTCTCTCCTTTGTTGTCAAGTTTTCTTCTCAACTGATCAGGTACATGTGCATATGAAACACAACCAAAAACTCTCATGTGAGACACGCTATGCTTTTTACCTGTCCATGCTTCTTTAGGGATAATATTTATCACACTTTTTGTATGGAATCTATTCATGATATATGCTACACAAGATACAACTTCAGCCCAAAATTCATTTGTTAAATGCTTGGCTTTCAACATACTTCTAGCCATCTCCATTATGGTTCTGTTTTTTCTTTCAGCAACATCGTTTTGGTGAGGCATGTATCTTGTTGTGAACTATTTGTGTATTCCATGTTCTTTGCAGAAATTTAAGAACTCTTTTGATATGTATTCACCTCCTCTATCTGTTCTCAGCACTTTGATGAAACAACCACTCTATTTTTCAGCTAAAGACTTGAATTGATAAAATAAATTAAACCCTTCACTTTTTTGTTTCAGAAAATACCCCCATGTCTTCCTTGAATAATCATCTATGAAAGTCAGAAAATAAAAATTACCACCTATTGAAGGTGTCTGCACTGGACCACATAAATCTGAATGAACTATTTCTAATGGAGCTTTTGCTCTTGTAGATTTCCCTACTGGGAAAGATTCTCCATGTTGCTTTCCAAGTATGCAACCTTCACAAACTCTCTCGGGTTTTTCAATTAATGGAATTCCCTTTACCATGTTCTTCGTATGGAGAAAATTCAAACTTCCAAAATTTAAATGACCAAATCTTAAGTGCTAAAGCTAGTTTTCATCTTTTACCTCTGCCTGAAAGATAGATTGAATAACAGTTGATACCTCTTGTGCTTGTGCAAAGTTTGTACTCAAAGCTGGCTATATTCTCAAAGGAAACATTCTATTGTTTGTCATATGAATTTTTGCAATCAACTGGCCACTTGGGTATTTGTCTAAAATAGTGCATAACCCATTCTTGAAAGACACTCTATAACCCTTTTGAATTAACTATCCTACACTCATCAAGTTGTGTTTAAGACTAGACACAAAATAAACATCAGAAATATATTTTTGCTCCCCCTGCTTGGTTAGAATATTAACATTCCCTTTTCCTTTAACTGACACTTTGTTGTCATTACCCAAGGTGACATCTGACTTAATATTCTCATCTAAACTTGTGAATAACTTTAAATTCCCTGTCATATGATTACTATAGCCTAAATCTAAAAACCAAACTTCTTTCTCACTAGCTTGAGCTACATTACAGGCTAAAAACATTGTGCTCTTATCAGGTCTATGGTCTTGATTTTCTCTAGAAAAGTTTGCATTTTTCCTACTCATTTCATATTGTTTCTTTCTACACTCATTCATGTAATGGCCAAATTTTTTATTGTAATGGCATTGAACCTGAGATTTATCATACCTTTGTTCTTGAGAAAAATTTTGAGATGGGTTTTGGCTGCTGCCTCTTCCACTTGAACTTGACTGATTATTTCTTCTACCTTTGTTGAAGCCTCTTCCTCTTGCTCTAAAATTTGTTCTACCTTTGCCTCTTCCTTGGTTAATTGAAGCTTGTGACTTGAATGCATGCTCCAATGACATGTTTGCTATTCTGCTGAGTCTGTGCTCATGAGAAATTAGTGAAGCATATAGCTCATCAACTAAATACTGTGTGAGATCCTTCGTCTCTTCTATTGTGACTACAATTGACTCAAATCTTGTGGGTAAGCTTCTTAAAATATTTTCTATAACTTTGACATCTTCTAGTGTCTGCCCAGGTGTTCTCATCTGGTTTACCAGTCCCATTATTTGAGTAAAATATGAATCTACAGACTCATTTTCTTTCATAAACAGAGTCTCAAACTCTCTTCTCAGTATTTGCAACTTTGCAGTTTTGATTTTGTCCATTCCTTGATATGCTATTTGTAAAATGTCCCATGCTTGCTTGGACTTGGTAGTGGCTGAAATTATGGGAAAAATACTTTCATGTACACCTTGTAGAATGAAGAAGTGAGCCTTTGAATCCTTCTTCTTGTTATCCTTCAACAAATATTTCTCTACTTGTGTCAAGGCATTATATGCTGTTGCATGTGCCGGTTCTGGAAACCTATTTTTTACATACTCCCATAAATCTTGTGAACAAAACAATGCTCTCATTGTTATTGACCAGTAGTCATAATTATTTCCATTTAACTAGGAATTTGGGGATTACTCAAGCTTGTGCTTGCTGCCATGATTTACAAACTCTTCTACAAAATAAACTTAGGCTCTGATACCACGTGAAGAAAATGGCAGAGATATAAAAAAAACATACGTAGGAAAAATTAATTTTATATTCCAACATTCAACACAGAACAACCATTAAAAAACATTTGCTACTTCAGAGCAATTTCAAAATTAAAACAGTCTCACTTTTAAAATACAAAGTATGATAGTATATGAAAGATTACGACCTAAGATGAAATTAATACAAACTTTAATGACATAAAAATGCCAGCAAATATATGTCCTAAAAATAATCAAATCGTTTTAAATATAATTCCTAGTCATATTAAAGACTGTTGAAACAGATGACAAAAATACATCCTTCAATTGCCAACGCAGAGCCCACAAATTGCCGTCAAAAAGTCAAAAAGTAAAACACCACACTACCGGTACGGTTTTCGGAGAGGCCGCGGTGACCTCGGTAACCATGCACACAAACAAGAAATGGTTCACCGCAGTATTGTGGCGGTTAAGAAAGAGACCGCGGTGGTTGTGGTAACCGCCCAAACACGGTCAATGAATAGAGAATGAAGCGCACTGCGTTACCGTCGACGGTTAGCGAACAAATCACGGTAGAGCAGTAACGACTTGAACAATGAAAGAGAAGAGTGATGATGGTCACCGCGGTACCGCACACAGTTAGACTGTAGACCGCGGGAGGGCAGTAACAGTTGCTAAGCGGTTAACCGCATTGCCATAGGCAACAGGCAGTTAGATCGCGGTAGCGAGGTAAACGTTGAAGACTACCACCGTGCAATTGCCGAACATGAAGTGGATGACTGCGGTAATCGGTAGACTGTGGAGAGCATGACCGAAAAGCCGCGAACAGGAGAGAGAGTGGGCACAGTAGCCTAGTAGACGTTGCTGAACTATGAGCGAGTGAATCTGAGGGCATGGGGGCGCGGTAAGAGTAGGAAACGAAGGTGGGAGTGGAGTGAAACTCCAATAGGTGGCTCCAATTTTGATTCTCCATGGTTTCCAATGTTCTATCAAAATGATATTTTTTAGTTTGTAAACCCTATGTTGGATCATTCAGCTCCTTATTGTTTATGACACATTCCTAGCTTCACTTCAGGTCGAGCCTTGCTTTTGGCTCACTTATTTCAATTCCAAGCAGAATTTTTCTTGTCTTTTGCTTCTTCATTGAATTGGAATCTTCGGAAAAATGCGGCATTTAATCATGGTTTTGTTCATAGTTTCAATCTTTATTTTTTTGTAGGTCTATAATTTTTGCTCGTGGTTTCGTCTTCGCCACCTTCTACATGACTTCTTCTCCTTCATATGGGTTACCTTTTGTCTCTGCTACTTTGATTTCCAATTGGGGTTGTTTTGTTGAAATGACATATGTTCTTCTCGTGATCATCTTGTTATCTTCTATTGTTTACGGGTACAATGCAAACCTTATGTTAGGCTGATAATTCTCATATGGTTGATGGGTCCTCTCTCTAAATTCGGTATCTATCCGTGATATATGATATAATGGATTTTGCTTTTGGCAGTTTTTGTTCTATATCTGCCATCTTTAATTATGTACTTCTCTTTTTTCATCAATAAAGGTTTGTGGCTACACCACTTTTTTTAAAAAAAATAATAATTGGAATAGGGCACTCGACTTCAAATTTAAAGGTTATATTCTATATTGTCTAATGCAAAGCTTGGATGCAATGCAAAGTATTATGACTAATTTTTCTTTGATCATGAAGGGTTAAACCCATGGTAGACATAGAAGAGGTTCTCACAATGATTATATTGATATGTTTGGCAAGCCCTTTTTGAAAAGCTTCTAGCTTGGACATTTATTGTTGCACTTGATGCATTTGTTGGGAAAGCTATTGATTGGTCTTGAGAATATCTTGTAAAATATTGGATATATTGGCAATTTAGAAAATTTTCTTAGATTAAAGCTTTTGGATTGTAAATTTTAACATAAAATATGAGTGATTAAATATTTCACTACAATATTCCTTCCATGAATGGCGGATAACAACTTGTATAATAGATTTTGAAATCATATTCACAATAAATCACAACATAGTAGTTTTCCAAATTAGTTGATGACAAAAAATGACAGGATCTTGTAGGTGGCTTGCTAATGATCTAAGGAAAAGTGAAATTCCTAGAAGATATGTTTAACATTCTTTGGATGAGAGCATAATGGAAATAAGAGGGGTTGCAATTACATAAACTAAAGCAAAGCATCATTAGGAGTTTGAAATGTAATAGTTTCCAAGCAAGTGATTTAGAGTTGACATTAGCTTTAGAGTGCCATAAGTGACTGCTCTACTTGTTGTAACATCCCTCATTCTCAATCCATTTATGATTCTATGATATAGTTTTGTGATAACTTTGGAAGTGCTCTATTAACTTATGTTAGATGCAAAGTGTCATTTGAATGTATTTGTATGTAATGTGAGATTATATTATTATATTTTCCTAACAATGCTACTAAGGTATGCGTGGAAGATTTTGGTGTGCAATAAGAATGAGGGAAGAAGAACTAGGTCCTAACGTTGAAGTATCCTAAAACAATCTAAGTGTGGGAAAATGTTAATCAATTAATATAAGAATAATTAATTTAAATTATAAATAAATAAATAATTAGTACAATGCATTATATTACATTATTTATTTATAGTGATAATAAATTTAATTTAGAAAAAAAAAATTTAATTATTTAATTCATGCATTGTTTATTTTATTGATGAATTAAAAAAAGGATTTTCTAGTATTAGTTTAAAAACATTCTTTTACGATAAATAATTGAAAAAGAAAATAATTATATTATTAATTTATAAAAAAATATACTTAAAAGAAAAAAAAATATTTTATTATTTTCTTCTTTTATTAAGATATTCTATCTTGATTTTTAAGTTTTGAGAAGGAAAATGAAGATTAATTAGTTTTATTTTGTTTCTTCTTCTTTGATCAATTTCTCATTCCGCAATAAAGAATGAAATGAAATAAGTTTGAAGTTCAAGAATTTGAAAGTGCTTTTCATGGATGAAGTGAGAAGTTTTTGTTTCTACTAGATTATTTATATTTTTTATTTTATTTTCAAATTTCTACAAATGAAGTTTTTTTCATATATTTATATTGGATTAATAATGAATATATACTGTTTTTAAAGAGATGTTAATTGATTTCTTATGTAGGAAGAGAATTATGAAATTATTAAATGGTGATATGAGTATTTCTCCTTTTGATGTATGTGATTTAAAACTATTCAATAAACATTTTCACCAAGATTTATACTTTAATGTGTCATATTTTATCTTTTATTATTTAAACAAGTTAGATGTTTTTTTTTTTATAAAACTAGGTTAATTGACGTGAGAAAAAATGATTATGACTTTAATTATATGAACTAAATTTTTAAATAAATTTGGGAAAGTGTATGAATACAATTTTTAAAATCTTATTGAAAAATTAGTTGTACCAAATTTGTAAATAATGAGATAATGATTATTTAGTGACAATCTACCTATATGGATAATACCATAATTAAGTATTATAAGTTATTTTATTTATTCATATGATATCTTTGGTATCATGATTGATTATATTTATAATCTTGCGAATATTAGTGTGACATGCTCGTATCTTGATGTGAACTATTATCTTACTTTCCAAAAGTTTCTAGAACTACATGAATGCTCTTGAGTCAAATAAATATTATGTATAATGTTTCTTAGAATTTTATGTTCATGTAAATCCAACTTAGTTTGGTGTTATTTTATTCTTTGGGGAAATTAAATCTATTGAAAAATTTGTGACATTTTTCATGTTTGATTTATGTTGGTGTGACATATTTTGTGTCATGGTTTATTTGTGACATCTTTTATGTCATGGTTTATGGGTGACATCTATTACGTCATGGTTGTGAGAGTAGGGTGCTATCTGAAAAGATAGAGTTGAAGGACACACAATATACTAAGAGGGGGGTGAATCAGTATATCAAATCTATTTAAAAATATTTAATTCAACATGTATCCTCAATCATGAATCATCAAACATAAATCAAACCAACTATTTTCAATCAAGAAACATGGATGCACACATTCACACAATGAACACCAAATATACGTGGAAACCCAAAATAAAAAAAATAACAGTGAGAAAATTTGCTTGGAGCTACTATCCAAATTCAACCTAAAAAATAATGAATAAGTGTCAATCATGAATTAGGCACCAACCAAACCTATCAGAGACACCATTCCCCTGCTATATTTGTAGGCACCAACCTATTGGAGACACCAATCCCCAAAACAAATATTTAAGCACCAAATCAACAAGTAAGACACCAATCCTACTAGATTACAAAGATAAAGCTTACAAAAGTTCAATTCTAATTACACAACTTATAAAAGATGCGATCTTCCTTCATACACTCTCCCACACACCCCATGATCTTCTAATGATGGTGCACAATTATTGAGATGCAACTCCCATTGAATTACTATTGCTCACACAATACACTCACACACTCACATTTATCATATTGAGTGAGATCTAAAACTATGATGATTATATACATTTCATAACATTAAAATTATTTCATGTCAGCCAAGAGTCCCTTAACACCATCCATAAATAGCCAGGTCGACAAAGGTGGACCTAAATTCAAATTTGCATGAAACCTGTAGCAGGTAGGTCCTAAATAATTTCTTTTTCCACCAAAAGAACATGATGCCATGCACTTCCTTTAAGAAACTTAAGGTCAAGACCTATTTCACTATCCCACACTACCTCCAGAGGTCACACACTACAAGTTGCTACTGCATAGTTTCAGAACATCAACTAGTTAACTAACTAGCACAATGACCCTTCTGTCACTTCAATATTTTTTCCTACTGAACATAAATTCCGAAAACTCTGGAATAAGATAGAAAAAGTGTAGACATAATCTCCTTTAAAACTATAGACCAAAAATCACATCCAGGAGGAAATGCAGATCATGAACATGTTTCCAGAAAAATATCTTTGTCTGGGTAACTAATCTCAAACATTCCAGATAAGACCTCTAGCTTATTTCTATCACCACTAATAGTTACAAGCATGATATTGCAAGAATACTACAAACATTATTCTTAGTTGTTCATAAAATTATCTGATAGTCATGTACGATTACATTTAATTCTCATTTTTCAGCTAGCATTACTCCTTTGTCATCAGTGAGCATCTTTTGACCTCGAGGAAAATACACCTTGATATAAATCATTTGACATCAGTTACACCATATGTTCAACAATAGTGTCTAAGAATTTTGATTCATAGATTCCATTTGAAAGAATGGAATGTGATTTTTATGAGAGGTTTATCAATAGATTCCATTTGAAAGGATGGAATGTGATTTTTATGAGAGGTTTATCTCATAGATTTTATTTTGAAAGAAAGGAATATAGTTTTATCCTATGGATTAGGATGATTAAAATCCTATTTTCTATGCTTGGGTATATTGTACAAATTGGAAGGTACTCTCTGGATGGGTTTTAGGACCAAAGTGTGTTTGCCATGTTTGTGGATTAATTGTAATATGGAGATGATTGTATTCTATGTTTTTTTTATGAGCTTTCTTTATGTGTATTTTCTCTATGTGTGATCGCTTTATGTGTACCTTCTTTGTGTGTGTTTGCATACTTGAATTTTTAATATTGGTATGTTTGGTTACTTGCATTATGCAAAGGCTAAGATGCATGTAGTATGAGATACATGTAATCCTACCTTGAGCATGTATTATTAAGATGGAATATAACATCATATGGATAAAAATTTCATAGTATGGTATGCAAGTAGTAAATCATGTAGATGTTTTATATGGTTTTGGATGTATTACTAAGTCAAACCTTATATGGTTGAAAAGAATTCTAGTTTCTATTAATGGTCATATTTTGAATTATTTATGTCCTTGCATTCATATGTATTATATGTTGAAAATGATATATTATGAATATTGGTTATCTTGGAACGGTTATTTGGCATATGTCTATTTTTGAGAATGTGCATTATGAAATCTATTCCATATATTTTGAATGTTTGGATCAATGGATTTATGAGCACGATGTTTGTTACTAAAGGAATGAACTAATAAATATAAATATAAATACTATTTCATATCACACCTTTGGATTATGGATGGTACTTCTTCTATTAGACACATAGGACAATCGAGAGGGGGGTGAATCAGTTGTACATTAAAACATTCAAATTCCCATTAACCTTCAAATACTTATTATGCATAAATATGACTGTAAACAAGTGAAACATCAATACATCAACACATCAACAACCATACACAATAAAACACCAGATTTATGTGGGAAAATCTAATCAAGGAAAAACCATGGTGAGGATTATCTCACATATAATATGCTCGCTGTCGGAAGGGCTCACTGCCTAGAAGAAAAGAATGGATCACTGCCAAGGGATCACTTCCCAAAGGAATCACTATCCGAAATAGAAGAGAATAGAAGAAGAATTTTACAAGGAGGTTCACTACCTGAGAGAAATAGGAAGATCCACCACAACAACTCTAGACACCATCCACAACCTTCAACTCATTACCTCAAACAACTTTCAGGTTCACTGAAAATGTAGATGCATTTTTCTCAATACATCAGGTAGCCTTAGGTTTTTAAGATTGCACTCAAGATCACCACACTCGATCACATTCGCATCTCACTTCACATCTACAACATATCCAACAATTGAACTTTCTTATATTTCCTCCACAACCTCAAACAAACTTGTTTAGGTCGACCTTAATGAAACGTATGCACCTTGAATGTGCAACCAACAAATAGGTTGGCACCAAACACTTTCACAATGGAAAGTGATAGGGCAGGGTTGGATGGAACACTCACTGTTCCATGCTCTGGGTCCTTGTTCTCAAGAACTCCTAGGTGACTCCCACCTTAAACTTTAGGTCCTATCTCCTGCATAGCTACCCCTGGTTCTATTGGCCAACCCCACTATCATTTCACTCTCCATCTACCAAGCCAATCTTGGTGCCTTGGTTCTTTTCTTCCCTTAACCCTTAATCTTCCCTAAAGGTCAATCACTCTCAATTATCAGTTTGTTCTTTGCAAGGGTGTGGGAATGCTTCCAACAACTTCCCACCTTCACACCTTGGTGCTGATAACTCCACCTTGCTCCCTTTGACCATCGCTAACTCCAAACCCTTACCTAGGGTTAAAATGGCTACAAGCCTTAGAGTTCCAATTAGGCCTCCTAACCCGAGAAAGATGGATGGTTCACCAAACTCTTCCAAAGAACCTCAAATATTTTCTGTGGGTTCTTGGTCCTGACACCTAACACTTCAATACTTTCAAGGTCTCAACCCTTACTTGACCGTACACAGGCCTATCCTTCAAATTAGCAAATGTAGGTCTTTTAGAGCCATTTCCTGACCACGCGGTGAACTGTTATTTTGTTCTCCATCCAAATGGATCGTTGGAACCTCCTCCTTGTTACCAAGCCTCTGCAAGGCTTCCATCCACCTTTCTACCACGTAGTTTAGCAAGGAAAGGTTCCCCCCTGCAGGTTAAGTGCTTTGCACTTCAAGACTTTCCTAGCCGGGCACCGTCAAGCTCGCCTAGGATAAGTCTTTCTTCATGCTTCCATCACTCCTGACCACTCCTAACTATAGCTTATGTACAAAAATGGAGCCTAACCACATTTCCCAAGGGCCCGTACTTAGGTACAGTGGGGAAAGTAATTAGGACTCCATCAACTATAGTCTGCCAGTCAAAACAGTAAACTAAAAACAAAACCAAACTAACTACAACAAAATGCTTGAAATGCACACACTAGCTATCTACTATCCCACACAAAGCTTGGAAAGAAATTACACTATGTTCTATAGTATTCACAATGCCATGTTTACTCCTGCAACACACAAGTTCAAAACAAAACATAGGAAATTACTCCATCTTCTTACTGTCCTCTCTTAGAATTCATTAAAATTCAAATTACAAAAGTTCTCAATGCCTTCCAACCTTTCACATAGGTCGAGGCACACCTTAAATAGACTCTCCAATTCAGTTAGGCTCGATCCCCAACTGTTCCATGGCTAGTTGTGGCTTTGCCTAAGCCTTATTTCCAAAATTGTAAAACAAACTATCACCTAGGGAGGTCTACAAGGTCAACAAACATCTTTGTAGCCAAACCCCAATCTAGAAAATGATCAATCATGACCTTATGAATATAAAACAATTCTTCAAATGCCTCTAAGGCACAATTCCAAGGATTGGAAGGGATTTGCTAAATGTCAACTAAACAAGTTATTAGGTCTTGACCTGCTGATTACCCTCCTAGATGATTGACTTTGGGGTGCGACTGCACCAGAAAGAAGTGAAGGAAGACCACACTAAGGGTTAAATAGGACCTAAATCCACACCAACATGATTCACCACACTTCCATAAACCATTAAGGAAAATCTACAAGTAACACTAACATGCTAGGTCAACCAAACCTATATTAATGCTACTAAAAAAACCTTTCACTCTTTACCAGGTCTGAAAAAAACCTACAAACCATGATGAAACAAAACATAATATATCAAAATATTCCAACACCATTAGAATATTTAGTAATATTTCCACAAGCAATTGAAACCAAGAACACTTAACATCCTATGCAGCCAACCACACTACCATAGGTATCCAACTCACTAACCAACCTAGAAAAAAAAAACACACACAAAAATCCAAGGGAAGGTAGATACATATATTATTAGCACATTCTAAAATCCTCAAGACAAGAAACCTCAATATGGAGAAATGTAGAGCAATTACATTTGTCCTAGACAACCTTATTCACAAGTAAACATACTGTCAAACACAACTTCCATTGACACACAATCCAAAACTTGAAACTTTGGATATAACATCTCTGAACACCTCTTATCATCTCATCCAAACCACACAAGCACATATTATATCATGAATAAATGCAGAGCACAATGCATAACAAAAATCTACTACCTTGTACACTCTTTATATTAATTTTCTCGAAAGAACTTGGAAACCAAGTGAACCAACTATATCAACAACACCTACTCAACACCACAAAACACCTTCTCATCAACACCACACTAGAGATTGCAACAATCTCCCCATATACAATACCAAAAATCTCCTCATCTTCAACACTTTCTCAACATCATACTAGATGTTGATATAGGTTGACATCAATGACAACACTAAATACATAGTGCAAAAATCTCCCCGTCGACATCAATGACAACACAAATCTCCAAAAATGTCCCCCTTTATCATTGATGGCAACACCAACTTTGAAAAACCATCAACAAAAAAAGCAACCCTACAATGGCAACACTAGCTCACAAAAGAAACCCTACATCAAGTAATACTCAAGCAAAACTCCCCTTACTAGAACACTTCTTAAATTTTAGACTTCAGTCTTCTCTCCCCTTTTGATATCAATTCTATCCAAAAAATTCACTCTCTCCCTATTTTTTAGACTTCTCTCCCCCTTTGACATCAATGAGAAAGGGAAACACCTAAAAAATCTCTTTCTCTCCCATTTAATTTCTCTCCATTTCTCTCTCTTCACTGTCATCTTCCCCTTAGGGGAATAAGACATGCTCCCTCTGACTGCACCAACCAAAGACACCACTACCTACTCCCCCTGAGAGGTAGCCTCCATCAGCCCAGGACCAAGAATGTATCTTGAATAGCTCACATGGATAGATGCACCAACTTATGCATCTAGTTGAAAGAAGGAGGGGCAACGACCCCTAGCTTGTTCCAAAAATACTCAAATGTATCTTTTGGAAGAGCCTTTGTGAAAATATCTTCTATTTGATCTTTTGTAGACACATACTCCAACTTCACTTCATTCTCTGCAACTTTCTCTCTTAGAAAGTGATACGAGATAGAGATATGCTTTGTCCTTGAATGCATTAACATATTTTTTGAAATATTGATAACACTTGTATTATCACACAAGATATAAATAGGTTCATTATATGATACTCTGATATCCTTCAATGTTTTTTTCATCAACAACACCTGTGTGCAACAAGATGCTACTAGAATATATTTTGCCTTTGTAGTAGATAGTGACGTTGAATCTTTCTTTTCACTCAACCAAGAAACCAATATACTTCCAAGAAAGAAAGCACCCCCACTTGTAATTCTTCTGTCATTTGTACAACATGCCCAATCTACATCTATATAAGAACTCAAAGACAAATCAATATCCCTAGGATACCATAGACCAAAGTTTGGAGTGCCTTTCAAATATTTGAATATCCGTTTGACTACTACCACATGTGATTCCCTAGGATCTTCTTGAAATATTTCCACAAGACATACTGCATGCATGATATCTAGTTTAGTATATGTTAGATATAGTAATCCACCAATCATTGATTTATAATTTCTTTGATATTTCTTAGGAGATTCATCATTTTTTCTCAACTTACAACCAGTAACCATGGGAGTACATATTGGTTTAGAATCCTCCATTCCAAACTTCTTTAAAATTTCCTTGACACACTTTGATTGTGAGATGAAAATAACTTTATTAGATTGAATGGTTTGTAGCCCAAGGAAGAAATTCATCTCCCCAAACATTAACATTTCAAACTCATCTTGCATTTCTTCTACAAGCTTCTTACACATTTCCTCATTTCCTTCAAAGATTATGTCATCAACATACACAACCACAATTAGGATTTGATCTTTCTTAACTTTGAATTAAAGATTATTATCTGTGGTACCCTTTTTGAATTCTTTTTGCAATAATTACTTATCCAATCTTGCATACCAAGCTCTAGGATCTTGTTTGAGTCCATATAAATCTTTCTTCAACCTAGAGACCATATCAAAATCTTCTGATAAAAAAAATACTTATAGTTGTTTAATGTACACCTCTTCTTCTAAATCACTATTTAAGAATGAAGACTTGGCATCCATCTAATACACCTTGAAGTTTTTATGTGCTGCAAGAGCCAAAAACATCCTAATAGCTTCCATTCTTGCCATCAGAAAAAAATCTCTTCAAAATCTATTCCTTCTACTTGTGAGTATCCCTTACACACAAGTCTAGCCTAATTTTTGATTAGTTCTCCATTATCATTGAAATTTTTCCTGGAAACCCATTTAGTTCCTATCACATTCTTGTTTGCTGGTCTTTGGGACCAATTACAATGTCTAATTTTTCTCAATCTACCTCAACTCTTCTTCCATAGATTTGATCCAAATTTTGTCCTTGCATGCTTCAGTTACTATTTTAGGTTCTATCTTAGAGAGAACAAAATTTTACCTGCTCCTTTATCATAGTAGCTCTTCTTACTGTCAGCACACCTTTTCTCTTATCTCCAATGATTTGATCTTCAAAATGATTCTTCTATACATACTTAGGAGTCTTAGGATTCCTTTCTAAACCTTCTTCATCTTCCATTATTATCTCTTTCTCTTTCTCTTTCTTCTTCTTCTTCTTCTTCTTTGCAAGGGGGTTCATCAGATTCATACCCTTCTATCAAAACTGAGCTCTGATGTGATTCTTCATCAACTTTGAAACTTGCACTTTGAACAATCTTCTTTAGCATTTTGTTATAGCACCAATATGCCATTGTCTTTGTAGAATATCCAAGGAAGATTCCTTCATTTGATCTGTCATCAAACTTTCCCAAGTTTTCTTCCATCTCTCATGATGTAACATTTGCTTCCAAAAAATTTGAAATATTTCATAATAGGAGGTTTTCCATATCATAGTTCATAGGGAGTCTTTGAACTATGCACTCTTTCTTCTCCTCTGTTACAAATGTAAACTATAGTATGAATAACTTCTTTCCAATAAAATTCCAGTAGATTTGCTTCCTTCATCATGGTTCTTGTAGCTTCTTGAACTACCATGTTCTTCCTTTCCACAACTCCATTTTTTGAGGAGTCCTAAGAGCTAATAGATGTCTCTTTATCCCATGATATTAAAAATAAATATTAAAGTAATTGGAGTTGAACTCACCACCTCTGTCATACCTCAAACATTTAATTTTCAAATCCATTTAATTCTCAACCATATACTTAAATGCTTTAAAATTATCTAGAGATTTTGATTTTTGTTTGAGAAATGTCACCCAAGCCATTCTAGAGTAATCATATATCAAAAAAATAAAATACCTATCACCTTGAGAGCTTCTTAGTCTAGTAGGTCCACATATATCTTCATGCACCAATTCCACAGGTCCTACAGTAGAATATTCTTTAGTTATGGACATCTTCTTTGTCTACTTTCCAAAATGATACTCCTTGCATAGTGCATTGATATGCTTTGTAATATTTGGAATATTTCTCACAACTTCAATAAAACTGATCTTTACTAGGCTATCAAAATTTATGTGACCCATCCTTCTATGCCATATCCAACTTTCATTGATTTGAGACATACATCACTTAGCGACACCACCTTTGAGCTAATAAACATTTCCTTCTATCCTTATTACATCTGCAACCGATATTCTAGAGCTTTATTTTTTGATTTCATAAACATCATCTGGAACCACCAAATTGTATCTACTACACATTTTTCCTACACTAAGAAGATTATGCTCCAGAGACCCTTGAAATAAAGAACAACATATATTTTATGCTTTTTGTAAGTGTAGAAATAAGTGAATAAGCACAAAACACTTCTTAATACGACATTATATCAATAGATAAGTTAAATGAATCAATTCAAAGGAATTATCTATCAAAAGCGTCATATTTCTCTCTATCTCCAAAGATTTATTAAATCTTGATTGCTCTCAGATTGTTTAAGCAAATAAGACTGTTAAAATGACAATTCAAATAACAAGATGATGATAATGCAATACTAAATGATAAACAATGTAAACTAGCATATATGAAACAGATAATTGCAACTACAGGAGACAGCCATGGTTGAAAACTTGATTGCTTGATGCTTGATATGTGAATGCTTGATGCTTGATGCTTGAATTTCTGTAGAGTAAGAGTGCATAAATTTGATTATCTGGATCCTTTTTCTTGGTTCAATGATGCTGTATTTATAGATTTCCTAGTTGTAGAAATGCACAGGGAAAGCTTTGAGAGGCTTGGATTCAATCTAGAGAATTGAATGGTGAGAGATGGAGGAGATTGAGAGAAAAATGGAGATTGTCTCTACCCATGAAAACACCAGGAAAGAGAAGAGGAAGGATTGATGGAGGAGGATTGAGAGATCAAATTCCAAATTTGTCTCCAAAACTTCCAGTGAAGTTTCAATCAATTAATTTTGACATATTTTAGACATGATTTAGACATAGGATATCTAATTTATTTTTGAGAGAATATAGATGGAATATTCTTTGTGCTTTAATTCAAATATTTTTGATTTATTTAAATTAGCAAAAGAAAGATAAATAATTTAATAAAACGAACTATAGGATAGTTGTTTATTAAATTAAACAGAAGAATGTGGCAATTAATAAATAAAGTGTTTTGTCTTTCTTTAATTAATTTAAGATGGATGTGATAGATTGAAATAGGGATTTGATAATGAAATCGAACAAAGTATTTAATTTTGTTTATTTAATTAAGATGAATTTAGATGTGAACTATATAAATAAATATTTCTATTTATTCAAACAGTAGAGGAAATTAGGATAATTAATCAAATAATTTGTATTTAATTAATTAGATGCTTCAGACCAATTTTAGGTGTATACATTTTGCCCCTCTTCGAAGTGATGTGTTTACGCGTTGCTTCGAAGAAAATTTTTGCTGCTACTGCCAGGATCGATGATATATAAAAAAAATAATTTCGTATGCCCCATACATTGATTTTTAGATGATGGATAATAATATGCCCCCTCGGGAGATAAATTAATGATCTGATGATTTTTTAGAATTTTTAGAATTTTTATGATTTTCTGATGATTTGATGAAGAAATAATTTATCTCTCGACAAAAAATGAAGAAATCTAGCCTGCAGATGAGTTTCTAATTAATTTCCTGAATAAAATTAATTTAAAGATAATGAAAATCCACCAAAATACCTTTCCAAAAATTATAAATACTCCAAAAGGTCATTTTCTATTCATTTTCACTATTTTATTTAAAAACCTTTGTGATAGAGACTTTTCTGCCAGCTGGAGCAAAGATGCCTATCCCCTACCACACTCACCGATTCAAGCGTGTTCGACATCACCAATGACCGACCGTGTATGGACCTCTGGTATGTACCCCTTGACCTCCTCGTAATTCGTGATATTTTATTTTTTATGCATTTTAGGCATTTAGGTGTTTTTTCTTTGTTTTAGCGCTTTCAAGCTGTGCCATAGCACTTACACTCTGGTGTAGCGCTTCTAGTAGGTAGATTAGCACTTTGAGTTTTAGCACTTGCATTAAAAACTCTAGCGCTTCTAATTGGTAATGTAGCGCTTTTAGTGATTTAGCGCTTAGGAGTCAAGAATTAGCGCTTTGATGCAGGATTTTAGTGCTTTGTGACTTTTAGCACTTTGATTCGGTGGATTAGCACTTTCATGGTTTGTTCTAGTGCTTCTGGTAAAGCGGTGCTTTGACGGACTATTGTAGCGCTTCGATGCGAAAAAATAGCGTTTCGGGACTTTTAGCGCTTCAGAGTGCTGAAATAGCGCTTTTGAGATTTGGTGCTTTGGGTCCTTGATTTAGCGCTTTGGAAGCCTGTTTTAGCGCTTCCATGTCAGAATTGAAAATTTTGACTTAGTGAACCCTGATTTTGTCCATTCTGATCATGTCCATTCTTTGGAGTGGTATGATTGATAATCCAAATGCTTGATGTGTTGGATTGATGATTTTAAATAAGAATGACTTTTCATGATAGGTGAGAAGAAAATCCCATTTGTGATGATCCTCATGATAGGTGAGGAAATGATTCAATATCCGAGAAATCTCATGATAGGTGAGATTGGATACTGTTTGATGAACCTCATGATAGGTGAGGTTTGTTGATGATTGCACATGAATTTTGATCGAAAATTCATACCAAAGCTTTTGGAATAGACTTGATAGTAGAATGATATTTGGTTTCTTGACATGGTTCACTAATTGTAGATTTTTTCGTTGTGATGATAGAAGGATTTGGGTACTCTCTAGATGCGAGAGAGGTTTCCATAGACGACAGACTTGATACCTCATCTGACCCCAGATGAGCTTTAGGTAATAGGCCAATGCGGCCTTACTAGCTTGCTTGATATGCCCCAGATTAGGATTAATCAGGGTCTGGTGATTGCATTGGCTGAGAGGTGGCATAGTGACCACAACACCTTTCACCTACCTACTGGTGAGATGATGATCACACCTAAGGATTTGTGGCATATTTTGCGTATTCCGTTCATGGGTGAGATCGTCATATATGATTCCCATGGGACCGACGGTAGAGATGCTCTTCGTAGAGTGTTTTAGGATCAGGACATTACGGGTCCAAGCGTTCGGTGGAGGAGGATCGTCGACTTTTACGCTACACTACCAATAGTGCTAGCTGGATTCATTGGAGGTTTCCTTTGTCCTGATCACAGGTCAAAGGGATTCCTTGTTGGCTGGGGTAGGACTCTTGAGAGTATGATGGTACACGGTACCAAATATGCGTGGGGGATATGCATGTTGGCACATCTTTATCATGATCTACACTCGGTTGTGTACCTTGGAGCTAGGAGCTTATCAGCAGGGATGACCCTGTTACAGGTGTGGGCATGGGAGCACTTTGCTATTACTTGGCCTTTTCTAGTTGCAGACAGACTAGCCGACAGACCTTACATTTTCCGATACAATGGTCGATTTACACAGGCCTGTATGGGCAAGTTAGAGCACTGGAGGCGGGTTTTTGATGATACAGAGATAGTTACCTAGCACCCATACCTCGACTGTGAGGAGTGGGATGAGGATGGTGCAGTGTTGGGGTTCCTTTGTGATACTATGTATCTCATCGACTGTACACCATTTGTTCTAGAGAGATTTTTGTTGCGCCGAGTGTACCGGCAATATGGCATTGTACAGTGCATGCCATAGGGAGTTGCCCACTATGCGAGGCGATGGATGAATATGATGAGGGTGCAACCCGAGACACAAAAAATCACACAGAAAAACTAACGAATCTTATTATTTTCAAAGTATGAAATTCCTACATGTAGAGGATCTCAAATCCTCGAGTTTTGTAATACATGCAAATTACAGAAAGAAACTATAGAAATTCCCCTATTCGCAGCATGCGATCTTGTTTCTCCAAAAACTACCTAAAAGAAACAGTAACTTGCCTATAAATAGCCCGTTTCTTTGTTTGGAGCCAAAAACGGGATTCAAATTATGCACCAACTTTCGGAAGCTCTAACTCAAGATCTAACCGTCAGATCTTCAATGATAATACCTTTTCGGAAAGCTCTCGCGAAGATCTCTTGCCAGAAAGTGGGGCCTAAAGGCTAACCACTTTCGTATTCCGCCAATTTTTCAGGCCCATCCGGAGCCTCTAAGTACCTCAAAATTAGCTCCGAAGATTTCATAAGGCAAAAAGCAGAAATTGAAACTTGAATAACTTTTGAACCGGAAATGCTCTTGATCTGATTCTTTCACCAAAGTGTTTATTATTATGTCCTGAAGCTTCCCTTAAATTTTTGTCTCCTCATGCCTTCAAATTCATACCTGCTAAAAATAGCAGTTGAGCAGAAAAAGTAGAAAAGCAGTTCTGAAAGTTGGGAATTCTTCTTCGACGAAAAGGGTATCCAAAAATGCAAAAACATCTACAAAAAAATCTAAATGAAAGTAAATATGTTTTTGGGTGATGTAGGATTGCCCTTACACCACTAGATGCTCCTGCATCAGACACCCAGGGTAATTTGAAAAGTGACTCCGTCACTTCTCAGATGGTTGAGGAAAACCCAAACGGTCAACCTCTACCTTGGACAACCAGGATGAATCTTCCATAGACCTTCCTTTCCACTTTACCAGATATTCTTCATATTGCCTATTTCTGGTACTCCTTCCTACACGGCTATCCAAGATTTTTTCAATCTCCTCCTTTTCTGAAGTAGGTGCTGGAATACCGCACTGTTCCATTGCTGGTACTTCCTCTGCGCCACCCTCATGATATTGTATCAAATCTGCAATGTTGAACACAGGGGAAATGTTGAATCCATTCGACAACTCTACCTCATATGCGTTCCCTGAATCATGCCTCTTCAAAATTTTACAGGGACCGAACTTCTTCATCTTCAATTTGTTATAGGTTCCTACTGGAAACCTTTCTTTCCTCAAGTGGACCATCACTTCATCACCAATCTGAAACTCCTTATACCTCCTCTTTTGATCTGCCTTAGCCTTATACTGCATATTCATCTTGTTAATGTGTTCTTTTACCTTCTCATGCATATTCTTGATGTGTTCTGCAAAGTCTTCAGCTTCAGCACTTGTCTTCTTCTCTTGGTCCATCTTCCTCAATTCTGGAGCAGTCCTAGGACTACTTCCATACACAATCTGGAACGGTGATCTACCAGTGCTTCTATTGACAGAATTGTTGTAAGCGAATTCTGCCTGGGGTAAGATCAAATCCCATCCCTTTGGTTTATCTCCTACCAAGCATCTCAGTAGGTTACCCAAACTCCTGTTCACAACTTCAGTCTGCCCATCAGTCTGGGGATGGTGTGCAGAACTAAACTTCAACTCTATTTTCAACTTCTTCCACAAGGTCCTCCAAAAGTATCCAACAAATTTTGTGTCATGATCTGAGACTATACTCTTTGGCAAACCATGTAGCCTCACCACCTCTTTGAAGAACAAGTCAGCAATGTGGACTGCATCATGGGTCTTCTGGCATGGGATGAAATGTGCCATCTTCGAAAACCTATCAACCACCACAAATACTGAATCATTCCCTCTCTGTGTCCTTGGCAAACCAAGAACAAAGTCCATACTTATATCCTCCCACGACCTCTCTGGTACAGGTAAGGGCTGATACAACCCTGTATTCTGACTCACTCCTTTAGCCATTTGACATACCCTACAACTCTGCACAAACTTCTTCACATCTTGTGATAACTGAGGCCAATAATAATGCTCACTGATAATGGAAATGGTCTTATCCCGACCAAAATGTCCTGCCATTCCTCCACTGTGCTTCTCCTTTATCAGATTCTCCCTCATGGAACTCCTCGGAATACATAATTGACTTCCCTTAAACAACATGCCTTCTTGAATTAGGAAATCCAACCACTTTGTCCTGTCAACTGTAACAGGTTCCTTGCAAGCTTTCCAAGCCTCTGCAAAATCAGGATCATTCGGGTACAATGTCTTGAGTTCACTGAACCCAACCACCTCAATCTGCATTTCTATCAACAATGTATGCCTCCTACTTAAGGCATCTGCAACCCTATTTGACTTCCCACTCCTATGCTTTAAAACAAATGTATAACTCTGCAAAAATTCTACCTATTTCATATGCCTCTGATTTAATTTTCCCTGACTACTCAGGTACTGCAATGCTTGATGATCAGCATACATAACAAATTCCTTCGGCAACAAATAATGCCTCCATTTCTTTAATGCTTGAACTATTGCATAAAATTCTTGGTCATATATAGAGTACTTTCTCTTTGCATCATTTAACTTTTCACTGAAATAGGCAATGGACTTACCTTCCTGGCTTAACACTGCTCCAATGGCACAACCACTAGCATCATAATCCACTTGAAACACCTTATTGAAATCCGGGAGAGCCAAAACAGGTTGTTCTGTCACCTTCTGCTTCAATAGATCAAAACTCCTTGCTGCTCCAGTGCTCCACTTGAACTCTTTTCTATCCCTTCTCATTGTTTCAGTTAGGGGTGCACAAATACTACTGAAGTTTCTAATAAACTTTCTGTAAAAACTGGCCAAACCATGGAAAGACCTCACCTCAGTAGTAGTTCTTGGGGTAGGCCATTCCAGAATAGCCTTCACCTTCTCTGGGTCCATCTTGAGACCTTCTGTCGAGACAACAAACCCCAAGTACACTAACTCCTTCTTCACAAAACTACACTTCTTCAGATTAATTAGCAATTTCTCTTCTCTTAACTTCTCAAAGACTCTACCAATATGCATTATATGCTCATCCAGTGACTTACTAAATATCAAAATATCATCTAAATACACAATAACAAAGCTTCCTAGGAACTCTTTCAGTACCTCATTCATGAGCCGCATGAATGTGCTCGGTGCATTGGTTAGCCCAAAAGGCATGAATAACCACTCGTACAGGCCCTCTTTGGTCTTGAAGGCGGTCTTCCATTCATCTCCCTCTCGAATCCGAATCTGGTGATATCCACTCTTCAGATCAATCTTTGTGAAGTACTGAGCTCCACTCAAACAGTCCATCAGGTCATCCATCCTTGGCAGGGGAAATCTATACTTGATTGTTATCTTGTTTATGGCCCGAGAGTCTGTACACATCCTCCACTCCCCATCCTTCTTTGGTGCTAGTACTGCAGGTACTGCACATGGACTCAAACTCTCTCGAATCAAACCCTTTCTCAACAACTCCTCAACTTGTCTGTTTAACTCCTCATTTTCTGCAGGAGTCATTCTATGAGCTGCCTTATTCGGCAAACTGGCTCCTGGGATCAAGTCAATCTGATGACTGATCTTCCTCATTGGTGGTAAACCCTCAGGTACATTATCAGAAACAATATCCTGAAACTCATTCAATAACCCAGAAACTTCTACTGGAACCTTCTCACTACCCTCCTTATCCATTTTAGGAATCAATGCATAACACACACGCTCATGTTTCATGCCTTCTAAAAATTTCCTTCCATCGACATAACAAATTCTAGCACTACTGCATACCTTTTCTTCGGCCTTCTTCAGGGGTTTCAACTTATGGCGGACTCCATCCTTCATCAGGGAATAAGTGTTTGCATGGCCATCATGTACAGCTCGCCTGTCAAACTGCCACGGCCTCCCCAACAACATGTGACATGCATCCATGGGGATGATATCACAGAGTACCTCATCACGATAGCTTCCGATCTTGAACTTCACCAGGCACTGCTCATTGACTAGAACTTTGTGGTCTTTCTGCAACCAGGCAATCCGATATGGATGTGGATGCCTTTCCCTCTTCAGCTTCAACTTTGTAACCATTTCTTCTGACACTAGATTATCAGTGCTCCCACCATCAATAATGACATCACAACATTTGTCTTCACACTTGCACCTTGTGCGAAACAAATTCTTCCTCTGTTCTGGCTCCTTCTCTTCAGTCACCAAGGCTCTTCTAACCACTAGGGCTTCTCCCCTTTCAGCATCATCTGAATGCTCAGATTGAGCCTCCTCATCCACATGCGCAACTCTTGCACGACCTTCTGGCCTTTTGTCTGTCCTTCCTTGGTATTGTGAACATTCATAGGCTCGATGCCCTTCTTCACCACATCGGAAACAAGTTCCTCTGAAACCACCTCTTCCAGGTCCTTGCCCAAATCTTCCTCATCCTCTACCTCTTTGATCACCACCATTCTGATCACGTGGGCGGTAGAAGTTATCATTCCTCTGGCTTCGACTGGTACCCACATCTTCATTTTTCTTCTCATCCTCATTTCGGCTTCCAAAAGATCTTCCGCTACCCCTTCCGCTTTGACCTCCTCATCCTTTTTGCTTGCTATCAAATCTCTTGTTCAGCTTCTCTTCAACTCTCAGCGAAAATTGGTAAGCATCCTCAATGGTGGCCATTCTGACCAGGCTTAACTCCTCTTGAATGCTCGGCCGTAACCCATTAAAATAACAGGCTACCTTCTCCTTGTTGGCCTCTGCATGTCCTGTTTTGATAATCATCTTGTGAAAATCTTCTGTGTATTCTTTCACAGATCTACTTCCTTGCTTCAACCCTTGCAATTTCTTCAATAGATCTAACTCATAGTCCATTGGCATGAACTGCTTCTTCAGTTTCTCCACCATGCGATCCCATCTGGTGATCTTTCCCTTTTCTCTCTTATTTCTTTCTAGTTGGACCTCTTTCCACCAGATACTGGCGTGGCCCTTTAGCTTCGTTTTTGCAAACTTAACCCGATCTGGGTCCTCTACTTCTTCATACTCGAAATACTCTTCCAACTCATTGATCCAATCAATCAACTCTTCCGGGTCTAGACTTCCGGAAAAACTGGGAACTTCTACTCTAGGTCTTTTTCCAATCTTCGAAATGGCCCTTATCAGCCGCATTTGATCTTGATCAATAGCTTCTTCTTCCTCTTCTACATCTGAATCTTCCACCTCTTCTTCATCCTCACTTTCTTCTCCCCTTCTCGGGTTTACCCCTCTTCTTAACTCTCTTTGTAATGCATTTATTTGTCTCTGGAGGGCTCTGAAACCCTCAGCCGCTAATGGATCTCTTCCACCAGCATTTCTGGCACCACCTCGCCTACCACGTGCCACTCTTGGAGGCATCTTGAATATCTTGAACCCACAACCACAGTCCTGGTGCGAACTGCCTCACGATCGGCGATCTGTCCACACGCTCAAGAAAACCCGCTCTGATACCACTTGATGAGGGTGCAACCCGAGACACAGAAAATCACACAGAAAAACTAACGAATCTTATTATTTTCAAAGTATGAAATTCCTACATGCAGAGGATCTCAAATCCTCGAGTTTTGCAATACATACAAATTATAGAAAGAAACTATAGAAATTCCCCTATTCGCAGCATGCGATCTTGTTTCCCCAAAAACTGCCTAAAAGAAACAGTAACTTGCCCATAAATAGCCCGTTTCTTTGTTTGGAGCCAAAAACGGGATTCAAATTATGCACCAACTTTCGGAAGCTCTAACTCAAGATCTAACCATCAGATCTTCAATGATAATACCTTTTCGGAAAGCTCTCGCGAAGATCTCTTGCCGGAAAGTGGGGCCTAAAGGCTAACCACTTTCGTATTCCGCCAATTTTTCAGGCCCATCCGGAGCCTCTAAGTACCTCAAAATTAGCTCCGAAGATTTCATAAGGCAAAAAGCAGAAATTGAAACTTGAATAAATTTTGAACCGGAAATGCTCTTGATCTGATTCTTTCACCAAAGTGTTTATTATTATGTCCTGAAGCTTCCCTTAAATTTTTGTCTCCTCACGCCTTCAAATTCATACCTGCTAAAAATAGCAGTCGAGCAGAAAAAGTAGAAAAGCAGTTCTGAAATTTGGGAATTCTTCTTCGACGAAAAGGGTATCCAAAAATGCAAAAACATCTACAAAAAAATCTAAATGAAGGTAAATATATTTTTGGGTGATGTAGGATTGCCCTTATACCACTGGATGCTCCTGCATCAGAATATTCCTGATTGGGGTCCCCATCTTTCATATGATGTTGTAGTAGAGGGATACCGGGCACTGCAACCATCACCCTGGGATATGCGAAGGGATATTGCAGAGGTGCCGGTTACTGAGGAGTATGCCGCATTCCTGGCCTTGGTTCCACATCCTCGTATCACCATTCTAGATGAGCCAACACCTTTACCTGTAGAGGAGGATGTGGCAAAGGGTTCTGCAAACAGTGGGGGTGGAGATGATTCTTCATCAGGCAGTAGCTCAGAGAGCAGTAGCAGTGGTGATAGCAGTAGTAGTGATAGTGAAGGTAGCAGCGGAGGAGACAGAGGGGCAGGGCCAGCCATTAGCAATGCTCCTTCTTCCAACAGGCCTTGCAAGAGGCGAGTAGTGACAGTGCCAACAATGGATCAGCAGAGACAGATAACAGGTCTCCAAGCATAGGTCTAGACTTTGCAGGGGCAATTGGTACATGCTCGAGGTTTGCTTGTGCAAACCCAGACTCAGATGCAGGTACAGGCTCAGGGTCATGCCCAGGCTCTATCGCAGGTGCAGGGACAGTTGAGTACCGTACAGATGTAGGTGGTCATTTTGACAACCGAGAGGGCACAGGAGACAACGGAGACCTTCCAGAGAGTGGCTGATTGCACCGCTATAGGAGATTACATGAGAGAGGTTCTGCGGGCTGGCCAAGAGGCAGAGTTCTATAGAGGCAAATATCATGATGCAGTGCCTCCTGAGCATAGAGTCAGCTATGCCCCGTCCAGATCTGGGCAGACACACACACAGACAATGAGTGAGGGGGTGACACAGCCTCCACACAGAGATCCCAAAGATCCTGGTTCCACCGGGGGTGGTGGTGGTACTGGTCCTTCTGGCGGTGGTACAAGTCCTATTGGTCCTGCACACTCTGGCAGTAGCAGATCGTAGATGCTATTGTGATCCTCCATGATGTATATTATGATGTAGCTCTTTGTTTGATGATGTATTTTTATACCAGACTTCATTGTATACTTGACCCTTTGATATATATATATATATATATATGAGATGCAGTTGATGTAATATGATGATGGTTTGTGATTTCTATGTGATGAATGCATTTATTATGTGATGTATGCAATATGCAATGATTTTATTTTGATGCAATGATATAATGATAAATGCATGTGTAGAATATATAATATGTATGATGTGATGTATGAGTCTCTTAATGATGATCTATATGGATGCTTAAAATGTGATAATATGTATGGATGGATGGATAAATGTTTTTTTATGTTAATATGATGATAAAAATGATGATCTTATGATGAATGATAATGTAATGGATGTAATGATAATAATGACATGATTTTATTTATTAAATGTATGGATGATGAATAATGTGTGCATATTTGTTTTGGATAGATGATAATGTAATGATGTAATGAGAATAATGGTAAAAATGAACATGATGTACCCTATGGCACAATTTAATTAATTACTTATTGGATGTATGAATGATAAAATGGATGATGTAATGATGAAACTAAATGATGAGATGATGATTTTTACATGTTTTTGATGATTTTTGGATTTTTGTCAAGTATACTCAGTTTGATTTTTGGATTAGATAATCATTTATTGGAACCCTTTATGCAAAAAATACTCTGTAGATAATGCAAAATGAGGAATGCAATCCAATTTTAACATGCAACTATATGCAAAAAAATTGTCATTTTAACAATTTGTTTGTGCCTTTTTGTCATCATAGAGCTTTATTTGATGTTGAAAGTGAATAGAACCGTCAATGGTATATGTTAGACCAATGATGACTAGAGTACTTCTTTCATGATTTTTGATTTTTGATATTGCAAGTGAATACAAGCATCTAGGTATGATTGAACCGAGATGACCTAAGCATTCATTGCGTAAACAGGCAGTAGTTAATCATTTCAATGTGTGAATTTTGAATGTCATCGGTGATACATTTGCATAGCACATCCCCCGACAATTCATACATTTATATGATTAACCTACAAACAACAGATAATAAAAAGATCATTCTTTTTCCTTGTTCCTCTAGTTCAATACATCATTGAAAAAATCCAAAGAAATGATTAATCAAAAGTTATTTTATCTAGTGTTTACTTACAGTGTTTCATTCATTATTCAGATTTTAGATCATCCATTCTGATTTTGTGATGTTTTTTGATTTTTTGAGAGTTTGGACCAAAGACCTAACCTAGTAACCTATCTTAGGGGTCTTGGGGGCTGATCAAAGATTAGCCTTGTCTACGTTACACATGCATAGACCACGTAGTTTGATTGAAATAGAACTATGTTTTTGGATTCTTCTTTTTCAGACTTAACTTTTCAACATGTTCTTTTGGATTTTTGATAATGATATGAATGGTTGATGTCCTTCTGATGATGACTGATGTTGCGCTTTGATCTTTGTTTTCATTTTTCTGTTATAATGTTGTTTTCCCTTTGGTGAAAGTGATGTTATTGTTGCCCCTAGTGTTATCTAGATGTTGCCCCCAAGCTTTGGAGTGATACTTGACTATTTGAAAATGATTTTGATACGGATGCAAAAATGGTAAGATGACTGACATGTGATGGAATGGTACTGACTACCAGACTAATGATCCTGATATGTATCAAAAATAGATGGGAAAGCTAATCTTAGAATCACATACGATGCCTATTTCTAGGTTTCCACCATATGCTTTTATTACACTCTTCGTGTTTTTGCATTTTCTCATTTTTCTCTTTTTCTTTCTTTTTGGTAGTGTTATATATTTTTTTTTGTATTTTTGTGTTGCCAAGATGCCTGTTTTCTAGGTTTTCATCAAGGAAACAATTTGCAGAAGTTTGACCCGTGCACTAGGAAATTCAAGCATAGAATTTTCGGAGATAAATACTATTGATAGGTTCATCAAACAAATCTCCTTCTGACGTTGATAGCTGATATGCACCTGATCCATATACTGATGTGACGACAAAGGGACCAAGCCAGTTAGGCTAAAATTTTCCTTTCTTCTCTCAATATTGCTGATTCCTAGGGTTTTCTTTTAGAACCAAGTCACCAATTTGAAAGACCTATAGCTTTACCCTATGGTTGTAACTTCTTGACGTCCATTGTTGATAAGCTATTAGATGATTAACAGCTTGTTGACAATGCTCATCCAACAACTCTAGTTCTTGCAGTCTAGAGACCCTATAGTCTTCATCTGATATGATACCTCTAAGTTATAAATGAAGGGATGGAATCTCAACTTCAATTGGCAATATGGCTTCTGACCCATATACCAAGGCATATGGGGTAGCTCCCATTGGTGTTCGGATGCTTGTTCTGTAGGCCCATAGTGTAGGATTGAGTTGAACATGCCAGTCACGTCCAACATCGTTAACCATCTTTTTGAGAATTTTGAGTATTGTTTTGTTTGAGGCCTCTACTTGGCCATTCCCTTGAGGATAGTACGGTGTTGAAAACCGATGTTGGATATGAAATTTATCACATAGCTCTTGGATATCTTGATTCTTGAACGATCGTCCATTATCAGTGATAATGGATTGAGGGAGTCCATATTGACATATGATGTAGTTCAAAATGAAAGAGGAGATCAGCTTCCCAGTGATGGTAGTAAGAGGTACTGCTTCAATCCATTTTGTGAAATATTCTGTAGCTGTTATAATCAACTTGTGTCCATTAGATGAAGATGGATTGATTTTTCCTACTAGATCAAGGCCCCACTGGAAAAAAGGACATGTTGATGTGAAGGGATGTAGTTCCTGTGCTAGTGCATGAATCAAATTGCTGTGAATCTAACACTTTTGGCATTTCTTAACAAACTGATAGGATTCTTTCTCCATGCATGGCCAATAATATCCCAAACGGAGGAGTTTCTTAGCTAGAGTTATCCCACTTGAGTGAGTACCACAAATACCCTCATGAACCTCTTGTAGGATCGTTTCAGATTCGTTGTGTTCTAGACATTAGAGTAAAGTACCATCAAGACCTCGATGATAAAGTATGTCGGAAATTAAAGTATGTCGTGCGGATTGGCGAATGAAGTTTCATTTTTGGTTCCTGGATAGGTCAGGAGGAAGGACACCGTTTTTCAGATAGGCATAAATTGTTTCATAGATGGAGGTTTTTGTCATTTCGATATGGTAGATTACTATGGGAAGGACATGATACTTGTTCTACCATAAACTCATAACAAACACATTTCTCAAGCAATTGTAGTAATGAAGAAATTGTAGCCATAGCGTCCACAACTTTGTTCTCAGCTCTTGGAATTTGATCAAAATTGATACTGATAAAGGACTGTTTCAGATTATCTATTTGTTTCTTGTAGGGCATCAAATTTTCATCTTTTGTTTGATATTCGTCATTCACTTGATAAATAACTAGTTGAAAATCCCCATACACCTGTAAGTCCGTGATTTTCCACTGAATTGCTATTATGACCCCAATGATTAATGCTTCATATTCTACCACATTATTTGTACATTGGAACATTAATCTATATGATTTTGGAATTGTGTGTCCTTGTGGAGAAATGAACAAGATTCCTGCTCCTGATCCTCACTGTGTATATGATCCATCAAAATATAATACCCATTGTTGGGGCATTATTGTCAGAATGTCTGCATCTAGAAACTCCATTGTCATTGGTCGATCATCAGGTAGAGGAGCCTCTGCTAATTTTTCAACAATTTCTTATACCTTGATTGCCTTTCTCTCTACATACTGTATGTCAAATTCACTTAATAGCATGACCCACTTTGCTAGTCTACCTGTTAGGGCAGCTTTACTGAGTAGATACTTTAAAGGATCGATCTTTGCTATTAAATTGATTGTATGAGTTAACATGTAGTGTCTCAGCTATTGAGTAGCAAATACTACCATCAAACAAGATTTCTCTATGAAAGTGTAATTGATTTCATATCCATTCAATGTCCGGCTGATATAGTAGATAGCGTGTTCTTTGCCTTCATTATCCTCTTGCGCTAAAAGTGCCCCCAATGAAATATCTGTCGTCGCAATGTACAATATGAGTGGCCGTCCTTCTGTGGGTGGCATGAGAATGGGTGGTGACATTAGATACTGCTTGATTTGACTGAATATTGTTTCGCACCCTTCATCCCATTTGAAAACAATGTTTTTATGCAATAGATGATTGAAAAGATGACTTTTATCAGCTAGCTGGGAGATGAATCACCTGATTGATTGGAGCCTTCCCTGTAGTGATTTGAGTTGACTTATATTCCTAGGAGGTGGCATCTCCATAATTGCTTTGAATTTTGCTAGATCCACTTCTATACCTTTTTCTGAGACAATGTACCCTAGCAGCTTTGCTGGTGTGACCCCGAAGACACACTCCTTGGGGTTTAACCTAACATTGAATTTCTCCATTCGTGTGAAGATTTTGTCTAGGATATGCAGATGTCCTTCCCTAGTAGTATATTTTTCCAAGATGTCATCCACATAATCCTCCATGAAGGTGTGCATCATATCATGGAAAATTATCGTCATAGCTCATTGATAAGTAGCTTCTGTGTTCTTTAGACCAAATGGCATGACGTTCCAGCAAAAGGTTCCCCATGGGCAGGTGAAAGCTGTCTTTTCCTGATCTTTGGGAGCTATTTTTATCTGATTGTATCCTGAGAAACTGTCCATGATTGACAACATGGCATGCCCAGCTGTTAAGTCCACGATGATGTCTATGTTTGGTAGTGGAAAATCATCCTTCGGACATGCTTTATTTAGGTCCTTGAAATCTGTACATATTCTGATACTATTATCTAGCTTGGAAATAGGCACAAGATTTGATATCCATTCGACATAATCTATAGACCGTATGAATCCAACATCCAATAATTTTTTTAGCTCCGTTTTGACCATCAATACGATGTGAGGATGCATTTTTCTTAATTTTTGCTTGAAAAGCTTGATTCCTGCGGGCAAAGACAAGTGATGCATAAGAAGATTTGAGTCTAAGCCTGGCATATCGGAATATGACCAAGTGAAGTTGATGCTTCTTTGTTTAAAGAATTGGATGAATTCTGGTCTTTCTTGTTCTGTCATGGATTCCGCCAGATGTAGGATTTTTGCCTTGTCTTCAGTGCCAATATTCATAGACTATGTTGGTTCTACTAGGACTGATGATTTTTCATGATAGTGTTCTGGAAGAGTGTCAAATCTTCCATCCTTTAGTGCCTCAGAAAGGTTTTCACTGTTAGATGCGTTCTTTATTTTTACTTTTTCTAGATCTAATGCTGCCATAGAATGGTTTTCACCATTAGATCTATTTTCCCTGTTTTTATTTTTACAACTGGAAGATTTGACACCCTCCTACCGAGTCGTGTTGTTATGAGTATTATAGATAAAATTTGTACCAGGTTCAACATGATATAGGAAGTTTATGATGACATCATCGTTTGTAAATATTGGTATATTAAAAGGTTCGATAGGTTCCCAGTCAATGAGTTCAGGATGGATTAATGGCATTTGGCTATCAGATTCTTGCAAGGTGATGGATGTAAGGGTGTGGAAAACCATTTCATCATAATCGTTTATTGGAATATCAAGGTACGAGATGGTACTTTCTTCCAGATCGCCTAATCCACTCGAAGTCTGCTCGTCCCCACTTGAATCATCGATAGCTAGTGAACCTTCCACGAGTGGTCTAGACCCAGATCCTTGGCCCTCCTCATGCGTAGGTGCATATTTTTGGATTACATCGATTGGAATATCAATGAAAAATAGATTAGAATACAATGCCCACTCATATTCATGTGAGTCTATTGCGGAGCCATCCCTAAACTGGAGGATATTTTCTACAACTCTCTTTGTTAATTCCTACTTCTCTTCCTCAGAGTATCCTAGTCCTGGCTTCTTTTTTGTGGGGAGAGTGAGGGGTGTAATAGGTTTGTGATTCTAATCCAATGGGTCCTCGTCCTTCATATCCCATTTTTTCTAAAATAGCTTTTCCTTTTCCATATTTATCGTTGTTGATGGCGACATTTTTGAGACTGATATCTGATGTAGAGGGTTCCTCATCTTTGTATAGCCAATCCAAGATTTCTTTGTTGCTTGTTTCATCCTCTATTGTACCCTTTCTGACAAACCTTTCATCTAGAGCTGTAACTGGTAATGATGTTGGAGACGTGATCATAGATGGTTGACCATATGTTCTAGGAGATGGCATTAACTATGATAGGTTAAGTGATTGCTCCATAGAATATGTTCCCATTCCTTTGTCCTTCAGTTGGAATTGGTCTTGGAACTTGTGTGATAAAGAATTTTGTTGATCCGGTTTATCTATTGATTGAATTTCAATAGGACTTGTCTCTTTTTCTTTACCCTTCTTTTCTACCCATTTAGTAGCGATGCTGGGACGTTGTTCATCTTTGGATGATGATGCTTCCCTATTATGTGGTATGAAGGTATCTTGAGAGATCTTAAGGGTGTCACAATGTTGAGGGTGATTGTAATCAACAGATATAGTCACCTCTCATCCATTTACAGGGAACTTCAAACATTGATGGTATGTCGAAGGGACAAATTGCATTTCATGGATCCATGGTCGACCCAAGAGAATGTTGTATGTTAATTCCTTCTCCAACACTTGACATATGATATGTTTCATCATGGGACCCACTTGTATGGGTAGTACAATCAAGCCTTTAGACGATCTCTCTTCTTCATCATATGCTTTGATAGTCATTTTTCTATGAGAATCAATAGCATCATCTGAATATCCTAGTGCACGGATTAACTTGAGAGTACAAATATTCAGACCAGCTCCCCCATCGATTAATACTCTCTTGATGCGATGATTATGGATTAAGACATCAATATGGAGTGCAGTATTATGTGGATGGTTTAGCAAGATATCATCCTGTTCGGAGAATGATAGACAATGTGGGGTAGTCAAATGTCCCACCATAGCTTGAAATTGACACACATCTAGATTCTTTGGTACTGTAGTGGCGACTAAAGCTTGTTCGAGAACCTCCTTATGTGATGGTGATATTTTAAGGAGCTCTAGTATTGATATTTGAGCAGGAATCTTTTGCAGTTGATTGACGATGTTATAGTGAGATGGAGGTGGAACTGCGTGTGTAGACCCAATTCCTTTTAACATGACCTTGGCTTTCCCCCTAGTCATTACATTTACTGGTTGATGCTCTTGATGTGTTTTTATTTTTATGACATTGATTTGATTATCAAAGTTTGATATGTTCGGGAGCAATTTCAATGGAGTAGTGTTATTGATTTTGGGTTTGTCAATGTTGTGACCAACTGTGTGATCACTCTCTATTCTAGATAGACAAAGGATTGTTGTGTCAAAGACATGGTTGATATTCTTTCCTTTGTTGTTTGAAGATGAAGATTGCCCTTTGTCATAGTTTGGCAAAGGGTCTTTGAAAGCCAAGTGATCGTTGTTGTTTTGCGATGTTTCCACGTATGCCTTATTGTTGTCAATCAAATCTTGTATCGCATGTTTCAACTCCATACAATCGTTAGTCTTGTGACCCTTGCTGTTATGGAAGTTGCAATAATCAACGTCATTCCACCATGGTGGTTTGACCTTAGGATCCCAGAATTGGGCTTCCCTTGCAGTGATAAGGCCACTAGCGACGAGTTCTTTCATTGATGATTCTATTGATTGGCCTAAAGGTGTGAACCTTCGCCGATTTGATGGTTTTTGATATGGTTGTGTCTTGACGATCTCATTGTTATGTATGATATTTGGCTTGACAAGTTGATCATTGTTTTGATTCTTTGATTTAGATGCTGTCAAATTAAATACCGGTTTGACATTTGAGGAATCATTTTTTGTTTCGTTGATAGTCGTGTTGTGATTCTTTTGCCAAAATTTTGGCTTATCACTGCTTGAGTATTGATTTGAGGAGTTACCTATGTTGTTTTATTTATCATTGAAATGTTTGATAAATCCTTTTTTGACCAATGCTTCCTCAATTTTAAGACCATTTTCGATGACTTTCTCGAACATGGGAGGACATTGTAGTTCCAGTCTATAACTCATTTCTTCTGTCAAGTTGTGAATAAACAACTCTATCTTTTCTTCCTCAGGAATAGATCTAGGATATCTAGCGAACAAGCATCGCCATCTTTGGAGAAAAGATAAGAATGTTTCACCCTTTTTTTGCTTTAGATTATAAATATCTTTGATTGTTACATCGTGTTGGATGTTGAAGGAGTATTGAGAGATAAATCTGTTGACGAGTTCCTCAAAAGTTCTGATATCAAGTTTTAACTTTGAAAACCACTCCATGCATGATCCTCCCAAACTTCTTGGGAATAGTCTCATTAAGTAAGTCTCCTCTTGGGAAAACTCAAGACTCATTGTTTTGAATTCTCTGATATGATCAATTGGATCCATTCTTCCATTATACTTATCATATTTTGGGATCTCACAATGTCTTGGAAAAGGTATCAAGCCGACCATTGCGTCGAAAGGATAAGGACAAATGTCCTGTATCGCATATCTCTTGGTAGTCCCTTTCATCATATCTTGTATTTGTTGTTGCAACAGTTGCATTTGAGATGTTAAAGTGGCAATTGGATCTATCATTTGTGTAGGTTGCAAAATTTCATTCTCACTTGTGCTAGGTGCTTCCTTCAGACAGTTTACGTCAAAGTCTTTTGGAAGTTTGGCACCTGATTCAGCTAGCATCAAAAGATATTTCTCCATATCTTGTTCTAGAATCTTTTCCATAAATATATGGAACTTGGGATCTTGTTGAGCTACTTGGATGTCCTCTGGAGTTATTTCATTTTTATCGTTTCGGTTTAGATTGTGCCAAGGATTTTCCTCTGCCATTGCTTGGGATTTTAAAATTTCTTGCTCTAAGGGTCTCTGTTTTTGGGACCTAGTGAAGATTGGTATACAAAATTTTACCCTTTCTTCTGAAATGTTGATCTTATTTGTTGGAAAATGTCAATTTAAACTTTTAACAAAGGCGAATAAGATGACTGATCTTATTGATTTGGCTATGTTAAAAATTTGATTACTATACTTAGTTTCGTGATGAAGGATGATAGTATCTTGATGATGAAACTTCAGTGTAGTAACCGATTGTGTATTTGATTTTGACACTTGTGATTTGCAAGATCTTGTTTCAGTTGATAAGATGGAAGGTTTGTATTAAACCTATCTGTTTTCAGTCGTTAGACAGTGATTCTGATAAGAAGAAATTTGATTTTGATGAAAAATGTGGATAAAATGACAGACTGATGGACTGGTAAAAATTTTGAACTCTCTATTTTGAAAGCGCTAAAATAGAGGACATAAGCGCTATTTCCTAGAAGTGCTAGAGCATAGTTTCGAAGCGCTGAAACAGGTGACAGAAGTGCTATCTTGACAAAAGCACTAAAACAATGCTTGAAAGCGCTATAGAAAATGATGGAAGCACTACTTTATAGAGGCGCTGAAACAGTGCATGAAAGCGCTGTAGAATTTGATGAAAGCGCTGTTTTACAAAAAGCGCTAAAATACAGATTGTAAGCGCTGAAACAGTGCCTGAAAGTGCTATTTCACAAAAGTGCTAAAACAGGTTTCCATAACGCTTAAAAATAGAAGTTTACAACTCTCTATGGTAAAATCTGATCTGGCCTTGTGGCATACTATATTAGGGATTATGGAAGATAAGAAGGATGTATGCGCTGACTACGGTTGTGATATTGAGTGAGAGATATTCTTTGAAAGAAGGCTCATGAATAGAGTGATTCTACTACGTAATCTAATGTGTGACCCCTAGCAAAATCGTGATATTTGTGGATGAATGTTCTATGTTGTAAGAAGATTTTCCGATTTTGATATAGAAAACGTTGTTTTCTCAATTTATTTCTATAATCGAGAGGTTTCTTGGGTTTTGTGACTTTGATTTTTCTCTTGACAAAGGTGGTGGACTTCCACTTTCACAGCATGGATTTTTTGATGTAACTTGACTTTGTTGGTTTTCAAGATGATCTTAAATCTGATTTTAATGAATTTGTGAAAACACAACAAGCAATTGTGAATATTTTTAACTGAATAGATCGTGTATGTTCAAGAATCATGAATGATTCTTATTGATTTTGATGGATTGTTTTGACAATTGTACACAAATCAAACAGACTCACACTTAAAGACAAGTAGGTCATCATTATACTCACATCCCACATCTTGAATTACATTGACTCACACAGCCGTGTCACCCCCTAGAGGGCACCTGTGTTTTTGACGTTGCCAGGCGTATACTCAAAGTGACGAAAGTGGATACCGAATCCCTTGAGCAAGTGGTTCTTGGTAATTATATGGTGAGTGTTTTGGGGGAAGATTCTTCCCTCCCTTTGCATCGTGAGTATGACAATGTATGGATACTGACTCGACGAGAAACTACTCTATGGTTCGTAGATAGGGTTCCGTTCGGTGCGGCAAATAAATAAACTCCCTCAGGAGACCTCCCAATCTTTAGAACAAAGATTTTGGGGATGGTTATCTTGCTCACTACCTTCAAGGTGGAATTTCATCAACAACTTGCATTTTTATTATAGTGGGTTGGAAAACCTGGCTTTGGTTGTTCCCACTTAGGTCGTTCCTGTAGGGTGAGTACTTTTTCCCACTACGACAGGCCTGCTAAAGGATTTAATAAAGCATAAATGACATGAAATAAAAGTGAATCTGAAACTTTGGTCACCCAATTAAGGGAAGAGCATAAGCTTAATCATCACAAGCACATCATATAAGTTTGTCTTGTTTTAAGCCCAAATAATAAATTTTCTAATCTATGTGAAGGTGTTGCTTCATAGAAATCATGATGTTCTTTTTAACTTCTACTGTAAGAATGTGATGACTATCCTAGGATTGATAGATTTTCTTTAAGAAAAACAAGAAAGTGACTATCCTAGGATTGATATATTTTAGGAACTTTGAAGTGACTATCCTAGATTGATCAATTTTAGAAAACTTTGAAGTGACTATCCTAGATTGATCAATTTTAGTCCAACTGTGAATAAAAATAAAATCTGCTCATGGATGCGTCAGATCCAGACTGATTTTTACAAAAGCGTTGGAATATTGCATCGAAGTGCTAAAATAGTTACCTCATGCGCTAAAACCCGAAAGCGCCGAAATAGGACACTGAAGCGCCGAAGTTTGACATGGAAGCGCTAAAACACTCGATGCGCTAAAATAGTGACCGAAAGCGCTAAAGTTGAAAGCGCTAAAACAGTGACAAAAAGCACTAAAACTTTTAATAAAAGCGCTACAAGAAAAAAACACCAAGAACCTGCGTGATACTTTCCAGAAAAAATTGCAAAATTGGGAAGAATTGGGGTTAATGCCCCACGGTGGGCACCAAATTGTAAGTGTAGAAATAAGTGAATAAGCACAAAACACTTCTTAATACGACATTATATCAATAGACAAGTTAAATGAATCAATTCAAATGAATTATCTATCAAAAGCATCATATTGCTCTCTATCTCCAAAGATTTATTAAATCCTGATTGCTCTCATATTGTTTAAGCAAATAAGACTGTTAAAATGACAATTCAAAGAATGAGATGATGATAGTGCAATACTAAATGATAAACAATGTAAACTAGCATATATGAAACAGATAATTGCAGCTACATGAGGTAGCCATGGTTGAAAACTTTTTTGCTTGATGCTTGATATGTGAATGCTTGATGCTTGATGCTTGAATTCCTGCAGAGTAAGAGTGCATAAAATTGATTATCTAGATCCTTTTTCTTGGTTCAATGATGCTGTATTTATAGATTTCCTGGCTGTAGAAATGCACAGGGAAAGCTTTGAGAGGCTTATATTCAATCTGGAGAATTGAATGGTGAGAGATGGAGGAGATTGAGAGAAAAATGGAGATTGTCTCTACCCATGAAAACACCAGGCAAGATAAGAGGAAGGATTGATGGAGGAGGATTGAGAGATCAAATTCCAAATTTGTCTCCAATTTGTCTCCAAAACTTCCAGTGAAGTTTCAATCAATTAATTTTGACATATTTTAGACATGGTTTAGACATAGGATATCTAATTTATTTTTGAGAGAATATAGATGGAATATTCTTTGTGCTTTAATTCAAATATTTTTGATTTATTTAAATTAGCAAAAAAAAGATAAATTTTAATAAAATGAACTATAGGATAGTTGTTTATTAAATTAAACAAAAGAATGTGGCAATTAATAAATAAAGTGTTTTGTCTTTCTTTAATTAATTTAAGATGGATGTGATAGATTGAAATAGGGATTTGATAATTAAATCGAACAAAGTATTTAATTTTGTTTATTTAATTAAGATGAATTTAGATGTGAACTATATAAATAAATATTTCTATTTATTCAAACAATAGAGGAAATCAGGATAATTAATCAAATAATTTGTATTTAATTAATCGGATGCTCCAGACCAATTTTAGGTGTATACACTTTCCATCAAAACTAATTGAACCTTTTCCACACATCTTAGTAGATGTATCATCACCAAACTTAACAGGACCACCATCAAAATTTTCAAGCTTAACCAAATTACTCTTATCACTAGTCGTATTATTTGAGCATCCACTCTCAATTACCTAGTATTTTCTCTCCTCTCTTGCATGGAAATAAATCAACATAGTTCCTTCAATATTGTGACCTTCTTTTAGAGAAATTTACTTCATACATTTTTTAGGGTTAGTAGAATTAGTTCCAACATTTAACACCATGAAAAAGAATTCCTCACTTCCATCATCAATATAGTCTGATTCCTCATCATCAAACATGCCACTATCCTATTTAACATAATAACTCTTCTTGATAGATTTACCTTTACGATCTTTATGTTTATCATTTGCAATTTTGATTGGACATTTATAAGTATAATGACCTATCTTTCCACAATTGAAACACTTAAAGGGTAACTTAACTTTGTATCTTCCAATGCCCTTTTTCATTCTCCTTACAAAATTTTCTTCCACCTCATCAAGATCATTCGGATTTGATTCATCATCATTCTTGTCAACTTCTAAAGTAGTTTCTTTCCTTGGAGAAACTTGTTCAAACTCTCTTAATTCAAAAGTAGTTAAAGCACCAACAATTTGATCTCTAGAATACTGATCCAAATTCAAAGCTTCCTCAATAGCATAAACTTTAGCACTATAAGCTTTAGGAAGAGTTCTCAATACCTTTTCACAACTTCACATTCCTCTAGTTTTCTACCAAGACCATTGATGGAATAGACAATCTCATCCACTTTGAGCATGTAGCCTACAATATCTTCATCTTATGATATCCTTAGGGTTTCAAACTTGGCTTTGAAATTTTTCATCTTTGCTTGCTTGACCTTATCATCTCCTTCATAAATTCCCGATAAATTTTTCTATATATCATTCACAGTTTTGAGGCTTATCACCTTCATTAGTTCTAAATTAGAGAGCCCACTCAAGATAGCATTCCTTGCTTTTCAATTATTATTATAATCCTTGATCTCATAATCACTTGCAGGAGGAGTAGTAGGTATAGTATATCCAGTTTCAACTGAATTCCAAACACCACACCCTAATGAGACAAGAAAAGATTCCATCTTGGCTTTCTAGAAATCATAATTCGATCCATTGAACATAGGGACCTTGAAACCATTCTTGTAAACCATTAGATCTACCTTAAGTGTTTAAGCTTCTTCCAAGGAACCACTGATTTGATACCAATTATTAGACACATAGGATAATTGAGAGGGGGGGTGAATCCGTTGTACATTAAAACATTAAAACCCTCATTAACCTCCAAACCCTTCTAATGCATCAATGTGACTATAAAAAATTGAAACATCAACACATCAACACATCAACACATTGAAAACCATACACAATAGAACACCAGATTTATGTGAAAAACCATAGTGAGGATTAACTCACATATATATGAACAACAACACTGAATACAATAGGCTCACTTCCTAGAAGAAAATAATGGCTCATTGCCCAAAGGACTCACTATCCGGAATGAAAGAGAATAGAAGAAGATTGTTACAAGGAGGTTCACCACCTTAGAGAAATACAAAAATCCACCAAAACTCTACACCATTTGCAACCTTAGGTTCACTAAAAATGTAGACACCTTCTGCTCATTGCATCTGGTAGCCTTAGGCATTTAAACTCATACTCAGATCACCAGACTCGATCACATTCACTTCTAAAACATCTCCAACAATTGAAATAGCTTATATATCCTCCACGACCTCAAACAACCTTTTTAGGTTGGCCTTAATGAAATGTATGCACCTCAAACGTGCAACCGACAAATAGGTCAACACCAATCACTTCCATGGTGGAAATAAGTGAAGGAAAACCACACTAAGGGTTAAATAGGACCAAAATCCACACCAACACACTTCACCACGCTTTCAAAAACTATGAAGCACATCAACAAGTAATGCTAACACATCAGGTCAACCAAACTTGTATTAATGCTACCAAAAAATCCATTTACTCTTTACCAGGTCTGACAACAATTTGAAAACCATGATGCAATACACAACATATCATAATATTCCAACACCAATAAAAATATTCAACAATACTACTAGAACGAATTAAAATTGAGAAAAATTAACATCTTGTGCAACCAACCACACATCCACAAGTATCCAACTCACTAACCAACCTTGCAGAACACTTGAACACAAAAAAATCCAAGGGGAGGTATATATAGACAATATTAACATGTTCCCAAATCTGCAAGACAAGAAACCTCAATGCAGAGAAATGCAGATTCCAAACAAGAAATTGATATCAATCATAAATAAATATCATTAAATAAAACATAACATAGTACACAAGATATTGGTAAGTTTCAATATATTGATGTGTTTACTATTAAATTCTCATATTTCCAATTAAATCGATTATTATCTGACATTCATATGCACATACACACATTTTCTTCTTCTTATATATCTATATATATTATCTCATACTACTCCTCATGCTTTCCCATTTTCCTATTACATTTTATTCCTATCTTAACACATATATTCCTATTGGGACACACCCCTTACAAAGTATATCTCTTCCTTGAGATTTCTTGTCATCCTTGAGCTCCACATCCCTTCTATGGTGGTTTGTGATAAGATATGTTGTGTTATATATATTCCCTATCATTTTCCTGGCCAACAAATAGAAAGTAAAATATCTATGAAGAAGTATGATGAAAAGTGTATTATAGTAAATTAGATTAATTTTGAATGATCAATGGCCTATTTTTGATCTTATTTTATCATAGTTTAGAGTACCACAAAGCTGATGATATTTCTCCTATTATAAATAGTAGGGCATAAATAAAACTTGTAAGACTTCAGGTCTTTGAACTTTGGTTTTTGATCCCCATTTTTCTTCCCAATATTTGGCTCCATTATCGATACCCTGATCAAATAATAGAAAATAGATCAATTTAGAAATCTAACAATCATAAGGTTAAGGAATTTACTTAGAAAGTTATCATAAATAAAATAAATTTTCATGATTTGTGATAGATCCCCAAGGAGACGAGGAATGGAAAGGGGGATCTAGAAGGGTCCCTTGAAAATATGTGACCACTGTAAATATATTAAGGGTAAACCACATGGAAGGCATAAAAAGATTAATGAAATTATTAATCATTAACCCCCATGGAAAAAGGAGATAATAAAAAGTTAATGTAGTTTAGAGATAAAACCAAATTAGCAATATAAGCAAATGGAGAGGAAAGGCAAAAAAAAAAGCATAAGGAAGACAAGAAAGATATAAAAAAAGAATAGAAATGGCTAAGAAAAATGAGGTCGAGTGTGATAAAATGGATAAAATAGAAAATAAGGAAGACAATAAAAGCCCACATAGGTTAGATGAATGGAGTAGAAATGAGCACATGACTAGGAAAAAAAAATAACCAAAAGCTAATAGAAAATGATAATATTGTGGGGAAAATAAGTGACGATAAAGTATCAAAGCACATAACATCACATTTAAATGAAAAAACAAAATGTCTCAAGAAATTGGAAGAAAGTATTAAGAAATATAAGATATCTTATATATCATGGGAGGAAGGTCATAGTAGCATAAATTTTCTAACACTCCCAATATAATAGATGATACAATAAAAAATAAATATATCCTAGATTAAACTTATAGTAGGCAAGAAATTTGAAGGAATTCTAACACCTATAACAAAATTAAAACCTTTAAAATTTAAAATATAATATCTAGACTGAATAGTTACCAAAAGTGTGGAGAAATTAAAGAATCAATAATTAAAAATGTTTCCATATAAATTGATAATAAAATAAGAAGATAAATAATGAGAAAAGGAGACATTATCAAATAATATGCCATTAACTAATCAAAATCTATCTCCTAAAATTAAACAACCCTTCAAAGAGGTGTAACCCTAGACGAGGAGTCATCCTCATTCCATCTAAATCTTGAAGGATTTCATCACTAGAAATATTTGATCAATCAAATGGAACAATATATCCATAATATAATTTTGTACAAGATTATGATACAATACTAGATAAATATTTCTTTTGGATAGAGATATCCAAAGATGGAGGAAAATATATGAATTTGGTAAAATAAAATATTGATAAAAGAAAGAAATTGGTGTCAAAAAAACCAACACAACACCACAAAGGACCAAGTAAAACACATTCAATATGGAACAATAAGTGAAACTTCAATTTTTTGACAAAGACACAATAAAATTGGAAAAAGGATTATTTATTTTCAAATCATTATTGCAAAGAAAAGAAACCACAAGAAATCAAACAAAATTTGATTTTGTAGGTACCTTGTGGAATGGTGCCTTAAACTGGTATAAAAAAACATGTCCTCAACATGAAAAAGAATGGTTAGTAGTCAAAGAATAATTCTTGTCAAATTTTTAGGGACTAGAAATCTTAATAGAAAGTGATAGCTAAATGCAAGACATGGTATAAGAATAAAGGGAATCCATTAAGGACTATGAAAAAATTCAAATAGGTCTCTAAAAAACTAGAAGAACCATTAACATAAAAATAATGAATTAAATGGTTCATACATGTATTACAACAAAAAATTAGAACATCACTAGATGGGATATTTTTTGATACCTACTTGAAAGAAGTTAGATTGTCTATCCATATTGAATCCCAAACATGGAGGAGAAAATAAAAAATCACCGAGAATAAAGAAATAGAAAAACTATTAGAATTAGAGAAAATAAAAAATTAAGAAAGAAACTATAGCTAAACAAGAAGCTAGTCAAACAAAAAACCAATGAAAAAATATAAGGTATACTTATTTTTTGAGAGGAGGTCACCTTAGAAATGAATTTAAAGTTATAAAAGGATAAAAAAAAGTTACTAAACTTAAGATAGATCTTAGGAAATCTCCTATAATGACTTAGAAAGTTTATTGCAGGATATGAGAAGAATGGGATGATCATGAAATAGATGACTTCCCATCACTAATTCTCAAAGTTTGTAAAGAAGAAGAGGAATATGAACCATGGTGCAATCATAAACAAAAAAAGAGAATATTTAGATGATGGAATGCCATATGTAAAAGGGATAGAAAAAATACCATTTTTTACCTCAGACTATAGTTTTTGATTAGATAAGCAGGGAAAGCGTCCTGATCCCATGGTAACAACCAAAAGATAGAACAAAACCAAACAAGGTGGGAAACAAAACCACCAACCGGTATCAAGAAAAAATAGCTAGTGTGGCATACAAACCATCTTTCAACATCTCAGCCACAAACTATCCAATATTAATAAAAAACAAGAAGTTTATGCTAGAATACTTAAAACTACGCAACCCATTGATCAAATCAATAGTATACCAGATAGTCCTAAACCATAACAAGGCTATTATAAAATAGCTGTCTGAGATAATTTTTATTAATTTTCACTACAACTCAATTGGCAGAGTTGATTAGTTTGTTTTTAAAGTGAAAATTCAATTGGATTTCTGCATTTTTTTAAGTACTTTTTGCATAAGATTTATCAAGTTTCAGTTATGCAAATGTTTTCAGCGAATAGATTTTCAAAGTTACCCAGTGCTTTGCAACATAAATGAATTATAAAGCAGAATACATAAATGATTAAATAAAAATCATTGCTTTCATTTATTTCACAATGGTGTTCACATTTCAGTATTTCATTTGTTTTGCAAATACAAATGATTGTACAAGATTGCAATAAATTACATTTCTTTTCAAAATAAAAATGAAAAGAAGAAATGGAGGTTCCACACAAGCCATGGAGATAGACAAAAAAATTCATTACAAGGAATGAAATATACAACTGAAGATAAGGAAAGAAGCAGATAACACAAGGCATATCCATCATTGCCTGTTTGTGTCTTGAGTTGGTTGTTTGCTGCTGCCCCGTCCTCACCACCGCTTTGGAGTAAACCTGTATCATGTAAAAGGGATTGTTACAGCTCTAGATATGGACTACACTATGTTCTCTACCAACAAATATATAATCCATTGCTTTCAATGCATGAAATCAGCTAAAAATGAAGAGCATAATAATGAGAGTCTGAAAATGAAATGTCAACATCATGGAACCTTTTAAAATTTATTGTTTTATCCTAATATTGTTTGTTTCCTATGAAAGTATAGGAGAAGCTATGTAGCTGATCATTTCATGAAGACATAACAACATGTGGAGTAAAATGGGCTCCCAAAAGGGTAGAGCTCAACATGCTGCCCCTTAAAAATACAAATGGGGCTGAGTAAATAAATATAATCATCATGCTCACATGAACCGGACAGGAAGTAATGAAAACACATTTTCAGATATCAAGAGCTTTAAGCCCATTGGCCACTCATAATAGTCAAATTTGAGAACAGTGAAATAAAAATCATGAGGGAACAAGGAGCTCAATTTAGATACCAATGAATTCATCAATTTACATATTGAGGAACATAAAATACTGTCAAAAGGAGTGCATTTTGCTGCCATATGATGTTTTGTTCATATTTTTTCATGCTGTTTCAAGATGTTCTTTTCTAGTGCAGAAAATGTTTCATGTTCATAAATGGTGATAGTGAACAAACATACATATGAAATTCACAAATCAAGCTACAAAATGAAGGAGTTTTGCACTATAGTAAGGTTTGCATGCTTCAAAGTTTTCTATGCAAAATTGAAGGATTGAAAACCATTTACACTGCTTGATTTAATTATTAAAGTGGATGAGGAATAGCTTAAATTTTAGCTTCACAACAACGGGATTGAGGAAATGATGAAAATAATAGTCTTGTTTATTATCTCAACATAGAACAGTGAAGCATTATTTTTCCAGTCAAAAGTGATACCCATTTGGGGTCTTGATCCAAAAGTGCAAGTTAACAGTGATCTTGAATAAATAAATTGAGAAGATCATTTATTTATGAGGGTTTCATCAATTTCATCATACACCAAATACTGGTTATTTTCTACAGGAAAATAAGGAATTGCATACATGGCTGCAACTAAAGAGGAGATTTCCTCTTAAATACAAAATACCCATTTGAGGGTTTTTGTCAAGGAATACAAATGCCTGGAATACCATCACATAGATAAATCCTAGATACAAGAGATTGCTCATAATACAAAATGAAGAAAATTTCCAGAATACCCACTTGGGGTTTTTCATCTCAAAATTGACAAATGCATACAAATACAAAAAACCAGATTGTAAAAGAGTACAAAGTTCTAGTCCATGGCCACAACCAAAAATGGAGAAAACCAATTTCCTATCAACATGATAGAGAGTAAGTATTGAAGCAATGTTCATATGTCATAATGGAATCCATAGGTTTCTAAACCCTAGCCCAACATATTGCACAACTAGTGAAGAATATTCAAGAATTAAAATAAAGAGACCAGGCTGTGGCCTTGAGATACAAGTTTCTTTTTTTGTGTGTTGAGTCAACCTAATTCATGGAGCATAGAGGAAAAATGAAATTCATTCTCTTGTATTGCTTAAGCTCAAATGAAGATATTATTTTAACTCTGAAGGTTTCAAGTGGAGGAATTTCTAGATACCCACATGGGGGTTTCAACTCAAAATACAAAATACCATAAAAATGCAAAATTTCAAGCTTTTAAGCTCTTCAAAATGGAAAAAATAACAACTATTGGTTGTGGCCATGAATCCCCGGAAACCCATAAAATGAAACCTTCAAATCTAAAATGCTTACATTCATTAAAACACAAGGTCGAGCCCTTAACATAAGGAGTCTTTCAAACAATTGAAGTAATTAAAGCTTCAAATCGAGCTCCCATGGCGGCCAAATGAAGTGCAAAGATGAAACACATAAATATGGAGAATAGATCAAAAGAATACATGCTATTCCGTGGCCAAGAAGGTCACAAAATCATCAAAATGCTGAGGAATAGAATAAGTTTAACAAAATGAATGTTTGCATCAGAATAGTCATGACCTTAAGGCCAAGATTTGTCTTCAAACTAGAGGAGAGAAACCATAAAATAGTTTGAAATTGACTTACCTTACTTGCTGATGGAGAATCGACCCATAGAGAAGTCGATGGCCAAAGTCCTCAAAATTTCCTTGCAAAACCCTAGTCTTCCAAGTCGATGACTCTTGCAGAGAGTTTCTCTCAAAAACATAAAGTGTAAAATGATGGCCAAAAACTTAGGGTTGTTTGTTTTGTTATTAGGGTTTCGAATTTGGGAATTTATCACATTAAGTTAAACTTTCAAATGCCTTCAATATTATTATCCCTTGATAATGCATTCTTGCCTTAGGTGTATTTCATGATCTTAGTTCAACCATCCTAAAGATTCATTTGACTTCATTTGACTAAGTCTTAGGGTAGGCATTTGAATAATATTTCAAAGTCTAAAAACTTAGGGTTTTATTTACTTTCAATGCCTATGCCTTAGTGGAAATAAAAACATTCATATGATGCCTTAGGTTTTATTTGTATTGATTTTATAGAAATCAATTAAAGAATAATAATCGATATTTATCTCTATATCTTTTATTATTTTTTTTAGAGAAAAATCAAATTGTAATTGTAGCATAAATTTTATTATTTTTCGCAAAGATTTCTAAAATCTTAATTGAAAAAATTAGGGAAAATTGAGAGGATAAAACTGCAAATCATTGTAAAGCAAAGGTTAAGCAATGTTTTTATAAACTTCTTTAATTTTTTGCTAATTTTAGCAGTGTTATGAAAGTAGAGTTGTTGAATTTTTCTTTGGGTGAATTTGAGAAGCATGGGATGAAGATAAGGTGTTTGTTTTTCTTTTAAAGCAGACTGAGCCTGCTTTTAGAGGCCTTTTGGATAGACATGCAAAAAGTGTGAGGTTTCCACTTTTATTATTCATTATGGAGCAGTTTTGGATGCTTTTTTCTGGGCTTTTCTATTGAGCTCAGATTAAGGTTTGGAGAGTTTTATTTAGGAGAAAAAATTAGGGTTTTTCTCAGTCCAAATTTTTGCTTCTTCCTCTCTTGTTCAGGCAAAGAGTCTTGTAAGCAGTTTTGTACTCAGAGTTCAAACAAAATAATCCTTCAGTTTCAATAAAGCAGCTGAGTTATTCTTCTCATTTCTTGTCTCATTTCATAATAAGAAATTTGATTTCTTTATGATTCAATTCAAATCCTTTTATGTCTTGCTATTATGAATTTGTTTTCAGAATTGCATAGTTTCAGATTGTGTACTATATTTAGTTTATAGATCTTCATGCAAATTACTGATGAAAGTATGTACTAAATGAGATTGTGAGAACTATTGTGACATAGAGATTGTTTTGAGTGGGGTTATTTGAATCTCATAAGTTTCTAGTTAATCATCCGTTATATTTAAGTTATCTTTTCAGTTATCTTTCTACCCCTCTTCCTAGAAAATCATTTAGAGTATAAAATATCATTTGGAGAACCAACTCACTCTAGAGATTCCTTCTTCATATAGATCACCCACATCTAAAGAAGATTTCCCTGTGTCAACAAATAGCTAAGTCTTTTGCAAGCTTAGCATAGGGTGCATATCTGATTGATAACAATAATAAAGAAAAATGACAAAAACAAGATAGTAGCCATTCAAACAATAATAAGAAGCCATTAGTTGGCTTTTTCAGTAGGTCCCAATATTCTCCAATGAGGGAAATGCATTCCCTCTAGTCAGGTCCCTTAGACTCGTCCAACATCTTTAAAGCATCAAGCTTCCCTTGTTTTTTTAGCTTCCTAGAAATTTTATAGTTATAAACAAGATAATTAGAGATTTTATGGATTATTGAAGAAATAATTGTGCATCTCACAAAGATTAATAAGAGAAAACCTCATCAAAATTTTGTATAGAGGTGGAATTGGAGGACACTTTGGTGTAGAAAATATGAAAACACTATGGATATTCGCAATGATACACGGTGAGTCCACATGAGGTGAGACAAAAAGTGAGATGTCCCTTGAAGTGAGGTTAGGAGTAGTGTGAATATGAACAACTAGATACTAGGTAGATGTAACATAGTATGGTAATAAAACTTTTCACACTAACATGGACGACTTGATGAATTGATTGAGTAGATCACACTAAGATAGGCTTTAAGAGTGGGTATTATTAGATTAGGATCAAGATTTGAGATTAGTGGAATAAAAAAAATATAATAAAGGAAGGCTTGTAAAAATGGATTGTGATGCAATTCAAGGTGATGAACACCCCCAAACACATTCATGTAATTGAGGAATGAGGTTTTGAACCTATTTCTTAGAATTTTTTTTGGTTTTTTATCTTGAGGAAATTTTGGTGTTTAGTAAGATAAGGGAGTAGCATATTGAATACCTATAAGAGGTGTTCATATAATTGAGGAGAGAATACCATATTATAAACCTAATTAAGTATAAATTCATGAGGAAGGAGTTTACATAGTTTCGATTCATGTTATCTCTAAGTGGATTATGCATGGATCTTAAGAAGGTCTATGTGAATGTTGAGTGCCTTCAACCATGAAACATGATAAAGGTTAGAAGTTTCTATATGCTGGAAAAAATATACATATTTTTTATTAGGGACTTCAATGATTAATGCATTGCATATGAAAAGGTAGTTTAATTGGAAAATTATTGTTATCAATATTTTTATTCTATTTAACAAGATATTGAAAAAAGAGTTTGTTCTTTCACTCCTACTGATGCAAGATCATCCAGGGTGTAAGAGAAATCTTGCATAACCCAAAAAAATGTTGTTTATTTTCAATAAGGGATAAATTTGATAGGGTTACTATTTTTAGTAAATTTGCATTTATGCACGGTTGGGTACAAAATATTACATAGACCTCCAGAATGGTAAATTGAAGCCAATGACGAAGAAATCACTTCGATATCATTTGTCATTTGAGAAATTAAAATTATTTTTTTTGAAAATCCTATCAAAATACTCAAAGTCAATTTTGAGGCACTTAGAGGCTCTAGATAGGCCTAAAAATGGGTAGAAAATGAAATTAGTCTACTTATGCAAGAAGGAAGCAAAGATTTTCTATTATCAATGAAATGAAAATGAAATTACAACATTACAATTGAAAGCACATGGGCTTATCTGCAAATCAGAGACACACTCCACTCTTCTCTACCCTCCCTTTGTAACCCTCATTCACATCCTTTATTTGTAAGGTGTAACCGCCCTGGAATCTTTTGGAAAGTGTAACTTCCTCAAGAAGATATTTTGAAATTTTATTAATTTCGGTAGTACAACTTCGCAGGGTCATAACTTTTTATTTGACCATCAAAATCTCAATTATAATACATTTTCAGAAAGCTCTTGAGAAGGCGCACCCATGAAAAGTACTATTTATAAGTAGACTACTATAGTTTTCCACCAGTTTTCAGGCCCATCCGGAGCCTCTAAGTGCCTCAAAATTGACTTCGAATATTTTGACAAGATTTTTAGAAATTGAAATTTTAATATCTCAAATGACAAATGATATTGAAGTGATTTATTCACCATTGGATTCAATTTACCATTTAGGAGGTTTGTGTAATATTTCATACCCAACTGTGGATAAATGCAAACTTATTAAAAATAGTAACCCTGCTAAATTTAGCCCTTATTGAAAAGAAACAACATTTTTTTTGGGTGATGCGAGATTTCTCTTACACCCTGGATGCCCTTGCATCACCTAAGATTTGGAAAGGTGTTCAAATTCAACTATGATTCAAGCAGAATGGAAATTAGAGCTATATTGAGTTAGGAGAGTAGGCTAATCACATATTTGAATAAGAAGTTAATAAGGCTAGAAAATGATATTCTATTTATAAATAAGAATTCTGCACCATGGTACACACTTTGTAAAGATGGAGGCATTTCTTATTATTGAATCATTTTGTGTGATACAAAGAACACAATGCATAAATTTCATCAATAGTTAGGAAAATCTCAACTAGAGGTACATGTGGTGGGTAGAATATATACAAGGCCACTCTTTTATATCGATGCACCACATAAGGAATATCAACAAGGTTGTAGGTGCCTTGTGTAGGAGGTAGCCATTATTGTCTAACATGATGAATAAACTAGTGGGCATGTAAGAAATGAAGGATTTGTGTGATATATAAATATATATTTTAGATATGAATGGAACACATGCATAAAACCCTAGGAGAGATGGGAGCTTGTAAAAAAAATACATCAAGTAAGATAAATACTTGTTTAAGAAGAAATAATTGTGCATCCCACAAGTATTAATAAGGGATAACCTCATCAAAATGTTCCATAGAGGTGGACTTGGAGGACAGTTTGGTGTAGAAAATATGTAAACAATGTTGGAGGAGAGGTATCAATTGTTGGTGTAATTAATATTTAATTACAATTCCATAAGTTCACTTAGGCATATTATTTAATTAATTCCTAGGTTGAATTTACTAGGGAATTAGTTATGATGGGGCCATCCCCCTTCACATGTATTTAGGAATATAAAGATTACTTCTAGAAGAATTATCCAAAAATTCACATCATTCTAGGTAGTTAGTTAGGGTTCACATGTTGTTAGATCAAGACACATGGCAACATCATAATGCATACTACATTTAACTCTTGCCTATATATAGGGAATTTGAACATTGTAACATGTCAATCATATAATAGAATCTCGATTTTCATGCCTAAGTTGCAACACTTTCATGTGGGTGATTTTCTTCTTGGAAAATATCCTTTGGAGGCTACAGCTTCATAGGATGATTGTGCATCCACAATTTCAACATGGTATCAGAGTTTGTCCGTTGAAGATTCATCCCAAGATCAGAAAGTTGGGCTAGAGAGATTCATTGCAGGCTTGAAGGTTTTCATTGCAAGATAGTTGGCTCCACTTGGGGACCAAGCTAATTTTTGGTGCAGATTAGGCTCTCTCTGACCTCACCATTGCGCTTAGAAGACCTCAAAACCCTAGGATTGCCTACCCATTTGTCAAAATCAAAGACATCAACTTGGGAGCCATCAAAGGTTTTTTTTAGGGTTTGCAAACTCGTACCATACAGATCGTACAGTTTGTAAAAAAAATCATCCTTGTTAGTTGTACTCTGTGGATTTTTTTTTTTAGTTTCAAGATATTTCTTTCAAAAATTTGGGCTTATTTCATATAGTTTGGCAAAAAACAATTCAGCGAATATAATATCTTTTTTTTTCTGGGCAACAAATATTTGGTGGAAATTTGCATTTTGTCGGGCATATTATTTTTGCAGAATAAAATAGTATATAATCGACATTTAAATAATTTTGAATTTTCGTATAAGCATTATTCAAAATTTCTTCGCATCAACTATTTGATTCCAAAGTCTATAGAAAAAGGTTCCTTTTTGGCTACATTTAAGAACATTGTCAAAGGGAGTACATTTTTTGACACCTTGACTGACCGTCACATCCATCCGGCTGGGCTCGTCTCATCACCAGCCGCCGCTGTTCGAGCCCTATCCATTGGTTGGTTCTCTGTTGCTGACGACCTTCACCACCAGCTCTCATCTTTTGCTAGCCCTGTCTACCAAGTTTTGGTCTCATCACAGACCATGGGGTTCGCTATAGGGAGTGGCGCTGCCCAACATCAGCTCAACTCTGCCCAGGTTGTCTGCTTTGCCGCTGCTCCAAGGTGCTGCATTTTTTTTATTGCCAACACGCCCCATGGTCATATCAAGGACTAGGGGCCAAATTTTTTATAGTCCTGGTGCTTATTCTTTTGCACCCAGTTAGCTTGCCAGGCCCTAATAGGGCATAAATCTTTTGAGGGGCATATCTTTTCACCACAATCTCAAAAATGGGCAAACGAGATACCATTGGAAAGGTATTTTAGAGCACTATCCAGTACTGCACCTTATTTTCTAGAATTTTATTGCTTGTAAAAGATACAGTCAAATAAAGTTAATATAATAATTTGGACTCAAAAGCCAATATATTCTAATTAGATTGTCAAAATTTGGTGATTTCAGTGGCATTCAGAAGGTATTTCAGTGCGTTTTTATTAGTCCATTCCTTTTGTTTAGTTTTAGCTCTAGGTGTTTTACAATTTTTTTTGCAATTTGGTACATTTGTTCAAATACTTGGACATCCTGAAGTTTGAAGAAGGATTTTTTGATTTGGAGGGATCTCTTCAGTTGCGTATCATTATTTGGAAGTTTCTATTTTCTGTTGAAGGTCAATATCTTTGTAATATTGTAGATTTTTCATTGTTTTTCATGGGGTTTTCAATTCATCCTTGACTAATAATGTTGGGAAAGGGAAACTATAGACAATGGAGATATTGCATCATCAACCATCTTTAATCACTTCAATTGTTGCCACATTTGTATGGTTTAGTTCCCCCTCTTGATAATTGTATCCAAATTTTTTCTTGGAATTATTGAAGGTATGATGTTCTAGGGGTTATTGCAATGCATGTTGCTGATGATGTTTTGAAAGCTATTGATCATTGTGATTGTCCTCATACTCTTTGGACTAATATTTGGGAGCTATATGAAGATATTGATACTCCACCATTTCTTAATGATCATGATTCAAAATTTCATATGGCTCTTCATTCTTCAGATCAGATGCCCTATGATGATGATACTATTCAGGAGTTTATTGATTGGAATACTTTGAATCTTTCAAAGAGGTTGAAAAGGTTTCTTCAGATGCTCCTCCTTCTCCATCAAAGACTATTGATATACCTTCACATTTAGTGATTCCTTTTTCAGATTCATTGATTGAAGCTTCCATAATTTCTATTCATCAGGACATATTCAGTTTTCTAGACTTGGAATCTCAGGATGGCTTCATTTCAAGAATTGTAGACTTGTGTACTTCTACAGGTTTGGAGAAAATTCTTGAGGGGATATCTCTCCTCTATGTAGATTATATTTTGGAGGGTTTTATTGAGTCTCCACATTATTTTGGTTGGAACTTGATTATGGATTTTGATCTTGGTGGGCCTATCTTGGGGGCACTTGATTCTTCTTCAGATATTCCATATATGAGGCTTCTTCCCTCCCATTTCATTATGGAGTTGGAGTTTATTCACCATCTACCATTAGATTGGATTCAAACTTCTCTCAGTGGTTTTGAGGACACTTCATTGTGGGGGGGAAATCTAGTCTCCATATATTCCTTCAATGGAAGTGTTGATTCCCAAATATACAATCAACTTGAATCCTAGAGGGGTGCTAGGATTGATGGTCAGATTCAAGGAGAGATTTGGCCAACAAATGGGAGATTGATATAAAACCTTTCTCCCCTACACTTCAGGCTTTGTGAAACCCAGGAAGGTGATCCTGATAGTGTACTTATAGATAATCATGTGCCAAAGCATCCAAAACACTATAAACAAATAATTCTCCTTCAATTGTTAAATAGACATACTACCCAAAATATTTGGCTGACCTTAATGGTAATGTTTGATTTAAACATGATAAATGTAATGCATTAAGCTCAACACATAATCAAAACCGAGATAGAAAAGTAATGTTGATTTTAATTTGTAGTTGCCACAAAAGTCTAAGAAAATTGCAATATTAGAAGAGCGGTGCCATATTCCACGGTGGAGTCATCTAAACCATGTAATTTAAAATTCATCACAGCATTTACCTTGTCATAACTATGCCTACCAGATGATACCTTGCACCATTGATACTAGAAACTCGACCAGTCATACTTAGTAATCCTAGCACACAATTGCATAAACCTCTATTTATGTTAATATAGTTTAACTCATTCTTTGAATGAGAGTAATAACACTAAAAATACATTCAAGGAAAGACAAGAAGAACTAGCAATCTTTGATTACTCATATTCAAAATCTATGTAATATGGGCATTGGAGAAAACCAACTCAAGATATGTTGCCATTTACATACAAATATGGCAGTTCCATGATTAAATTCTCCATTACAAGACTTAGACTATTCCAAAACCTAAAACTAGTACTTATTCATTCCAGACTTGTTACAAAAAATGTATTTTCATGGGACCAAAGTATAAGAAAATCCTCTACAAATGAAGTAGGAAATGCATTTAAGAGAAAACAAAGAAACCCCAAATGAAAATACCTGTTGACCACTAGCATCATTTTGGTCCTTTGATCAACAATCGCCTCTCCAATGAAGAATGCCTTCTTCACTTTATTTCTCCCACCTCCTCATTTATTTTTCCCTGCAACTAATTTTTTTTATTTTTAATGTGAAGGCCTTTACTCTTTTTATCGAGCTGTAGAAATCCCTTTTACCCATGCATTTCCTTTTAATTAACTTTATCACCATCAAAAATCCCCTAAAATATTGCTATTGGACATCTATCCATAGGTCCCACAGCCACCTTATATCATCACCACCTGATATTTATCATGCATCATAGATGCAAAGAGAAATGGGAGACACATAATAGTGATGGGAGATACTATCGCTCCATTGCTAATATGCAAAGGAGAAACAAATGATAGTAGCGATGGGTGATAAATAGGATGTGGTATAGTGCATTGCAAATGAAAATAGAAATTGGAGACACATAACAACAATGGGTGATACTATCACTCCATCGCTAATATGCAAAGGAGAAAAGAATGCCAACAATGATGGGTGATAAAGAGGATGCAATATTGCTCCATTGTTGATATGAAACACAAAAAGAGAATGAAAACAACAAAGGAAGATAGGAAGAAGAGGCCATTACATGTGATCATCTTGCCAAAGATCTTCATCTTCTTTTCATTTTGCTTCATTAGCCAAGACAAGTTGGTGTGCTACTTCCAACTTTCGACGGATTTGCTGCTCTTCACATTTTTCTGCTTCTCTATGAACTTTGGTAGCATCAAAAAAATGTTTACAATAGTCAACATGCAACTCTATCTTCTTCTCATAAAGGCCATGTGTATGAGGGCTCGCCAAAACGAACAGTTGATTGAACACACAAAGTGCATTCATTAATTTTGAAACTGCTTGATGAACCTCATCAACAATACATTTTTGCTTTTGAAGTGTTGAAGTTGATTTTTTTTGCATTGCAACCCCAACATCAATGCGTAACATGTAATTTTAGGGTACCAAATATGCTTCTCTTTAATAATGTTCATTTAGAATCTTTCCATTGTTCTGCTTCATAATGTGTTTGACCCAAATATAATAAAATTTGGATGTTAGTGCCAAAATAAAATTTCCTCAAACAGTTTTGATACATTTTCATTGCAAGCGCAAATTGTCCTTGTGCAAAGTAAACATGTGCTAGATTTAACCATACATCAGGCATCTAAACAAAGATGTTTCATGCAACGACTTCTTGTACTTATGTAAAATTTACTTTGCAATATCAAATTGACCCCTTTCAACTAGCACAATGGCTGCCCCATTTGCAACATAAACATTTCCTGGTGTTACATTTGAAGCAATTTTTGTGATGTCTATTTATGCTCATTGTCAATAAAAGAAATTCCATTTAGCCTTGGAAAATAATGTTCAAAACCCCTCCATTGGAGTCTATTGGGTCTATTGAGTTACAAGGAATGTTAAATGTCTTTATCGCATAATTATGTACATCTCTTGCAGAGAGGCAAGGTGTTTCTGAAGGTACAACAAAAAGGCATTGTCCTTGAGTTGAAAACATGTATGTAGAAACTTCACGACAATAAGCTGATTGCTGACCATCTAGGATTATTCTGGAAAGAATCCAATGAAAAGATGAATCCTTTCATGCCCAAAATTCATTGGTTGTAGTTACTTGGTGACAACATTTGAGTGAGGAAGAAGAAACTAGGCACTGTTAAATTTCAAGCTTAGATCCAAGGGTATTTTATCTCCATCTATCTAAACTACATGGGAAAAATTGTTACTTGGAAAATCATGTACTAAATCCCCCAGTGAACCTGAAAAGTCATGAGTTGAAGGGAGAATAGTTGTAGTTCTTTGTTATTTTCTAGATCCAAACATCCCTCATGAACTTTTATTTCACTATCATACACTCATAATAGGTTCCTCACATACTTTGTAAAAATATTCACTCACACTTATCAAGGACCTTGCTGTTTTTCTTTCTCAAACAAAGCTTTGTTTGCAATCTAGATGATTCCACTGCTATCTTGCTATATTTGCAACACATGTGGAAAAGTGTATGGTATCAAATAATTTCCCTTTACTATGAAAATGATTATCTCCATCCCTTATGAGCACGTGGGCTATCTTATTGTTCACATCTTCACACTTTGCTACCCCTATAAGCTCTCTCACCATATGGAACTTCATGATTTCTGAAAATTTATCCTCATCATGCTTGCTGCCCCTGACTATTATGAGCCCTCTATTCATGCTCTATTCTTAGGTTTCCACTTGCTGTCCATGTACCTCTTTTGCATCACTAGACTAGGATCAAGTGCAATATGGTCCTTATTTTGGTTGAACCTGTCCCAAATCATATTATCCATTAAAAATGATTCATAATTTTGAGAGCTCCATTAGGAAGGATCATTGTATTGGAGTCTTTGTATCTTGTTCACCATCAGTTTCCACATAGTCCTGGTTTGTCACTTAATTTATTCATTGATTGGGAATGTACCTGATTTGATTGTGGTATCTTCATCTTCCTTTGGCAAGGAGACATATGAGTAGTTTTCAGAGCCATCATTATCATTCAATTTCATCCTTTCTTCCTTCAATTCCTATCCTGAGCGGGAACCATCCCTACATTTCTACTTGGTTTTGTTTCTTCCAAAAGGGAGACAAGTTGTTTGTCAACATTGGATCATGTTTTGTCTTCATACACTTACCATTTTTGCAGGAAATCACATATTATAGGGGGGGGATATATAGTCTCTCTCTCTTTCCCTCCTGTGCGGGGCTATTAATTGTAATATATCCATGTGATAGATGGTGTACGTGGGGGGTATTATGGAGTCCTCCATCCTTCCTCACTTATTTGCATTTCATCTTCTTTTTGAAGAGGGGTTTTCTTCCCATTGGGTTTTCCCCTTTGCTCCATTTGCGGGAGATTAGTTGCATTTCATTTTCTTTTGTACATGGGTACCTAAAATGGCCATGTAACCGAGACCCATCATTCCATCATTAAATAATCATTGCATAATAATTTCCTCCCTAAGTTGCACTTATGGGGTTCATGTAATGAATACTTAATTACAATTGCATAAGTTTACTTAGGAATATTATTTAATTAATTCCTAGGTTGCATTTACTAGGCAATTAGTTATGATGGGGCCATGCCCCTTCACATGTATTTAGGAATATAAAGATTCCTTCTAGAAGCCTTATCCAAGACTTCAAATCATTATAGGTAGTTAGTTAGGGTTCACATGTTGTTAGATCTAGACACATGTCAATATCATAATGAGTACTATATTTCACTCTTGCCTATATATACATGGAATTTGTATATTGTAACATATCAATCATGGTGGAGATTTTAAATTTTTTCCCCTTGTAGGTATGTTTTGTCCTCAGCTCGGAGTGGTTGGGTCATGGGTTTTCTTTTCTTACGTTGACTTGTTATTAACGGTGGTCAGTCACTTAAGTGGTCTTTTATCCCCCTTTGGTCATGACTTTACCGACCCTGTTTACTTGTCCTTTCGGTCTCTTGGCGTCATGACTACATTATATTTTAATGGTCGAGCTAATGAATTGTTATTGATTAACCATTAAATAATCTTTTCAACCTTGAGGATCTTTACCCCATCCACCTAGTCGGTCCCCTTCTTTAAGAATAATTTTTTTGCATGTGCAGATTGCGTGACCATCGGATAAAGTAATTCTAATCTTAACTGTTCCTCGTAGACCTCACAAGGTTTATGCTTACGTCATAAAAAGTGGTGTGAGGCTTGCGAGATGCTGCCACCTATTGGATTCAATGGTGGGGACCAGTTTTGATTGCTGACCAATGATGGAGACTGATGCCGGCAACTGTTTTCGTACCGACGCATCGTGGCCGTTCCTCGTTGATCTCGTGCAATTTAAACTACAGTTTCAATAATGCTACGAGTGTGTGATTTGGTGACATATGGGCTCTGATGCTATGTGCTGATAACAAAGGTGGGGCCCATTTCCATGCTGATATGGTGCCCGGTAGGCGAATTTCCTATTCGCCTGATCACTGGAAGGTGGATGTGGCATTTTCAAATTGTTTTGACTTAATCTGAGCCATTCTCTTGGCCAACATTTCTTTTTATCAACGACTCATATTTAAATAAACTGGTGCTATACTATAGCCGTTTTATCTCATGTGAGTGAATAGTAATGGTCGAGTTTGACTCTGCCTGCATAATTAAATGCCCAAAGGCTCAGTGAATTACTATTTCCATGCTATATTTCTTGATTGAGGAGGAATTTTCTGGTGCTGAGTGAAGCAAGCTGCAATTTTCCAGTCTCACTGCATTTGACGCTTTGCAAGAGAAACCATAAGTAGCATGTACACCATTTCTTGTGTTTTCAAAATATGTTTAGGGTTGCTTGCTGAAAAATTGATGATTGTTTCCTTTTCCGTTCCTGAGGAATTGTTTGGATAGATTCAATTTTAGAGCTTGTTTAGGTAATTGTTGGACATTTTTGAATATTGAAGAATTTTCTGTTAAGACAATAGAGAGAAAAGTGTAATTGTTTTCCATTTGAAAGATAAGAAAACCCTAGCTCGAATTACCATCTGTTTGATATAAATGGCACCCAAGGCATGAATTGCTAGTTCTGAAGCTACGTCTAGGGGTTTTCCCAAGATGTTATTGATTTTCTAAAGCCCTCTACAAGAAAGAAGCAGGAGGGAAAAGTATTGTTTTATGGGCCTTTTCTTTTGGATGGTTAGTGGATAAGCAATGTGCAATTCATGATGCTGAATTGCCATATACTGGTTGGCAGTTGTTTTCCAACTGGTTTGGGAACATAAATCTAGCGGTTCCTTTGAGTAATCCATGGAGATTGGACCTGGGTAAATTGGTGGTATCCAATGTCTATGAAGATGTAGACCTATTGAAGGATGTCGTTGCAAGGTACAACCTTATGACCCGAATAGTCAGAATACATGATGGTAAGGCAATGATCAAAATAATAAGGGAGGAAATCACAAAGATTTTTGGCTTGCACGACTGGAGTCAAGATATGATTCCTGTCAACTTGGAGGTTTTCAGAGAGGAGGACAGAAACACCAAGGGTTTTTTTAGAACATCCCTTTTGATACCCCATTTGGCTGTGTCAGGGAGAGGGAAGAACTAGAGGAGGGTGGTAATTGGAAAGAATGAACCTGAACCTTTCCCAATGGACTATTTCGCCATCCACTTCAAGAACACTGTTTGTGCATTGTGTCAGGTCCTGGGGATCAATTTGAAGAAGACCTTACCTGTCGAAGTGATGTATATGGATGTAAACCTCCAACACCCGGGCTATAATGTGGTATATGATTTTGCCACTTATCTTGCAGAGAAAATGCACTTAGGTTTGGTGGCCTTGAAGCAAGGGAAGAATTGGGTAGGATTCAAGTGGTTTTCTCTACTAATCCACATGTTTTTATATAGGGGTCAAACTGTGTTCGAGAAAGATATGGAATTGAGGAAAAGAGAAGGTGATATTGAGATGCTTGTAAAATGTTGGACTAGGGTCCTGGACACGCATGATCATAAGTTTGATTATGTAACATTCCATAATATTTTTGGGTCCAAGTTAAGAAGGGTCCTATATTTTGACCCCCCCAGGATTCCAAAGGAAATTCATGATTTCCTGAGGCCTATGGAGAGGAGAACCGAGTTGAATTTAATGCATAACTAGGGAGATATTATCCCCTATCACAACACAACAATCTTCAGGGTTTTCAACACCAATGCCACCCCATTTTTTCTACCAAGGGAGATGCCCCTTAGACTTGGTTTCATAGAAGTCATGAGGCAGTTGGGAGCATCTCAGGATTTCCATTTAACCGTTGAACAGAAGAATGGGCATTCTTCCTTGAATATACAACTTTTGCCGATTTTTTCATGAAAAAGAGAGGGTGGAAGGACTTGTACTTATTGCTCAAACCATATGGGCTAAGGAATTTACGCCCCAAGAATCATGATCCTCAGGGTTTTATCTCCCAAATGAAGGCAAAAAATTGGACTGGGGCCTTCGTCCACAATTTTTACTTTCCTGAGGACATCATCAAGAATATTTTTGATTTAGACTTACAAGATGAGAGAAAGGAAATGTTCATTACCTATTCAAAAAAGGTGAGAAATAAAAAGGAAAAGGTGCTTGGTTTTGATCCTATACCTGGTGCTAAAGATGAATTTAGCAGGGCAATGTATGCTCTTGATAATTTTAAGAGTTTGGTAGGGGTTTGAAAGGATGAAAATATTGTGGAAGAAAGGGGAAAATCACAAATCACTGAGGAGCACCCTGAAGTAAGATTGGAGGAGAGGCCTACCTATCAGCCCCAGAAAAAGATAAAGGTATTTTCTAGGAGAGGGGGAAGTAGGACTGAGGAGGCTACTATGAGTGGTGCACCATCTGTCTCAAGATACGAGAGATAGGAGTTATGTAGTACAGAGAGAAAAAGTATGTCCAGGTTTTGAAGTTTTGAGTCAGATTTGAGAACTTAGTGAATCATGGGGTTCTTGAGCATGCTTGTGAATATTTTGATTTTATTGTCTCTCCTATTTTAATAGCTTGCATGGATTATTAATGAAATATTGATCCAAGATGATTTTCATTAATCTTCATTTGTTGTTTACTATGAATTACGTTTAACTATTGCTCTAGTTCAAAGGATCGGTTAAATGGTTCAATTACCCAGTAAGTTCATGCGGATTAACACATAGGATTTATCAAGGAGTAACAAATTCAAGTACAAATATATGGATTGTAATGCTATTCATACAGATCATTAGTACTCTAGATGAAATTTTCCTTGTAGTTCAATTTCCTTATTGACTCCGTGCTTTAGGATATGGAACTAGAACTCTGATTACTTTTCGTCCTTCGTATTTTGTGTTATGGATTTAGGAAATTTAATTCAAATAACTCATATCAATATACTTAGGTGTAATGTCGATTCTCTATTAGATAGATCCTAACTCTTCTAAGAAACAACCAATTTATTGAAGGTTTGTATCTTTTAGCACGAGCGAGAATCTATTTATTATTTGTCCATTTATGAACAAATAATTTCATGTATAAGTGACAACATATTTTAGGAACACCCTCCTGGATCTTACAGAGTTCGAAGTGTAGGAGAAATAACAGTATTCACTGCTATCTTCTCGTTAAGTTGGCACAGTGCTTTCAAAAATTTAATCATTGAATGCGGAAAGTTCATAGAAGCTCTTGTGAGTTCTGCTTGGGTTGTTATAAAATACGCCAACAGAATGGCGACTCTATTGGGGAACTATCAAATGAAAAGTCTCTAAGTGCAGATCTGGTTTAGTCAGAGTCAGTTTTTGTAATATAATTGTTTTATCTTATCACTACATTTATCATGTTTAGCACATGCGTCTAGTTTTTCTATGTTCCCTGTCATTGTGTCAGGTGATGTTTAAAATCTTGTCCAAAGTCACGAGTGCAAAAGTGAAGTGCAATCACTTCATCATTCCCAATATTTTGGGTGGCGACTCTGATATATCGAACAAATTTTTTCACACAAAGTGTGAAAAGAAACATGCAAAGGAAAGTTCTCAAACACCGGAGGTCATGAAGAAGACTAGAAATTATGCAAAAAAGAATCCCAAGCCAATGATAGAGCTCGAGCCAGGACATGACAAGAAATGGGTAAAAATAAATGATACCCCAAGTAAGTCTGTTTCATCTCCTATCGTCTCTTCTCCTACTTTGAATGCTAAAATAAATAGTGATTTTATTGGTGGAGATTCCTCAGAAGTTGTTGTGTCTCAAATAGATCATGGTAGTTTTCCTTTTGAAATGGCTCAAGAGGTTGAAGCTGATATGTCCAAAGAGGAAGAACAATGGGGATTCTGGGAACAAGACAAGTAGTTCCCAGAAGCTACAATACCTGGTACTATGTTTGGTTTTACTGAACAAAATTTCAAACCATGAGGGACGTCTTTGAATGAGAAACCGCCTTTGTTTCAAGATGAAGAACAATCCAAGCAACCTTACTATACTCCTGCTCCTAGTGAGGCAGGAGATATCCTTGAGAATGAAATGGATATAGACAAGGATACACAAATATTAATTGAAGAAGAAAAGAGGTTGCAGGCAATAGAGGATAATAGGGATAGAATAAGAAGCAAGAATCTAGAGAGATTCCGAGCTAAGAAATTTGAAAGGAACGCCCAGAAAAAGAAAGTTGAAAAGATGAGGGAAGAAGCAGCTAAGAGAAAAACCTTTGAGGAAAAGGTGGCTAAAGCAGCTACTGAAAGGGCTCGAGATGTTTCTAAATTAATAGTCTCTATTTGAACTTCTACCACTCCCACATATACCACTTCCATATAAGCTACCAAAACTTCAGATCCATTGGCTGGATCTAAGAAGACAACCTTTGCAGACCATGGGAAAGCTCATGTTGACCAACCTCAAAAAAGTGTTTACAATTTTCCAAATGATAGAAGCCATCTTAATACTAGAGATTAAACAAATGATGAGATTAATCCTAGACCATAAAATTTTCCTCAAAATCCTGAGCTCCTACGATTGCAACTAATAAATGATCAGTTGTAGGCTGATTTGAGAAAAGCTGAAATAGAAGCTGCTAATGCCGAGATGGCAAGAAAGATAGCCTTCTTAAAGATATCTATAACACCCCCCAAGCTTCTGGTTCGGGAAAGAGAAAGAATGAGTAGTTGAGCAAGAATTCTGAGAAGCAAATTCATAGAAGTGGGGGTGCTGGTAACCAAGGTGGTGGAGGTGGAGGTGGTCATAAACAATTCAGTTCTTACTCTGAGGATGAAGAGGGAAGCACTGGCAAGGATAAAAAACAAGGTAGTGGTGATAAGGGTGCATAGGGGGATGATAAGAAAGATATTGAGCAACACAACACCGACAAAATGGGACGTGGTGGAGGAGCACCCCAAATTGATAGATACAAACAATTGTGTTTTGGCAATATTCGAGGATATCCTAATCCAGTTCCAGACAATGCATGAAAGCACCTCCCAAAATTCACTGGTAATAATGTTTTTAGTGGGGAAGACCATTTGAAAGATTTTCAAGGCTTTGTTGAAGACTTTGAAATATGGGATGATGATGTAGCAATGAAATACTTTATGGAGTCACAAGTTGAAGATGCTAGGGATTGGTATAGAGGGTTACCTGATGCTAGTATTGACTCCAGGGATGGTTTTTGCAGAGCTTTTAGGGAACAATATGGGGATCAAACTGACCCTAGATTTAAATTAAATGATTTTAATAACATTACCAAGGGGCATAATGAACTGGTTATTGAGTTTAATGCTCATTTCCAAAAGGCTATGACAAGAGTTCCTACATATTTGAGGCCTAATGAGTGTGCATGTTTAGTTGTGTATCGTAATGCTTATGATGCTAAAATGTGCTATTTCTTAAGAGATAAAGATCCTCAAAATTTGAGGCAAGCATATAAGATGGTGGTGAACATTGAAAATAATAGAAGAGCTTTTTGTAAAGTAGGGAGGAGGGAAGATCCTAATTTTTTTAAAGGTACCAAGAATCAAAATGAAAAGGTTGCTAAACCTACTGCTACTGATGAAAAGATAGATCAAGTCCTTACCTTGTTGTAGAAACAATTAAAAAATGACAAGCCTCATTTTCAAAGAAATGATAGGCCTCCCAGGCTACAAGATTATCCCTATAATACCAATTGGAATAATGGAAAACCTCTACAAGGAAACCAAAGAAAAAATTAAATTCCGCTCAATCCTTTACAAAAGAATTCTTTGAATGCCACAAAAAATTTACATTGGTGTGAAGTATGCAAAAGGCCTCACTCTTCAGAACAGTGTGCAGTAGCACAAAATATGGTAGAATATCAAGATGATCAGGGAGATGCTCAACCTCCCTAGGACTAGGATACAATGAAAAATGTATTATTAGGACCATCTGATCTGGCCTATAATGATTATACCTTAGATGATGAGACTTGTGGCATGGATGTTGATGTTCAGAGACAACATAACGATGTACGCCATCAAAAAGTGTTCCTGGATGAAGGAGACAATGATGACTGTGTTGTGAATGAATTGGAAGTGGATAACACTATTTTAAGAAGACCCTCTGATGAAGAAATTGAAAAATATACTGTTGCCTTAGGTGCAAGGGCAAGGAATAACATACAATTGAGAAACAAAACTATTCCAAGAGATTCAGGTAAGCCTTGCAGCCTGTTCATAAAAGAAAAGGATGTAACTGGAACAAATGTAAATTTGGAGGCTAAGAATGTCATTTCAAAGCCTAAGGAAACAAGGGAGCCCCGGATATGGGAAAATAAAGTTGATACGACTAATACAAAGAATGAATCTATACCCTAGAAGATCAAGGATATCAAGAAACACTCCTCTAATGATGAAATTCTCAAAGAAAAAGAAAAGGTAATTTCTGAAATCACAAATTTTCCTGAATTACCAAAGTACACTTCAATAGACATGTTTCAAGTACTTTCACAAGTTAGGGTTATTGTTCCTTTCTTGGAAATGATGCGTATAGATGAACATAAGGATATTGCACTTATTAGCAGTATTCCTACAAGTGGAAAAAATAAAGTGGTTTATGATCAAGTGAAATCAAAAGAAGATCAAGAAAAGAAAAAAACTGTGGAAGAAAATATTACAAAAAGTCCCCAAATATACTTAGGTACCACTATTACTGCTAATCCCAACCATGTTAATCTCTTTTTCTTAAGTCCGATTATTGATGGGAAAATGTTGAGAAATTGCATGATCAATTCAAGAGCATCTAACAATGTGATGCTAGTAAAAATAATGCATGCAATGGGATTAAAAGTGGACAATACATATGGTGAATTCTATGCAATGGATTCTAGGGAAGTACCTGTTATAGGTATTATAAATAGTGTTCCATATAGACTTGCAATATTTCTTGAGAAAGAGCTACATACGAGTGTTATAGTGGTGGATATTCCACCTACTTATGGCATGCTCTTATCCCAGCCTTGGAGTGCTTCAATGGGTGGGAGTATACAATGTGATCTGTCTTTTGCTACATTTTCCATTGAACAAAAAGATGTTAAGGTAGATAGGGAAAAAAGAGCCCCTAACATGATCAAACCTCACATGATAAAAAATGTGGAAGAATCACCATAATCCATTAGAATTAACTTTGTGGAAACTGATCTAGAAAATTTCTAAGTTGAGGAAGATAAAACAAAAGAAATCCAGTCTGCACCTATTGAAAAGGAAGTATTGAAGCTGACAACAGATGGTGATTTATGGATAATGCATTTTGTTGGAGCTTGTTCCAAAGATGGCTTAGGAGAAAGAATTTTCTTTACTTCCCCACAAGGTAAAACATTTAAATATTCTTTCTTATTGTAGTTTTCTTGTACCAACAATGTTGTTGAGTATGAAGCTCTCATACTCAGTCTGAAGATAACTTCAAAGCATGGTATTACATAATTAAAAGTTTTGGGAGATTCTGAGTTAGTTGTGTCCCAGATTAGATCTCACTTTGCAAAAAAAGATAAAAGAATTAGGCAATACAAAAATGCAGTATGAGATACTATAGAGGGATTTAATGCTTTTGGTATAGAATGGATTGAAAGAGGACAAAATGCTAAAGCTGACTTATTAGAAAATATAGCTGTCAATTTGGATGATGTCACTTTTGGTGGCATCTCACAAATAGAAGTACAGACTAGGCCTACAAAACCTGATAATATCTGTAACTAGCAAGTGTTTGATGATGACACAAACATACTGAAATTCTTGCATTGTGTGGATTAGTATGAGAGCCAAGAAATTGATTTTGGCTCATTTGTAACATAAATTATTGGGAAGAAGACTCTATTTGGGAATGAAGTGATCCAACTCAAAACTAACACCATCCCTAGGGGTCTTGTTGCACTTGAAAGAGTTTTTGATGGCCCGGATATGTCAAATACTAAGCAAGCATCTACTCATAAAGAGGATCTAGAAGAAATAAACTTAGGAACATAAAGTTCTCCTAAGAATGTTTATGTTGGAAAGAAAATGAAGCAACATATTAGAAACATGCTGATTACCCTGCTTAGAAAATATAGACATGTTTTTGTTTGGTCCTACGAAGACCTTAAAGTATATAGGGAGGACTTATTCCAACATGAGATCCCATTGAAACCTGATATGAAGCCTTTCAGGCAAAAACAAAGACCGATTAACCCTACCCTGCAACCCAAAATGCAAGAAGAACTTGCTAAGCTAAGGGAGGCAAGAATCATCAAACCAATTAGAAACTCATCTTGGGTCTCTAACTTGGTACCTGTTAGAAAGAAAAATGGAGATATTAGGTTATGTGTTGATTTGTTGATTTTAGAAACTTGAATGTTGCTTCTTTAAAAGATAATTACCCATTGCCTAATATGGAGGCTATGTTACAAAAGGTTAGAGGATGTTAATTTCTATCTATGATGGATGGATTCTCCGGGTACAACCAAGTAATGGTTAAAGGGTCTAAGCAATTCAAAACTTCTTTCACCACACCATGGGGAACATATGTATATGTACGAATGTCATTTGGATTAATAAATGCTGAAACAAATTTTTAGAGGGCTATGGATCTAGCCTTTACTGATTTCATTGATTTATTCCTTGCCATTTACCAAGATGATCTTACTGCCCATAGAAAAAGTGAGGAGGATCATTGTCCTCACTTAGAGAAGATTTTTATCAAAGCTCTAGAATATGGGATATCTTTAAATCCTAGGAAGTGTGCCTTTGGGGTGAAAGAAGGAAAATTTCCTGGACATCTGGTTTCAAAAGATGGGGTGTAGATTGATCTAGAAAGGGTTACTGCTATTGATAGTATTACACAACCAAGAAATGTAAAAGGTATCCAATCTTTCTTTGGATAGATAAATTTTCTAAGAAGATTTGTTACAATTTTTTTTGAGATTGTCCACCCAATATTGAAGATGTTGAAGAAGGGAGATAAGATAATAAGGACAAGAGAACCATCCAAGGCTTTCCAAGCTATTAAAGATGCAATTAAGCAGGCCCCTGCCCTTAAGTCGCTTGATTATTCAAAATTATTCCAGTTGTTTAATTTTTCCTCTTTTCACATTATAGCTGGTGTATTGTTGTAGAAAAACAATGATGGCTTTGAGCAGCCAATTGCATTCTTCAGTAAATCATTACAGGCTACAAAATTGAAATATGACATATCTAAAAAAGCAGGAACATGCCCTGGTAAAGGCAGTTAAGAATTTCAAACCTTATCTAATGGGAGCAACTGTTGTGGCGTATGTACCAATGATAACAGTTAAAGATATTTTCACCCAACAAGAGACTACAGGAAGAAGATGTAGATGGATAAATAGAATCCAAGAGTTTAACATTGATATACAAATTACTAAGCTTGTAAGAGATCAGGGTCTAGCTAAATTAATGGCTAAGACAAATCTGGAGGTAAATCAAATAAATCAGATAGAGAAACAGAACATTGCACCTATTTGTGATATGCAAACTTGTGGTTGGTACAGGAGGATTGTTGAGTATTTACAGACGATGAAATTCCCTGAAGGTATGCCCCTTACTGAGAAAAGAACTCTCAAACTGCAAGCAATTAGATATGTCATTATTGAGGGTGAGCTCTGGTGAAGGAACTATGAAGGTATTATACTCAGATGTGTGGATGGAGACCAAGCTGAATATTTACTACTAGAAATGCATAAAGGAGCTTGTGGAGGCCATTACATGGCTAAGACAACGAATCATAAAATTATAAGAGCAGGATACTGGTGGCCTACTGTGTTCAAGGATGCCCATAGATATGTTAAAAAGTGTGATGCCTGTTAGAGGTTTGCTGGAAAGTTAAAGTTTTCTAGTAATTTGCCATTGAGAGCAGTATCTCTTTCAACTCCTTTCAAGCAATGGGGTAATGAATTCATAGGGGAGATATCTGAAAAATCTAGTGGGGGATATGCATGGATACTGGTGGCAACTGATTACTTTACTGAATGGATTGAAGCAATCCCAACCAAAAGGGCCACAAGTAAAGTTGTTGATTTTTTGACTGAAAATATTTTGAGCCATTTTGGGGTACCTGAAAGAATTGTTTCAGACAATGCTATGTGTTTCAGATCTGAAGATTTTGTTAATTTTTGTGATCAATATGGTATAATTGTTTCATATTCTTCCCCTTATCATCCCTAAGGGAATGGATAGGCTAAGTCCAGTAATAAGAATTTAATGAAGATCATCAAACACATGATTGAGAAGAACAAAAGGGCTTGGGATTCAAAATTAAAATTGGCACTGTGGGCTGATAGGACAACTGCCAAGAAGGCAATTGGTCATTCAATTTTTAACCTAGTCTATGGGATGGAAGCACGTATCCCACAAAACAATCTGATAAAGATGTATGAATTTGTCCAGGAATATGATGATGATATATGTGATGAGATGCAACATAGAATGGATGAACTAAGTTAATTGGATGAAACTAGAAGAGAAGCTCATAAGAGAAATGAAAAATTACAACTTCAGGTGAAGCATCTTTATGAAAAAGGGCAGTTGAGAGAAAATTTGATATTGGAGCAATGGTGTTGGTCTAGAATGCAAGATCAGAAGATAAGGGCAAGTATGGAAAATTTGATCCCCTTTGGCTAGGCCCATATATAATCATGGATACACATAGAGAAGACTCATATTTTTTACAGTCACTTGCGGGTGAAGTTCTAGAACTACCAGTGCATGGATAGTTCTTGAAATACAATTTCTCTTGAAGTAGTTCTTTTTCAATGTACATTGTACAGTCTTGAATGTAGTGTATATAGGTGTGTTTCTTTCTATTTTTTTCTTTTTGTTTCCTTGTCTTGTCCGGCCTTGTCCCTGGTTTTGGGTTCTCTCTGTATCTGGTCTGTGTAACCATTGATTCTGTGATCTTGCTATGCCCACAGGGGGCATACATCCCTAGTCGGAGCCACTGGTGGAGCTTTTAATTTTTTTCCCCTTGTAGGTATGTTTTGTCCTCAGATTTGAGTGGTTGGGTCATGGGTTTTATTTTCTTGCATTGACTTGTTATTAATGGTGGTCAGTCACTTAAGTGGTCTTTTATCCCCTTTTGGCCATGACTTTATCGACCCCATTTACCCGTCCTTTCCGTCTCTTGGCATCATGACTACATTATATTTTAATGGTTGGGTTGATGAATTGTTATTGATTAACCATTAAATAATCTTTTCAACCTTGAGGGTCTTTTCCCCATCCACCTAGTCAGTCCCCTTCTTTAAGAATAACTTTTTCGTATGTGCAGATTGTGTGACTGTTAGATAAAGTTATTCTAATCTTAACCGTTCCTCACAAACCTCGCAAGGTTTATGCTTCCATCATAAAAAGTGGTGTGAGGATTGCGAGATGCTGCCACCTGTTGCATTTAATGGTGGGGACCAGTTTTGATTGCTGACCGATGATGGAGACTGATGCCGACAATTGTTTTCGTACTGACGCATCGTGGCCCTTCCTCCCTGACCTCGTGCAATTGAAAATGCCATTTCAATAATGCTGCAAGGTGTGTGATTTGGTGACACGTGGAATCTGATGTTGTGTGTTGATAACAAAGGTGGGGCCCATTTTTGTGCTGATATGGTGCCTGGTAGGCAAATTTATTGTTTGCCTGATGACTGAAAGGTGGATGTGGCATTTTCAAACTGTTTTGACTTAATTTGAGCCGTTCTCTTGGCCAACATTGCTTTTTGATCAATGACTCGTATTTAAATAAACTGGTGCTGTACTATAGCCATTTTACCTTGTGTGAGTGAATAGTAATTATCAAGTTCGACTTTTCCTATATAATTAAATGCCCAAAGGATCAGTGATTACTATTTCCATGCTATATTTCTTGATTGAGGAGGAATTTTCTGGTGCTGAGTGAAGCAAACCGTTGTTGCAATTTTCTAGTCTCACTGCATTTGACGCTCTGCAAGAGAAATCGTAAGTAGTGCATACGCCATTTCTTGTGTTTTTAGAAGATGTTTAGGGTTGCTTGCTGAACAATTGATGATTGTTTCCTTTTTCGTTCCTGAGGAATTGTTTGGATAGATTCACTTTTAGAGCTTTTCTAGGTAATTGCTGGAGATTTTTGAATATTGAAGAATTTTCTGTTAAGACAATAGAGAGAAAAGTGTGATTTTTTTCCATTTGAAAGATAAGCAAACCCTAGCTCAAATTACCATTTGTTTGATATAAATGGCACCCAAGGCACGAATTGCTGGTTCTGAAGCTATGCCTAGGGGTTTTTCCCAAGATGTTATTGATTTACTGAAGCCCTCTACAAGCAAGAATCAGGAGGGAAAAGTATTGTTCTATGGGCCTTTTCTTTTGGAAGGGTTAGTGGATAAGCAGTGTGCAATTCGTGATGCCAAATTGCCATATACTGGTTGGCAATTGTTTTCCAATTGGTTTGGGAACAAAAATCTAGCGGTTCCTTTGTGTAATCCATGGAGGTTGGACCTAGGTAAATTGGTGGTACCCAATGTCTACGAGGATGTAGACCTATTGAAGGATGTCACGGTGAGGTACGACCCTGTGGCCCGAATAGTCAGAACACATGCTAATAAGGCAATGATCAAAATAACAAGGGAGGAAATCATAGAGATTTTTGGCTTGCACGAGTGGAGTCAAGATATGATTCCTATCAACTTGGAGGTTTTTTAGGGAGGAGTATAGAAATACCAAGGGTTTGTTTAGAACATCCCTTTTGATACCCCATTTGGCTGTGTCAGGGAGAGGGAAGAACTAGAGGAGGGTGGTAATTGGCAAGAATGAACCTGAACCTTTCCCAGTGGACTATTTCGCCATACACTTCAAGAAGACTGTTTGTACATTGTGTCAAGTCTTGGGGATCAATTTGAAGAAGACCTTAACTATCAAAGTGATATATATGGCTGCAAACCTCCAACTCCTGGGCTATAACGTGGTATATGATTTCACCACTTACCTTGCAGAGAAAATGCACTTAGGTTTGGTGGCCTTGAAGCAAGGGAAGAATTGGGTAGGATTCAAGTGGTTTTCTCTGCTAATCCACATGTTTTTATATAGGGGTCAGACTGTGTTCGAGAAAGATATGGAATTGAGGAAAAGAGAAGGTGATATTGAGATGCCTGTACAATGCTGGACTAGGGTCCTAGACATTCATGATCATAAGTTTGATTATGTAACGTTCAATAATATTTTTGGGTCGAAGTTAAGAAGGGCCCTGTATTTTGATCCCCCCAGGATTCCAAAGGAAATTCATGATTTCTTGAGGCCTATGGAGAGGAGAACTGAGTTGAATTTAATTCATAACTGGGGAGATATTATCCCCTATCACAACACAATAGGCTTTAGGGTTTTCAACACCAATGCCACCTCGTTTGTTCTACCAAGGGAGGTGCCCCTTAGACTTGGTTTCATAGAAGTCATGAGGCAGTTGGGAGCATCTCAGGATTTCCATTTTCCCATTGAATAGAAGAAGGGGTCATTTTTCCCTTAATATACAAATTTTGTCGATTTTGTCATGAAAAAGGGAGGGTGGAAGGACTTGTACTTATTTCTCAAACCATATGGGCTAAGGAATATACGCCCCATGAATCCTGAGGGTTTTATCTCCCAAATGAAGGCAAAGCATCAGACTGGGGCCTTCATCCACAATTTTTACTTTCCTAAGGACATCATCAGGAATATTTTTGATTTAGACTTACAAGATGAGAGAAAGGAAATGTTCATTATCTATTCAAAAATGGCGAGAAATAAATAGGAAAAAGTGTCTGGTTTTGATCCTATAATTGGTGCCAAAGATGAATTTAGCAGGACAATGTATGCTCTTGATAATTTTGAGAGTCTGGTAGGGGTCTTAAAGGATGAAAGCATTGTGGAAGAAGGAAAATAAAAAATTACCGAGGAGTACCCTGAGGTAAGATTGGAGGAGAGGCCTACCTATCAGCCTCAAAAAAAGATAAAGGTATTTTCTAGGAGAGGGGGAAGCAGGACTGAGGAGGCTCCTATGAGTGGTGCACCATTTGTCTCAAGGTAATCCATGCCAACTATTGTTGAACTCGATTCTTCTCCAAGGTTTTTAGAACAGGTTCGCCCACCATCCCTAAAGAGGTAGAGGACTGAAAGTGTAAGGGATGGCGACTGTGAAGGTAATGATGACGAGGACATTATTTTAACTCCATCCGAAATGAATCCGGAAATTCCATCAAACCAAACTGATACTGCAACGAGTTCAAGGGCAGTTACCCTGAGATTAGGAAAGGATGAGATCAAAGGAATTACAAACAATGATAATTTGAGGATGGAAGCTTGCAAAGAGTTCATGATGGATGACTCTTTTATTCATACTAATTCCTTTAAAGATTTTGTATGGAGAGATCATCTCTCATTATATTCCAAGAAGGTGGCACATGAAAGAAGTCTGCATCCAGAGCTCCCAGAGTAGGTGATCCAGTCAAGAGTTAGGTTGCAGATGAAGGAAATTTTTAAAGAAATAACACCAGAGTAGGTCAGGGCATTGGTTCAAAAAAGTGGAGTATTGCTACTCCCTGAGTGGGATATTGTTGATGCTGTGGTGTTTGACACAATAAGAAGAGCCAATAGGCCACTTCTTGCAACTGAGGAGGAGGCTGCATTAGCACTCAAAGGATCAACCTTTAGTGAGGAACGAGATGCTCTAGCAATATAGTCTCTATCCACTAGGTCTCGAAAACCTGTTGTTGCAGAAATATCCGACTTCAATGGTTATTTGGTTGTGAAGAGAGTTATTGACACCCCTGCATTGGAGGCTATTGACATGGTTGTGAATGTTACCAAATTCACTAGGGCAACTGTGGAAGATTTGACTAAGGACCGAGATTCTCTGAGGGACCAGTATAATGACATTATTATTGAGTATAGTAAGAGTCAACAAAGGGTAGCATAATTGGAAACTAAAATGGCCTTACTAAGGAAACAGATGGAAGCCATGAGGTCTCAAAGGCAAGCTAGTTCTAGCCGTACTGTCTCTGACCCACCAATAGAGCAGCCTCAACCCTCTGCATAGGAGCAATCTTTGGCTATTGTCCCATACAATATGGGACAAGATCCTATTGCAATTGAAAAGGCTAGTGGCTCAGGGGGATATCTTTCTAGGGAAAGGTTAATCTAGCAGGTTAAAAAATATAAGGAGGTGGTGAATCAAATCCGGGATGCAGCAGAAAGGAGCAACTCAAAAATTGTTGACAGTATGCTAAGGCAATTAAATAGAAGGGTCCAGGGTATGCTGAACAGTGTTCATGCAAATTATACCTTGATGTTGCAAGCACTCAAATTAATTCCAAGGGATAGAGAATTGGCTATCCCATTGCTGAGTAGATGGGGCCCCATAATGGAGAAATTAAAATTTATGGTAGTTGGGGCAAAGCAACATGGGGACAAATATCCTATAGTTATAACAACATATCAATTTGTCAAGGGTATTGTTGAGGAAAAGTTTCAGGGAACTGCTGCTCCTATGGAGTCAAAAATTAAAACATCGAAGGATATTTATGATGGAAATGACTTGAATCCACTGCCTCATATTTTGTATAGATAGGATAAAGTCAAGCCCTTATAGGTGTGGAAGGAGTAGATGAATTATATAATAATCTCTCAAACACAAGAGATATGCAAAAATGTTGATATCTGCATGTTGGAGAACACATTTGAAAAGTTGTCGTTTGTCATTAGTTTCCTAGAGAACTTTGATAAAATGGCCATGTCATTGATGGTAAAGTATGCACCTTATCAAAGCATGGTGGATCAGGTGGTGGCATTCAATTGGCCCTCTAAAGAGGATTTCGAGTCATGGAAAAGGCTGTTCACTAATGAACTTGAATTGTGAATGTCATGGTAGAGAATTGCAATTTGGTCATGTATATTACAAGTCTGGCCTTAGATATTATATTTTAAATTGCATTCTCCTTTCGACTTCAAGTACAGGATGCTAAAGTGGAATAAGTAAAAAAGTGGTTAAAGATGCCTTTGGTGTAAAGGGAGTGACTTCTGGAGTAACGATTTCTTCCTCTACAACAACTAATGATCATTCTTGTTTTAGCTTTTCCTCTCTTACCAACAGATGATGTAATGGTAATTGATTCAGGATTAGTGGTCCAGTAAAAAAATGGACATGTGTAATCTCTGGTCTAAAGCTTGTTTGCTCCCTTGTTTTATAAAAGGGAATTTTGGGCCGAGAGATAGGTCTGCGGAAATTACTCAAGATACGGGAGATAGGAGTTAAGTCGTACAGAGAGAAAAAGTATGTCTAGGTTTTGAAGTTTTGAGTCAGATTTGAGAACTTAGTAAATCATGGGGTTCTTGAGCATGCTTGTGTTAAGCTTGTGAATATTTTAATTTTATTGTCTCTCCTATTGTAATAGTTTGCATGGATTATTAATGAAATATTGATCAAAGATGATTTTCATTAATCTTCATTTGTTGTTTACTATGAATTATGTTTAACTATAGCTCTGGTTCAAAGGATCGAATAATGCTTCAGTTACCCAGTAAGTTCATGCGAATTAACACATAAGATTTATCAAGGAGTAATAAATTCAAATACATATATATGGATTGTAATGCTATTCATACAAATCATAGGTACTCTAGATGAAATTTTCCTTGTAGTTCAGTTTCCTTATTGACTCCGTGATTTAGGATATGGCACTGGAACTCTTCTTACTTTTCGTCCTTCGTATTTTGTGTTATGGCTTCAAGAAATTTCATTCAAATAACTCATATCAATATATTTGGGTGTAATGCCGATTCTCTGTTAGATAGATCCGAACTCTTCTAAGAAACAACCAATTTCTTGAAGGTTTGTATCTTTTAGTGCGGGCGAGAATCTATCTATTGTTTGTTCATATATGAACAAATCATTTCATGTATAAGTGACAATATATTTTAGGAACACCCTCCTGGATCTTACAGAGTCTGAAGTGTAGAAAAAATAATAGTATTCACTGCTATCTTCTCTTTAAGTTGACACAATTCTTTCAAGACTTTAATCATTGAGCATGGCAAGTTCATAAAATCTCTTGTGATTTATTCTTGGGTTATAAAAAACGCCAACAAATCATACAATAGAATCTCAATTTGCATGCCTAACTTGCAACACTTTCATGTGGGTGATTTTCTTCTTGGCAGAGATCCTTTGGAGGCTGTAGCTTCATAGGATGATTGTGTATCCATAATTTCAACATCAATGACCATCTTTATTTAGAGATAATGTATGCATATTCACAGAAATATGTAGGATCTATCAAAAAATAAATGAAACCCTATAAAACACTCGGCTATATAAGCCATTGTGCAAGATAGATAGATCATAGGAGGAATTATATATGGATTTCATCCTTGGATTGTCAAACACTTAGAGGGGAAATGACTATATTTGCAGTGGTAGATAGATTTTCTAGCATAATATATTTTATTCCTCATTAGAAATCAAGTTATGCATACATGATAGTTGATTTGTTTTTGAAGGATATAGGTCAGTTACATGGGTTGTTATGCACTATGTCAAATTATGATACCGAGTTCCTTATCCATTTCTAATGCACCTCATGGAAGAAATCAGACATGTATCTCAACTATAGATTTGAATATAATTTGTATATGGATGGATTGATAGAATTTAATTTGAGTCTTGATAATATACTTAGATGTTTGGTAGGAAAGAATCTTATGCAATATGAATCTATGTTAGTACAAGAATTTTTTTTGTACAAATTAGCAAATAGTTCATTAGGGAAGAAATTTTTTGATGTGGTATATGGGACATACCTACAAGGTATCATGGATCTATTGAAATTGGAACCCAAGGTCATTTACATGAATAAATAAGTTGAGGGATTCAAAAAACAATTGAAGGAGATCCATGCATAATTTAAGAAGAAATTGAAAGAGAGTAGTGCAAGATACAAGTTACATGCATATAAGCATTGAAGAGACAACACTTATTTGGAGGGTGAGTTATTTACATAGATCATTTAGGAAAGGAGTGTTTACTAAAGGAACATATAACAAGATAAAGTCAAAAACATCAGTCCATTCCATATTTCTTGAAAAATTCAAATTTAGTATAATTATGAGATTGAGATACTAGAAGAGTTGTATATCTCACTGTATCTGATTTGTATGCCTATCATGCGCTTGAAGGACTAGATGTACAAACAATAGAAGTGGCTCATTGGAGAAAGGAGATACCATTAATTAATGAGAGTAAATCTTGAAAATATTGGATATGCACTTATGCAAGAAGACTTATTAGAGTGAGTATAAGGTATATTTTATTTTTTGGAAGCATAAGGGGCATGAGGAAGACTCATGGATTGTTAAAGATAAAGTATGATAATTTGGTTGGTTGAATCAATTACCCATGCAACCCATATTGTGAGTACCTAGATCATAATAATTTTTCCAAGGGTATCTAATACAAGAGAATCCTTGGGTTGATAAAATCTTACATCACTCAAAATAGATGTTTAGATTCCTATGTGAGATTATTTTGTGCCTGCCTCATAGTGTGGTAGTCTACCACATATGTGCCATGTTTTTTTGAGTATTTTTGTGTCCCACACATTTTTTTCCAATTGACACATCTTTGCACATCTCTTTTGAGTGTAAGTTTGTGTGTACTAAAGACTCATTGTTCATATTTTACATGACCTATTTTCACATGCATACTTCAGAGTGGCCAAACAAGGTCATACATGAGGGAGTTGGTCATTCTATTGTAATTATTTTGTTAGATGGTAAAATTAGATATTCTAATAGTGTGTCAATTCTAGAGTTGAAAAATGTTCAAATTTGTTAAGGAATGTATAGATTGTCCTTTGTTACATGTCACCTTACTACTTAAACTACATTTTGACCAAACATGTATTTTTGCAACCAAATTTTATCCTACATGGTAACACAAATGGAACTTGATATATATAGTGGAGTTCTAACCCTTTTTGTAGGTTATGTAGGTTGGAAAGGTTGTCTTTTTGAGAGACATTAGGATTTTGGGTAGAGTTATTGAGATTGATTTTAGTTATAGACAATCTCTACATGCATATCTTTAGGATTGGGTTGCATAGCACAATTGGGTTTCAAATATTGGCAGCCCTTTTTATTCTTTCATTTACTTCTTTAATTTTATTTGGTTTCCATTTTTTTCTTATTTGCTTCCATTTGTGTGCTCATTGTACCAATTTGATGGTTGTTTATTCAACTAGGATTCAATTTCCAATCACTAGTACAATTATAAAGGAAAGAACATGGAAGGAGAATCCTTATCCTTTATGAACCACATGTACACTTCTCTATTGCATTTACTTTATACATGTTTTAGAATGAGCATAATTCAAGGTGCGTGATTTATACTTAGAGATTCTTATGTCCCTCAAGTTGGTGATAAAATGTAATGGTGAAAAAAAAATCTTGATGTGTATCCCATTTAGTTTTGTCTCTAATTTGGGGTAATGTATTAATAAATTTGTACAACTACAAATGATGCTATTTTGTGCATAGTTGGGCTTACACACCTAGACCTATTTGATCATTAATCCATTCCTATTGGATACAAATCCAACTTGGGTCTCTAGCCTAGGCCATGTTAGTAAGCGTGAGGTCATCCTTGTAGTTGCATTCTCAATACTTATAAGAATAAAATCAAACAAAATATTTTGTTCGTTGGCCACATCTTACACTTCAATTTGAGGATGACTTTGCAAAAAATTATGTGATTTGGTATTATATTTGTGTTCAAAAGCACATTCATTTGCAGTTATTTTGAGAATCATCCAACTAGTGAGTATCATTGATTATCACAAGACTAATTGGTTGCATCTACACTCAAGCCAAGCAATGAATCTAGTATATATGATCATAGTGATTCTAGTGTGTGAATCACCTAACAATTCACTCTAGATTTAATATTCATGTTTAGAGCTTGATATCTACCAAGTTATTTTTAAATACCACTAGCTTGACAAAAAAACATTAAAAGTATGAAAGAATATCATTGTCTAGTAGTATACTTTTTTGAGAATTCATAAGACAAGATTTGAAGATAATTAGAGGCTTAGTTCACAAATATAGAGTGGCTTTGCAGCTACAAACTAGATCTAGAATCACCAAGTCAATCCAACACAAAGTAAAGGGGATATTTTGACTCTGATCCACATACATAATTGCCTAAAACATTTTCATTTTCAGTTTTTAGGCATATAGACCTCATTATCTTTACTAAACGACAATCATTATTCACTTACAAAACAAAATATTTCTTTTTATTTATATTATAGATATCATGATTATAATTTCTGATTGCTAATATAAAATATTCCACTCCATTCAACATTCCAAAATTCACTTTTATACAGATTTGTACTTATTATATTTATTTACCTTGCTTTTACTTTTTCACATTTACACTCAAAGCATCTAAATCATCTAGTCAGTAAGATATAATTTCAGTTAGTTTTGTCTCAAATCCTTCTGTTAGTGCTCTCCTATATACCTACCACCTTGCTGTACTACTTTTTCCTTTATTTCCTTACATATACGTCATGACCCAGGAAAACAGTACATTGCAAGCTGATTTACTGCTTTTATGGCAGGTAACAAAGAATGAGAATCAAGGACAATGTCAAGACATGAAAGAAAGTTCTGAAATTCAACCACAGTGCCATGAAACATAATACCATGGTACAATATGAAATATCTTAGTTTACTCAAAGCAGGTCTCCTAAAAAATTGAGCAAAGCTAGAAAAGCTACATGCACTCTCTCTCTATTGTCTGCTTTATGTTGCAGGTGCCTGTAGAGTGATGGGCATAGCAATAAAAGTTGGCATGACTTCACCAGCCATAATCACAATTACCTTGTCACCCTTGTTATCTTCTGAACAATATAACACTTTCTGTACGCCCTCATTTATCTCACCAAGATTTGAATCACTTCTGTTATTACTATCATCTTGGGAAGAAGTACTGGGATTCCTCCAGTGGGAGCATACCAGAATGATCACGGCAAAGAATATAAGAGCAATCATGGATCCCATTCCCCCCAACAGATATGGGACTGGCGAGTACCATATGGAAGGATGGCTTACACTCGTGGTAGCTCTAATATTTCTCATGGCTTCTCTCCTTCGATACCTAATTTGTTTCTTCACTTCAATTCAAAGCTACTTCTGAATCTTCACAGACATTTGACATATATAATGCACAACGGTGCAGATTTCATTGAGAGTAGAGTCTTAACCCAAGGTATAACTACACTGTTACACAAATATAAAAATGAGGTGGGCAGAGGACAGCACCCACAATATTCTTTAGTGGAGCTGGTTTAGATATGCAACATTATCTTGATACGAATCAGTCGGTCAAACAATTAACTACCTGAATGCAGTGCTAATGATGGACACCTGTCATTCAATGCAAAAACTAATTCCAAGTGGATAATGGTGTGGAACCATGGCAATCCACTCAGTGGGTGTTGTCGTTTTCAGCGTGCCCCAACTAACAACAAAGATTGGCAATAATGCTGTTGTCTCCATGGAGCGGGCATTCACTTTAGTAATATTTTCATTGCTTTTGCCCATATTAACCTGTCTTCTGAGTTTGTTCCAATTTCCTTAGGCATACAAGAGAATATATGGCAATAGACAATGATGAGAATCCAAAACAGTGGATATCACCCGCCCCAAATATGGAAATAATACAATGGTTAGTGGATGGAGGGCCACACTCATCCATTATTCGAGTGAATCATATCTTGGCCATGTTATGATTGTTTTGGCTTCAAGGAAAATACTTGTTTATACAAACATTTTAACATTAATAATGATTACCATGGCACAACAAAATGAGATATAGTATATGCATCTTACTAAAATAAAGTCTCTCCGTACAAAAGTGACTTCATGGTCTAGCTATACTTACATAATGTTAACAAGTAATGTTAATTAGGTTATTCATAAAGATCTAAGGATTATAAAGTTTATGGAAACTTTTTATTGTCATTAGGTCCTCCATTCTTCATGTTGAAATTATGGTTTCTTCTTGGAAAATTTATTGAGCCTTTTTATGATAGTTCAATATCCTTCCAGGTACCACTTTGAAAGAGATTGAACATAAGGAAGAAAGACACTAGAGAGAGAATATCCTTGTATATAAAAAACCATAATTTATTCTTCTTAAATCTAATCATATAGCTTATCAATTTATACTAAGATTTGAAGGCGGCTTAAGAAGTAAGAACTCTAAAGCCAATAGATAAAAATAAAGATAAAGGAACAAGAGGTTGTGGATCATCAATCTTGCATCAACAAAAAATATATATTTTTTCATATTTTTTTGTTTATTTTGTAGGTTTGTAATAATGTTTCAAATAACAAACTCTCATAATAGAAGCTCACTCTCATCACAAGCACATATTCTAGATTATGTTATTACCAAACATATTTAGAGATAAACTAAAGATCTTCAATGAAAAATTAAAATTTACTTATAGAACATTAAAATTCACTTCCAAAGCATCAATAAGATGTCCAAGATTATTCTAGCTTGATTTTACATGGATATAACATGATTTCTAAGAACTAGTTGTTGGTTGGTAATAAAAGTCACCAAAGAAGATATGTTGAGTGATATGGAAAATGTTCAAGCCTAACACCATTCGAATTCATTATCCAACATATTGATCTTATGGGGGTTTGTTTTTAGAATCACATTGATTTTTAATGCATATACCTTATTATGGTTACTAAAATAATACAACTACTAGTCACAAATATTGGGTACACTCGAGACAAGTGCCATGTAGAGAAAAAATAATGAGGAGCCTATGAGTATGAGACTTGAATCACAACCCAATCTTCAAGCTGACATGTTGACTCCTTATGTATATGTAATAAACTCTTACAATTTTTCAAGAAGGAAAAAGGGACAGTGAAGAATGCATGAAATTAAATCCTATGTTATGGCTTGATAAATACCAAACCATAATGTGAGCATTTTTTGTGCCTTATATAATGTGAGTGCATTTTGTAACCACAAAACACTAATAAGCCACAAAATGTGGGCACATTTTATGAGCCAAAAAATATGAACATGTTTTGTGGCTCATTACATGCTCACATTTTATAATTTTATTATGCATATCTTGATCTTATTATTTTTTGTTGTTACATTGCTATATCACATTATTCCATTTTTTTTTTATCATATTGATCATATAGCAGGAGAATAATTGTCTTCCCCCCTTCACATTCTAGGGTTGTTGGACTAATCACTAGCATCTCCTTTTGGAATCAAGATATGCACTAACTGCCTCCTGTGGATACGTTTATCTCTGACATTTGTATTGGGTGTTAACGAGGTGATCTTTTGGTGCAACAAAAAACATATTCCAACAAATGGTATCAGAGCTGAGTCATGGGTTCGAATCCCCTTGGGTGACGCTGAGGGGGATTGTAGGAATAATTATCAACGTCTCCCTTCATATTCAAGACTTGGATTAACTGCCTCTTATGGATCCGTTTATCTCTAGAATTTGTATCGAGAGTTAATAGGTCAATATTTTGGCGTAATGCCAAATGTGTTCCAACAAGGGTATATTATCATACTTGATTAATTAGGTCTAAATTGCGTAGCTTATAAATTTCCCTATGCTCATTGCAAGATGTTGCAAAAATATATTTGTTACAATTGGGCTCACTATAAACTAATTAGATTCTTTTCTCCATGTTTCTATTGTAGCACTAAAATGAAATTGAATACTTAGATTCATGATTTAATTAGTAGTGAAGGATGATCTCTAAGGTTGATCCTTTTGGGCATGAAAAAGAGTATAGTAGGAATTCAATTGAAGAAGATATTATGTATCTCTTCTAATACTTTCATGGGAATAAATCACCTCTTGATATAGATAAGAGACATTCACATGAGAATCATCATGAAAATGAACATCTGTAGGGTACCCTTGGATCTTAAAACAACTAAGATAATACCAATTAGGAGTTAGGCTGAAGTAGTATGAGGGAATTTTTCCAAGAGAAACATAAAAAAATGGTAAGAGAGATAAAAATAGATAGAGGGATAGGGAGAGGGAGGGTACGAGAGAGAGGAAGGATAGAGAAAGTAGAGGGAGAGTGAGAGAGGTAAATAGGGACAATGAGAAAGATAGAGAGATAAAGAGTGAGAGGGAGAGAAACATAAACATATGATAAGAAATATATATATAGAGATAAAAAGAGAGGTAGAGGTGGAAGGGTCTCGAGAGATAGAGATATAGAGAGAGATGAAGGGAAAAAGAGGGGGGAGGGAGGATATAGAGATATATAAAGAGAGAGATTAGAGGAGAGGGAGAGAGACATACAAATCTAGTGAGAGGTATATAAAGATATAGAGAGGGAGAGGGAGAGACACATATAGATAGTGACAGAGATGTATAAAGAGATAAAGTGAGAGTGAGAGATAGAGAAATAGAGAGTGAGAGATAGATATGGAAAGACAAAGAGATAGAGAGTGAGAGAGGGAGAGGGAGAGGGATATGGAGAGGGAGAGGAAGAAATATAGAGAAAGAGAGGGGAGAGAGATATATAGAGGGAGAGAGGGGGATAAAGACATATAGAGAGATCAAGAGGGAGATGGAGAGAGAGAGTGATAGAGATAGGGAGAGGGGGAAGAGATACCTATAGGAGGATAGAGAGATGAAGAAATATATATATGGAGGGAGGGAGGGAGGGAGATATAGAGATAGATAGAAAGAGATAAGAGAGATGGAGAGAGAGAAAAGGATAGAGATAAATAGAGGAAGAGGGAGAAATAAAGAGATAAGGATGGTGTGTGAGAGAGATAAAGATAGGGAGGAAGATAGATAAAGAGAGATTATAAAGAAATAGAGATAAAGATATATACATAGAGAGGGAGAGGGTAAGAGGCATATAAAGAGATAGAGAGATAAAGAAGAGGGGGAGGGAGGGAGTTATATAGATTCCAAGAGAGATAAACATATATATAGAGAAAGGGGGAGATATAGAGAGAGGGGGAGATATAGATATTGAGAAGGATAGAGAAAGAGAGATGGGAGAGAGATAGAGTAGGGAGATAGAGATATATATAATCAAGAAAGGAGAGGGAGAGGGAGAGGGAGATAGAGAGGGAGAGATTGAGATAAAAAAAGATAGAAATAAGGAGAGAAATGGAGGGAGGGAGGGAGGGAGGGAGGGAGGGAGATAGATAAAGAGAAAGGAGGATATAAAGATATAGAGAGAGGGATAGAGAGATAGAGACAAAGAGTATGTTGAATGTACAAGAAAATAAGAGGGGGGGGGTGAATCAGTTGTTCATTAGAACACCAAAACCATCATTAATATTTAGGTCCACATAACCTTTAATCTGTTAGAATGATTTACAATGAAAGAAAATAACATAAATTGAAACAAATCAACACCATGCTTAGTAGAACACTATATTTACGTGGAAAAATCAAGAAGGGAAAATACCACGATGACCTCATTAACTCACAATATAAAGTAATTGCAACACCAATACAATAGGCTCACTGCTAGAGGGCTCACTACCAAAAAGAAGAAGGGCTCACTGCCAATGGCTTGTTTCCAGATTATAGAAAAAGAAGAAAATAAGAATGTTACAATGATAAATCCACCTCAATACAACAAAAAATTCCATCACAACATCACCAACACATTCACATCCTTTCTAAATATTGTAGACACCTTATGCTTGTGCTGCTTCTAGTAGTCTAACTCATTGAAGCTCACACTGCACTTCACAAACTCACACTTCACACCTCTACAATTTGCATCACATAGCTCACTTGCACATTCTCCATCAACACAACACTTATTTATACCTTCTTCAGTATTGAAAACATTCTCCAAGATCGACTATGCACCTCAACCATTGAAATTCAAGTTATGTCAGAACCAAAACATTCCTGTGGTTGAAAGGAATGAAGGTGGATCAAATTACACCTTAACTTAGTCCTAAATCCTCTCATACATGCCACACCACACTTCCAAAATCATTGAAGAAAATCCATAATTAGTGTAAACACCATAAAAAATCAAGTACATGCTTCCTTTGATCCAAAGATGACTCACAGATAACAAATATCAATTGAACACATTTTGGAATATTCCATAAACACCTTGAAATCCAACAAATTCATTTTCAACAACTTTCACCTGAAGAAAAAACTCATCCTATACACATAGATAATCTTCCATACAATGTAACTCAAGAAATAAAATTGCAGAGCACCAAACCATGAAAAAATTCAATCAAAGGTAGATATGAAATTTATCAATAGACTTTTAGAACTACAAGACCATAAATAAAACTGTGGAGAAATGCAAAGAAAAACCATTTCTCCAAGACACCACTACAACATACAATTCACACACTGTTGAACATAACTTTCTTTGTACAAAAATCCAGACATATAAACTCTAGATATAACATGTATGAACAACTCTGATCAACATATATGAACCACATAAGTAGATATTCAACATAGAAGAAGTGAAAAGTAAAACTAATACACCACTTTATATGCCAAAACACTACTACAACACACTGTTTCTTCTTTTATTCAAATTTTCTCAAAAAAACTTGGAAATAAAGCACCAAAAAAAAATTCTCACCATCTTCATCACTTCCTCATCGCCACCAAAACAACTATAACACAAAAAAATAACCAAACAATATCCACAAACAAAATATTATCAAAGAAACACTAGAGGTTGACATTAGTAACACTTACTAATGACAACATTAATGAAACTAATCAAAGCATCAAAAATTCTCAACCATCACCAATTGAAATCAATGACAACACCAACTACACATAATTGCAACAATCTCCCCTTTTTTCATTGATGAAAATACATGATGTGAAAAACCACCACCAACAAACATAACAACTCTAATCATCAACATACTACTCCACACCAAATTTCTCTCTCCCTTTTACTTTCTCTCCTACTTAGCTTACTACTATCCCTTTCTCAAAAAACTCTTTCCTTTTTCATATTATTCTCTCTCCCCCTTTGATATCAATGGCAAAGGGCAACACATTTTCATCACTTTCCCCCTTTGACATCAATCATATTACTTGTACCTACTCACCACTATTTTGCAACATATTTTCCTTTTTACTGCTTTGCATACTCTCCCTTAGGAGCACACAAGGAATTATACCAACCAACAACCACTGCATATATCCTTTGAAACAACTAACAAAGAGCATCACCAACCTACACCAATACTTACTCCCCTGAATGAAACAACCAAAAATGCCACTACCTACTCCTCCTGAGAGGTAGCCTCCAACATCAGTCTAGAAAAAGGAATGAATCTTAAAATCCACTAGACTGATGCATATCCTTATGCATCTAGTTCAAAGAAGAAGGGGTAATAACCCCTAACTTATCCTAGAGATAATAAAAACCATCCTTAGGAAGAGCCTTAGTAAATATATTGACAACCTAATCCTTTGCAGGCACATACTCAAGCTTCACCTCATTCTCTGCAACCTTCTCTCTCAAAAAGTGATACTGGATTGAGATATGTTTTTTCCTTGAGTGCATCACCAGATTCTTTTAAATGTTAATAACACTTGTACTATAAAAAAAATAGAAATTGGTTCATCATATACCACTTTGATATCCTTCAAGGTTTGCTTCATCCACAACACTTGTGTGCAATCAAGATGCTATTGCAATATATTCTACCTCTATAGTAGATAAAGATACCGAATATTTCTTCTTGCTTCTAGCCAAGACACCAATATGCATCCAAGAAAGAATGCACCACCACTTGTACTTTTCTTTCCATATGTACACAACTTTCCCAATATACATTTGTGTAAGCACTTAGAGAAAAATCAATATCCTTTGGATACCACAAACCATGTTCTAAAGTGCCTTTCAAGTATCTGAATATCTTCTTCACTGCTGAAACATGTGACTCTCTAGGATATTTTTAAAATATAGCAATAAGACAAACTACATGCATGATATCCGATCTAGTAGTTAGGTATCAAAATCCTTCGACCATTGGTCTATAATTTCTCTGATCAACCTTAGGAGATTCATCATTCTTACTTAGCTTGCCACCAGTAATCATAAGGGGTACATGCCAGTTTAGAATATTCCATTCTAAACTTCTTCAATATTTCCTTGACATACATTGATTGTGAAATAAATATACCTTTCTCCATTTGATTGATTTGCATTCCAAGGAATAAATTCATCTCCCCAAAATCTTTCAACATCTCTTCTATAAAATTCTTACACATTGCTTTATTTCCTCCAAAAATTATATCATCAACATACACAACCACAATCAAGATTTGATATTTTTCAATTTTGAAATAAATGTTACTATCTACGATACCTTTATTGAATCCTTGATATATCAAGTACTTATCCAACCTTTCGTACCAAGCTCTAAGAGCTTGCTTCAATCCATATAATGATTTCTTCAATCTATAACCATATACGGTTTGTTTGATGACTAAAATCCTTTTGGTTGTTCAATGCATAGTTCTTCCAACTCACCATTCAAGAAATTAGACTTCACATCCATTCGATAAACCTTCAAATCCTTATGCATTACAAAATCCAAAAACAATCCTAATAGCTTCCATCCTTTCCACCAGAGAAAATGTCTCTTCAAAATCTATTCCTTCTACTTGTGAGTAGCCCTTACACACAAGCCTTGCCTTGTTTCTCACCACTTCTCCATTCTCATTTAGTATTTTCTGGAATACCCACTTAGTTCCAATTACATTCTTGTTTGCTAGTCTTGGGACAAGTTCCCAAGTTTGATTCTTCTCAATCTACATTATTTCCTCTTCCATATCCTTAATCCAATATTCATCTTTTCATGCTTCAATCACTATTTTAGGTTAAACTTTAGAAAGTAAACATAGATTTACTCGTTCTTCTATCATTGCACCTTTTCTCCTTGTCAAAATATCTTTTCTTTTGCCACCAATGACCTAATATTTAGAATGATTGTTCTATAGATACTTAGGAGTCTTAGGGATCCTTTCCAGAGCTTTTTCCTCTTCAATTTGAACTTCTTTCTCCTTACCTTCATCTCTGCCATTTTATTTTCGAGAGGACTCATTTGATTCATATCCATCTATCACCACTGAATTCCTTTGTAAGTATTCATCCACTTTGACACTTGCACTCTCAACAATCTTCTGTAGTCTCTTGTTGTAGCATCAATAAGATTTTCTTCTTGTAGAATATCCAAGGAAGATACATTCATCAAATCTTGTATCAAACTTTCCTAATTTTTCTTCATCTCTTCTGATATAACATTTTCTTCCAAACAATTTGAAGTATTTGACAGTAGGGATCCTTCCATACCACAACTCATAGGGAGTCTTTGCACTATTTTATCTTGCTTGAACTCTGTTAAGTATGTAGACAACAGTATGAATTACTTCTCTCTAATAGACTTTCAATAGGTTTTCCCCTTTCATCATTGTTCTTCCAGCTTCTTGAATAGTCTTATTCTTTCTTTCAACCACTCCATTTTGTGAAAGAGTCCTAGGGGTAGATAAATGCCTTTTTATTCCACAATTCTCACAAAAACTATTAAACTCATTGAAGGTGAATTCTCCACCTCTTTCAGACCTCAAACACTTGATTTCCATATCCATTTCATTCTCAACCATAACTTTGAATGCTTCAAACTCATCTAGGGCTTCTGGTCTTTCTTTGAGAAAAGTAACCCATGTCATTATAGAATAATCATAAATCAATAAAATGAAATACCTGTAACCTTGAAGACTTCTTACTCTGGTAGGGTCACAAAAGTCTATATTCACCAGCTCCAACAGTCCAGTAGTAGATTGTTCTTTTACTTTGGAACTTCTTTTTGGTTTCTTTCGAATTTGACATTCCTTGCAGACAACATTGATGGTCTTTGTAATATTTGGTAGATCTATGGGTAAACCCATAATAGTGGTGTACAATTTTGATGAGGAAGGAAATTTTTAAAAATCCTCACACATTCAAAATTTCATGTTTTTAATTGTTCGTTCGAACTAGGTGGTTCGCACGAACCGAAAAGAGGGGTTCGGTTGAACCCCTAGTTCGAGCGAACCCCCTTTTGCATGGTGGGTTCGCTTGAACCCTATAATGCCACGTTCCCTTATGGAAAATTAAAAAAAAAGGGGGGTTCAAGTGAACTCCCCTTTGAATGAACCCCCCTTCACCCTTTCAAGCGAAGGGGGGTTCGCTCGAACCGCCCTTTTTTGCCATTCTCCCCCTCTTCCACCAAATTTTAGCAGATTTCTGCTCTTCAAAGCTCGGGTTGAGGATGAAAATGGAGGAGAATTCACAAATCCAACTGGAAGATGGTAGTCCTCAGAATGAGCTATCCAACGAATTAAATTTTAATATGTTTTGGTTTTATTATGTATGTGTTTTTTTAGTTTTTTTAAACATAGGTTTTTCACCGAAAATCAAGCTCTTTGTTTTGCACATGTGGAAAAATAGCAAATTATCAAAATATATTTTTTAAAAATATGTTGACGCTGGGTATTGATGTTCTTGATCCATTAAAAAAAACTAAATTGAATTTCGATTCATACAAAAAAAGTTATGTTGTATAGAATCCACCTATGTCTGAATTGCAATTGGTTTGACTTTGAAACTTGATTAAGGAAAAAATATTCAATAAAAAACTATGAGACCAAATGAAAGTGCTAGATTTCATAGTTACAAATCTAAATTAGAAAAAATTAGAATTTTATCCTTCATACAAATTTTTTTTATGTTGTATACGGTGAGCGTCACTTTTTAAAAATGTCGTTTTCTGAAAAAAACCAGTTTTCATGGGAGATGGAAAACAAAGTGCAATCTGATTCCAAAAATTTTGAAAAAAATATTTTAAGAATCTACAGACAAAATGTGATGAGACTCTAGTTTGCATCATCTTCAAATTCCTCAGGGTTTAGCCGCTATAGGTTCCCGAATATGAAGATTTAGTTAAAAATAATAATTGCAGTGTCCAGTTTGGCCAAAAATTGTAAACCACTATTGTGGAATCACCCCTATCACAACTTGAATTGAATTGATCCTCACCAGGCTATCAAAAATTATGTAACACATCCTTCTATGCCATTGCCAACTTCCATTAATCTGAGTCATCTATCCTTTAAGTTGATAAAAATTTCCATCTATCCTTTTTCTAGCAACAACCATAGTTGCAAAGCATTTTCTAATCTCACATCCATCATCCTAAAACATAATATTATATCCTTTTTTGCACAGTTGTCCAACACTCAAGAGGTTATGTCTTAAACCCTTAACATAAAGAACACCATCTATATTATGCTTGCCATAAAAAAAGATGGAACCTTTTCCACATATCTTAGTAGATGTATCATCACCAAAATTAACAAGACCTCCTTCATATTTCTCAAGTCTAAAAATAATAATTTTGTCACCAATCATATGATTTGAGCATCTACTATCAATGATCCAGTAGTTCTTCTCCTTTCTAGCATGAAAATCACTCACCATAGCATTATGACCTACTTCTGGAGCACTTTCCTTCACACATCTCTCAGAGTTAGCAAAATTAGATTCAAATTTTATAGCTATGAACAAGAATTCACTATCCTCATAATCCCCATAGTTAGATTCATCATTAGATATACTGGCATCTTCTCTAACATAATAACTTTTCTTAATTGCTTTACATTTGTTTCCCTTGTTCTTGTCATTCAAATCTCTATTTGGACATCTTGAAGCATAATGGCCTATCTTTCCACAACTAAAAAATTTGAAAGGTAATTTACCTCTATATTTACCAGTACCATTTTTCATTCTCCTCACAAAGTTAGCTTCAACATAATTAAGATACTCTTGATCTAATTCCTTAGTCTTCTCTAATTTCCCAACCTTAAAAGTAGTATCAAATTTTGCAATACTTTAACCAAACTCTCTTAATTCAAAAGTAGTTAAAGTGCCAAGTAGCTAATCTCTAGAGTAATTATTTAGATTCTGGAATTCCTGAATAACAAAAACCTTATGAATATAAGCTTTAGGTAGAGTTCTCAATACATTATTTACCACTTGATTATCTTCAGGATTTCCACCAAGCCCCCTAGTGGAATTGACAACTTCATCCACTTTTTGCATGTATCTTATACTGTTTTCATCCTTTGACATCCACATATTTTCAAACATGATCCTTGGATTCTGCATCTTAGCTTTCTCAAGACCTTATCATATCCTTCATAAATGCTTTCCAACTTTGTCTAGATTTCTTTAGCAATTTTCAAATTCATAACTTTGACAAGCTCAATATTATAAAGACCACTTAAAAGAGCATTCCTTGCTTTACCATTTTTTTCATAGGCCTTGACATCATCATCAGTACTCAAACCATTTGTAGGCATAGTGTATCCAACCACAATATATTTCCAAACTCCATACCCAAGGGATACCAAAAAACCTTCCATCCTCTTCTAGAATGCATAATTTAATCCATCAAACAAAGGAGCATCTCTCTTGTGTGCCAACCCATATCTACCTCAAGCAGTTAATCTTTATTCCAAGGAAATTTACTTTGATACCAATTTTTGAATGCATAAGACAACTTAAAGGGGGGGTGAATAAATGAAAGGGGGTGAATAAGTTTTTCATTAAAACATCAAAACCCTCATTAACATTTAGATTCACATAACCTTTAATTTTTTAGAATGATTTAACATGAAAGAAAATAATAGAAACTGAAACACATCAACACCATGCATAATATATCACCATATTTACGTGGAAATCTCAAGAAGGGAAAAATCCACGGTGAGGATTAGCTCACAATATAAAGTAATTGCAACACCGAATGCAATAGACTCTCTATCAGAGTGCTCACTCCCCTAAAAGAAGGGCTCACTACCAAGGACTCATTGATAGATTACAAAAAATAACAAAAGAAGAATGTTACAATGATAAATCCATCTCAATGTAACAATAATGTCCACCACAACATCACCAACACATTCATATACTTTTCAAATATTGTAGACACCTTATATTCATGTTGCTTTTAGTAGTCTAGCTCATTGAAGCTCACACTTCACTTCACAAATTCACACTTCACACATCTAGAATTTGCATCACATAGCTCACTCACACATCCTCCATCAACACAAAACTTATTTATACCTTCTTCAACCTTGAAAGCATTCTCCAAGGTTGGCTATACACCTCAACCATGCAAATTCAAACTAGGTTGGAACCAAAACATTCCCGCGGTGGAAAGGAATGAAGGAAGACCACATCACACCTTAACTCAGTCCTAAATCCATTCATACATGCCACACCACACTTCTACAATCATCGAAGAAAATCCATAATTAGTGTAAACACCCAAGGTTGATCAAACTTATGTAAACGCCATCAAACATTTAAGTACACACTTTCTTTTATCCAAAGAAAACTTACGAGCAACAAATATCACTTGACCACATTTTAGAATATTCCATAAATACCTTGAAATCCAACAAATTTTTTTGCAACAAATTTCACCTAAAGAAAAAACTCATCGTGTACACCCAAATAATCTTCCACATGCTAAAAGTCAAGAAATCAACTTGTGGAGTACCTAACCATGAATAACTTCAATTGAAGGTAGATACGAGCATTATCAACACACTTCTAGAATCACAAGACTAGAAATAAAAATACAGAGAAATGCAGATAAAAACCATTTCTCCCAGACACCACTGCAACACAAAGTTCACACAACTTTCTTCGTACAATGATCCAAACCCAAAAAATTGGATATAACACCTATGAACAACTCTGGTCCACATATCCAAATTGCACAAGAAGATATTCAACATAGAAGAAATGCGAAGAAAAACTAGTACACCACTCTGTATGCTAGAACACCACTACAACACACTGTTTCCTCTTTTATTCAAATTTTCTCAAAAGCATTTGGAAACCAAGCACGAGAAAAAAATTCTCATCATCTTTGCCACTTTCTCATCATCACCAAACCAACTACAACACAAAAACTTAACCAAACAATATACACAACTAGAAGCTTATCAAAGCAACACTAGAGGTTGACACTAGTAACACTTACTAATGAAAACATATTGAAACTAATCAAAGCATCACAACTTCTCAACCATCATTAGTTGACATCAATAATAACACAAAAATAAGCTTGTTAACATCAATGACAACACAAACTACACATACTTGCAACATAGTAAGAGAGTAAGGGAGAGAGTGTGTGTGAGGGAGAGAAAGAGAGAGGGAGAATAAAGAAACATAAAGAGAGGGAGAGATAAAGAGGTAGAGATAGAGAGGGAGAGATATATAGATAAAGAGTGAGAAGGAGAAAAAAATGAATAAATTATGAGAGTGATATAAAGAGATAGAGAAAGAGATGGAGAGATAAAATAAGAGGTAGTAAATACACCCATCAATCAAAATGAAAAATCTATTATTGAGTAATTGCTACATGGTATGAAAAAAACCAAAATTAATCTAAATATTTTAAGGGATCTTTACCTTTTTAAATTTATGTTTAAATAATAATGGAATATTCATCTAATAAGGGTGTATGAAATAACCATACCAATAATGACATGGAATGAAATAAAATTGAACAAATTATTAGTCCCTGATTTTGATTAAACAAATATCATACATTTAGAGTTTATGGAGTACTAGTTGGTTAAAGATATTTAGTTCTTATTAATAGAAAGGATACCAAAACATTTATTAGTCAAGGACAAGATATTAAGAGAGGATCCAAAATAGAATATTTTTAATTTTTTCATGTCACTATTTCCAATGGATTTACCATAACTTGTAGTAGGGTAATTTGACAACTTTATCCAACTCTTGGAGACCACAAGGTATATGCTGATTTTTATGTTGTGGGATTAGAAGAAATTGATATCGTGTTGGGTGTTCAACGGTTACATTATCTAGGAGAATTTTCATAAAATTATTACTCTATGGAACTTATGTTAAGCTCAGAAGGAAAATAAGTGATTCTTAGAGGGATATCTAATGGATCACCATGGGTGGTTGTTGCAAATATAATGGAGAGGAATTTTAAAAGGGGGCATGTAGCTTTGGTAAAAATTTGTGTGTGATGTATTCATAAAAATCTATCGGTAAGTAAAAATCTCTTCATGTGGATACTCATAAAATAATAATAAAGAATAGTGTGGTGACTAATGACTTGCCTCTAGGTCCACCAATAGTTAGAGGTTTCCAAAAAAATATAGAGTTGGAACCTGTTGTGCAGTTTTTGCACACATGCCCCATTGAAAGTAGGGACCTTCTTTGCTTGGTCTTTTGGTTCTTTTCTGTGGCCTTGCATTTTGGACTTGCCTTTGAAAATCATGAGATTTTGGTCTTTTAGCTCTTTGGTTCTTTGATCTAGATCTGGTTCCTTGGCAATGTTCCTTGATACTTATCTTGCTTGTGCAAATCTCCCTTTTGAGGTAATACATTAAAATTGTGACTCTTGGGGTAAACTTCAGGTTTTTCCCTGGTTTCGAGAATTTCCTCTCTGGGTGGAATTCCCTGTTTGCTTGGAAAACCCGACGGAGGTTGGTTTCACACTGTTTTCAAAGATTTTAACTCCTCGGGGAATTCCGTCTTCCCTGAGTTTTTCCAAAATTCCTTCACTGCCTCAGATTCCTGAACTTATTTTGGATGGTCATGTCATCACATTTATGCTTCATGTACGAACTCTATAGACTATGTTTAATGAGGTTTGGGGGTTTATGCTGTGATTTGATTCCTTTTATCTTGCCTTAGTTTGGAGAGATTAATTTAGAGTGTCATGTGTAAGCTTGAATTTTTTGATCCTTGTATTGTTGGCTTTGGTAGTGTTTGTTTGGTGGTTTTTTGGCGTCTTCTTGAGGATTCCAGAATTTTTTCTTGCTTCTTGCTATTATTTTGACTTGCTATGCATTCATGGTATGTTCACAACCCCTTTGATTTCAATTGGTGATTATCAATATTTCTAGGGTGTCTTGAATGTGCTTTGAATCTAGATTTCATCGTATTGAGGGTCTATGGTTAAATTAGGGTTACACCCCTTGTTCTTACAATGCATCCTCTAAAATTGATGGGGTTGTCCTTGCTAGTTTGGTGATTTGCTTGCCCCATTCTTTGCTAGTTCTCATTTCCTAAGTCTGGTCTTGTGCATAATTTGGTCTGCCTGGACTCTCAATCTTGGTTCTCCTTGCATTTGATAAATCAAGTGAGTGAGCTGAACGTCTTATTGCATGTTCATCATGAAACCCTAGGGTTTGGTCTTGAATTGATTACCAATAACTGTTAGATCACCCTTGGAAGAGTTGGAAAGTTAAATTTATCAATGAAAAATCTGAAGTGAGTTGAATCTGAGTTTGAATCCCCAATTTGTGATTGTTTGATCAATTTGGGCAAAATTCAAACAAAGTCAAAGATTTCAGGATTTCGATCATTTCGGGGATTTCCTTCGCCTTCGAATTTCCTCAGATTTCCATCGCTTGGTCATTTTTTCGAAAGCGTGCATAAAACATAAAAAATGGTCTGGCTTTGTGAAGATCCATTGTCTTAGGATTTCCCCGAATTTCCATTGCTCCTTCGTTTTCCTGAAATCTTCCAAGTTTGCTAAGTTTCACGGATTTCTGTCCCCGACAAAATTACCCAAAGATCTGTTAGGAATGAAGAATTGAAGGAATGCATGAATTAATTGTTTATGATTTTGCATTGTATGATTAATTTGAATCATTTAAGAGTATTTGCAAGAATTTCTTGAGTTTTGGGTGATGATTGAATGGCTTATGGGTGTTGTTTGGTTTCCATCGCTAAATCCGCCTAGGTCAGAATTCCCCAAAATTCCCTGAAATTCCCTTCTGGCCTGAATTCCGCAAAGGGGTGAAAATCCTAAACTTTAAAGATGGGATGTTTCTTGATATTCTTAGGGTTTTGATGGCTGTTTTGACTTCTTTGAGTGATGAACATGTTATTTGTAATGGACTAACTTGGATTCTCATGCTATAATGGATATTTATTGTGGCCTTTTGAGTGCAGGCTAAATAAAGTAAGGCAGTTGTTGGTAAGACCAAGGGTAAACATGTAGATCCTGGTGTGGAAGGATCTTCCATATTAGAGGTATAAAGGATCAAACTAAAAATGATTGAGGACATTTTGTCCACTTGTGATGATGCACATAGATCCTTTGACTGACTGTAGAATGTGCTGGCAAGATAAAACTGATACAAACCCCCTCCTATAAAAGTTGAGGATAATCATAGATTATACAGAGGAGAAGCTGGTGAGTGATGAGATCCCTCCTTCTTCAAAGGTTTCAAAATCTTGGGAATGGTATGAATGATTAGCGATCAATAAATTAAGTTTTGAAGAAGATACACAAAGAAGGGCAACAAATAGGGAATACATTGAAGGATATTTCTCGCAAGTGTATTCCATTTTTGAGATCATGACAGGAAGAAAGAATTTTACACTGAAGCATATGAGGTTTGAACAATTGAAGAAATGGTGGCATGAGGTTTATGCTCCAATGGATGATGGTCCAATCACAGTTCATCATTTCAATGATGCATCCACCTATAATGTTGTTATGGAGAAATATCGAACCCTAAAGGTGGAGTGGGATGAGGTCTTCAAGAAATCAAGGGAAGAAATTTAGTGCCTTGATAGAGGATTCAAAATATTAAATACCCTACCTTTGGCTGACCTAGAGGCGATTTTCCTTAGGGTGCAGGATAAATTAGGTCAAGGAAAAGATAAAGGCCTAGCCAATGAGTGAATACCTTAGAATTTGTGCTTCCCAAATTATTTATTCTCTAGCCTTTGCATGCATTGGACTGAGTTATGTAGAGATCCCAGGCCGACCTAGAAAAGAATCTCGGGCATTTAATGCAGTATTATGTTTTATTTTCTTTGGCTGACCTATTTTGTGGCCAACCTTCTTGGTAACCCTAACTTGGACCGACATATGATGTACTCTCTATAAGTATGGAATTTTGCCTCATTTGTAGATATATAGATAGGGCTAGAAGATTAGATTTTGGGAAGAAAGTTAAGCAATAGAGTCAAAGGATAGGATTAGTAGTTTTATTTTGAAGCAAGTGTTGTAATACAAGATATTGGAATTGTTGCTATTGTTGGATGAATTCAATACAATTGAAGACATTGTTCTTTCGTGGCCTCTCTTGGATTGATTTATCTTGCATGGTTATTGTTATTCTATCTTTCCACTGCTTTTGAAATCTTGAATGCAAGTTAGATGTTAGGTGTTAGTTTTCAGTTCTTTCATGATACTAGTGAAATGTTAATGATGTTGATCGATCTCCAGTCCATACTTTTAGCAATTTTCTAATTGTAAGTTGTTGTGTAAAGTTAGTTTGGGCCTTATTTTATGCTAAGTTCAACTGTGAATGCTTGTTTACACTACACCATTTACTGGGTATGTGGATGAATGTTCATAGTCTGAAAATCTTCAGTTTCCTCAGATGATTGCACCATTTTTGTGTAGTTGTAGGCTTGTCCTTGACCAAGCAGAGATTGGTTTTGTTGGAGATCTTTCCGTTTGCAACATTCATCATTGTTGTGATTGATTTTAGGAGTAATTTTAATCTTAGGATCTCTCTTGAGCCCTTATCTTTTGTTATTTCTTTGAATCTGGGTTAGGTTTAGGAATTTTAAGTATCAACATATTGCAAAATCTGACAAGTTTGAAGATCCAGTATTTGTTTGTAAGGTCACCTTGTGATTACCAACATTTTCACATTTTATCACTGAGTTATTTTATTGCATTGTCAAGACCTGACATTAGAGACCTTGGGGTTATCTCTTGAGGCTTGCTGAGAGATATTTACCTTTCAAGAGAGATAGGATATCATATTATGTCTGAGTTGTTGCTGTGCAGAAAACACCATCAACAAAACCAAGTATGAAACCTATTATAAACACACCATAGTACCTTCCAATAGGTTACAAAGCAGAGTTTGAAAAGACTATTAGGTAACTTTTAGAAATTCTATACATAAGACCAATTTCTAGTCCATTTGCATCTTCAAAGGTTCTAGTAAAAAAGAAATATCTAGTATAATGCATGTATGTATTGATTATAACACTTTGAATAAGAGGACTATCAAAATTTATTATTCTATTCCTAAGATTGATGAATTGATGGATGATTTGCATGGGGATGTTTATTTTTCAAATATTGATATGAGACTAGGTTACTATTAGATTCATGTGAGGGATGAATATGTACAAAAAATAATATTTATACTTTGCTTTTTTAGTCACGCCATTTAGACTTATAAATTCTTTTTCTACCTTTTAGTCATGTATGGATTAGGTATTTGGAAATAATTTGAGAATTGTTTTGCTAGTTTTATTTAATGAAATTTTTATTTAGAATAAGATATGGGAAGAAAATTTGAAGCACTTGCACACAATATTGGGCATCTTAGAGAAAAAATAGTTTTATGCGAAATATTCTAAATGTGAATTTGGATTATATATATTTTATATTTGGATCATATCATAAGTGAGAAAGTTGTACAAATGGATCAATAAAAGATCCAAGACATTCTAGATTCTCTCTCTCCTACCTCACTAACATAAATGAGAGGATTATTTAGGTTATGCAATTATAAGAGGTTTAGTAAAAGTTTTTTCTCAATTTTTTTACCATTTTAAAATATAGAGCCTTTATGGATTGAATATACTCAAGTAATTTTTTAAAAATTAAAGAGGTAATGAGCTCATGTCTCGTACTTATAATTACCAATTTTTTATCATTAGTTTTTGTAGAATGTGATGCACCAGGAGGAGGTATTGGGGTTTTTCTAACTCAAAAGAGACATCTCATAGCATTTGAGAGTAGAAAACTAAATAATTTGGAAAGAGTATACTCTATTTATGTTATAGCTCATTTTTGGATATCATACATGCATTGCAAAAAAATATATACATTTGTGGTAGATTTTTTTTGTGAAAATTGATCATAATATTTTGAATTTTTTTTTGAGTCAAAGAGATTTGAATGATCATCTATTACAAGCATAGATTATATATAAATAAATAAAAATGTTGTGGCTACTGTTCTTTCTAAGAATCCTACTCCATATTCTGTTTTCATTATTAATAAATTAATCTAGGAGAGCAATCTCATTTAGAGGTTGTATTGGAGTTGATTAGAGATGTTTCTATACTTTAATGTATTTATTTATAGGTTTTTAGGTGTTTGTTGTGTGGAGTGATTTATAGATATTTTGTGTTGTGTTGTTTTCTATTGTAAGTGTTTTAAAATAATAATTTTCTATTCATAAGGGACTCCAAGTCACCTCTTTCAAATTATGGGAAGTTATTTGCATTATAGTGGAAAAAATACCAAATTAAGGGCATTGTAAATATCTTATTTGTTTTGGTTTGTGAAAGTTTAATTTTAATTTTCTATAACTATTGTTTTTCCTATTCTTGTTGTAGTATATATGTCCTTTGTATTGAAATATAGATTAGGAAAATATTTCTCTCCTTTTGTGTGTGAAGATCTCATCACTTGTTTGTAGAAATTGACTATTTGTGCTCATTCTCTTCTTAGTAAATATCAAATTGATGAGCTCCACAAGTTGCTACTGTTGAATGGTGGGTTGGGTTTCTTTAATGTTGAAATCACATAAATTAATTAATTTTTTGACATTCTTGAATAACCCAAAACTTCTTGGAGCAAAATTCCCAAAATCAGAAATTATTTTCTAAGTTTAAAATGAAATTAGAATTTTAATATTTTAAAGTAATTTTTAGATTTGTCATATAAATTTATATGAGTTTTTACATAAATATAATTTTCTAATGCTTAATTACTCCTATTTTGTGTATACACTAACCCAAACCTAAAATTCACTAGCTTATTCCAACCTATTTCAATCATAAATGGTCCAAACCAAATCTCTCTATATTTATTCTTGTTCCTTGGACTTGAAGATATGCACTAATCTATCCTCTTGTTAGAAACACCCTTGTGACCTTGTCCTCTTAGTCCAAAACTCTTTTCTAGCTCTTTTGACCTGACACTTTCAAATAATTTGACTATTATCCATTTCCTTATGTGTCAAATACTTGAATCAATCAACAATGATCTTATATCGAAAGGAAAGTCTGATGCCATTAGTTTATTGTTAAATCAATCAATCAAATCTTATTCGCACTATGTCAAATAAAGACCAAGCATCAACTCAACACCTACATAACAAATACTACACTATCCATTTTTCATTTACACATCTATTTTTTTATTGAGTGTATTTGCACTTATTCATTAAAAATAGAGATTGATTAATCACCAAGAAAATTTCATACTTTCCATTTACACACACTTAGTCTCCCCAAAGTGCTTCTTAGCACCACTCACCTTCAAATACATTACTAGAGAAGAAATACACAATAAATAATCAGCCACAAGAACGAAACTGCAATAGACCCTATCTAATAATAAAAAGAACATTCTAAACAGATCTATAAAAATATATTTAATATTTGATCCAATTTCAAAATATAAACTTGAATTATTAATCACAATTCATATAAAAATATCAACTATTACCTTCCCAATAACAACAAATAAAACTAAAGACATCTTAATCCTCTCTTTTATCCTCAAATTCATTCAGCTCTTTATTTAAACTAATGTAAGTTACTTTATTTCACTGTATATACTGAACCCCTCATAAAGAATGATGGGACCTGCATTGTATAGTCAATGTGATTTCTTGCACAATAAATAATGCCACCACCCACTTCCACTAAGGATTTTATATTCTCGAAATTTGTCTTTCTCATTAGCAGTTTAGTCTATATTACTTTCCACTTAAATATCAAAACCCAATCCATTCATTCCAACAGTAGAGACAACACAATGGGAAAGTTAAAAACAGTGCCCTATAATTATAATGCTATATCATGCCATACTTTATCATGGAAGCACAGACACTAAAAGCATCGTATAAACAATAAGATATAGACTGAACCGACAAATCTTTTCAATCCTGTACATATTATTAACCTTGATTGCTTGAATATTTACTTTATGATACTTCTTTTCATGCTCCAACAGGCACCAGAACAATAATACAAAGAACAATTCTCTCTCCATCATCTGCTAACTTCTTTTCATGCTCCAACAGGCACAGAAGTGGGCTTGGCAATGAAGGTTGGGTTGTCTTCACCAGCCATAATCACAATAAATCTCTCTTCTTTATCATCCTCTGAAGAATATAATACATTCTTCATCATTTCATTCTTCTGACTAGAATCTGTATCACTTCTGCCATTGTTATCATCTTGAGAACTATCTGGGTTTCTCCAGGAGGAGTATGCAAGAATGATCAAAGCAATCACTATCAGAACAATCATACACACCATTCCTCCCATCAAATATGGAATTGGCCAGCGCCATACTGAAGGATGGCTGTAATTATGAGAAGCTGTAATGTTTCTCATGCTTAGGCTTTTTTTTTAATCGAAACAAGTAAAAGAATGAGTACAATATAAAAGGCAGCCAATCAGCTGTCAGAACAGAATACAAATTCACACTCAGCTGTTACAAATCATCCCTGGCTTAGACAAAAACAAGAACAGCTCCAAAGAAAAAAATTAAAAACAGATGGGTAATGTTTCTCATGCCTCTTTTGTATTGCTTTACAATCCAATTCTCTCAATTCAACGCTGTATTCTGATAATACCCATCTTACCTAATGTGCGATATATATAAGCTAAAAGTATACTCTCTTTAATGGCAATAGAATTACTTGTACTAACTTGTCCTATACTCTAGGACAAATATGAATAAAGCAATGCACACTATATTCTTTGGAGTAGGTGGTGGATATGCAACTTTATGTTGATGCAAACGATTAGACCAATCTTGCTCCTTATTTATGCTTTGATGATGAGGATCCTAGACTTATTTATTGTGAAGGGATACTTTACCAATTGCAATTTGCTTGTGGGTTATGGTGTGGTAACCTGTCAAGCCATCCAATGGTAGTGTCTTTTTCAGACTATCATAATTGCTTTCCATGGTATCTTCCTTGTAATAATGCTTTTTGTTCCAATGTTCTGTCATTCAATACCACAGCCTTTGTTACTGTTCATTTTATTGGATCTTCCATGTTTGTTCCCATTCTTAGAGATAGTGAAGTTCAGAAGCTATCATGAAAATTCTGAAGAGGATAATATTGTGTATTACACTTGAGAAAGCAATAACAGGATTAGTGGATGAAGGGCCACACTTGTCCACCATGCATTCCAATGGATCGTATCATGGGAATTGATACCAAATCTTAGAATTTTTTCCCTTGTTTTATTGGTATGTAAATATTTTATGTATTTTGTATCTGATATTTTTGTGAACTATTCTAGTAACATTATGGAAACTGTTTTCATTCCATTTTAGGGCTGACGAAGAGTAGGAGCACTTTTTGTATATGAAGATTGTTTAACAAATGTTTTGAGCCCTTAAAACTAGTGGTTGTGGTTTCATGTTAAAGCTAGATAAATTTTGATAGGTGAATTAATTTTGTAGGGTTTTAGTGTGAATATTTAATTCTTGGTCAAATGTGTTGTTAATGAGTTATTAGTAGATTGCGTTGTCGATATTAAGATATATTAATAAATTTTAGTTTTGTGATTGTTTAGTAATAATTTATGTATTATAATGTTTAAGGTAGATAACAATAATATGTTTTAATTATTATGAATAAGTTATATTAATAAAAAATGTTGTAATGGTGAAAATTGTTATAACAAATAAGATAATTTAAAGAATGTGAGAAAAGTTAATAAGAAAATCAATAAATTTATTTAAAATAATGATTTGTGAAAAATTTATGCAACATGTGTTTTGATGAGTCAATAATCAACATCATTGACCCCAACTCAGATTTAATGTTATTTTTATTTAAGAAGCTATAAATTATTTATGTGAAAGATGTAATATTTCATTAAGGTTTTTTGGCAATTTGTTTATTTTGTCAAAGAGAAGAAATTCAATAATGATGTTTTTCTTGTCAATTTGAATGTGATTTCCATGATCTCCTTGTCTATTTAGGCGTGTTGGAAAAATATTGTCATTGATGTCAAAGGTGTTATTCAGTTTTGTCATTATTGTCACAGTATCTGGAAGGGTGTTGTTTAGAATGTTCTCTGTGCATTTGTGTTATGAGAATTCAGTAACAATTTGTAGTATTAGTTGGAGTATGATTGTAATATCATCTTATATCCTTTCCTATTGGTGGAAGTGATTCAAAAGCATGATCTAGAATGATCCAAAAAGTTTATATGTTTACTTTGGTAGGATGATATGATCCATATTACTTCTCAGTTGTGTGTTATGGCCTACAACTTGAATGGAGAGTATGTCTACACATGTTTTATCATGATCCATAGTTTTCAAAGATGGTGTGTAGTGGACAGTATGTTCTGAAATGATAGTAGGGTCACTGTACATGAAAGGTTATCAGGTGGGTCATTGTTCTAGACTAATGCGATAGAGGTTTTTAGCATGAGCTCTCTAGAGGTAGCATGTGGATGATCATTGGGACTAGATAGTGTTGCAAGTATGAAGAATTGGTTTTTCATTGATGTCAACAAACTTGTGTTGTCATTGATGTCTATAGTTGAGTGAGTTGGTTGAAAGAGTACAGTTGATGCTTTGATTAGTTACATTATGTTGTCATTAGTAAAGCTATTGGTGTCAAACTTTAATGTTGCTTTGATAAGCTTCTATCTATGGTTTTGGAAGTGTTAAATATGATGAGGATGTGTCTCTAGTACTTGGTTTCCAAGTGATTTTGAGAAAATTTGATAAAAAGAGGAAACAGTGTGTTGTAGTGGTATTCTAGTTGATAGAGTTGTGTTCTGGTTTTTCTCTACATCTCTTTTAGGTTGAAGATCTGCACGTGTGATTCATGTATGTTGGTGAGAGGTGTTATATTCAAGAGATGGTGTGCTAGATCATCATACAGTAGAAGTTGTGTTCACCAGTGTGTGACTATGCATTACAGAGGTGTCTGGGAGAAATGTTTTTGCTCCGCATTTCTCTATAGTTGTGCTTCAGGTCTTGTGATTCTAAAGGCATGTTGATGGTGTCGGTAGTTTATATCCTTCAAGAGGATTAAAGGTTTCGTGCTTCAAAAGATGGATTTTCAAGTATCAGTGTATGGTAGAGTTGTCTGAGTGTACTAGGCTTGTACATTCTTCAAGTGGAAGTTCTTACGAAGGAGTTTGTCAGATTTTAGGGTGTTTGAGGAATATTATAGATCATGTTCAAACATGGTGTGTGGTTCACAATTCATCCTTGGGTTTGAGGAAACATGTACTTCAAAGTTTAATGGTGTTTGCATGACTAATGATTGACCTAGTGTTTACACTACATGTGAAGGATAAATATTGTTTGTGGTAGCATGTGGTTGAATGGTGTTGTTGATTTGGGTCTCAATTAAGTTTTGATGTGGTCTACATTCACTTCTATCTGCCACAAATGTGTTTTGGCACCAACCTAATTTAAATTTGCATGTTTGAGGTGCACAACCGACCTTGGAGAGGGTTTCAAGGTTGAAGATAGTATAAGTGTGAGTTAAGTTGTTGAAGGAGGACAAGATAGATGAAAGATAGGTGTGTGAGATGTGAATGATGTGAAGTACAATGTGTTGGAGTGTGAAATTGAGCAGAGCAGTGCGAGCTTCAAGTGTTGCTCACTTAGTTTACTGGATGCAGTGAGCAAAAGGTGGCCGCAATTCTTCAATCAGACTGTGAAGGTGTAGAAGTAATTATGGTGGATTCCTTGTTGCATTGAGATTATTTTCTTTGTGTAACATTCCTTCTTTATCTTCTTTTCTATTCCTGCAGTGAGAATCTTAGCAGTGAGCCTTTCTTCTTTGGGCAGTAAGCCCTATGAGAAGTGATCCCTATCATATTTGGTGTTGATATTACTTATATTGTGAGCTAATCCTCACCATGGGTTTTCCCTTCTTGGGTTTTCTACATAAATCTGGTGTTCTCTTGTGTATGGTGTTAAGTTGTTTCAATTTTTGTTATTTTCTTTTCATGTTAATTCATCATAAAAAAATTAAGAGTTTAATGAATGAATGTGGATTTGAATGTTTATAAGGGATTTGAAGTTTTAAGTTACAACTAATTCACCCCCCTCTTAGTTGTCTTGTTCATTTCAATAATTGGTATCAAAGAAAGGTTCCTTGGAGAAAAGATTAATTGCTTAAGGTAGATCTGGGATGGCACACAAGAGGATATCCTTATATTTGATGGAACTGACTATGCATTCTGGAAGACAAGGATGGAAGGCATTTTGGAATACCCAAGATATGATATCTGAAAATTAGTTTAAAATATATACACTATACCTATAAATAGTCTGAGCATTGAAGCTGAAATTAAGGAACATGAAAGCAATAGTAAATCAATGTATTCTCTCTTGTGTAGTCTTACAAATTTTGAATTAGTGAAATTTATGGATCTAAAAAGTATGCAAGAAATTTGGGATAAGTTGTAAAGTATCTATGAAGGAGATGATATGGTCAAACAATCTAAGATGCAAAACTTGAAGACCACATTTGAGAACTTCTAGATGTCTGAAAATGACAAAATTACAAGTTATATGTAGAGGGTAGATGAAGTGGTGAGCTTCATCAGAGGTCTTGGAGGAAAAGTCAAAGAATCAAAAGTGGTAAAGAAAATTCTTAAAACTCTTACTAAAGCTTATAGTTATAAAGTTGCTTCTATTGAGGTATCTCAAAACCTAGATTAGTATTCTAGAGATCAATTGTATGTCTCTTTAACTGCATTTGAGATGAGAGAGTTTGGTACTAACAATGGTGCAAAAGTTGAGACTACTTTAAGGCTGCAAAAACAAAGAAGACTAAAGAACCAAATCATGAAGATATTGATGATGTGGAGGCTAACTTTGTGAGAAGGATGTGAAGAGGTACTGGTAAGTACAAAGGTAAATTACCTTTCAAATGTTTCAGTTGTGGAAATATAGGTCACTATGCTTCAAGATGTCCAAATAGAGTTGTGAATGACAAAAACAAGGAGAACAAAGGTAAGATGATTAAGAAAAGATATTATGTTAGAGAAGATTCAAGTATTTCTGATGAAGAATCTGACTATGGAGATAATTATGATGATGAATTCTTGTTCATGGCTTTAAAAGATGAATCTATTTCTACTAACTCTGAAAGATGTGTGAATGAATGCCCTCCAAAGAGAAAGGATAAGACTGAAGGTACTTTGGTATCTGATTTTCATGCGTGATAGGATAAGAAATATTGGATCATTGATAGTGGTTTCTATAATTATATGATCGGAGAAAAGAGTAAGTTTGTTAAACTTGAAAAGTATGATGGAGGACTTGTTAGATTTAAAGATGATTCAGGTGCTACGATATGTGGAATACGTTCAATCAGTTTTGATGGCAAGCATAATAATGAAGATGTTTACTATGTTAAAGGTTTAAGGCACAACCTCTTGAGTGTGGGATAAATGTGTTGCAAAGGATATAATATTATGTTTTAGGATGATGGATGTAAGATCAAAAAAGGGTTTGGAACTATGATTGCTGTTGGAATAAGGATAGATGGAAACATCTATTAGCTTAAGGGTGTTTATGGCCATTTTTTTTGCCTCAGACTAATGAAAGTTGGTTATGGCATAGGAGGATGTGTCACATTAATTTTGATAACTTGGTAAGAATCAATTCAATTAAAGCAGTGAGAGATTTACCAAAGATTACAAAGCCTATCAATGTTGTCTGCAAGGAGTGTCAGATTGGAAAGCAAACAAGAAGAAGATTCAACGGAAAAAAACAACCTTCTACCAGGTTACAGGAATTGGTGCATACATAACTTTGTGGTCCTACAAGAAGAAGAAGTATTCAAAGTGATAGGTATTTCATGATTTTTATTAATGATTATTCAAAAATGACATGGGTTACTTAGAGAAAAATATGAAGCCCTAGATAGATTCAAAGCATTAAAAGTTATGTTTGAGAATGAAATGGATTTGAAGATCAAATGTTTGAGGTCTAACATAGGTGGATAATTAACCTCCAATGAATTTAACATATTTTGTGAGAATCATGGCATAAAGAGGCACTTGTCTACCCCTAGGGCTCCTCATCAAAATGGAGTGGTTGAAAGAAAAAAACATAGCTATTGAAGAAGCTACAAGAACTATGATGAAAGAAACTAACCTACCGAAAGTTTACTATAGAGAAGAAATTCATACTACTATTTACATAATTAATAGAGTTCAATAAAAAAAAACAACACAAAGACTCCCTATGAATTGTGGTATGGAAGGATACCTACTATTAAATACTTTAGAGTGTTTGAAAGAAAATTTTATATGAGAAGAGATGTAGAAAATTTGGGAAAGTTTTATGCAAGGTTTGATGAAGGAATATTCCTTAGATATTCTACTGAAATCAAAGCCTATCGGCGCTACGATAAAAGATTGAGAAAGATCATGGAGAGTGCAAGTGTCAAGGTTGATGAATATTTTCAGAACTCAGTGGTTATAGATGGTTATGAATCAGATGAAATTGATTGTAGAGAAAAAGAAAAGGCTAAGGAAAATGAAGTACAATTTGAGAAGAGGAAGAAGCTCTGGAAAAGACCACAAGAACCCCTAAGTATGTGCAAAGGAATAATTCTAAAGAAAATATTATTGGAGAAAAGAGAAAAGGTGTACTAACAAGAAGGAAAGTTGTCGAAGAAGAGGTAAATCTATGTTTACTTTCTAAAGTTGAACCTAAAATAGTGAGGCATGAAAAGATGAATAGTGGATGAAAGCTATGGAAGAAGAATTACTGCAAATTGAGAAAAATCAGACTTGGAAACTTGTCCCAAGACTTGCAAACAAAAAAAAATTGGATCTAAGTGGATGTTCAGAAACAAACTAAATGAGAATGGAGATGTGGTAAGGAGAAAAGAAAGGCTTGTGTGTAAGGGCTATTCCTAAGTTGAAGGAATATATTTTGAAGAAACATTTTCCCCAGTGGCAAGAGTGGAAGCTATCAGGATGTTTTTAGCTTTTGCAACACATAAGGATTTCAAAGTTTATTAGATGGATGTGAAGTCTACTTTCTTGAATGGAGAGTTGGAAGGAGTATACATGGAACAAGTGGAAGGATTTCAATTATCAGATAAACCTAATATGGTCTACAAATTGAAGAAAGCATTGTATGGATTGAAGCAAGCTCCCAAAGCTTGGTATGCAAGGTTGGATAAGTATTTGATACAACAAGGATTCAATAAAGGTAATGCAGATAGTAATCATTACTTTAAATTTAAAAAAGATCAAATCTTGATTATAGTTATGTATTTTGATGACATAAGTTTTGGAGGAAATGAAGCTATGTGTAATAAGTTTGCAGAAGAGATGTAAAAAGAGTTTGAGATGTCTATGTTTGGGGAGATGAATCTCTTCCTTGGGTTACAAATCAATCAAACAAATAAAGGTATACTCATTTCACAATAACAATATGTCATTTAAGACATGTTAAAAAAGTTTAGAATAGAAGACTCCAAATTGGTATGTACTCACATGGTTAATGGTTGCAAGCTGGGAAAGAATAATGAATCCCCTAAGGCTAATCAGAGAAAGTACAAATCAATGATTGGTGGATTGCTATATATCTAACTGCTACTAGACCAGATATCATGCATGCAGTTTGTCTTGTGGCTACATTTCAAGAAGATCCTAGAGAGTCACATGTTGTAGCAGTGAAGAGGAAATTTAGATACGTGAAGGGCACTTCGAACCATGGCTCGTGGTATCCAAAGGATGATAATTTCACATTGAGTGCTTACGTAGATGTAAATTAGTTTGGTTATGTGGATGATAAAAAAAGTACAAGTGGCGGTTCATTCTTTGTTGGATGTAGATTGGTATCATGGATAAGAAAGAACAAATATTTAGTTTCTTTATCTACTACAGAGGTTGAGTACATTACAATGATAGCTTGCTGCACACAAGTGTTGTGGATGAGGCAAATATTGAAAGACATCAGAGTGGTGTATGATGAGCCTATTTCTATCTGTTGTGACAATAAAAGTGCAATACAAATTTCAAAGAATCCAGTGATGCATTCAAGGAAAAAACATATTTCAATCAGATATCACTTTTTGAGAGAGAAGGTTGTGGAGAATGAAGTGAAACTTGAATATGTTCTTACAAAGGATCAGATTACTGATATATTCACTAAGGCTCTTCCAAAGGATAATTTTGAGTATCTCTGGGAGAAGTTATGGGTTATTTCCCCTCCTTTGAACTAGATGCATAAGGAGATGCATCGGTCCAATGGACCTCAAGTTTCATTCTTTATTCTGGACTAATATTGGTGGCTACTTCTCAGGGGGAGTAGGTAGTGGAATTGTTGATTGTTGTAGTCATGGGGAGCAAGTGTTGTCATTGTGTAGTGATTTCTAATATAATATAGATTGATGTGTGATCAGGTAAGGGGTAGTATTTAGAGAAGTAAAGGAAAGGTGTTGTAGAGTAGTTGTATTTAGGTTGTTTGATGACAAAGGAAAAATAATAAAATAGTAAAAATATTATTTCCTTTTCCATTGATGTCAAAGGGGGAGAGAGAATCCTGTGAAAAAGGATAAGTTATCAAGGGGAGAGAAAAGCATGTGGAAAAGAATAATTAATAAGGAAGAGAGACCAATGTATAAAGAATAAGTTATTCAGGGGGAGAAAAGAGAAAAAAGGAAATTGGTATGATATAGAGCTATTGTGTCTTTGATGTTCTTCACATAATGTATTGTCATCAATGAAAAAGGGGGAGATTGTTGCAAATATGAGTAGTTGGTGTTGTCATTGATGTCTACAATTGAGTGAGTTGGTTGCAAGAGTATAATTGATGCTTTGATTAGTTGCATTATGTTGTCATTAGTAAAGCTACTGGTTCCAACTTCTAATGTTGCTTTGATAAGCTTCTATATATAATTGTGGAAGTGTTGAAGATGATGAGAACGTGTCTCTAGTACTTGGTTTAAAAGTTATTTTGATAAAATTTGATAAAAGGAGGAAACATTACATGTTGTAGTGGTATTCTAGGTGACAAAGTTATGTTCTGGTTTTTCTCTGCATTTCTTCTAGGTTGAATTTCTACCTGTGCAATTCAGATATGTTGGTGAGTAGTGTTCAAAAGTGTTGTATTCAAGAGATGGTGTACTGGATCATTTCACAATAGAAGTTATGTTCACCAGTGTGTGACTGTTCATTATAGAGGTGTCTGGGAGAAATTTTTCTGCTCCACATTTCTTTTCAATTTTGAAGATGTGTTGATGGTGTTGGTAGTTTATCTCAGTCAAAAGGATTTGAGGTTTGGTGCTTTCGAAGATGGATTTTCAAGTAACAGTGTATGATAGAGTTGTGTGAGTGTACTAGGCTTGTACATTCCTCAAGTGGAAGTTGTTGCAAAGGAGTTTATTAGATTTTAGGGTGTTTGAGGAATATTCTAGATCATGTTCAAGCATGGTGTGTGGTTCAAAAGTCATCCTTGGGTTTGAGGAAGCGTGTACTTCAAATTTTAATGGTGTTTGCATGGGTAACAATCAACTTGGTTTTTACACTACATGTGAAGGATAAATATTGTTTGTGGTAGAGTGTGGTTGAATGATGTTGTTGATTTGGGTCTCAATTAAGTTTTGATGCAGTTTGCATTCACTTCTATCTGCCATGGAAGTGTTTTGGTACTGACCAAATTTGAATTTGTATGTTTGAGGTGCATAGCCAACCTTGGAGAGGGTTTCAAGGTTGAAGACGGCATAAGTATAAGTTAAGTTGTTGAAGGAGGATAATATAAATGAAAGATAGATACATGTGAGATGCAAATGATGAAAAGTGCAATGTGTTAGAGTGTAAAATTGAGCAGAGTAGTGGGATCTTTCAAGTGCTAGTTTACTAGATGTAGTGAGAAAAAGGTGTCTAAAATTATTCAATCAGACTATGAAGGTTTAGAAGTCATTGTGGTGGATTCCTTGTTGCATTGAGATTCTTTTCTCTATGTAACATTCCTTCTCTATCTTCTTTTCTATTTCGGTAGTGAGCCTCTTGGAAGTGAACCTTTCTTCTTTGGACAATAAGCCCTGTCGAAAGTGAGCCCTATTGTATTTAGTGTTGATATTACTTATATTGTGAGCTAATCCTCACCGTGGTTTTTCCATTCTTAGGTTTTCCACGTAAATATGGTGTTCTCTTGTGTATGGTGTTAAGTTATTTCAGTTTTTGTTATTTTATTTTCATGCTAATTCATCATAATATATTTAAGGGTTTAATGAATGAATGTGGATCTGAATGTTTATAGGGGATTTGAAATTTAAGTTACAATTAATTCACCCCCTCTTAGTTGTCTTGTGCATTTCAACAGATAGGTCCTCATTGGGAAACATAAGGTGTGTTCCTTCTTGTGATGTAGCATGTGGGCTATTTGCTCTGGCCTACTATAATTTTTATTAAGGGTTATGAGGTGGCCAAATCATGGATGCAAAAATATTTATTGTAAGGCAACATATGAATGTAATTGTAATTGTAATGCATATATGTAGCTGTCTAGGATCAGTCCTAAGGTCTTTGAGTTTATGGAATGCTAGGTGATTAGGGTTTTTAATGTGAATATTAGAGTGATGTAATGTGAGTTGCATTCCAATCATTGTGCACCATTATCAAAAGATCATATACATTGTGTGGAAGAGTTCTGATGTTTTTAGATTAGAAGAGAGTTGATTATTTAGCCTTGAAGGTTCGTAATTCTTATTATATATTCTGGAGGGATTGGTTTCTCACTAGTTGATTTAGTTCTCAGATATTGGTTTAGGGGATTGGTGTCTCCTGTAGGTTGGTGCCTGCAAATACAATTGGGGATTGGTGTCTCTAGTAGGTTATTCCTACTTCATATTATAAATTCCTTATTATATTCTTTCTTTTTGAGGTTAGATTTGGGAAGTAGATCCAAACAAATTTTCTCACCATGGTTTTTCCCATCTTGGGCTTCCACATGTATTTGGTGTTAATGGTGTAGAAGTGTATGTTATTCTTTTGCTTAACTATTACATCATTATAAATATTTATTAAGAGAAACATTGATATTTTAAGGTCTATGCTTGTATTTTAAATTTAGTAAAAATTGAGATATACTAACTGAACCCCCCTTCTCAATATATTGTGTAACCTTAAGGGTGTGGCTTCCTTGCATATAAAGAGATGATTATTGAAATGTAGAAAAAGGTGATCTAAAGTCCTCAGTGCTTAGAACAATAGGATTCAAGGCCTTTTCCTAGGTTTTCATTGAGATGGAGATCAACAAGGTGTATAGATTGACTTTCAACCATGAAGGTGAGCCAATAAAACCTAGATCTCCATCAATTGGGGGATCAAAATTGATTTACTATGATTAACCTAATTAGACTATGTTCCCAAATACTAAGATTGCAAGAATTTGATAATTGATAAACAAAAATAGTCAATTGTAGGTGGATCTGGGAAGTGTAGAGGACTATGTACTGGAAAAGAAAAAATATTTTTAGTGTGCATAGGAGGACTTATATTCCCAAGGGCGTATGAGTCCTTGTAAGGGTGTCTTGCTCAACTTTTGGGTTCCTTTGGTGGCAAATCGAGGAATCTCATTTCTACTAAGTGCAAAGTTACTAGAATGCCATGAGATAATTTTGTAGGTGAGTTTCTATGGCTTGGCAATATTTAGGAATTTAAACGTAACAATGAACAACCTATATTTAATATTTCATCACTCCCCTTCAAACCAAAAATGTGCACATTCAAAGGGAGGGAAAATGTTGGGCCATTTAGGGGCTTTCCTCAGTCATACCCCATGTAAGTGTTTCTACTTCCATAATGGCAATATCAATGATAAAATGATAATGTATATGAAGGAATGATGAAATCAAAAAGTGTTGCAACTCACCACCCTTCAATGGCTTCCTTGAAGGACTGAAGTCATGCACATCACTTCAAGGCCTCAAATCTTTCTTTATTGATTTTATTGAATGATCTGGAGACTTGCAAAAGGGGTTATCATTCACAAAACAATGATAATAAAACAACATGTACTCACATACACTTTGACATGATGTTTTGGATCTTTAATTTCTACTACAAATAACTGAAATATTATGCTTGACCTTTTGTTGACAATAACTCTTGCTCATAAAATCTCCATTCTTGCTAGATAGCTCTCAAACGGTGAAAAGACTAGGTATTAATAGGAATTTACCCAATTTTATGAAAATTAGATCCTGATAGCCAACCTTTTCAAGTTAGGTTTTGAATGTTAAAATGCCCATTCTGACATATCCAAAATTGGGTCCTAGCAAAATAAAAGGACTTATTCACCCTAGGGTGAATGGGTCCTGGCCCTATTTTCATGGATATTAAGTGTCAGTGGAAAAATATCAATTGCATGCATTTGTTCAATGCTTGAAATTTGTTGAGAAATGGTAAATATGGGCCTCAAAATGCATAATTTAGGAAATTAAGAGCTTAATTAGGACCAATAATTTAAGAGGGGTAAAAAATAGAGTGAAATTGTCAAGGGTGACAATTTACGACAGTACAATTATAAAATTATTATTAATATTTTGGAAAAAAATAGTAGATGATGATACCAAATTACATTAGAGAATAATCTCTTAGACTTAGTTTAGATCTCATAGAGTATTTGATGAGTATAATGAAAGTGTTAAGAAATGGTATCCCTATCATCTAATTCATTTCTTCCAATATCCATATAAAATAATTTGAAAGGCCATATTATCATTTTCTTAGAAGTATTGATCATGGTGGAAAATGATATTGAAACTAAGCTAACTTTGTAATAGGGGGTGAGATTATGTAGTTTTGTAGGTTCTGATTTAAGTGTTATAATATTTATTGTTGTTTGATATAAGTGATAGATCATTTCTAAACATTGGCTATGCGACTAATGGAAACTAAAGTTATAATTATATAATCTTAGCTATCTAATGTAACAACACGAATAAATTAGAAGCATTTGATGGAGTGGGGGTGATGCATGTGGAGCATGAGAAAAATACAAATTTATTGTAGAATGGTAGGGTAGGAAGAGTGAAAAAATAAGGATCCTTATAGGCCCCATTGAGATCTAAGAAGGAACTACCATGGGGTTATGACGTGTTAAACCTATTGGTGGAAAAATGCAGTGTTATTTCTTATGGTAGTTCTTCCTCAAAATGTAATTTTCCTGGGTTGGGGTCTTGGGAATCATGTTTCAAAGGGGAACCAAGTTCAATGGTAAACGACTAATGCATGAGGAGATCCTAAAATAAGTTGATACATGAGAGTGAGTTAAGCTAAAAATGATTGAATTTTTTATGGAAAGAGCCTCTTCTAGAATGGATTCGATGTTGATCAACAAGCTTACGGGTTCATGCCCTAATATGGTTAATGATAGATTATGGGTTAAGAAAAGGGGAAATTTATGTAGGAGCATGCTAGATAACCTTACCAAATTCCACAATATTACATGAATTTAGTTATAGACGAGAACATGGCATCTAGAAAAAATCAAGCACAACATATCTAGACATTAGGGCATTTGGATTACATTTTAAAAAGTTATCATTGTTGAAAGATTACAATGGAGAGTAAGTAATATAGAGTTCATAAAATTTTGGAGAGCCTTTATATACCTTAGGGAATCAAAATTGATATATCATGAGGTAGCATGGGACCATAGCAACTTCCAATTGGAACCACATCAAATTCCATAGATTCATGAACCTTCACCATCAGATTTAGGCCAACCTACATATTTCATAGAGCATCGAGTTTTGGAAGACCTCGAGTCAACACAAATAATTCCTAGAGTTGGAGTTGATATATAAACATCTCTTTAATTCATTTTAAATGAGTCAATTAGTTATTTAAGAAGAAATAGATTAGAGTTATAAGTCTAACTTTGGGTCTTTTTCTTAAGTTTTACTGTCATATTCGATGAGTCTGATTAATATCTATTTTTATCTTGTTTAATTTATATATTTCAAACACTTAAAGTTTCTTATTTCATATACATTCATGAAATTATATACCTTTTATATATTTTATGACATCCAAACCAAACTTTGATAAGTGGAAATATGATTATGATATGATGATGTTTGCATGGATGAATATGTGAATGTGTATGAAATATAGTGTGAACCCATGTTTAATTTATGATTGTTAATGGTATGTATGCTTTAGATTAAATTGAATCCTTTTAGCCAGAAGAATAGCAACCTACAACAACTGGAGAACTCAACCCGTAGCCAAAGAATTTGAGAGATTCCAAGGATGCTAGAAACATGACAGTTACAAAAATGATGGAAGCGATCATTGGAGTGGTCATTTGTGAGTCATTAGAGCATTCAATAAGATGATGGAGGAAAGAAAAAGTTTTTAGTAAGCAAGAAACTAATGTGACTATTTGCATAGAGTACGTATTTGTCATACAGTTAAAGCAAAATTGTAAACCTATTTGTCTTCTTCTATCTTTTTAAGTTACAGTTTCAATTGCAAAGAATTTGTCTCTCTCTATTTTGAGGAGAGTGGACATATTCATTTAAGTTATATTTTCAATCCTTATGCAAATAAACCTCCTTCCAAACCTATATAGTTGGATCGGTGGTTGAGGAGTAGATCTAGTTGGATGTGAAATGTTTTGATAAGTATAGTTTTATTTCATAGGCAATATTTTTGTTAGTTTTCTATTATGCATTCATGAATGAGAAATCTGTGAATATTCTTGTCAAATCGTAGAGTTTAATTATACGCAATAAAATGTTCCTATTTACTATTATGGTTTGTTGAATCAAATAACACATATTTGGTTTCTCTTGTGGCTACATCAACTTGAGCAAGGGCCACTCAAGGTACTATTCACCAATTTCCATTTCTATTATTAATTTAGATGTTTACATTATTGCATCCACTTTAATAATTATTCATTACATGCACATTAATGATACTTAGTCTCATGCTTTAAGTTCTATAATGTATCATTGAGCATCATTTGGAGTGATTCAAGTAGTTAGAAGTAAGAATCAAAAGTGCTAGTAAAATTGTAGAGTTTAGGTTTAGTAGTTCATAGTCAAAGTGTTAAGTCAAAGGTACCTGTAGCATCAGTTAGTAGATTAAGTTATTTCCCATGTTTTGAAATTTATGCTTCATTTTCCTTTTCTAGTGTTTGTACTATTTTTTTGCACATGTGTAAACCACCTATACTTGCTGATATAGGCTATGTAGAGTCCATGAATGCACATATAGTGTCAGCATCATCATAGGCTTATGAAGCCCTAGTTAATAATTTAATGGAATCTTTGTAAGGGTTTAGTGAACTATTCAATTAGGAACCCTTCATCTGAATTATGTGTCTAAAGCCAAGTTGATTGAACATTAGTGAGTCCATACATTTTTAGCATCGTTTCTAGGGATGGTGCTACATTCAAGATTCTCCTGTGTTATTTCAATCTTTTATAGTTAGAATTTTGTCTTTAGCATTAAGGTAATTAGGTTTTTATTTATCAATAAAACACTTTAAGAATAATGTGCAAGAGAAGTTGACCCAAAGAATCAAAAATATTATGTGTGGAGGTAGTGAGACACTTTGGGAAGATTTCTCCCTTCAACACATGAAGCTTTAGAGGATACTAGTGATCATAGCAAACATAGCAAAGATATTATTGAAGAAGAATAATCCCTAAAACCAATATCCATGTGAGATGTATAAGGGATACTTCCCATACACAAATAATCACCATGGGTGATGCTATAGTGGAACACCCACTAGATCAAGCAACCTTTGAATTCCCCATATCCAACCGAAAGAGAGCAACTACATTGAAGAACACACCTCATTTAGCATTGTTTATATTATATGAGCTGGTCATGGAGGACCCAAATACACTCTTATTTGAGTTTGATGTGCTGTGTAGAAGCTATGATTATACTTTAGATTCACATAGGCTCAAAATATTTCTAGCAACCCTGAAGGATGCTTCTCTAAGATGGTTTATGGGTTTGTGAAGAGATGTTCAAAATTATAATACCATGAAGAAAAAATTCCTAGAGAAGTGTAGAGGAGGGGAACCAGCTGCTTAGGACCCTAGATCACGGGAGGGTCTAGAACAATCAGCTGCCCTAATCTACCTCATGCCAAATGATTTGTTTCAGGTAAGCTTGATGTTTGAGAGGGTGAAAAAGGGAGGACAACTGATCTATCACTATCCTTTCATCAACTCGAGATTTTAGGAAACTATGTGAGAAAATTCCCGAGTTTAGATTGTAACCTAGGCAACTCTTTACCAAAGGATTCCAGTGCAGAAGATGGATGACAACACAATGCACTGGCGTCCCAGTAGGGTGCTAGTGTCTGTACGAACATAGAGTATGAAGTATAGTTAAAACTAACAAAGAACTTAATAACAATGTAATAAATATAGTTTTACACAAGGATAGAAAGCTAGAAGCAAATTAATGACTAAAACAATAATAAGAGTACTTTAACTTAATAGATAAATTGATTATGAACAAAATAATGAGAAAAGGTGGTAGGAGTGCAACTTACAGTCGATCTAGCCTCCTGCAAGATCCATATTAACACAATACCTATACACAATAGAATAGGGAAAATTTTTGGGGTTGTTTCAGAGCTTGCCATAGTAGAACATCTATTTCGGTGTTCCTACCTCCACAAACAACCGAAATAGTCACAAATAGAGAAATTATGATAAAGGAAATCACTGAAAGGAAGAATACCAAGCAATGCTAACAACAATATGTTATGTAAATCAATACAACAATGCTAAAAAAATAGATAACACCTCCCAACAAGATTCCCTCAAGCACATGAAGGAAGATGTGAGCTCAAAAGCTTGTGAGCTCAAACATTTCCATAACAACGAGAGGAGAAAAAGTTAGCAGTTTGCCAAATTGGAGCTTAAAAAATGGTGGAGAATATTGTGAATGAAATGTAGAATTCTCAAGAAGTGTGAAGAAGTGTGTAGTGATACAGAAGAAGATGAATTGAATGTGAGAGATAGTGTTTTGAAGGTGAATAGGAGCCCAAAAGAGCCATTCGAGTTCGGTCAAGGGCATAGGGGAATTATGATTCATCACCAATGGAGAAGTGTAATGCATCTAAAGATTCTAGAGGTGGGAATTTTGCTAGGACATCAACATTCCACACAGACTTGCTTGACAAAAATTCCCCCACCGATACTACAAACAATCGCCAAATGGATGGAAAGTAGATGGACGAGGTGGAATAGAATCTTCAGAGTTGATTTTTCTAAGGTAAGGGGTGTAATGGGGAATTTGTGAGGGGTTCAAATTTACTCCATTACATTTCCCTCCACTTTAGTGAGCATATGTGCTACCAATTGCAAGGTAAATTAGATTGAAAGAGTTTAAAGAAAGTATACTTGAATCATCGAGGAAGTAGACCACAATATAACACACCCAAACACATAAGAAGAGGAGATGGATTTATAGGTACTCAATCCCAAGGAGAATTGAACAAAATGTTTTGTAGGTCTGTAGACTTATAGAAGATGAACATAAGGATTTGCAGGTACTCAATCCTATAGAGTTGAACAAAGATATCCCGTAGGATGAAAGTAGTTTACAGGTCCTCGAACTTGCAAAGGAGGTGCCCTTAGGTGCTTGGTCCCGAGGGAAGCCAGATGTGAGATGATCCATAGAGTCTAATGGGCCCTTATAGGTGCTTAGTCCTACAAGGTTGATTGAAAAGCAGCTTCATAGGTGCCCTTGCAAAGCAACATGTTAATCTATAGGAAAAACATGTTAGATAACAAAAAGCCACATAGGCAAATAGAAAGACAGTCATGCAAATAGTCAACAATTGAAGGAAAAAATTTCAAAGGGGTCATTTGGGAATCCTTCAAAAGGAAAGGGGTCTGCTCGAGGGATGCTCTGTTTGAAAGTTGAAGAGATGTGGGAGTAGAGGTAACCATAGGTGGGGAAGCAGACTCAAGCACCTCAATGGTAGGCCTCTTCCCATTTGCTACCCTAGGAGTAGGAATGGTAGGAGGCCATAAAGGTCGAGATGTAAAGGCGGCTCCATGAGGACCATTCCCCTTACCATTCAAGACAAGCCAAGGCACCATAGAAAAGACAAGAAGGTCGAACACTTGATGCTTGGCCATCCACCAAACTTCAAAAGAGATGCATAGGGGTGGAAGTCAAAGGTGTCACAACAAGGCAAGAGGTAGAGGTAGGTGGAACTACATAGGAAGAAGGAGAAGGGCCCTTAGCATGAGAGAGCTTCCCCTTCCCATTTTCGAAGGAAGAGGTAGCCTACTACTGCACTATAGGGTGAGTCATTTTTGGTTGCACCTTGACCCCAGTCTTATACTTAATGTAATTTCAATAAAGTAGGTCCATTCTTGGAGGAAGTGGACCAATCGGGGAGGGTCAAAATTGATCCAATGAATACCCCCCATGTGATACCAATAGATGATATCTAGTGTTGTGCACAACATGAATTACACCCTCATGAGAGAATTTCAAACACTTATGAATAATGGAAGCAACTCCATTCACAAAAACTAGCCAAGGGATGCCTAGCTTCACCTTAAACAAGTTAGATTATAGAATGACATCAAAGGTGGTATTCACAACCCTAGGTCCTACTAGGATGGAAAGAGTTAAAGCCATAGGGAGAAAGAGAGAGGCCATCATGGGTATGCATAATGGCCTTCATCTTCTCATATTCCTCCCTCTATAAATAATTCAACAAAAGAGTCTCCTTAGTAATAACATTCACGTGACTCGCGGGGTCCACAAGGACTTCTGTCACAATGTTTCCATTTACGTGAGCAGGGATGTATAGAGGAGAAGCTTTGTTATTCATGGATAGATCCTATGATGTAAACGTTACATTTGGTGAACTAGTCGTAGGTTGAGGGGGAGAACTATGAGTAAAAAAAAACACATTTACATATAATAAGGCCTTGGGGGAAGCACCACAAGGATCAATAATTAAATTCACAAAGTGAGATGGAAATGGGTCCGTATAAATCTACAATTCACAATTCGCCTTAGCCACAAACTTGTTCAAATTCTAATTTTTATCATCAAGGTGAATGGTATCATCGTTGATGCAATCCCGTATCTCATGATGCAGGCACATAAAATGTTCAGTATTATGCCTATGGACATGATGGTATTGATAGAATGAATTTCCATCACACCAGTCGAGATAAGGATCTCTAAGAGGTTGAGGATCTTCCAAGGCTATAACCTTATCCTTCAATAATTTCTATAGAATAGAAGAATAAGATTCAAATAATTTAGTGAGCTGTCTATTGCACTTGAGGCCTTTGTCATTAGATGCAACAACTACATTCACAATAGATTTTCCTTTTCCTGAAATTGATACTATAGATCTTTTTTCAAGATGGGAGCGTGAGGAAGATCCCCCAAACTAAACAGCCATATGCTAATACTCCCATAATTCCATGCAAATATGTGCAAAAGAAGGATACTTCATTAAGGAAAACTTATCCTACCAAGGTCACTGTAGGTTGCCAATGAACACCTTCTATACATCTAAGTTGGGTAGCGGGTAAGAGATTTGTGAAAGAGTGCTTGGTATCAAGCAATGAAATTGGTAATATTCTTATGCTCTCCCTTCTTACATCGAACGAGATCTGAGAAGGTCATCTTCGACCAGATGTTAGCCTAGAACTACCAGAGAAACTAATTCACAAGCTGATCGAATGAGAATATGGAGTTGTTAGGTAAGGAACAATACCACTTTAGTGCTTTGTCCTTGAGAGATCAAGGAAATAATTTGGCCATCAGAGCATCGTGGTGAAATAAGTCTTTACACATCACATTGAAAGTTGACACATGTGTTTGAGGGTCTCCTTTACCACCGTATTTCTCAAAGTTAGGATTTTCCATCCCTTTAGGGATGGGAGTGTTCAAAATTGTCATCAATAAGGGACTATATTAGAAGAAAGGTTGAAAGATAGGTTGGGCGGAGGCTTGGGACAAACTCGCTAGTTGGTTCTATATTTGACCCATATTTTTTAGCAAGGAATTCAAAATAGGGTTATATGAAGACATAGGACCAATGGATCTACCACTAGAGCCACCACCAAGACCATCACTAGAGCCATCGCCAGTGCTACCACTGTAGCCACCATCAAAGCCACCATCAAAGCCACCATCATAGTCACCACTAGATCCACCAACATGACCACCACCGGAGTCACTACCATGAACACCACCAGAGCGACCAGACATACCAAGGCCACCAACCCCCATTCCACTATAAAACCCATTGCCAAGGACAAAGCTGCCCCTAGGAGGAAGAATGTTGAATCCTATGGGTATTCTTCTTTCTTTGACAGTAGGAGGCAGATCAGGAATGAAGATGTTGATGGAAGGGCCTATTTTAGCCAAGCATTCCAATGTCGTAGGCATCAAGACACCAATTTGTCTTTCATAAGCATCAAGCACCTAACCTCAGGTAATACTTGATCTAGGATTGTAAGAAGGGATTTATGCTTCCATTTAATTGGTAAGGCCACTGAGAAAATATATGCTTGTCCGATCCTTTTCCAGCATATATTTGATGTCATTAACAACCATAGGGGGCCTAGCCATGCTTTGCTCTCTCCCCAAGTGATTTGCAAGATCCAATAGCCTCCTATCTAGAGCCATGATGTGCTCTGTAGGAATAGGGATGACTTCATTATCATCCAGAGGTGGGGTTGGAGGAGAGACAAGAGGAGTAGGGGAACAAGTGGTTTCATCAAAGAAATTCATCTTTGCTACTAATATCATCTCTTGGGAGGCACGAGAAATAGTGACCCTTCTAAAGTCCATCTCTAAGTGTCATTTTCACACACTCCTCCAAAGAACATATCCAAAAGTTGTAGACTGAGTTGTGAAGCTCAAAAAGTGTCACAACACACAATTTCATAGCTTACGTAGACACGAGACGAAGAACCTCAACACAAAGAAACAAATATTACAAGTTTCACATTGGGGTGACCAAAATGTAGAGGGGGATTGACTGCTGAGTACCCCAGGTCATGGGAGGGTCTAGAACAATCAGTTGCCTTGATCTACCTCATGCTAAAGGATTTGTTTAAGGTTAGCTTGACATTTGAGAGGGTGAAAAAGGAAGGACAATTGATCTATCACCATCATTTCATCAACTTGAGAGTTTAGGAAACTAGGTGAGAAAATTCTTGAGTCTAGACTGTAGCTTAAGCAACTCTTTGCCAAAAGACCCTAGCATAGAAGACATATGACAACATGGTGTGCTAGAATCTCAGTCAGACACTAGTGTCCGTATGGATAGAGAGTACAAAAAATAATTGAAACTAATAGAGAACTTACTAACAACCTAATAAATGTAGTTTTACACAATGACAAAAGCTAGAATCAATTAAATGACTAAAACAAAAAGAAGAGTACTTTAACTTAATAGATAAATTGATTATGAAAAAAATAACGAGAAAAGGTGGTAGGAATACAACTTACAGTCGATCCAACCTCCCTCAAGCTCCACATGAACACTATACCTACATACAATAGAACGTAGAAAAATGCTAGGGATTTTTTGAGGCTTTCCATAGTCAAACCCCTGTTTTGGTGTTCTCACCTCCATAGACAACAAGAATAGCCACAAATAGAGAAATTATGATAAAGGAAATCACTGAAAGGAAGAATACCAAGAAATGATAACAATAATATGCTATGTAAATCAATGCAATAATGCTAAACAAATATATATCACCTCCCTAAAAGATACCCTCAAGCACATGAAGGAAGATGTGAGCTCGCAAGGTTGTGAGTGTAAATGTTGCCACAATAATGAGAGGAGAAAAAACCAGTAGAGTGCCAACTTGGAGCTTCAAAAATGGTGGAGAATGCTATGAATGAAGTGTGGAATTCTCAAGAAGTGTGTAGTGAGATTGAATAAGATGAACTGAATGTGAGAGATAGTGTTTTGAAGGTGAATAGGAGCCCAAAAGAGCCATTTGAGGTCGGTCAGGGGTGTAGGGGCATTACACTTCATTGCCAATGGAAAATTGTAATACCTCTACAAATTCCAGAGGTGGGAATATTGTTAGGATGTCAGTGTGCTATGTAGACGTCTATGCACTGCACTAGCATCCCCTACATAAATTCCCCCACCGACACTATAGAAAACCACCAAATGGATGGAAAGCAGATGGATGAGGTGGAATATCATCTTCGAGTTTGATTTTTCTAAGGTAAGGAGTGTGAATGGGGAATTTGTGAGGGGTGCAAATTCACTCCATTACAATAAGTACCAGGACTATTGGAGAGGGATAGATAGAAAGAGAGATGAAATCTTCAAGATGTCACAAAAGGAGGATGCATCCCTAGAAGACTACATGGAAAGGTTTCACTTTTTCCTTAATAAATCCCACCAAAGGAGAGTCTTTGTTGAGTCTTTAAAGTTGATATTATTAAGGGGGATTAATGAAGATTGCATGGATGCACTTAACCGCATTGGGGTAGGAGATATCTCTCAAGTACCATTTGAGGAGATTTTTAAGGCATGGAAGAACTATTCAAGGTCTTTCACAAATAAGGTTAGAGGAGATAGGGTATCTTCCATCATCAAACCATCTAATGGAGTCTCTAGAGTTGAATTGAGTAATAATTTGTCAAACATTAAGGAGGATATTATCAACCATTTTGGTACACAACTAGATATCATCCATATCAAAAAGAATCAAGAGGAGGCATAAGCAACTCTTACAGAATACTACCCACATTGTAGACAAATAAGGACTAACTACAAATACAAGAAGGTGGCAAGTATCTCTGAAGGGACATCAAAATTTCATGAATTGGAAGGAGAAGATGGAAAAGTATTATACAAAGCTCAAAGGAAACCATGGAATTCAAGACAAGGTATGGCCCAAGATCATTTGAATTATAACATGTCATTTCCTAGTAACAATTCAAATATTCCTAATTGGAATCCCCGGTCTTGGGCCAATATGCAAAACCAACAATGGAAAATTCCTCAAACCACTTGGAACCAATGATTGAAAAATATTTGGTGATCATAAAATTACGAAAAGGATTTAATTATAACTCCTAATGGCTACCCCAAAAACACTAATGACAACCCTAATGGTAAAGATGCCAACAATGGCAAAACCAAAACATGAATTACTAGCAGCCACAATAGACCTTTGATGTGGGGGCATCCCGATGCACCCTTTTTGATTCAAATTATTGTCATGTGCTGATATTTGAGTTTTTATTTGTTTGGTTTCAATAAGGTCATGTAATACCATTCGTATTCATTTAAATCCATTGTGTAATGTTTTGGAGTCAAGTTGCAAAAGTTGTAAAATATTGTCAAAAAGTTGTAAATGTGGTAATTTGTGTTAAACAAGGAGTAAGAGGTCAGTTTATTTAGTTGGGATTGATGGAGACATGTTAAATATTCCTTGTAAAATCAATTCAAGAGGTGGGAGAAATTTTGAATGGGAAGATCATCAATTTGCCACGTTCTACATTTCATTTTTTATTATGAAAACCGACTGTAAATCATGTTGTATAGATTGGTACTATGTGGCATGGTCATAAAAATAGTTGGATAAGTTAGAGGAGAGAGTTAGCTTTCAAATTCACTTGGTTTGGTAGATTTTCATCAAGTTTTGTGTGAGATATGGTTGTTTTTGTGATTGCAAGTATAAACCCTATCTAAGGTTTCCAAAGAACAAAAAAATATTGATGGGTAGAGATTCCACCAATGAAAACCCATGAAAGTTGGTGGAAATATCTACCCTGGTGCTGCCCACACATTGGAAAAGGGAGGATGTCTGGTTTGCAGTTTTGAAGAAGTTCTTGATAACAATATGCTACACTTGGGTGTAAACAATCAAGAAAACCTTAAGTCCTTTGTTGTTGTGATTGATCTAGGAACTGTTTGTTGATGTAAGGGTGAAGTATCATGTTGGTATCTTGTTGTAGGCCTACATAAGTTTGGAAAATAATGTGACAATAATTATTTCCATTGTTTGATGTCATCACCTTGACTGCACCTAGTGGCAACAGTCTTACTTTGCATGTTTTAGTGTGTCGAACGGGTATGTGCAGGATCATCATGGAAAAAATAGGCCCTTAAGTGGCAATAAAAAGACAAAAAATCAGAGTTAGACAACTTGACGTAAAAATTTGAATAAGTTATCTATATTATTTCAAAAAAATGTAAAAATAGAATATGTATAAAATTGAATGGAGTTTCTAAACTACTAGACCTTTATTTAAAAAAAAAGCTATTTGGTAAAAATTTGAAATTTCAATGCAGTAGTATTTAAATTTCAGGGTAAAAATAAGAAGTAGGTGTTTGTCTGACCACCCTAACCAAAATAAAATGATAATATTTTTTTATAAGATTTTAGATATAAGTAGAGGACTCATGTCTCGATGTGATGCATATTTTTTTATAATTTTTTTCCAAGTAAATAATTAATTATGAATTTTTTATTACAAATTTTAAAAAATATAAAAGATCATCTGTCTAACCACCTTAACTTGGTCAAAAATTCATAATTTTTTTTTTTTTTTAATCCTATAGTATGCGAAGCATAAATGTGATGCATGTTTCAGATTCAAAAAATGTGATACCGTTTGAAAGTTATAGATGTTTTTCAATCAACATATCAATCAACACTTTATTGGTAATTCTAATAGAAAATGAATAATAATAATTTATTAAATTCAAAGTAAAGAATAATTTATATTGGTGGGAAGTTGAGAATCTCCTCTAAAAACCCTTTTCGTTTCATCAATTTTGGGTATTGTCAGCCATATGGGCCATCATATGGCTTACATATTTCCACTTTTTGGCCCATCATGATCCTACACATACCCGAACACTTAATTGGGTTTATGCATGATTGGGAACCCTTAGAAGGTGTTGTAGTAGGTTTGAATGAAAATTTTTTCCCATGTTCCATATTATCCTCAATGATGGAATGGTTTTAGGATGTTGTCTCATGTTTCAAGGTGACCTAGGAAGCTTTTAGGCCTTATTGAGACGAACCAATGTGTGAAGGGTCTATAAATAATCAGATTGTGTTAGATATCAGTCCTTCCTATGCATCACCCTTGTAGCCAAAAAAGCAAGCCATTATGCCAAACCCAAAAAATCCAACGCCATATCCACCTAGAGCACCTCAACTACCAACACAACCTACACCTAACCCCAATAAAAATCCTATTTAGTAGGCCTACAGTAATGAATTTTTTCAATACCCTACTTATGGGGTAGAGGTGAGTGAAGTCCACCTCAGATCAGGGAAAACATTGGCAAGGAATTCATCCCCTCAAATCAATGAATTGGCTGATGAAGAACCCCCAACATAGACCTTGGACACTCAACCTAAGGAGCCCGAGTCAAATTAGGTTAACCAAACCAATCCAAGTCTAGAGTCTCCATTCCCTAAAATATTTCTAGTTCAAAGACATCAAACATAAGCTAAAATTGACCTATTGGGACAACTTAAAGATGTTTGTATCAAAATAACCCTTATCTAATCTATTAAGGAGGTTCCTATCTACACCAAAATAGTGAGAGAATGTTTCCTTAAAAATACAGGCAGGAAGAGGAAAGATCCACAGAAAAAACAAGTCCTAGGTTAACTTGCAAACTTTATGTTGGGAAATATAACTGTTCCCAAGTATGTAGACCCTAGGACTCCTTTGGTCATTGTAAAAATAAATGGAACTCTCATTAAGAACACCTTAATTGACTTGGGAGAAACTATCAAAGTAATGACTAAAGAGACCATAAAGTTGTTACAATTGATAAAACTCACACCTACACCTACTATTCTAAAGTTGGTAGATAGGTCCATAGTCAAACCCAAGGGTATAATTAAAGACTTGGTGATAACACTAGATTCATGGGAGTACCCTATAAATTTCATGGTGTTGTAGCCAAAGGCTAATCTTGTAGGTTATCAACTCATTTTAAGAAGACCTTGGATAGAAAGAACAAATGCATTCATAGGTTGCAGGTCTAGAAATACAATTACCTCTAATGGAAATGTGACTAAGAAATTAGTCCTTTATCCACCAGTCCAACCGCATGCAAACCTAGAACAAATAATTTGGCCTTCCTTAGATGAGGAGGATCAATACTCCTTGAAATACTTGATGACTATTGAATGAAATCCATTGTTAGAGCACCAAGATTAAGATGACTTGATAGTAAACATCACGTAAAATGACTATGGTAGGGACCTGCAACATCAAGACTGCTTGAAATTTTTTTATGATCCTCTATAAAATATTATCCTTACTTGTTCATCCGAGTTGAATTCACAAATATTTCGCAATTTTTTACCACACCATTGTATTCCAAACATAGCAGGACTTGACATCCAAATAGCATCCAAGACTTTAGAGATCATGTCAGGTAAAACATTGAATGTTAACACTCAATTGAATTATATACAATAGACATTATTGATGACTATACTACAAGAACATGCAGTAGCCTTTGCATGGGATTAGCATGACATGAAGGGGATAGACCCAAAATTGTGCATGCATAGGATTTACATCAATGATGGTTTTAAACCGATAAGACAACCACAAAGGAGAATGAATCCTTCAATCAAAGACAGTTAAAATGAGATTGAAAAAAATACTTGATGTAGGTTTTATATATCCTATCTATGGTAGTCAATCGGTGTCACCTCTAGTAATTGTTCCAAAGAAAGGAGGAAATTGGAGAGTCTGTGTAGACTAACGACAATTAAATGCTGCATTTAGGAAGGACCACTTTCCACTCCCATTCATTGAACAAGTTCTTGATTCATTAGCAGGAAAAAAATACTCCTTTTTGGATGGATTTAGTGGCTAAAACCAAATTAACATTGCCCTATAAGACCAAGACAAGACAATATTTACATACCCTTGGGGCACATATGATTATTCTATCCTACCATTTGGCCTATGTAATTCACCAACCACTTTCCAAAGGGTAGTACTGAGTATATTCTTAGACTTTGCACATGATTCCATGGAGGTTTACATGGATGATTTCATAACATATGGGAATACATATGATGAAGCACTTGGAAATCTAGAGAAGGTGCTTAAAAGGTTTCATAAACACAACATATCCTTGAGTCATGAAAAATGTTTCATGATGATGATAGAAGGGATTGTATTGGGACATTTTGTGTCAAATAAAGGAACTCAAGTGGACCCCAATAAAATTTAAGTAATCTCAACACTCCTTATGCCTCAAAGACAAAAATATGTTAGAAGTTTCCTAGGAAATGCTGGGTATTATAGGAGATTCATCCGAGATTTTAGAAAACTTGAAACTCCACTATTTGTTTTACAATCTAAAGATATATAATTTGAATGGAAATTTACTTTTCAACACTCTTTTGAATCACTCAAGGTAGAATTGACTAAAACCCTTATCTTAAGAGGACCAAATTGGACCTTACCTTTCCATATCCATATATATGATTCTTATTTTTCTATAGGAGTTGTACTTGGGAAGAAGGAAGGAAAAAATGAGTATGCCATATATTATATAGTGACAAAGAAGGAGATGTTGGAAGTGGTATATCCAATAAAAAAATTCAGCCATTATATTACAAGATATCTTGTGTTCATACACACTAACCACATAGAAATCATGCATCTCATGAAAAAACCAGTGGTTAGTGGAAGGCTTGTAAGGTGGTTACTATTGCTTCAAGAATTTGACATCACCATTGTGGACAAGCCAGGAAAAAAAATGTAGTGGTAGATTTTATATCAAGACTACCAACCAAACTAGAAGATGTTGTTGATGATTCATTCCTAGATGAGAATTTATTTCCTCTATCTCTACATACACCAAAAATTGAACTAACTATCTAATAGTAGGGTGGACACCACCTCATTTATCCCCAAGATAAAAGAGACAATTTCTTCAAAAGAGATTTCCCTACTCCTGGATAGTTGGATACTTATTTTATAGAGGCCTAAATAACATTATGAGGATATGTATTAGAGAAGATTATAATATATGACATTCTCAGAGCATGCCATGATGAACCCTGTGGGGAAAATTTTACAACAAAGAGAATAAATCTTAATATTCTCACAACTGGCTATTATTGGTGAACTCTTCATAAGGATGTAGTGAAGTACACAAGGGGATGTGATAGGTGTAAGAGAATGGGAAGGCCAAAAAAAATAGATGAAATTCCATTGTAGCCATAGTTAGTAATAGCACCATTTGATAATGGATAGGTGAAAGTTATAAAAAGAGAGATTAAGAACATTCAAACCAAAAAAGTACAAATTCATAGGAAAGATTGGGCACCCAAGTTTCCTAAGGTAGTTTGGGCCTATAGGACAACTTGAAAAACCAAAAAAGGATTACACCATATGAATTGGTGTATTAAAAGAAAGAAGTATTTCCTATTGAATTTGAGTATAAATATAAAACTTTGAGAATAGTTGTTCAATTAGGCATGGAATTATTAACATCATAGAAGGAGAGATTACACAACCTCAATGCACTTGATGAAATTAGGATGGAGGTAATCCACCACATTGAATTTTTTTAGAATCAAAGAATCAGATGGCATGATAAGTTCATCAAAACAAAGGAATTCAGTGTAGGTGATTGGCCTCTGCTCTATGACTCAAGTATCATGACTACAAGGGAAAGTTACAAAAAGGGTTGCTTGGTCCCTATGAAATCAAGCAAGTGTTTCCCAATGGAGCCATACATCTACATACAATTGATGAAGTCAGGTTCTCCTTACTGTTTAATGGAAACATATTAAAGTTGTAAAAGAAACCACTATAGAAGGATGATTTCCTTCTTTTATTAATTCAGCAATTTGTAATTTTAGCCTTCACTTGACAATTCAACTATAAAAACTACAAGTTCTACACATGACTCAGTAGAGGAGCTACCCATCTCACCTACTTCTATTACATAGGTATGATTTATAACACAACTCACAAAGTACACATTGCACAAGGTGAAGAGCAACAACAATCATTTTCTATAATAGTCAATGAAGTTGTAGGGATCTATAGAAACACACCTAAAGGTGATAATATTAAAAAATGGACCTATTATTAGAGGCACATGTAGCAATTGTTTGATATTAATTTCAAGAATCCCCACTGAATTAATTTCATATCCCTACTTTCCACCTCCATAGTTCCGTACAAGTAGCCTATATACATCCTAACACAACATTTCCATCACCTTTTTCACTTACCACATATCATACATTTCATTTCACATCCATCTACTATACAACCCACAACCATTATTTACCACACACCATGCATTCATATCCCTCAATTCAAATTGTAATTATGAACGATCACATCAAATCTCACTACGAGAAGTAATCAAATACTTTGCACAAGTTAAGTTTCATTTCACAAGAATTCTATAGGTACATGCATTAAATTATCATAATTAACATAGAAGAATACTAGATTTTCTACATGTTTTAACATTAATTCTTGCATGCTTCATATCTAATTTTGTTTCCACTTCCTAAAATTTAGTCCTCTGCCATGACACATACAATTAAGTGAGGAAAATTAATACCTTTAGTTGGGAGAGGGGTACTCTTCATTTACTCTTCATTTTCTTGATTTTCAAAAACCAAAATCTCTCAGAAACCTAAAAACTCTCTGTAACCTTTTTTCCATTCTATTTTCCTCCATTTTCACATAAATATAATCTCAAAGGAGATGAGAAGGGTTAGAAGCAGTTGAATTGAGAAGGCATAGCATAGTGGAAACAGTGTGTTTGGTGTAATATGCAAAAATTGAATCCTAAAATTGAACTAGAACATAACATAATTAAGGGAATTAGAGAACAACAATAGTATCATGGGTGGAGAAATTATCCAGAGAGAACCAACAACACATACCCAACTATTGGAGGATAGACTGGTATTACCTATTTTTAGACAAGTTGGCTGGGTAGAGTACTTCTTGAAACTCATAGAGTTTAATGAAGTCATGATAATAATTTTCTGCCACACTACAAAATGATGAAGTGACTGCAAGAGGTTTGAGGGTGGATGCTTTAGAAGTCACCATTGTTGAGGTATCAAGACTTCCACAAGAAGGATAATATTTCTTTGTGAGGGAAGATGACATAAATACTAGGAATGAATTCAGAGAACATAGAGAAAACCTAGACTCATCATCTCAAGGCACAAAAAGATTATCCTTACCCAAGATATGGGCTTCAGTAGCTTCTTACATAATCAAATACTTAACTTGTGATGCTAGGAAATCATTTTTGTATAGAGTCCATTTTAATATTTTAAGCCATATTCACCATAATAGGCATGTACATGTTCCAAATTTTCTTTACAATTTGTTGAAAATAATGAGTTGAGTATAAAAGGAAGACGAGCAACATAGCATTATCACATTTTCACTTAGTCACCTTGCTGATAAAAAGAAGTTTGAGAATTCAATTTCTAAATGTTTCATGGGAAATTTTCCTAAATTGCAACCATATCAAAACCATCCTTGAAGAACCTACTATCCCAAAAAGAGAAGAATAATTTATTGTATCAGATAGGGGAATTCCCTATGGCTCCCCTGCTACATCACCTACCTGTAGCATAGGAGAGATAGAGGAGAAAATATTGCATAACACTCAAGCTGTAGCCTTTGAGAAACCTGTAATATGAGATACCCAAGAAATCTCTACCTCTAGAAAAATACTATGAACCAAAAAAAGGAAAGGTGAATCTTCCTCCGCACCTACAAGAGGGCAAAAGAAATTCACACAACCTAGGATGAAATCACACTACCTTAAGAGGAAAGGTGTTATGAGAGGGTAATTTAAAAATTAAAAAAGGGAGATGCTATGGTTGAGACTGATTCAAAGGATTCTTTTGTTGCAAAGAAAACAAGAAAAAGAACCCCAAAGAGCCCTGTTTTGAAGGGTAATAAGCATACACGTGAAATGAAAGATCAATTTTTGAAAAGAGATGAAGAAGTTCTTGTTGAGAAAATTGATATTGGTAAAGAATTATAAGAGGCTATGGAAAGGATTAAGCAATTGGAAGGTTTATTGAAAACACACCAGAAAATAGAAAGTGAGAGGGACAAAAGAATTGAGGAGTTGGAGGAAATAATTTGTAAATATGAGCATGGGTCTAGGTCGGATGAATTGACACATATTTCTATTATAGAAGCATAAAAAAAAGAACTAGTACCCCAAGCTCCAATTACTTCACTTTTAGTTCTCTCTGGGACATCTGTAGTGACCTTAGGTGTGGAATTGTGAAGAAGAACCCAAGAGTTATTTAAGAAGAAGAAGGAATGGGAAAAGGAAAAATCTGAGTTGATGTCAAAAAAACATAAGGACACTTGAGTAGAAATATGTAGAATAAAAAGGTTGAAAGTGAAGATTGAAGTAGCAGATAAGGATGCATAAATTTTAAAGTGTAGAACTCTTGCAAGAGTTTGTGTACTATTTCTTCAAGAAAAATACTTGTTTTTAGCTTAGCTATCTAATTAGTGATTTTCCAATGTCAATGAATAGAAAATTTCATTTTTAAAAACATTCCTTGACTCTACACTAGACATGAAAGATCAATTATGTGAGTTTTACTTGCATAATCTTGTGTTCTTAGATCAAGCAAAACAAAATCCTCTAATGTTTATGGGGGACTTAAAAATTAAAGCATTGGCCTCCTATATCAGGAATGAACAACAAAGGGGTGAGATCTTGTAGGATTATACTAAAAAGGATAAATCTGTTGTTATGTAGCTAAGGAAAGAATCTAAAGATCCCAATGTAGTTATTGATGAGCTGTTAGAGCTCTTGAACTATAAAGGTGTAGGAAGGAAAATAATGAGTGTCAAGGAATGTGACTACACTAGGATGAAGTAACTAGTTATAGGATCTATTGATCATTCCTTCTAGCTTGTGAGGAAGAGATGGGAAGAATTAACCCCTAAATTAAAGAAAAAGGTACCTCACTCCCTCTAGAATTTTATAGCCATTATTAGATCTCACATGTATATAGACATTGCAAGGGGCAATGGACTAAAATGGTTTCCACTAACATTTCATCCACCTCTTCTTCTCTACCTAGTGCCACATTGGACATGGAGGAATCGAGATGAAATACAAGCACTAGAGGATCTGAGGCTAATAAAGATTTCATGTTAAAACGGTATTATTTGATATAGGTTAAGGGAGTTGATGTTATTGCAAACTTCAGGGAGATCACTTTGTAGTACAACCTGTGTGACCCAAATGTTGCTCGAGGATAAGCAATTTCTTAGTTGGGGAGAATGATGATGCTAGTTAATAGCTATTTTTCTCTTGTTTATTTCATATATTTCAAACACTTTAAGTTGCTTATTTTATATACATTCTTGAACTTATATACCTTTTATATCTTTTATGCCATCCAAACCAAACTTTGATAAGTGGAAATATGATTATGATATGATGATGTTTGTATGGATGAATGTGTATGAAATCTAGTGTGAATCTATGTTTAATTTATAACTGCTAATGGTATGTATGCATAATATGAAACTAACTCCTTGCAACCAAAATAATAGAAACTCGTAGCCAAATGATTCTAGGTCAATTACATGGGAGATTCCAAGTATACTAGAAATATGATAGTTGCAGAAATGATGGAAGCAATTATTAGAGTGGCCATTTGTGAGTCATCAGAGCGTTCAATAAGATGATGGAGGGAAAAAGAAGTTTGTAGTAACCAAGAAGTAGGTGTGACTATTTGCATAGAGCACATCTCTATCATACCATTAAAGAGAAGATGCAAACCTATTTATTTTCTTCTATTAATGTAGTTATAGTTTCAGTTGCAAAGACTTTGTCTCTCTCTATTTTGAGGGAGAGTGGACATCTTGATTTAATTTCTATTTTCAGTCCTTATGCATATAAGCCTCCATCTAAACCTATATAGTTGGATAGATGGTTGAGGAGCAGATCTAGTTGGATGTGATATGTTTTGATAAATATAGTTTTATTTCACAAACAATATATTTGTTAGTTTTCTATTATGCATTGATAAATGATAAATGTATAAAGGTTCTTGTCAGATTATAGAGTTCATTTATATGCATTAATGATGTTCCAGTTTATTGTTATGGTTAGTTGAATCAATTAGCACATATTTGGTTTCTCTTGGGGGTACAACTTAAGAAAGGGCTACTCAAGGTACTATTCACCCACCTTCATTTCTATTGTTAATTTAGATGTTTATATTATTGCATTCATTTCAAGAAATTATTCATTACATGCACATGAATGATACTTAGTCTCATGCTTTAAGTTCTGTAATGCATCATTGAGTTTTCCTTCAGAGTGAGCCAAGTAGCTAGAAGTAAGAATAAAAAATGCTAGTGAAATTACAAAGTTCAGGTTTATTAGTTCATAGTCATAGTGTTAAGCCAAAGTTACCCACAACATTAGTAGAAAATTAAGTTATTTCCCCTATTTTATAGTTTATGCTTCATTTGCCTTTTCCAATCTTTACTATTTTCTTGCACATGTGTAAACCACCTATACTTGATGATATAGGTTGTGTAGAGTTTGTGAATGCACATACAGTGCCAGCCTCATCAAAATCTTACAAAGTCTTGGTTGATATTTTAATGGAGTCTTTGCAAGGGTTTAGTGGACTATTCAGTTAGGAACCCTTCTTCTGAATTGTGTGTCTAACACCAATTTGACTAAATATTAGTGAGGTCGTACAATATTTTCATGTAATCTTTCAATAAACATGTTGTAACCTATGAGACAATGTGTAATCTACGTGTAGAAGGAATATAAACATTCGATAATAGTTTTTATATTTGAATAAATGAGAATTAGTTTTATTTCCTATGATAATTCCACTTTACATTAAATCTTAGCTGTAAGATTGAACAATCCCTCTCCTAGACCCTCATCCATGACTACATCAGGGATTAAGGACTAGATTGATATTTTATCCTTAACCAAGGGAATTTTTCCTTCATCTTTTCATGTGAAGAAGATCTGAATATTGGCCTCTAGTTGATGGGTGATTTTGGTTTGTTCTTAAAGAAATGGTTTTTAGAATTTGACGTATAGGGGGACTCTTTCAATGTTTCCTCATTTTGGGTGAGATTGCTAATATTACCTATGTAGTATTAGGAGGAGGAAGCCTTTAAGGCCACAACAACATATTTTCACTATCTTGTAGCTATTGACCAAGTAACTCAAAATTAGTGAAGGTTATTTTTTTCTCATATTTATGTCAATATTTTTAAGGAAACAAATCTACCTTGGTCCATTATTTTTTCTTCAAATTTTGGTGATTAGATTTCACCTTTAGTTTTTGAGAAGTCTTTGTTTTCCAAAATAAGAGGGAATATAAGAGTGATATCTCACTCTAACCCCCAAATCCTTTAGAGGACCTTCCACCAATTATGTTTACTTCTCCTACACCCTAAAATATGTGTGTTGGATCAAGTAACAAATGATTAACCCTAAATGAAGGAGGGCATAATTTTTTGGTTATTTTGGTTGATGAGAAGAAAATGTAGAGGGTAAAAAAGGTAGTTATAATCTTGGATACTTTTAAGGCTATAACATCATTTCTTGATGTCTTTAAAAAATTTAGCTTATTATTTAGTTTTTAATCTTTTAGTGATGAGGATTCTCATCCCTAGGTGGAGAAAATAGTTATGATGGTTAAATGTTCAATTTTAGAAAAAAGAGAGAATGATGTTATTTAGAAGATATTCATAGGATATTTGAATGGTTTCCCTTATCCCATGAGCTATAAATTTGAGGAGACAATATTTAAGGTATCCAATCATATACCCAAGAAGGTTTAGATTGGAAAAGAAAACATGCAAGCTTCTTATTTACAAATATAATATTTGTGGAAGGATATTTTTCCTATGTTAGGGATTTAATCATAAAAAAATATGGCTAATATGATGTAGAAAAAATTGGGTTCATCACTAAGTTTATTAGCAAAAAGCTATAAATCAGCATATGTTAGTTTATTGATCCTAGTGGTGCTTGTCCAATTTTTTGGGTCTCTAAATTTTATAGATTCTTAGAAATTTTCCAAGTTTCCTCTTAGTTGTAAAGGTTTCATTAAATATTCCTTAAGGTTATGAAAAAACCCTAAAACCTTACCAATCCCTTGTACATTTTTTTATATTATTACATTGATTGCTTGCATCAGTCACTTGATCCCTTAAGTTACATCTTCAAGGACTCTGCTTCATTTTATAACCAATCCCATTCACCCAAGTACAGACTAAGCCGGGTGTTCCTTATGCACTTTTAAGATACTGCTTAACCCTTTGTGCTTTGTCGTTTCCCACTTTACACATGGTGTTATTTCACATACTTCCTTCAATTCATGAGCACTTTTTATTTTTACTGTCTCCCCATGAACTTGTGAAATAATCATCCACTTCTTGTCATTACTGATCTGTATAGGTTCTCCACCAATCAAGTCATAAGACATACTTATTTTGGTCCTTTTTAGTTGGTAACTTGCTCTTTAGGTTCCCAATGTGTTGAATTTTCCCCTAATGTTTCTTAAACCATGTGTTATGAGCCCCTTTTCCTAGTAACTTAAGTTGTTCATTTTTTAACATGATTTTAAAAGGATTTTAAGTTATATGAAGATGATTCCATTGGGTTGTCCCAAATTTATCCTAGTCACTGGAAAGTGTCTACATTTAACTAAATCAGGCTAGCTATAACCTTCAAGGAAGCTTTTAATCCTGATAGCTTATTCCAGTGATTCCTTGAAAAGTTTATTTTATATGGTCTTAAGCTGAGTTGTTGCCAATTTGTTTTAGTTGTAAGTGTTTCTTTATTTTTCGTGCTAGCTTAAACCTTGAGGGGGTAATATTAAGTCAATTATTTGTTTCCTAAAACTCCTAAAGTCATACCATGTTTCCCAACTCTACTTCTAATTATTTCATGAAATAAATCCTTGTCGGGGAAGCTCATAAAGTATCTATCTTGTTCCCCCGAGTCTTCAAAAATTTGACAAGGGTTCCACACTAGAATAAAAATGAAAAAGGCCTTTCTCTTTGTGGAAAGGATTTAAAATGTTCACGAGTAGCATTGATCTTCATCAAATCAATGGTACAAGTTGAAAAATGAAGAACAACTACTACTAGTCACACCCTCAAGCATGCAAAGACATTAATGGTGGATTTGATCTGTATCTACTAGGTTTTCCATTTTATTTACATAATTACATGAATTTGTGTCATTCAAAGCATAAAACAAATATTTTAGAGAGAATTTTTGTGGATGTCTAGGCAAATGAGGGTTTTCTACAATATTTCTAGGGTTTACAAAAAGCTCAAAGCCATAAGTTAATTCAAGCCTTATTTGTTGCATTTTTGTGTAAAAGGTGAAATTTATTGTTTGTTAGAGAAAAAATACATTAGAATCTTGGGTAGGGTTGGTGAAGTTGAAAATTTTAAAAAATTCTTTTGAGAAGTTTAAAATTCTAAGCCCTCCAATGTATAAGTTAAAACCCTAGAACAATAAACCATGGCTATAACTTCAAGGGGTGTGAAGAGAGGTCTTGATGGTGACATCATGGATTAGTTTCCAAGATAATCTAAAAGATATAGAATGTCACAAGGTTTAGGGATTCCAACAAACCAAATTATCAAAAATAATGAGAATTCTAGAGATGCTATCATTCCAATTTAGGGGTACATACTCTTTTTAAACATGCTTTCAAAACATTCTTGGCTGAAAAACCTATCTATAATATTTGGATATTGGTGGTTGGGAGACTATTAGTTCCCAAAATGTTCATAAATGTAGACCTTATAAGAGGGATAACATAGGCCTACAATCTAGAGAAAAGGGCTTTGTACACTATAGATGGAGAATTTTTAATGAATTTAAATAAGGTCTATATCTATAAATTGTTCAATCTAGACACCAATGCTCAAATACTAATAGATTTGGGGGATTTGACTAGAGAACATCAGAGGCATGAAGATAACTAAAAAGTTAAGTTGTTTCCAAGATTTAGGCCAAAAGAGAAAAACAAAGAAATAAGGAGGTTTTCTAGTGGGGAATTGGATCTATTTAATTATGACATATTTGAAGATTAATTTATAAAAATCTATTTTTCCCTTTGTCAGATATTGGGCATAGATTGCAAAACTTGGATGCTAGTGAATTTTATGGTGTTGGCTAAAGACATTTAGAGTAGGGGTGTCAACAAAACATATGATTATGCAGGTTACATTGTAGATAAGGTTCACAAATCCTTGAGATCTCTTAAAAAGGATGGTCATATTGTCCATTTTAAGTGGTAATCTTTACTTTTCCATATCACTTTGTTCAATGGGAAGAATATCTAGTCCTACCACATGCACATAAGGTCTTAGGATGCACATGAAATATTACTACCGGTGAAAGAATGGACCTATATATGGGACAAGGAATGTGATAAATAATATTATCTAGTCTTTGAAGAATATTTTGTTAGAGAATTTGTAAGGAATTTGGATTCTTAATAATATTAATATCATGTACTTGTATGCGTATTATTGGAGTGAATTTTCATATCCTTAATTCTTGATGTGTGTTCTTATATGCTTGATGGTGATTCACACTATATTCTCTTATGCTATATGTGATGGAAAAATGGATTTAATTTATAGGTGTTTGAGTGAGAATGTGAATTATTTTGAATAAATATCGATTGAATGGTGGAGGTACACTTGGAGCATTGGATCATATGTGCAAAGGAAACCTTTTTAATTCATTTTAATTCAATTTAAGTATTATGAATGGATGGTGTGGATCTATTCATTTAATTTTTTTGATGGATTGTTTTATTTGAATTTAATTTATATGGGTAAAGGTAAATTAATTTAATTTAATTTAATAACGAGGTGGGAATGGATTTAGTTTTGAAATAAAGAAAAAGGGTTTATTCCCTAGGATTTGAAGTCTAGGCTTAGACACTTTTTCTATGATTTCATTAAAGGGTTGAGGTAGTGGGGGTTTGATGTATTTGGAAAAAGGTACAAGATCAACTTAAAAATATAAAGGCGAGTCAACTTTCCCTTGACCAAATTTGGAATGAATTTTGTGATGAAATACAATGCAATGACTAGGCTAATGATGCAATTTTTAGTTTTGATACAAATATAACAAACATAGAAAGTCACAAACACATTCAAACTACACAAATGGATGGAGTAGGACACTATGCACCTATGATATGAATTTGAAGCTGATTTTTGAGGATTATGTTGCCTTGGGTGACTATATTCCTATAGAGGAATGCTAGATCTGATTTCACAATCCTCTAGTGCTAGATCAAAGCATTTTATTTCCACTTATCACACTATCAGATATTACTGTAATGGAGTTTCTATTTGTTGTCAAGATGTAGGGTTTGATTGTAATAGTGGATAATTGAAATTCAAACTTCTCCCAATCTTCTTCAGATCTAAAACTTGCACATTCAAAGAGAGAGGGTTGTGCTATATAGGGGCTTGCCTTAGTCAAACCCTATGTTATTATTTCACTTTCACAATGGTAGTGAAAATGATAAGGATCCTATCCTTTTTAGGGGTAAGGATAAATGATAAAATGAATGATTAATCAACAATGGTATGCAGCTCACCACCCAAAAATGGCTTCCTTAAAGGATCGAATTCATATAAATCTCCTCAAGGATTGATTGTTGATGGCTTGATTTTTTTGAAGACCTACAGGGGTTATATCTCACAAATAATATGATAACATAAACATGAATAAACTTAAATATACTTTGACATGATGCTTTGATATTGAATTTCTACAATAAATCTTCTAATGACTACTCTTGTCTTGCTTGAACACTGCTTGATAGTGTTCCTAATTTCTGAAAATTGCTAGATAGTTTTAAATGATGAAATAACTATGTATTTATATGCATTTATTCTAATTTCCTAAAAATTAAATCTTGACAGTCAACTTTGAAGGAAAAATAGGGGGAATAAGTTGCCTAAAGAAGCTAGGTCCTTGTCCTATTTTGCAAGATTTAAGGTGTTGGGGGAAAAGTATTAAATACAATCTCAATATTTCCTCTTGCAATTTGTTGGTAATTGTTAAAATGGGACACAAAATGCATAATTTAGGAAATTAGGTGTGCAATTAGGTCCATGCACTTAGGGGGAGAAAAAAAGTATGAAATTGTCAAGGGTGACAATTTATGATGCTACATTTAGCTCCCACTTTAGTGAGCATATGAAATTATTCTCAGATTCAAACTAAAGTCTAAAATATGTTGAGCTTGGATTGTTCACATATTGAAGATATAGGATTAAAATAAATCTAGGGGGAGTGCACAAGCCCCCAGGATTCAAGATCCCATGGAAAACCAACATAAGCACAAAGGAAAACACATGTATGAAATGTAGTAAGAAAACATACACAAACATACATAATGCCAACAAAAGATATAAAGGAAGGGTATGAATATCATAGACTAGCAAGCTATGTTATGCTAGGATCAAAACCCAAAGGAACTCATGACTCATGGGTTAATAAAGTCTGATATATTCTAGGGGAATCAAAAACCAAAGGCACCATGGCCTAGTGAACTCTAATATTCACTAGGTGAGCCCCCAAGACAAAGTAGAAAAATGAGAAACACACAAGGTATAGTGAAGTCTAGTATTCACTAGGTGTGTACCCATTGCCAACCATACCAAGAATTATAGTCCCTAATAATTCTTATAAGGTGCTACACAAATGATCAAAATACCATTCCAATGTAACACTAAGTCTAACACGTGTGATAAAAGTGAAGCAAAAATTCCAATGTATGCCCCCACCCTAAAGTAATTGCAAAACACCATGCTATGAGAAATTGCTTTAAGGTAGGAAAAAATAAATTCCATGCAAAAAAGGTCATGAGAGCTTATTTGAAAATCCCTATGCCAATGACATGTTTTCAAATGAAGCTACCCCATGATAAGGAGTTTCCCCCAAATATAATGAAAAAACAACAAAAAACATGAACACATAAGGGATCCACAGATCTGAGGTCAGTATACATCTTTTCTCTAATAATATAAATGTACTCATAACTGACATCATTCCCCAAATATTCATGGAACAAAAAAAACAATAGAATAATACCACATAGAGAGGAAAAATGAATCTTTTGGGTTAACATGGAATATACCTAAATGTCTTGATGCCTTGCATCATCCCAAAAATGAAAAAAACAAGACACAAAAGAAAAATTTTAAGACAGAGAATAATGGAGATACAAATAGAAGAATGTCACAAAATATTCATTTAATTTGTATCTTTGCACCAATAGAGCAACAAGGGTCCTCCAAAGGAAACTTGAAAACATAAAGACACACCAAGTGACACAATATGGAAGATCGAATCACATGAAAGAAAAAAACACAAAAGTATCTCACATGCAAGCCGACCTAAATAAAATTGGTTGCATCCCAATCTTTCTCATCATATAGGGAGGGGAGACAACTAGCCAAAGGGACTATAGTATGTGTCATACTAGGAGAATCACTAGGTTCAACACATGGTGGGTCACTCTAATCAAGAGGATCATCATGGCTGCCCTTATCTAAATTCGTATACTTTGAAAATAATAAATATAGTTCTTTATGCACTTATTCATAAATTTTAACATCTTCATCCTCATCATCCATGTTTATCACAATGAGAGGTTTAATGAAAATGTTAGTTGTATGTTCTTGTTTTATTCTTTGTTTTGGTTGAGTCATGTGAGGTTCAATTTCACTTTTTTTGTGAAAGTTTTAATTGATCCTAATTTGTTTGCATATGTGTTTGATCATCATGTAATTTTTTATTGTTTCCTTCCAACTAATGAGAAATATCACGACATCTATGCCTATGCTCTTTAGCATTTTTGTTTCTTCTTGTTTGTTTTTTCAATTCATGAAGGTGTAAGAGTGGGTTTTTTAACCATTGGTGTCTTTTCTTCCCTTAGGGGAGGAACTAAAGAAACCACTAGGGGTTGAGAAACCACTGTATCCTTAGGTCTATACACTTGTTTTTCCTTCAAAGGAACAAAGGGAATCATACAATTGTCTCTTGGTCTTTGATAAGATATAGGTAGAGGGATTGTAGTTCATAGATACCTTGTTTGTTTACTTTATACATGGGTTCATCCAAAACTTGTAGGGTGGGAGGAACAACCACAGCCTTATCATTTTTAGGAATGTTTCCAAAAGATAACTCTGTTATGCACTTTTCCTTAAATTTTTTATATGACTTCAAAAAGAAGTCCTTATGAGGTTTAATAGGTTTTGTTGTAGCCAAAAGTAATCCAAGGAAAATTCTCCATGGGAAGATAAATGATTTGTTAGAATTATGACAAAAATGAGCCACAAGATCAAACAAAAAACAAAGAAACCTTCCACACAAGAGAGTTACATTCAATAATATGCAATATTCTTGAACAAGAAAATGCTATAGAATGAACCTAAAGAATCTTCAAGGAAAATAACAGTCCTCAAAGGTTGAGAGTTCTATCAAAAGTATAATAATACAATGAGGGTTTAATGATATATATATGAGAAAATATAAATGATAAAGTAATTAGATCATGAAAAGTGTCAACATCTCATGCAATGAGCTAGAATGATCTAATAATAGCTCTCTGGTTAACATAGAAAATCACTCTTAAGTTTAGCTTAAGTGTATGGGAATAAATTAGAATAACAATTAATTAAAGATTAATTAATTATTATCTAATTAATGATTACTCTAACACCTTCCATTGAGATGAACTTAGGGGGTAGCTAAAAACCCTTAAAAGAGAATGCATGACAGGTCCCAACAAATAAGGTCTGATGAGGTACTCATGTACAAACAATTTAAGATCTCTCAAAATTAGAGAAAAAGGAGAAAACTGTGTGGGAAAAAAATCCTCTCCAATGAGAGAAAGGCAAATGAAGGACTGAAAAGGCCTCCAAATTAAGGTGAAGGAATAAGAAGCCCCCAACTGAAACAATATCCCCAAAAAGAGAGGAACATGTAGAACATCACTGAAGCATGAAGAAGTTGTAGACAACTGTCGAAAGATGACTGATATAATGTTAAAATGAAGAACCTCTAGAAACAAGAATGCAAGAGTGTCCATAAGGTAAATCTTCAATCTCACTGAAATGGATGGGTAACTAGATGTTGATGTATGTTGCATCCACCTAGTACATGAGAACACAAAATAGATACATAGGTCACTCCAAAAAATGAAAACCAAGAAGCATTAACACCAATAGTAGAAATACCCCCATAATGCAGAAAGGGAGAGCCAAGTCAGGTACATTAAAGCTTTGTGAAACAAGGTAGTGCATACATAGGAGAAATAACTTGCAAATAAAAGGGTGTACAAACTATGGCACACATGCTTGAGGAAAGAATCGCCACGATTCACTCCTATTATGGAGGGGACACTCCCTGAAAAAGGTATGATGGAAAAAATGCATACAAAATTCCCCCACAACAATTTATATCATAGTGTGAGTACAAAAGGCACAACAGGATGTGCAAAATCCCCAAAAAGTATACACCAAAATGACACTTTATCTCAATGTGTCTACAAAAGATAAAGTACATGCAAAAGATGTCTACAATGTTCAAACATGAAAACATACTAGAAATATATGTAGAACTTCCAAATACGAATCATCTGATGCAAACGAAAAGTGTCTAGGAGCTAAGATGTCCAAGTAATTCACCAGAATGTGAAAACACAAAAAATTGAATAAAATGTACCTAAAGAAAAATCTGTAAAAATTTCATGGATGGTTGTGAAGAGCTCTGGAAAATTATCTCAACTTCATTAGAATCACAAAAATAGAGATGCAAGTCATAATTTATAAGCTTGGGATTGAAAACAACACATTTGAATTCAACAAACTATAGAATGCACAAGTAGCAAAAACTAGTGATGGGACCCACACCACTGGAAATTCTACAAAACTAGCTTTCTGATGATATCTTGTTTGCCCAATTTAGATATCGTACGCCCAAGGTATGACCAAAAGAAAAAACACCTCCTTAGGGCTAAATGAGACTTGAAGGACCCCTACCAGATGATTGTATTATTGATGTTAGCATGATGTCATGCTAGTGCCAGCTAAATATTCCAAGGAATATTCCTTGTCACCAAAAAAATTAGACCCACTGCAAAAAACACAAGTGACAAAATATTCTTCGGGACCTCAAAATATGTTGAAAAAGATTCCAAAATAATGGTTGGAAGAAACAACAGTCATCGATAAAGTAAGAAAATGGCTGCTAGAGATTTGAACACAGGTTAGAAAATTTAAAGAGTTTTGGTAAAGATTAAAACAATTGGTGGCAGTTTTGAAGTCGTTGGCAACAAGGAAAGGCCACCACCGATTGACATTATTGTTATCATCAGTCAACATTAATGCCCCCAATTGCAGGAGCATGGGGCTTGTAGGCCTGTGGATGTTGTTGCATGTGGGTACCCACTTACAATCTCCCCCCCTTTAAATTTAAACCTACTTTTAATTTTTTAATTTTTATTAAATATCTAAAATAAATAAATATAATAAAAAGCACCAAAATTAATATTTTTTCTTTTTTATTTGCATGCACAGGTCGTACAGGGGCTGTACGACCCTTGTCTAATTTTTTTTGCCTCAAAAGCTGTCGACAAATAATATAGGAGAATTTATAGTCAAAATTCGTTGAATCAGTCTCCTAAATCTAATGGTGATGTCATTTTTACACCAAAATGCACCTAAAAATTGCCCACCTCCAAAAATTGCAAAAAAGGGCAATGGAGAATCCATATCTAAAGCCTGCAAACCTTCTTGAAGAAAAACCCTCATAAATTTAGAAGGGTCCACTAAATCCACGCTCTGGTACCATGTTAGAATTATGAAAAATATAAGTGACATGATCAAACAATGAACAAAGACACCTTCCGTGCAAGAGAGTTTCAAATAATAATATGCAATATCCTCAAAAATAAAAAGTTACAAAATGAACCTTAAGAATCTTCAAGGAAAGCAAGATTCCTCAAAAGTTGAGAGTTCTATCAAAGGCTAGAAAGGTATTGATAATACAATGAGGGTTGAGTTTTATATAGGAACAACCCTAAATAATAAAGGGATTCTAGATCATGAGACAAAATGATCTAATAATAGCTCTCTAAGTTTAGGTTAATTACATGAGAATAAATTAGACTAATAATTAAATAAAGATCAATTAATTATTAGCTAATGCATGATTACTCTAAGAGGATTAAACCCAATATGATGCACTACAAATATTTTATTTTCAAATAGGAAATTTATGCACTTGTGGATAATCAACGAGACACCATTGAGGAAGCATAGGCATGGATAGCCTAGCTTCACACGAAATTGGTCTGACATCAAGATGATAGAGAATGACAAATCTAATTTTTTAGGTCCAACTTTAAGTGGTAGAGTGATTGAACCTATCATAGGGTGAGAAAAGCCATCATGATTTTTTAACCATTCTTTTGATTGTTCATAATAATCTTGATAAACCTCATGCACATAAGAGAATTCCTTACCGATCACATTCTCTAAGTAGTCAGGATCAATAATTATCCCTTATGCAGGTTTTTAATTGATACGTCTGGCCATATAGAGAGGAACATCGAGTGCATTTATAGATGCATCAATGCGTGTGAAAGAAATGCTAGGTAGTAAAGTGGTTTGGCCTTTATGATGTTGAGCATATATTAGAGCACTCATGTTATCTAGACTAGTTTACTCATTATTCTTTTCCTCATTCTTATCATCATTCTTATCTTTACAATCTTGCATAAAGTTGGATGAATGATTTGCATTGGGTTTGTGAAAATCTACAAGTTTTTATTTGGTGGAGCAATAGACTTTTTTCCTTTGTCATTAATATTGGCCAACTGGATGCGATTAGAATCAATGAGGTCTTGCACTTGATGTTTAAGATGCATAAATTGTTTCATATTATTTCCATGTGTACGAGGATATTAACAAAAGGATTTTGGGTTAAAATTTCGAGATACATGTTTGGTTGTGTCCATGGGTCTAATAAGAGGTAATTGGATTTTAAGTTCTTGCTCAAAATTTGTAACATGATTGAATGAAGGGAATCGGGAAATTGGGTAAATTTTCTATCTCCCACTCTAAACTAATAGGGGGTTGAACTTATAGCTGTAAATTTTGGATCAATGTGGTTATTTGTTTGAGGTGTGCTTATCTTGATAAAGTTCTTGGTTTCTTCTTGAATGGTTAATAAGTGTTTTGAGGTATGGATTTAGACTACTCGGTAGGAGTCAATGAATATGTCTCTTCATACAGAATAACTGAATTTTGATAGTCATAAAGAGCCGTACACAAATGTGTGAAGGATGAGAATTTCATTAACAAGTTTTTATCCTAATGCTAGATTGAAAATTTCCAATGAACACTCTTTGAACATTAGCATCACGAAGAGAATAGGTTGATTTGTGAGTAAATTGAATGATATTGCCCTATGAATTTTGTTACTTTTTCATGTTTTCCTTATTTGCACCTCACTAAGTCAATTAATGTAATTTCAAGATCAATGTTTGATTGAAAGTGTTGGAGGAATGCATTAATAATTTCATTGAATAAATGTATCAAGTTATTTAGAAATGATAAAAACTATTCCAAGGCCATGTATTTCAATGACCTAGGGAAGAGTTTAGCTAGGATCTTATCTTCAAAGATGAAGTCACTACACAATGTTGTATAATATGATATATGACTATTAGGATCACCTTTACAATTGTACTTGTCAAATCTATGGATCTATGTGTTTTGTGGCATGGTTGTCTATGTGTTTTGTGGCATGGTTGTTTTCAAGATTTCAAATGACAATGAGCTCCTTTTGAAATATTGTGATGGTTTTCCATTTTGGTTTTGGTTCAATATGGAGATTTGTTGTTGAAGTGAGGTTATGTTTTGCAATATTTGAACTACTTGAAATATTTTGAGAATGTGGTGAATATGGTGGAATTGTGTAAGTGTTTTGTGGATTACTATGTTACAAGTTTATAAGGGATGATAAATATTGAGGTGCCACATGTGATATAATGAAGCAATAAGGTTTTCTAATGGAAATAACTAAGCTTGAAGTTATTCCATTATTTTGTTGTATCATTGAAGGTACAGTTGGAAATGTGTATGTAGGAATAGAGGTAATAATTATAGGGAGGGAGATTTGATTTCCTCCTTGGATTTGAGTGTATCCCAAAGCTTGAGTGCAACTAGCCATCGTAGGGATGTTAGCATTAACTATATGGGCTAGAATATGCAAAGCCTCTAATCCTTGGCCATCACCAATAAACTTCCTAAGGTTATCCACTATGGATACCGTTAGGCCAACCAAATATTCAGTGCTCAAATAGTCTTGCAATCCTTCTAAAGCTTTGTCCAATTGTTTTAGTTTGTCTTTGTGAACATGGGAAACGATTTGTGAAGTTATCATGGGTATGGTAGGATTAGGGATAGAGTCTAGAATGGGC